>CM077013.1:62893525-63493525 GCA_039090855.1 Macrothele yani | reverse complement strand
TCTAATGCTGTTGTCGTTATGATATTGGTCACGTTTTAGCTTGGTGTGCACTATCGTTCTGTGGGATAATATCGTCGGCAACTTTTTCAGCATAAGGCCTAACACAGCATTCTGGGATATCATCTCTATAAATTCGAGCATTCATAGAGCCGATCTGAAGCTCAAATATTTCTGTGAGGCAGCCCATCATTATGCCTATCCACAAAATGATATTAAGATCACCAGAAGTGTGCGTTTGCTAAGACGTTTAAAGAACGCTGGCGTGCCCCTGGTTCTCTTCAAATAAGTCTTCTTCTGGAATCACTCGGAAGAACATATCTGAACTCATCCGTAGAGAGAACGGATCTCCATTCGTCATCAGTCCAGTTGACATGACTCCGACACCAATTCAGACTTCCTGCATTATGATGAGAGGAGAGGATTTCGAGCACTTAATTGCAAATAACGATAATTTCTTGAAGTTCTGAGTTTCCCGTTACTGAAAATTCTCGGCGCTATATTTATCCTTTAAAATGTAGCCCAAAAGAGATTGACAACAGAACTACTTACATTGAGCCACGTGACTACTTCGGCTAGAGACCGGTCGGCTTCGAGCCTTTCAATGGCTCTCAATCTTAATTTGTTTATATTTCTGTCCTCTGGAATGTAGCCCAAATTTGTGGATGAATTACAAAAACATTAGTTTGTCAAAAACATTTCATATGCATGTACATACGTAGTGCGATCCAAAAGGTCCCGACACTAGATATGTTGCGCCCCAACACATGGCAGTACGCAGATGCACGAGCAGCGGCCGAGGGCAGTGACCTTCATGAGTCATTGCGCCGAGCGGCGTCGTTCTGTAAACACCGGGAGCTGTGCTACATGATATTTGGTGACCACGTGCAGAACACAGCTGCGATTTCGGTATGGACTGCAAACTAGAGCAGAGAGCGAACATCGAATTCTGCGTCACACTCGGCAAATCGGCAACGGAGACGCATGAAATGTTGCGGCAGGATTATGGCAATGAAGCAATGAGTCGTGCGAGGTGTTTTGAGTCGCTTGAAGAGCGGCAGAATGGCATTGGAAGGTCAGGGTGACCGTCCACGAGCAAAACCCCCGAAAATGTGGACAAAATTAGAGAACTGGTGCATGAGGATCGTCGGAGCACCATTCAAGACATTGCTACCATCGTCAATGTGTCATAAGGAACAGTGTAAGAAATTCTGATGTCTGTTTTGAACATGCACCGCATTGCTGCAAAGTTTGTGCCAATGATTTTTGAACCCCGAACAGAAGGCGCTCCGTGTCGAACTCTGTCAAGATCTTCGTCAGCAGGTGGTGAATGAACCAACGTTCCTGTAGCGGGTCATCACTGGGGATGAGACGTGGGTCTACGGTTACGACCCGGAGACCAAACAACAGTCATCACAGTGGAAGAGCCCGGCATCTCCACGACTCAAGAAGGCCCGACAGGTCCGGAGCGCAACCAAAAGCATGCCCATCGTGTTCTTCGATATTCGTGGCGTTGTGCACCGTGAATTCGTCACCCAGGGCCCGACCGTCACTGCTCCTTTATACTGCGATATTCTGCGGCATCTTAGGGACGACATTCGCCCCAAACGACGCGAAATGTGGCGTTGAGGCGATTTCCTGCTCCATCACGACAATGCAGCAGCACGCAGAGCGATTGCAATACTCCAGTTTTGCAGCCGCAACAGCATGACTACCCTTCCTCACCCACCTTAATCGCCGGATTTGGCCACCTGCGACTTCTTTCTGTTTCCGAAACTGAATCTGAAGCTCAATGGTCGCCATTTTGAAACCGTGGACGAGATCCAGCGCGAAACGCAGACGGTGCTTGACACGATTCGCGAACAGTACTTCCAGGGAGTGTTCCACAGTGGCAAAAACGCTGGCAGCAGCGTATCGCTGCCCAAGGAAACTACTTTTAGGGAGATGAGACTTAGGTAACGTAAGTACTTTGTGGTATATCGGCCTAATCTGGGAAAGTTTTAACGTTAAGTGAAGATATATTTTTAACAAAGTAGTAACATTCTGAGATTTGTTTTTTGATTGAAGGTTTAACGACCACCGCGAGCAACTCAATGGGCTATAAGCAGTCTACCGTCCCTAATTTAGGGTCACTGGCTGCAGGTAAGGGGAGAGCCAGTGCCGTAAGACGAACCCTACATCCATGACTCACCGGGATTCGAACTTGGACTTCTTTCGGACGAACGATCAGAGGCCATCGCTTAGACCACTGCGCCACATATTATATGATGGCTTCTGAGGCTATATTTATGATATTCATATCACAAATCCTTCATATTTATGATGGCTTCTGAGATTTGCAAACTGTGATTTGAAAAACCTAAAGGCGAAAATTACTGCAGAGGAAGAATTTTTCAAACAAAGAACAAATAAAAAGTAAATATGAAATGGTCAGGAGGAAGGAATTTTGCCAACACCAGAAAAAAGAAGAATACTTGGAATGTTTTTGTTACCAGAATCCATTTACGAAACTACAACATTCCAATTATTCTGCTTTTCTGGTGTTGGCAAAATCCCTGTCTCCTAACTACTTTATGTACAAAACAGTTTATCAGCCGGTCAGCTGATGACAGCGTAGTGGTACTGAAAGATGCCAATTTCCTTCGAATTTAAGAAAAAAATTACAAATTCTTCTCCCTGAAGGAATAAATTTACGGTCGAAAAATGCCGTACTACACATTCTTTGCTTCATGGCGTGAAAAACTTTTCCGGTCGATGTGCTTCTTGATTAATCGCTAATCGATTAATCAAGAGGATATTGTGTGAAGTCTTACTGCATGTATCTTTTTATTGATATTTTTATGAAATTTTACGTTTTTTGCATTTATTTAATGATGAATTGATGGAAGAAAGAACGTTCTCCCACCCTTTTCATTTTCGTTTCCTTTGTGTTCTTTTGAACTTGCAAAACTTTATTTTTAAGTTCATTTCCTAACTTCACTGCATAGGATTTGTGATTTAGAAAGTTTTCTTCCACGAGAAGCGATGCAAAAATCATTATCCTAACAGTAACCGAATGAACCATAAATGCATACAAAGATGAAAAAGTGAACGATGTGAAGCCGATGGAAAAATCGTCCAAACAGATTTATTGATTGCGGAATTGAACTGAATGTATATTCAGAAAGAGAACTTTTAGAAATATTTCTTATTGGAATTCTCATTGTTCAAAAGGAGAAGCTGACATCACAAAGATAAGAAACAAAAAATCCTATGGTAAGTAAGGCAACTGGTCAATGGAGAAGTGCCCACAGAACAATTAGCCAGAGGAAGAGTAGTCACAAATATTTTAGGGGTCGTATAAAAGTTTCAATGTTTTGGTCACTTCATCAACATGCCACTTATAAAATGAGAATTGAACCTGAAACTCCATCGGAATTAATGCTACTTTTATACCAACGAAATTGACCTTTGTTGAATTGTATTAGCGGATCATACGAAAATTGTGCTTTAATTTTAGGAAACAAATTACCGTGATTTTGTAAAATTTTTAAAGTACGTCGCTCGGTCAAACAACGAAATTATAGCATGACAAATATACTATATTCGAAAAAAGTTGCTAACATATTTTTTCTTTGGGGGTGGAGTTAAGATAACCTTGTCAGGGCTAAACATTTTCTCTGGCAATATGTACGTGACCTCATTCCAACGAAAAACAGCGGCTTTCAGAGTAATGAAGTGTCCCACTTTTACTCAGGCTCAAAGTCTTCTTAACCAATTCAAAATTGTTAATTGTGTCTTTTCAACAATTTTGAATTGGCTGTGCACATATTCATAGCGCTTTTACGGAAAGTCAAATTAATTATGTTGCACTTTTACTCGAGCACAAAACACTAATTATTAGTACCTAGGCCTTTTGGGAGCAGGCGAATTCACCGAAAACAAATTTATCTAAAAATTTACCGAAAGACGACTTTTTCGAAAAAAAGTGAAACGAATTCATCAAAAATGAATTCGTCGAATGCAAATGCATCGAAAATAAATTTATCGAAGGAGCAGTTTACCGAAAGACGACTTTTTCGGAAAAAAATTTAAAAGAATTCATTAAAATGGAGTTTAACACAAGAGCCAAAGAACAACTGACCAATAAACAGCTGGACACACACACACACACACACACACACAAGTGCCGACACCCACTTTAGGCGCAATATAAAACTGCAGTTTCTTGGTTCCAGACGTACACAAAGGCCAATGGATTAGCATTTAATGGCTAAGTAAAAGGGCAATAAAACTAATTTGTCTTGGTGTCTAAACCTTATGAAAATGAGCAAGACGGAATATATTCATAACGTTTACATATTAGGTCAAGCCAATAATCCACCGATTTTACTTAAGCATCAAATTAATAAATAGGCCCGTGGCCAAGGCATTTTTAACAATTTTTATTCTGTCGTGCTGATATTCATGGGATTTAGGCACCAAGCCAAGATTGCATTATTGCATTAAATATTAATACATAGGCTTTGGCGAAGGCCTTTTTTACAATATTTATTCCATCATACTCATATTCATAAGGTTTAGATACCAGATGAAGTTCATATTATTGCGCTTTTACTCAGGCATTAGAAATTAACAGATAGCCCAGATCTTTTTAAAAGTTTTTATTCCATCATGTTCATATTCGCAAGGTTTAGACACCAAGTGAGTTAATCCGCCGAACTCAGGTTCATGATGTTTATAAAAATTGAAGTTACAGTAGTGCACTTTTACTGAGGAATAAAACCTTATTTAATAGGCCCTAGGCTTAGGCCTTTCTAACAGTTTTTAATCTTTTTAGGATGTTTTCTTGCTGAGTGAAAGCCCAACTGTTGTTATGAAAACAATATAAATATGAGCACAGCGGATTAAAATTTGTTGAAAAAAGCCCAGTCCAAAGGCATTTTAATTGATGTTTAGTGCTTGAGTAAAAGATAAAAGCGCAACAGTGTTGACTTGTTATGTAAACTTTATGAATATGAGACCAGAGGACTTAAAATTGCTAGGAGGCTCAGCCATAAGGTCCTGTAATTAATATCTGATGCCTGACTTAAAGCACATCATTATTAATTTCTCATTATGCAGTAAAAATGCAACATTTAACTCTTTATGTTACTTCTGAATATGAGAATGGTGAACTTAAAATTTTTAGAGGGGGTCCTGTATCTTCTGTTGTACTTATAACATATTTTTTTAGTGCCTGAGTAAAAGTGTGAGATTATTGTTTTCATTTTCCATATAAACCTTACTGATATGAGTAATATTGGTTAGACGTTGCTAAAACGACGCAACCTGAGGCCCATATTATTAATAACTGAGTAAAGATGCAACTTTGCCACAAGCGGTTTCTGCGGCGGATGCATTTCGATCAGAGATGTATAATACACTATATTGACAAAAGTAACCAGCAACCCCTTCAAAAGCAAATGAACGAATCCTCTGCGTTGTTAAGATGCTGGGTACAGCTGCAAACGGCATAAAAACAAGTCTACAGCTGATCGCGATCATATCGCACTGTGAGGTTGAGTGAAAATGTCGCGGCGAGACAAAACTGACTTTGGGAAAGGAAAGATTGTTGGGGGTTTTATTAGTGGGTTGTCCATAAGAGAAAGTGATAGGCGTTTAAACATACCCACGTCAAATATTTTGGATGTACTGAATAAGTGGAAGACACATGGCGAGCCTGAAGCGTCAAAACGTACCGGCAGACCAAAGAAAATCAGTGATAGAGGACATCGAAGACTCAGGAGAGTCGTTACAGCTAATCGACGCAGTACTGCACAAGACCTCAGTGTAAGGTGAGTAAAAATGCTGGAACCTCGGTATGTACACTTATCATTTGCAGAGAACTTCATTCCATGGGTTACCGTGGTCGTGCGGCTGCTCATATGCCTTTCATTTCCACTCGGAATGTTACTGGTCGTTTAACATGATGTAAAGAGCATTTATCATGGACCGTAGATCAATGGAAATGGGTTCCTTGGACTGAAATCCGTGTGTGGGTATAGCCGGGGTAACGCTATTTACCACAGTGTACTGTTCCTACGGTCAAGTTTGGAGCTGGCAGTGTAGTCGTGTGGGGATGTTTTCCATAGTATGCTCCAGGCCCATTTGTTATCATGGACAAGCCTGTTAACCAGCACGTCTACCTCGATATTCTGGACAATTATGCTCTACCAATTATGTGGCAATACTATGGAACCAAGCCTTGTTGGTACCAGCAGGATAATGCACTGAGCCATAAAGCAAATACTATTACTGCGTGGCTTGACGATAACTCCTTATCGTGTGTGGACTGGCCAGCACAGAGCCCTGATCTTAATCTCATAGAGCACCTATGGGATGAATTATAGTGCCACATAAGAAGTTTGGATCCAAGGCCTACTACTAAGCAACAGTTAGCGGCAGCATTATGTACTGAATGGAAGCGCATACCTGTCGCTGTGTTCCAAAACCTTGTCGAAGGCATGTCTTGAAAGGTCAGTACTAAATGTCTTGAAAGGTCATGTCTTGAAAGGTCAGTCCAAAACCTTGTCGAAGGCATGTCTTGAAAGGTCTGTACTAATGTATGTCAATAAATGCTATGTTGTGTTTCTCTTCTAGGTGTCCGGTGACTTTTGTCAATGTAGTGTATATATAGCACTGAGCGTTTTACTGCAATGATCCAACATGGATGTTGACGAGTAAGCTTAGTCATGACCCTCAACGCCGTACTTAGTACGGCGTTGAGGGTCATGACTAAACTTACTTTAATCATGGCCCTCATGATTAAACTTACTGAGGTCTTGAGCAGAAATATATTTAGGAAGCCTACACTGAAGTAGCAGACTGGAACACCTTACTAATAACATGTTGGTCTACTCTTGGACTTCGAAACAGCTTCGGTTCGATGTGGCATGAACTCAACGTGGTGTTGATATAGATCTACAAATATGTTCAGCTGAGTGGATGTGATAGCGTCTGTCAGTAGCCGAATCTTCTATGTAGGAGAATTTCGGTCGCGAATGGCTATCTCAATCTCATTCTACAAGTTTTCAATTGGGTTGAGATCTGGGTACTGCGGTGAGCATTTCAGAATTCTGATGTCACTGTTGTGCTCCTGGAAACATTGTGCAATGATCCCAGCTTTGTGGCATAGCGAATTATACCGAACGAAGTACCCTTCTCTGTCAGGAAACACCATGCTCATGTACGGATATGCCTAGTCCACAATGATGATGTTAAGACACTTACTTAATGGCATCCCAATACTGACCCGGAAGTATCAAGGAGATTAATGCCGTCATGAAAATAAACTTTAGACCATTACACTACTTCTAACAACTTGAACAGTTAAGCTAGATAGATCTGCAGATTCGTGATGCTGACGTCACATCCTGGCCCATCCATCAGCGTGTATTGACTGAGAAAGTGACTTATCTGACAGGTGACCTTTTCGCAATCTCGAGGATTACATTTTTGAGAATCCCGTGCCCACAGTGGATATATTTGCTGGTTTTAGCACAGGGAGGTCAGCTCTTATATCCCATTCACGCCAATGTGCGGATGGGTTATAGCAGCAGAAATTCTTTTTAGCATGGTGAAAGTTCCAACAAGTTAGTAAAATCGTGCAACGCATTGATTACGATACGCTTTCCAACATACCAGAAATCATTACTCAAGTTATGAGGATAATGGCTGTGGAATAAATCTTGCTCCTGTGCTCAGACCTATGACCCCATTTCGTTGATATTCAACTGAACCGGTTCAGTATATCTCCGGAACAACATACTAACGTTTTGTCAAAATAGAAGCATTTTTTACGTACGTTATGACGCTTAAGAGCAATGTAATTGATCCCGCTTCTATATCCTGACCTTTGACCCAATTTTGCCGATTTTTAATAGAGTTTTCCGTAGGTAGTTCCCTACCACATACTAAAGTTTCATTGAAATCGAACCATTTTTACGCAAGTTATGACGCATAAAGGCAATGGAATGGATCCCGCACCTGTGCCGTGCCCTTTGACCCCATTTCGCCCATTTTCAATAGGGTTCGTCCCCAGATGGTCCCCTACCAGATACTAAAATTTCAACGGAATAGAACAATTTTTACGCGAGATATCGTGCTGACAGACGGACAGACAGAAACACAGACACACAGACAGATACTGAACTCATTCTGTCTATGCCGCTGATGTACAGAGTGATTATTTTACGCAATGGAACCAGACAGTTTCCTTGTACAAACCTGTTCATCTGCCTTTGCCCTCGATCATAGAAGAGCAGTCGTTTCCTTTCACAAGTAAACACACACACACACACACACACATAGGGTGTCCATAAAGTATTTCCCACATTACAAAAATTAATTTAAAAAATATATGTAAGTTGAAATAAAAAGGTTGGCAACCTAACTCATAAAGTTTTTTTTCTGTTCTTTAGGGTGGCGCTACTTCTGAATAAGAGGAGCATTTCATCGGTAATGGCTTCAATGCAAGAAAAAGCGTCGTGCGTGTTGTGAGTCCATGAGACCAAATCGGCGGTTACTGTCCATTGTCATTTCAGAAAAGAGTACGGACGATCACCACCGGACCAAAAAGCATGAAAGCTTGGTATGAAAAGTTTAAAGCGATGGGTAGTGTTGGCGATCTCCCCCGAGCGGGCCGACCACCGGTTACAAAAGAGACAGCTCCACCTGTTCAGGAGACATTTCTGTGAGTCCCCAATAAAACCCATTCGTCGTGCTTCACTGGAAACTGGTATTCCCCGTGCGCCGCTTCACAAAATTTTAAACAAACATCTTCATTTGTTTGCTTATAAGGTACACATCGATCACTCTTTTCAGCCTGATGACCGGCCTTGCCGTGATGTTGCACCGCATAGTTCGTGATAGTGATTATGTGCACCGTGTATGTTTCTTAGATGAAACCACATTCCACGTCTCTGGTACAGTAAACAGGCACAATGTGCGAATCTGTGGTTCAGAAAATCCCCATTATGTCATCGAACAACAGAGGGTTAGGCCGAAAGTGAACGTATGGTGCGGCCTGATTAATGACAAAATCATCAGACCCTTTTTTTCACACAGCCCACGGTAACATGTACCTGGACATGCTGGAAGTTTTTCTAGCACCTCAGTCGCATGCACTCCAATCTTCCATTGTTTTCCAACAAGACGGTGCCCCGTCACATTGGTCAATAATGGTTCGTGTTCCTGAATGCCACATTTCCGGACAGAGGGATTGGCCGCAAAGGTCCCATGACATGGACACTTCGATCGTCCGACTTAACCCCTCAAGAATTTTTTTTCTGTGGGATTATGTGAAAGACCAAGTTTACTCTAGCAGTGTTCCGGATATTAAGACGTTGAAGAGCAGAATAACGGATGTCATTGATTCTGTCTCTGCTGAGATGTTAAACAAAACATGCCGTGAAATCGAATATCGCTTAGATGTCCTCCCGGCTACAGATGGCGCCCATGTGGAGGTGTACTGACACTGGAAAAAAGAACTGCACTTGTGCACCATCATTGTCCTGCAATCCCTATCTTTTATCTGTAATACATTTTATATCAATTTTTGTAATCTGGAAAAAACTTTATGGACACCCTGTGTATATAGCAGTATAACTACATATATCACCGGGATTATCAGAAATGCTATCCCACACTCACCAACCCGATTAGCCAGCGTCGTGAGTTATGACCTACGCCCCCACCCTCTCCACACACACAAGATGACTTCTAAACTGAAAACTTGTCCCTCATTCTCTGGCAGCTGGAATGAACTTGGTCAAGGTAGCGGGCAGTGTGACATGAAGGCAGAGGGTGCTAAGGGTCACCGGAGGACCAGTCAAAGCTGCCGTGTGCTGCTGACCTTGGCTATGTTCAATGACTGATCTTTATCTTCTGATTCAAGGTTCCTTGAATTG
This sequence comes from Macrothele yani, assembly GCA_039090855.1. NCBI lineage: Eukaryota > Metazoa > Arthropoda > Arachnida > Araneae > Macrothelidae > Macrothele > Macrothele yani. The sequence continues at coordinate 63,483,599 of CM077013.1, read as the reverse complement.
GAGGAGCAACTACAAAGAATCAAACGCAGGAACGTCGGGCAAAGTGCGATAAGAAGAAAAGGAGAGGAACTCATTGAACTGAAAAGTAGATGTATCTTCTACTATCGTGGGACGATAGTAGAAGGCGATAGTTAACAAAACGACAAAACGGGACTGGCAGAACTAGTTGGTTTGGATTTATAATAAGCAAGAAACTGAAGAATAAAGTTCTAAAAGTTGAAATTTCCTCGGACGAAGCTGTGTGATTCATTATCCAAATCTCAAAAAGATGCCAGACTCAGATTATTCAAGCGACCGCACCACCCCACAAGTCATCCTGAGGAAGAAACTGAAGAATTTTACGGGAAAATTCGGAATCTAAATAACAATGGCAACCAGTACTTGAAGATCATTATGGGGGATTTCAATGCGAAAATAGGTCAACAGTATCAGAATAAAACTTCGATAGGTAAATTCGGTCATGGCAACAGAACCCAGCAGGGAAAACCCAGAACTCAGCTGGAAGTACTGTCGTAGAGTTTACAGACGCAGAAAGGTTTTTCATCATGAACTCCTTTTTCAAGAACAAAGCCACATAGGAAATGCACATGTAGACATCCCAATGGGACGACAAGTGAAATTGATTTTATTTTGTGTAACAAGAAATTCGTCATCGAAGACTGCAGTGTGCTAAGCAGGTTCAACACAGGTAGTGGCCACAGAATAGTGAAATGTAAAATGCACCTCTCATAAGTCAAACAGAATGTTACCAACCTTAAAGATCATCGTAATACCTTCACGTTGGAACTGAGGAACCGATTCTTTGCTCTAGAAGATCTAATATCGGAACAAGTGGACATCCCTAAAGTTAACAAAATACTAACCAAGGCTCTTATGGGAAACAAAAATAAGCGGCACTAAAAACAAGTTGCGTATGAAGAAAATGTCGAGAAAAATAAAAATGCAGATGCAAAAGAGAAGGAAGATGAAGACAAATAAAGAAAATTTAACTTCGAAAGTAAAAAATATAGAACTATGCAACAGAGTTCGGAAAAGTATCACTGAAGACATAAGGAAATTCAATTGCGAACTAGTAAGAAAAACCGAACGGAAATAATCAAAGTCTGAAGAAAGCAAATAGTAAGATCAGTAAACAGATCATGGCACCGAGGAAAGAAGACCTCAGTAAGAGCAGTAAACAGATCATGGCACTGAGAAAAGAAGATAGTTCTGTAACAAGAAATATATGTGAAATTTTGACAAGAATGAAACTTTCTTTTGTACACAAAACTATATGAAAGAGATTATACTCCTATTCCAGTCATTAAGAAAGGTACCTGCACCAAAGTTCCTCCAGTCCTCCCGGCGGAAGTTACACATGCAATTACGAACATGAAACGCGGAAGAGCTCCAGAAGATGGAATTACCGTGGACACCACTATACCAGTGGAGAAATAGAAACTACACTCGCTAAACTTTTCACTAGATGTCCCAATGAAGGAAATATTCCTGAGGATTGGAACAATGTTATAATGATCCTGCTACATAAAAAAAAGGTCATATTGAGGATCTCAGGAACTACAGGCCCATCAGCCTCCTTTCAGTGGTTTATAAAATCTTCACTTACGTTCTTTCACATCGCTTGAAGGAACATTGGACATGGCTCAACCGAGAGAACATTCTGTATTCAGGAGTTGTTGCAGCACAGTATATCATATCCATGTACTTAGAGAACTAATTGAAAGAACGATGGAATATGAACTCCGATTATACATGACTTTTATTGATTAATAATCAAAAGGCTTTTGATTCCGTTAAACCATCAGCTGTTACAATGGCTTTGAAACCCTGCCGTATTAAAGATGCGTACATTAACACTATTAATAACATCTATGAAAATGCAAGTGCAAAGGTTCTGATATTTAAGGATACAGCACTAATAAATACTGGAAAAGGAGTGAGACAAGGGGACAACATATCTGCCAAACTCTTTAATGCTCCATTGCAAATTATCTTCCAATCATTGAATTGGTAAGACAAGGAGATAAAGATTAATGGAGATTATTTAACTCACGTTCTTTTTGCTGATGACCTAATACTTTTGTAACTACCCGTTCAGAACTGCAGAGTATCATCCAGGAACTTGCTGACAAGAGTAAAGAAGTGGGATTAAAATTAAACTTTCAGAAGACAAAACTGATGTACAATGATTTCACAGGAAATGAAGATCTTGCGATTGATGGGGAAAAGCTTGACGTAACCGATACGTACATTTACCTTGGACAACAGATATTAAGTAAGAGTCACATTGATGAGGAAATTAATCGGCGTACAAAACTTGATTAGAAAACCTTTGGAAGAAACAAGAGCAATATGATATTATGTCTTAAAAGAAAAGTATAATCAATGCATCCTTCCAGTTCTTACATATGGAGAAAAGACATAGACCTTAAATAAAAAAGACATACAAAATCTGCATACAACTGAAAGAGGCATAGAAAGATCCAAGATTGTTGTAACCAGGAAAGTTAAGAGGAACTCGTGGATAAGGAAAATGACAAGAGTGGTAGACATCATGATCAGAGTAAAATCCGTGAAATGGCAATCGGCTGGACATGTTGCCAGAAGAACGGACCACCGATGGACAACTGAAATTTTGGAATGGATTCCAAAGGACAGAAAAAGACACAGAAGAAGGCCAAATGGGAGATGGATGGATGAAATTCGAAAGCATGCCCGAGTAAAATGAAGGAGGCAAGCTCAAGACAGAGAGTTGTGGAAGTAACTTGGAGAGACTTTCATTCAGCAGTCGATTGATAATGGTTGATAGTGATGTTGAAATATATATACAGTTGTATCAGAATGATATGATCACTCCTGGAATCACAGTGTTCCCGCACAGGTGCGTCACAGAGTGCACGTGACAAGGTAGACCACACGGAGATATTAGCGACCGGCCAAGGCAGATGAGCCATAGTGCGTTACGTGAAAACAATGCGCAAAGGTAGTGATTTGGAGGTCGTTCAACAAAGAATGACCCTCGGCTACCGCGTCAGAGAGGAAGCATCTCAGAAACAGAAGACTTCGTGAATTGTTCGTGAGCTGCTGTAGTAAAGGTGCACCAAGAATGAACCACTGACACACCGAGTACCTCCCACGTCATAACTATGGAAGGCCATCGACACCACAGAAGAACGTCACCTCCTTCGATTGGTAAATGACGATTGATGTGCAACAGTACAGCAGTTGACCACGCAAATGAACGCTAGGACACCCAAGTAAGGGGACACGTACCTGTGTGCCTCAGCGTAACAACAGAGCGATCCCTGTTACACATGGGTCTCCGGAGTCGACTCTGCGTCAAGGCGTCCATGTTAACCCATGTCAATTGGCAGCGACACCTACAGTTTGCATGGGACTACCGTCATTGGACAGTGGAAGAGTTGGAAGTGAATGTCTTCTCCGACGAATCAATGTTCCTACTCTACAGAAGAGACGAGCGGTGGCGGATGCGGCGTCAGACACACGAGAACCAACATCCCATCACGCTTGTCGGTCAAGTAAAGGCCGTCGTTGGCAGTGTGCATGTGTGGGAATGTTTTCCTGGTATGAGCTGGGACCATAGCTACCACTGGATGGATCCATGCACTCCAAAGGTTGCCTGTCCGTCCTCGCTGACCAAATGCATACCTTAAAGTTGGACGTTTACCCTGGTGGTGATGGCGTCTACCAACAGGACAATGAGCCGTGCCACGTCGCTAAGGGATTGCATGGCTAGTTCCAGGAACACGACAGCGATGTCTCCGTTCTCCCATGGCCGGCCAAATCGCCCAACCTGAATCCCATACAGCATTTGTTTCACTACTTGGATCGACGTGCCGACCTACAGCCGCGTCATCTCCGGGACCTCGGTGATCTGCTGCAGTCCGAATGGGCACGTGCGCATCAGGCAACCTTCCAGGGCTTCATTGCGTCCATGCTACGCGGTCTCGACGCACTCAACCGACCCGAGGGTGGTTAATCACATAACTAGGTAAGTGGTCATATTATTTTGATACGGCCGTGTATATGTGTATATATATATACCGATGAGCCATTACATTATGACCGCCTACCTGATAAGCTGCTTAAAAAAGCGCCCAAAACAACAGCGGCCACTCGGCGAAGCATCGAATCGATTAGATGGCGATAGGTATCCTGGTGTATCTGGTACTATAATGTAAACAGCAGGTCCTCCAATTATCGTACATTTTGGAGTGGTAGTGATTTAGCGCGAACCCGCGTTTTCACGTCAAACCACAAATGTTAGATTGGGTTCATGTCAGGTGAATTTGGAGGGCAGGGAATTAACAGAAAGTAACTAGAATGTTCTTCGAGCCACTCCTTGACGATTCTCGCAGGGAGACATGGCGCATTATCCTGTTGATAATGGCCATCACCAACAGGGAACACAGTTGCGATGAATGGGTGCACTTCGTTCGCAACGATGTTCAGATAACTGTTAGCTGTAAGGGTATGTGCTATTGGGACAATGGCGCCTAAAGTGTCCCATGAAAACATCGCCCATAGCATAACACCGCTGCCGACGACCTGTTTCCACCCAACCGTGCATCCAGGTGCCATAGCCTCCGTTGGTAAAGGGTGTATCCCCGCACAGCCGTCTACATGATGCACCAGGAATCTTGATTCGTCCGACCAGGCCACTTCCTTCCAATCATCCACGGTCCAGTTAAGATGATCTTGGGCTAATTTCGTGCGTTGTTGGTGATGACGTGCTGTGAGCATGGGGACCCGGCTGGGTTTTCGGCTACGCAGGCCCATGCTCAGAAGGCTGAGGTGAACTGTGTGCTGTGATACATTGCCCTGATCATGACTGTTGTAGCTGCGGGTGATTTGCCGCACTGTGGCCCTGTGGTCGCTGTCAACGATGCGCGACAGTCTCCACTCCTCTCTGGAATCAGTGAGCTGCGGACGACACACGACTGGGCGACGGTTCGTCGTTTGGCCATCTGCGCACCACTTTTGATCCGTACTCACCACAGCAGCACGTGAACCACCCTCGAGCCCCGCCGCTTCCGAGATCGTAATTCCGATCTCCGAAGCGGCGCGGCTTGTGGATGATTCACATGCTGTTTGTTATTTTTCACAATTTGTTCTTCATCAAACTGCAATAAATCAGCAGCTTTTCTCATTTTGACTCCGAAAACTCTAGTAACTGAAAGCTGGTCCATCGGTTGTACTGCTCTGTGAACTTCCCTTGCGCCACCGGAAGCGCTCGTTTCTTTAGCTGGGGTGGTCATAATGTAATGGCTCATCAGCGTATACTATATACGTATATACACGTTCGAGTCACATTGTAGTAACCACAAACTAATATACAGAGTAACCGACGTGTGCAGCGCGGTCTGCAACCAGACGGGCTGGGGGTGGCTCAGTAAGGTGCTGTAAGTTGGTAACAGGTATGTGGTGCTATGCTGACTGCAGTGCAGCTGATAGCTACTCGATGGTGTGGGGTGAAAGTTCCATAGAGAGAACAACACGATTGTGGTGGTCCCACAGATGCTCAATTGGGTTTATGCCTTTGGAATTTGGGGGCCAAGAAAGTACTTTGAAGTCTTCATCGTGCTCTTCCAATCACGCCCTCGGCATTTCTAGCTGTGTGACACATCGCATTGTCGTGCTGGAAGATCCCATCCGCCCCAGGGAAAACAATCAGCACGTGTAGGTGTACGTGTTTTGCAAGGATGGATTCATAAGAAATTCGGTCCATAGTGCCTTCCACAGGTATGAGTGGACCCAGGAAATGCCACGAAAACATTCCTCAAACCATAACGCTGCCCCCACCAGCTTCTCTTCTTCAAGCCATAGTTAAAGAGTGTGTGTTCTCCGACGTTTCTCGCTTTATACGCCAACGTCCATCCGTTCGATGAAGCATAAAACGTGACTCATCGGAGAAGGCAATCCTTTGCCAATCAGCGGAGGTCCAATTCCGATACTGCCGTACAAATATAAGCCTTTTCTACCGATGCACCTTCGTTAGCATAGGTGCAGTGACCATCCGTCTGCATAGGAGCCACATACGCAGCAGGGCTCGCTGAACTGTCGTTTTAAACACACTTTCGGTAGTCCTCTGGTTTATTCGGCCAGTGTGTTGCTCCACTATAGCGTGTCGATCGGCCCTCACTCACCTTCGAAGCCGACGTTCACCTCTCACATTGATGGCGCGTGGTGCTCTGCAGTTTGCACGTCGCTTATTCGCAGTGGAGCCATTTCTCCAAGCACAATACACTTTAACCACAGCAGCACGCGAATAGTTTACAAACTGCACTGTTTCAGAAATATTGTCACACTTAGCCCGAAAGCCGATAATCATTCCTCTTTGCCAATCTGATAAATCGCTCCTTTTATCCATGACAACAACGAGTGATATGTTTTCAGAATGCCTACAGCACATCTTATATACCCTCCAAGCCAGCTCACGACACGTACCTCTTTACATTGGCTACGCGTTGTGGATGTCAAAAGTAGGAGGTGGTCACAATAACGTGACTCGATTGCACACACACACACACACACACATGATAATCCTATCAGCCAATTCAAATTCGAAAACTCAAAGACGAACCACAATTCGGAACGAAGCACCCCCAGACTCACCCGACACGAAAAACAGCAAGAATTCAAACCGAATCATAAACCGAATAAAACTACACACAGGCAAAAATAGGACCTTGCAAAATAATTGAATTCAGTCACCACTACTTTACAAACAACTATAAAACTAGGTAAGCCAAAAAAAGCCGAATGCCCACCTGAATCTCTCAGAGCAAAGCAAAAACCATATAAAGTAAAGTATACCTAAAAAAGTGGAAACCTACCCCAACATTTCAGAACAAGAATAGAAATCCAACTTGTCGTGCTCTTCAGGAGAACACCAACACGTAAGCAGTGGCTTTTCATAGATGGCAAAAAGTCGCGACACGCCGAAACCAACCAACGTGTTCCCTAAGCCACCGGGAATGAAGACAAGCAAACTACACTAATCAACCTGAAAGTGAAGTCCAAAGCAAACCCGATCCAAGAGCTAGAACACAGTCATCTCAGGAGACCCGAGCGAATAGAACCTCGAATAGAAAACGGCTTTCATCTGGCATAAAGGTGGTTAAAGTTGGAAACGTGTTAACCTGAAAATAAAGGTGAAGCTGTGTGAAGAAAGGGGCGGGTACTTGAACTGTTAGTGAGAATGGCTAGAAGAGATCCGCCGAGCAGCACTTAGCAGACTAATCTATTAATATTGTAGGATCTGGGGTTAGTTAAATCTGAAATATATATGTATTTTGATAGAAGCCGATTAATATACGCGTGATGAAGTAATTGCTGAAAAGATTTTTTAAGGAAACGAAATGGATAGTCTTTTGAAAGAAGAGTTTTAAATAACCCAGTAAAAGCCAACAATTGAAAACCATATCGATTACAAATGGTTAGACATCTGAAAAACGGACTTATAAGTATACTATTGAGAACTCTACAAGAAATATTAGAATACCAATCAGTATAAAATACAATGTCAAAATCGAAGTCTCTTCTTTTGTCATAGATAGTTGCGCAGATGGAGTCCTCTTGTAATATAATAGCAATATTAGTTGATGGTATTATTTGTCATCTCATTGCTCTCCAGTGAGAGTTCTTCTGGATATATTCCAGCTGCTTCAGGATGAAAATCTGCCCAGTTAAAAACTATAATGTCGTCAATATACTTGAATACCCGCCGTGAGTCGATTTCAGTATTAATCTTATATTTGTCCTCATAATAGCGTTTTCCACTTGTGGGACGGGTTTCCTGTGGAAACTGTGTTCTCGTTCTCGGAGTGGGTTTGCTTTGGACTTCACTTTCAGGTTCATTTGTGTAGTTTGCTTGTCTTCATTCCCGGTGGCTTAGGGAACACGTTGGCGGGTTTCGTCGTTTCGCGATCTTTTGCCACCTATGAAAAGCCACTGCTTACGTGTTGGTGTTATCTTAAAGAGTATGACACGTTGGTTTTCTATTCTTGTTCTGAAATGTTGAGGTAGGTTTCAATTTTTTTAGGTATACTTTACTTTATATGGTTTTTGTTTTGTTCTGAGAGGTTCAGATGGACATTCGGCATTTTTGGGCTTACCTAGTTTTGTAGTTGTTTGTGAAGTAATGGTGCGTGAATTCAATTATTTTGCAAGGTCCTATTTTTGCCTGTGTGTAGGTTCATTTGGGTTATGATTCTGTTTGAATTATTTCTGTTTTTCGTGTCGGGTGTAGCTGGATTGCTTCGTTCCGAATTGTGGTTCGTATTTGAGTTTTGGAATTTGAATTGGCTGATGAGATTATCAAATATAGTATAAACAGTCAGCATTCGGATTTTCTGCTTTTTAGCGCAACTTGGTTTATGACTTTGATTTTGCTTTGTGGTTCGCTCGGTTCGATTTAGCATATAATATCTTAATAATTATGGTATGTGTATATATATATATATATATATATTCTATTAAGAAGATACCTAAGCAAAAAAATACATATATAATTTTGACTCACACCAAGTACAACATAGAAAAGGTTATGTATCTACCTGTGTGAGTAAAAGGAGAAAAGATAAAAAAATAAAATAAAACAACTGAATGTAGAAGGTGTCGAGAATACTGAGCCTTGGCTTTATCAAGGACCAGCAAAAACTCTGCATTTTCTCACTTCCACAAAGACCTAGTTGGAAATGGGTTTCTGCAAGGCCATAGATGCAAGTAACATTCCCATCTAAAATAGTTTTAAAAAATATATATATGTCATGTCCTCCGTAGAGTTGCATGACCTAGCACTAGTTAACAATTTCGCTTGCATCCATTAACCTTCCTTTAAACCTGAAAATCAATTCAATATATATATATATATATATTGAACTCCTTCTTCAAGAAAAAGCCACACAGGAAATGGACATGGAGACATCCAAATGGGACGACAAGTGAAATTGATTTTATTATGTGTAACAAAAAATTCGTCATAGAAGACTGCAGTGTGCTAAACAAGTTCAACACAGGTAGTGACCATAGATTGGTGAGATGTAAGATGCACCTCAACACTAAACTTGAACGTGGCAAGCTCATAGGACAAACAAAATCTATTGACATAACCAACCTTAAAAAACACCATAATACCTTCAAGTTAGAACTAAAGAACAGGTTCTCTGCTTTAGAAGGCCTAACATCGGAAGAAGTGGACATCTCTGAAGTTAACAGAAAAGTAACCAAAGCTCTTATAGAAACAGCAACAAAATTAGCTGGGTCTAAGAACAAGTTGCATGTGAACAAATTATCAGGAAAAACCAAAATGTTGATGCAAAAAAGAAGAGAGATGAGGACAACTAAAGAAGATGTGACTTCCATAGTGGAATATATAGAGCTATGCAAGACAGTAAGAAAAAGTATCACTGAAGACGTAAGGAAATTCAACTGTGAACTAGTGAGGAAAGCAATTGAAAACAACCAAAGCCTAAAGATAGCAAAGGGACATCTCAGTAAGGGAAGAAAACAGATTATGGCACTGAGAAAAGAAGATGGTTCTGTAACAAGAAATAGAGGCGAAATTTTGACAAGAGTGAAAGATTTCTACTCCAAATTATATGAAAGGGATGATATATGCACTCCAGACATCATGAAAGATACCAGTACCAGAGTTCTTCCAGTCCTTCCAGCAGAAGTTGCACATGCAATCAAGAACATGAAGCGGGGAAAAGCTCCAGGAGAAGATGGAATTACTGTAGACATCATACAAGAAGCAAGTGGAGAAATCGAAACAGTACTCGCCCAAATTTTCACTCGATGCCTTAATGAAGGAAAGATTCCTGAGGATTGGAACACCGCTACAATGATCCTGCTACATAAGAAAGGTGACATTGAGGATCTCGGAAACTACAGACCTATCAGCCTCCTATCAGTAGTTTATAAAATCTTCACTAAAGTTCTTTCACACCGCTTGAAGGTAACACTGGACATGGCTCAACCGAGAGAACAAGCTGGATTCAGGAGTGGCTACAGCACAATAGATCATATCCACGTGCTGAGAGAACTAATTGAAAGAGCGAGGGAATATGAACTTCCATTGTGCATGGCTTTTATCGATTATGAAAAAGCCTTTGATTCGGTGAAACCATCAGCAGTTACAATGGCTCTGAAAACCTGCGGTATTGAAGATGCATACATTAATATTATTAATAACATCTATGAAAATGCAAGTGCAAAGATTAGGCTGTTTGAAAATACAACATACGTAAAAATTGGAAAGGGAGTGAGACAAGGTGACACCATATCTCCGAAGCTCTTTAATGCCACATTGGAGGGTGTTTTTCAGTCACTGAGCTGGGAAAACAAGGGGATAAAGATTAATGGAGATTATCTAACCCACCTTCGTTTTGCTGATGACGTAGTCATTTTTGCAACTACCCCATCAGAGCTGCAGAGTATGATCCAGGAACTTACTGACAAGAGTAAAGAAGTGGGATTAAAAATGAACTTTCAGAAGACAAAAGTGATGCTCAATGCTTTTACAAGAAATGAAGATTTATCGATTGATGGAGAAAAGCTGGAGATAACAGACACGTACGTTTATCTTGGACAGCAGATATCAAGTGAGGGTCACATTGATGAAGAAATTAATCGGCGTACAAAACTTGCCTGGAGAGCTTTTTGGAAGAAACAGCATAATTTTCAAGAGCAATATGCCATTATGTCTTAAAAGAAAAGTGTTTGATCAATGCATCCTTCCAGTGCTTACGTATGGTGCGGAGACGTGGACCTTAACTAAAAGAGACATACAAAGGCTGCAGACAACTCAAAGAAGCATGGAGAGGTGCATGCTTGGTGTAACCAGGAGAGATAAGAAGAGGAACTCGTGGATCCGAAAAATGACAAGAGTGGAAGACATCATGATCAGAGTTAAATCCCTGAAATGGCAATGGGCTGGACATACTGCCAGAAGGACAGATCATCGATGGACAGCTGAAATTTTAGATTGGATTCCAAGGGACAGGAAAAGACCCAGAAGAAGACCACATGGGAGATGGGTGGATGAAATTCGAAAGTATGCAGGGGTGACATGGAGGAGACTGGCACAAGACAGACCGTTGTGGAGGAAACTTGGGGAGACCTTCGTCCAGCAGTGGATTGATAATGGTTGACAATGATGATGATGATGATGATATATATATATATATATATATATATATATAACCAAAAATCCTGAAGAATACGAGTAATAATAAAGACCAAAAGTAAAAAATAATGAATTTGTGTGTTGCGGTATGGGATCGACTATTCTCTTATATATATATATTAGGGTGCTTCAGAAGTGTATGGAAAAAATAAACTTTATATTTTTGTTGATCTCACTTTCTTATTTTGTACCAATATACACTGACGGAAAAAAAAAATCCCAACACCAAGAAGGGGTTGTGTTAAATAAGCGACAGTTGGTAGGCGGTGAGAGTGCATCTGTAAGATGACGTCTATGCAAATTTCGCGCTCGGCGCATACGTGTGGCGCTAGTAGCGTCCTCGGAACATGCAAAGCAGGTTTGCTGTAAATACGCGCCGTAACGTTCGTGAGCGTTAGTTATCGTTGAGATTCGACGTAGGGTGCTGATGTTAGTCAAGACTGCCTTTAAGAAGATGACGAAGCCATTATCAACAGCTCACGGAGTTTGAACGAGGTCGTGTAATAGGGCTACGAGAAAGTGGATTTTCCTTCCGCAATATTGCAGAACGACTTGGCAGGAATGTAGCCACTGTGCATGATTGTTGGCAGCGGTGGTCAAGGGAAGGTACTGCCTCAGGAAGACCGGGTTCCGGCCGGCCACGTGGCACTACTGAGAGGGAAGACCGCCGTGTACGGCGTATGGCCGTGGCGCATCGTACCGCGTCTGCGGCAGCAATTCGAGCTGCAGTTGCCACCACAGTGACACAACGAACTGTTACAAATCGGTTGCTTGAAGGACAGCTCCGAGCCAGACGCCCTGTAGCGTGCATTCCACTCACTCCAAACCACTGTCTTTGCGACGTCAGTGGTGTCAAGCTAGAGCTCATTGGAGGACGGAGTGGAGATCGGTTGTGTTTTCTGACGATAGCCGGTTCTGCCTGGGTGCCAGTGATGGCCGTGTGTTGGTTAGAAGGAGGTCAGGTGAGCGCCTGCAACCAACCTGTCTGCGGCCGAGACACACTGGACCTACACCTGGAGTTATGGTCTGGGGAGCAATTTCCTATGACAGCAGAAGCACTCCCGTAGTTATCCCACGCTCCCTTATGGCACAGTTGTACGTCGGTCTGGTGATTCAACCTGTTGTGCTGCCATTCATGAACAGCATTCCAGGGGGTGTTTTCTAATAGGATAACGCTCGCCCGCATACCACTGTTGTAATCCAACATGCTCTACAGAGTTGCCGTGGCCTGCTAGATCACCAGATCTTTCCCCAATCGAGCACGTATGGGACATCATTGGACGACAACTCCAGCGTCACCCCCAACCAGCATTAACCGTCCCTGTATTGACCAACCAAGTGCAACAGGCATGGAACTCCATCCCACAAACTGACATCCAGCACCTGTACGACACAATGGATGAACGTTTGCGTGCTTGCATTCAACATTCTGGCGGTTACACCGGTTATTAATGTACCAGCATTTGGCTCTTTTCGCGCTTACAATAAGCTGTGATCTTGAAACCTTAATCAAATAAATATGTTACCTATACAAATGTATTGCCGCCATTTCATTCCTCTACAACTATTTTTTCGTGGTGTTGAAATTTTTTTTCCGTCAGTGTATATAACGATAACTTGTGTAAAATTTCGGTGCAATAGGTTTATATTTTGAGGTTCCGCAGCCGCATTCAAATTTCGTAATATGTACGAAAATGTGCAAGGATGCGTAATGAATTATAAAGTTACTTAAATTTTTTTTTATATCTACAAAAACACAAAATATATATTACAGAAAAATATCAAAGACAGATCAAATACATAAAATATATAATACCTCACTCCTCAATTCTAAAATTATTTCTTAATGGTACTTTTCTTACAATCTTGGTCGATGCTGCTAAACCACTTGAAGAAGACACTGTTTCTGCTCTTCGTCCTTTGTAATAGCCTTAGCAAATGCTTAGATAAGGGCCACACCACGGTCCGCGTTGTCGTTCACAACTCTCAGTTTCTTTGCTATTTCGAAGCCGCACTGGTAGCTATTCTGAAGTTCCCAATGGTTTGCAGAAACTCCCTGTCAATGCACAATTGGCTAAAAAACATATATTAGTTTTTGTCACGAAGTCGGATAACGTCTTAGTCGTCAGTTTCCTCCTTTTGTAGTCTTGCGCGCTTCAGTGGTTCATCCTCATCATCTCGTTCATGAAGGGCTTTTACTATCTTTCGCTTTCCCTCCGCCGAAACATCCGAATCGAAGAAAGCCAATGCTACGAGATGCTCGCTGAGATACCAAAGATGATACAGTTTATACACAGCCACAGTTGATATGTCTGTGATTTCTTCTTCGTATGCTACAAAACGCTGAAGACGTTTCAGGTCATTTCTCGGTGCTTGCAAAGGAAGTGGTGCTGTGAACTCCAGCTCTCAGATATTCTTTCACAACGAAATTACCGATGTCACGAATACCTTTACTTTCTCGTGCTGTAAGTTTGAACTGGTTGCGAAACATCCACAGCTTGAAGCTGTGAGGAACCTTCGAAATCCATCTGGCATGATGGATAGCTCCTGGAGCACGAAAGCGTATACCACGAGGAGGTGTTCTTCCAAGAAAAATGACAGCAAGCTTCAGTGTCTCTCTCTAATCCTATCGCGAATGGGAAATCAAAAGATGGTTTTGCGCAAATTCCATTACTGATCGCATGTCACTCTGAATGGCAGCCAGTACCTCAACATTCCTCACTCCGAGTTCAAAATTAGAGTGGTCAATCTTTGACCATGACTGTTGAAATCGTTTAAAAAGCAGTATACTAGGTCAACTTAGTATACTGTTTTTTCACTATCACTACTATCTTCATCAGTTCGTCGCTGGTTACATTGTCTGCGGAATTATTTCCAACATGACAATCGACACGTACTAGCCCTGGTGGACGTCCGCTGCTCCTCTCGTTCGATTCTGAGCATCTCTGCCTTCTTCCTTTCTTCAGCTCTGACTTCTTTTTTTAGTAACAGTAATGTCGAGTTCCATCATACAACCACATCGACCTTTTTCTCGTTGTCCAAGAAGGAATTCTCTGCCCTCACTGATTGTAATCATGCTCATGGCATCAGCATGTGCAATATCTAACAAATCATCCAATTTATCAACAAATGCTGTTTAATTAAAACGCTGAGTTTGACTCGTTCATTTGCTACTTTTCTTTAGTCGGCTGCACTTATCGAAAAGTTTTTCCAGCTTGGCAATTGAATGTTGTTCTTCACGAGTGGGAATCAGGGGTTTTGACCGGAATAATGCAACTTTTCTTACCACAGCCCGTAAACTCTTGCGAATAGTCTTGTTCAGTGTTTTATGGTGGTAAAAAAATGTACTTAGAACTTGCCGATTAGATGGGAATTTACCCCTTTAATTCCATTCTCTTCTGGCGTTCCTAACAAGAAAAATATTGTATTGCGTCTTGTCGGTACACAGAGAGCGCGAGATGTAAATACAGTCACTTAACAATAAAATAATTACGATAACATATAACGCTAGCCGGGTAAACTCACACAGCAAAAACAACAAAGCATTGGCAGTGCACGGCACGCGCAACTACACGGCGAGCGCTACCTCGCGGCAGTGCGCAGCATGCGCAACTACACGGCGAGCGCGATTGCACTTACGATACGCGGGCACTGAGAAAGCCAGGACAAGCGGGAAGATCTTATTTCTTTAAATGACTGGACACTATTTAACTTGTAGAGATGTTAAACTTTTGACATTATACCCTTTCGATAGTATTATTATTTAGGGTATTTATACATTATCCTTCATCTGTCCAATCTGCTAATTTGCAATAGAAATTTGATGGTGTTGCGCGACCGCTAAATTTTATTCGACTGGGCTGAAATTTTTTGCATAAATAACGTTTGTTTATTTAAAAAAAATGAGAGAGTAAGAACTAAGTAATTAAAAACAAATATTTTTTTGGAACACCCTATATATACTGTATATATATATATATATATATATATATATATATATATATATGTTACCAGGGATGTAAGGTCAGGTGATGCGTAACATCACAGCCTCTCCTTGACAAATGTCAACCCCGCCTTCTCGTGGTGCATCCTGTTCCCACTAAAGGGGCTCTGACGACCGCCCATAGCGGTATAACTATACCATCGGGATCAGAGGAAATGCTATCCCACACTCACCAACCCGCTTGGCCAGCGTGGTGAGTTATGGCCAAACCCCTCCAAAATGATTCCACAACTTAAATCTTGGCCCTCAGTCTCCGGCAGCTGGAATGTACCTGGCCAAGGCAGCGGCCAGTGCGACATGAAGGCAGAGGGTGCTAAGAATCCCCGGAGGACCGGACTAGGCTGCCATCTGATGCTGACCTTGGCTACTTACAATGGACGCTCCTATCTTCTGATTCAAGGCTTCTTGAATTGGAAGAGGAACTACAAAGGATCAAGTGGGACATCGTGGGGCTAAGTGAGGTAAGGAAAAGGAGAAGATCTCATCGAACTGAAAAGTGGACATCTCTTCTACTATCGTGGGACAGATACTGGCAGAACTAGTGGTGTTGGATTTATAATAAACAAGAAACTGAAGGACAAAGTTGTAGAAGTTGAAAGTTCCTCTGACAGAGCTGCACGACTTGTTATCCAACTCTCGAAAAGATACCAGGCTCAGATTATTCAAACTTATGCACCCACCACAAGTCATCCTGAAGAAGAAATTGAAGAATTTTATGAGGAAATTTGTCATCTAAATAATAAAGGTAAGCAGCACTTGAAAATAATTATGGGAGATTTCAATGCAAAAATAGGGCAACGGCAACAGAATGAAACTTCAGTAGGTAAATTCGGTCATGGCAACAGAAACCAGCGTGGAAATACTCTCGTTGAGTTTGCAGAGGCAGAAGGGTTTTTCATCTTGAACTCTTTCTTCAAGAAAAAGCCACACAGGAAATGGACATGGAGACATCCAAATGGGACGACAAGTGAAATTGATTTTATTATGTGTAACAAAAAATTCGTCATAGAAGACTGCAGTGTGCTAAACAAGTTCAACACAGGTAGTGACCATAGATTGGTGAGATGTAAGATGCACCTCAACACTAAACTTGAACGTGGCAAGCTCATAGGACAAACAAAATCTATTGACATAACCAACCTTAAAAAACACCACAATACCTTCAAGTTAGAACTGAAGAACAGGTTCTCTGCTTTAGAAGGCCTAACATCGGAAGAAGTGAACATCTCTGAAGTTAACAGAAAAGTAACCAAAGCTCTTATGGAAACAGCAACAAAATTAGCTGGGTCTAAGAACAAGTTGCATGTGAACAAATTATCAGGAAAAACCAAAATGTTGATGCAAAGAAGAAGAGAGATGAGGACAACTAAAAAAGATGTGTCTTCCAAAGTGGAATATATAGAGCTATGCAAGACAGTAAGAAAAAGTATCACTGAAGACGTAAGGAAATTCAACTGTGAACTAGTGAGGAAAGCAATTGAAAACAACCAAAGCCTAAAGATAGCAAAGGGACATCTCAGTAAGGGAAGAAAACAGATTATGGCACTGAGAAAAGAAGATGGTTCTGTAACAAGAAATAGAGGCGAAATTTTGACAAGAGTGAAAGATTTCTACTCCAAATTATATGAAAGGGATGATACATGCTCTCCAGACATCATGAAAGATACCAGTACCAGAGTTCCTCCAGTCCTTCCAGCAGAAGTTGCACATGCAATCAAGAACATGAAGCGAGGAAAAGCTCCAGGAGAAGATGGAATTACTGTAGACATCATACAAGAAGCAAGTGGAGAAATCGAAACGGTACTCGCCCAAATTTTCACTCGATGCCTTAATGAAGGAAAGATTCCTGAGGATTGGAACACCGCTACAATGATCCTGCTACATAAGAAAGGTGACATTGAGGATCTCGGAAACTACAGACCTATCAGCCTCCTATCAGTAGTTTATAAAATCTTCACTAAAGTTCTTTCACACCGCTTGAAGGTAACACTGGACATGGCTCAACCGAGAGAACAAGCTGGATTCAGGAGTGGCTACAGCACAATAGATCATATCCACGTGCTGAGAGAACTAATTGAAAGAGCGAGGGAATATGAACTTCCATTGTGCATGGCTTTTATCGATTATGAAAAAGCCTTTGATTCGGTGAAACCATCAGCAGTTACAATGGCTCTGAAAACCTGCGGTATTGAAGATGCATACATTAATATTATTAATAACATCTATGAAAATGCAAGTGCAAAGATTAGGCTGTTTGAAAATACAACACACGTAAAAATTGGAAAGGGAGTGAGACAAGGTGACACCATATCTCCGAAGCTCTTTAATGCCACATTGGAGGGTGTTTTTCAGTCACTGAGCTGGGAAAACAAGGGGATAAAGATTAATGGAGATTATCTAACCCACCTTCGTTTTGCTGATGACGTAGTCATTTTTGCAACTACCCCATCAGAGCTGCAGAGTATGATCCAGGAACTTGCTGACAAGAGTAAAGAAGTGGGATTAAAAATGAACTTTCAGAAGACAAAAGTGATGTTCAATGCTTTTACAAGAAATGAAGATTTATCGATTGATGGAGAAAAGCTGGAGATAACAGACACGTACGTTTATCTTGGACAGCAGATATCAAGTGAGGGTCACATTGATGAAGAAATTAATCGGCGTACAAAACTTGCCTGGAGAGCTTTTGGAAGAAACAGCATAATTTTCAAGAGCAATATGCCATTATGTCTTAAAAGAAAAGTGTTTGATCAATGCATCCTTCCAGTGCTTACGTATGGTGCGGAGACGTGGACCTTAACTAAAAGAGACATACAAAGGCTGCAGACAACTCAAAGAAGCATGGAGAGGTGCATGCTTGGTGTAACCAGGAGAGATAAGAAGAGGAACTCGTGGATCCGAAAAATGACAAGAGTGGAAGACATCATGATCAGAGTTAAATCCCTGAAATGGCAATGGGCTGGACATACTGCCAGAAGGACAGATCATCGATGGACAGCCGAAATTTTAGATTGGATTCCAAGGGACAGGAAAAGACCCAGAAGAAGACCACATGGGAGATGGGTGGATGAAATTCGAAAGTATGCAGGGGTGACATGGAGGAGACTGGCACAAGACAGACCGTTGTGGAGGAAACTTGGGGAGACCTTCGTCCAGCAGTGGATTGATAATGGTTGACAATGATGATGATGATGATATGTTACCAACTGCTGACTGCCTTTTGTATTTGTATTCATTTTTGCTGTAATACTTCGAAATTTAAGGTTTATTTTTGCTTATTGTGTGGTTCTGTGGTTTACTTTTAGGTTGTTTTGAAAGTTCTTCCTTGTTGCTTTGTGTGTTCATGGTGTTTGTGATTTGGAGTAGACAGGAAGTTTTTATATATATATACACTGACGGAAAAAAATCCCTACACCAAGAAAGGGTTGTAACGTATACTCTAGATTCACTTTCCTTTTGATTTTACTATCTCTGGTTATTTTATTTTTCTATGTAAATTATCTTCTTACTGAACGAGATGTTATTTCTCCCGCTGAATAAGATCTGGCAATGAGTGTAAGTCATGACGTGGTGGTAGCCAGTATAAATAGGCGCGTTCAATGATACCTAGGAGAGAGCTTTTGTTTGTGTTACGTGAGAGAACTGTTGTTTATGTGCGAGAGAGCTTTTGTTTGTGTTACGTGAGAGAGCTGTTGTTTATGTGCGTAGAGAGCTTTTTGTTGATGTGCGTAGGAAGAGAGCTTTGTTTTATGTGAGAGATCTTCGTTTGATGTAAAGAGAGCTCCGCTCTATGTGATTAGGTTCTTCGTCATTATTGTGCTCTGTGAAGTGTGTGTTGGATGATACCAGGAGTTTTCAAATCAAAGGTTTTAAAGTGAGTACCCTTTTCTCTGTTCAATTATTGTCAGACCTCTGTCTGGCTGTTAGGTTTATTTCATTAAGTGTTATTAGTAACAACCAGAATAAGACTTTATTCATCTTAATTACTACTACAACATTACTACCAGTTATAAGCTTGTTCATTATTATTACTACATTACTAGCAGGAAAGTTTATTCATGATATAATTAATAACACAACAACCATTCGAAGAAGCATTGGAAGAAGCGTTGAATTCATTATAGGGTTGTGTTAGATAAACGATAGTTGGTAGGCGGTGAGAGTACATCTGTAAGATGACGTCTATGCAAATTTCGCGCTCGGCGCATACGTGTGGCGCTAGTAACGCCCCTCGGAACATGCTAAGCAGGTTTGCTGTAAATACGCGCTGTAACGTTCTTGAGCGTTAGTTATCGTTGAGATTCGACGTAGGGTGTTGATGTTAGTCAAGAATGCCTTTAAGACGACGAAGAAGCCATTATCAACAGCTCACGGAGTTTGAACGAGGTCGTGTAATAGGGCTACGAGAAGGCGGATTTTCTTTCCGCAATATTGCAGAACGACTTGGCAGGAATGTAGCCACTGTGCACGATTGTTGGCAGCGGTGGTCAAGGGAAGGTACTGCTTCAAGAAGACCGGGTTCCGGCCGGCCACGTGGCACTACTGAGAGTGAAGACCGCCATGTACGGCGTATGGCCGTGGCGCATCGTACGGCGTCTGCGGCAGCAATTCGAGCTGAGTTGCCACCACAGTGACACAACGAACTGTTACAAATCGGTTACTTGAAGGACAGCTCCGAGACATATGCCCTGTAGCGTGCATCCCACTTACTCCAAACCACTGCCGTTTGCGACATCAGTGGTGTCAAGCTAGAGCTCATTGGAGGACAGAGTGGAGATCTGTTTTATTTTCTGATGAAAGCCGGTTCTGCCTGGGTGCCAGTGATGGCCGTGTGTTGGTTAGAAGGAGGCCAGGTGAGCGCCTGCAACCAACCTGTCTGCGGCCGAGACACACTGGACCTACACCTGGAGTTATGGTCTGGGAAGCAATTTCCTATGACAGCAGGAGCACTCTGGTGGTTATCCCACGCACCCTGACGGCACAGTTGTACGTCGGTCTGGTGATTCAACCTGTTGTGCTGCCATTCATGAACAGCATTCCAGGGGGTGTTTTCTAACAGGATAACGCTCGCTCGCATACCGCTGTTGTAACCCAACATGCTCTTCAGAGTGTCGACATGTTGCCGTAGCCTGCTAGATCACCAGATCTTTCACCAATCGAGCACGTATGGGATATCATTGGACGACAACTCCAGCGTCACCCCCAACCAGCATTAACCGTCCCTGTATTGACCGACCAAGTGCAACAGGCATGGAACTCCATCCCACAAACTGACATCCAGCACCTGTACGACACAATGCATGAACTTCGCGTGCTTGCATTCAACATTCTGGCGGTTACACCGGTTATTAATGTACCAGAATTTCACATTTAAAATGGCTCTTCTCGCGCTTACAATAAGCTGGGATCTTGAAACCTTAATCGATTAAATATGTTACCTATACAAATGTATTGCCGCCATTTCATTCCTCTACAACTATTTTTTCGTGGTGTTGAGATTTTTTCCGTCAGTGTATATAAGTTATGTACAATGTTTTTACAAGAAACGAAAATTTATCGATTGATGGAAAAATTATTGAGACAACTGAAAACAACTGATACCTACATTTATCTTGGGCAACAGATATCAAGTGAGGGTCACATTGATGAAGAAATTAATCGGCGTATAAAACTTGGATGGAGAATTTTTGGAAGAAACAGTACAAGTTTTAAGAGCAGTATGCCATTATGTCTCAAAAGAAAAGTTTTAAATCAATGCATGCTGCCAGTGCTTACGTATGGAGCAGAGACATGGACCTTAATTAAAAAAGACATACAAAGACCGCAGACAACTCAAAGTAGCATGGAGAGATGCATGCTTGGTGTAACCAGGAAAGATAAGAAGAGGAACTTGTGGATAAGGAAAATGGCAGGAGTGGACGACATCATGACCAAAGTGAAATCACTGAAATGGCAATGGGCTGGATATGTTGCCAGAAGAACGGACCACCGATGGACAACCGAAATTTCAGACTGGATTCCGAGGGACAGGAAAAGACCCAGAAGCAGACCCAATGGGAGATGGATGAATGAAATTCGAAAGTATGTTGGAGTGACATGGAGAGACAGGCCCAAGACAGACAATTGTGGAAGAAATTTGGGGAGACTTTCATCCAGCAGTGGATTGATAATTGTTGAAGATGATGATGATGATTTGCAGTCAGTCTTTAAAATGACTGTCAATCTACTTTACTGGGAGGTTACGGTCTCCTTCATTGAGGAGAATCCGCATCCATACATGTACATGTACGTGCTTTACAATCAGGGAAGCAGTTCTTCTAGAAAAGTATTTTGGGAATTTAGCACATGGAACTACTTTCTAGAACTCAATTCCACTTTCTTGACTTAATTGACAGAAGGAACCCGTTGCTATTTTCCTGCTGCTGTGAAATATTACACTCATAAGATTATTGAACAAAACCAGATATGTGACCCTCTTTTGCTGACATAAGCAAATGTTATGGTGAATTGTTGTGAAAGAATGTCGGACATTAGAATGCAGAATTTTAAGTCTAAGTGATGATTTTTCTAAACTTTTTCCTTGCATGAAGTCTCCATTGGCAAAGAAGGACTTAAAATAAGTCAGTCAGCTTATGAATCCACCATAAATGTGTCCGTCTAAATACGAGATGCTTTGATTTTGCGAATATAACTTCAGGTTAAGTTTGTTCATGTTATGCGCGATGTCTGTGAGAAAGGGGTCTGGTACTATTCGTCCAACGACGATTGGTCCAATGCCGATTCGTCCAATGGACAATTGGTCCAAAGATACGATTCGTCCAATGGACGATTGGTCCAATTTCGTCCTATCTGTCCGAAGTGCTACTCGTGCTATAAAAGTCTCATCTGCTCTAATTCTATCTCCGATGTTATACGAAAGTACCGGTAGTCCATATAATGTAAAATAATGTTACATTTCATGCGTAATACTGTGGTTACAGATTTTTTTTTTTTTTTTTTGGAAGCGCGTTTTCTTGTTATACTGTCCTTGCTGCCGTATGAAGTTACTGATGTACGAGCCGTTCTATCAACTTCAATGTTTCTCTTTTGCATTAAATAATATAAAATACTAGTGTTCCGTTTCTGTTTGTAGAATTCAGTGGGGTTTTCCGCCAATTGCCCAATGGGAATAACTAGTCGGGGTTTGGACAGAGGCCTTTTCAACAGTTTTTATTCCAGCGATGTCATATTCATAACGTTTACACATTAAATCAAGTAAATAATATTGCGCTTTTACTTAAACACGAAATATTAATTCATAAGCCGTAGGTCTAGGCCTTTTTAACAGTTTATATTCTACCGATGTCAGATTCATAACGTTTACATATCAAATCAAGTTAATAATATTGAGCTTTTACTTAGGCACGAAATATTAATTCATAGGCTGTAGGCCTATGCCTTTTTAGGACTTATTATTCTACCGATGTCATATTCATAACGTTTGCATATTAAATCAAGTTAATAATAATGCGCTTTCACTTAAGCACGAAATATTATTTCATAGGCCTGCTGCCTAGGTGCCTTGCAAAGTCATCAGAAATGATACGATGAATGCCTTTTATAAAGTTGTATAAGATGTTTACAAATACCAAATATCTAGGTTGTAACTTAAAAACTTCTAAAATGGCTCGCGACCTAGGTGCCTGGTAGATAGCTGAGAAATTATTTGTTGAGTGACTTTAATAAAGTGTTATAAAATGTTTAAAAATACCAAATATCTGGGTTGTGACTTAAAATCTTTTAAAAAGGCCAGCGGCCTAGGTGCCTTGTAAAGACCTGAAAAATGATACGATGAGTGCCTTTTATTAGGTTTTATGAAATGTTTACAAATACCAAATATCTAGGTTGTAACTTAAAATCTTCTAAAAGGCCCGGGGCCTAGGTGCCACGTAAAGACCTGAGGAATGATACGATGAGTGCCTTTTATAAGGTTTTATTGAATATTTACAAATACCAAATATCTAGGTTGTAACTCAAAATCTTCTAAAAATGCCCGGGGCCTAGGTGCTTCGTAAAGACCTGAGAAATGATAGGATGAGCGCCTTTTATTAGGTTTTATAACATATTTACAAATACCAAATATCTAGGTTGTAAATTAAAATCTTCAAAAATGCCCGCGGTCTAGGTGCTTTGCAAACAGCTGAGAAATGCTCCATTGAGTGCCTTTTACCAGGTTTATGTAAAATTTTTACAATTACCAAATATACGGAAATTATCTTTCTAAACGATATAAAGAGGAGAATAATTTAAATTATTATTCCTTTCTGGAAAATAAAAAAGTTTACCGTTGGTAAGATGATACCATTGGACGAATCGGCGTTGGACCAATCGTACCATTGGACGAATCGTACTATTGGACCAATCGTACCATTGGACGAATCGGCATTGGACGAACCGGACATTGGACGAATCGGACATTGGAGCAATCGGCAGTGGAGCAATCGTCCCTTTGGACGAATCGGCATTGGACCAATCGTCGTTGGACGAATCGTCCGGGACCGGTGAGGAAGGTAAGTGTGCAATTGGAATGAAGATCAGAATTTTTTTTTATTATACATAATATGTTAGTTTTCCAATGTTCATTGAGAATTCAATAACTTCTTTCCTGAGAGCAAAAGTTATTTTTAGGAAGTTTGCTTTTCTTATGCAGCGCACCTCTCCGTGCAAAATTAAATCTCCATATTCCGCTTCAATTTATTTTAGAAAGAAAACAAACTTCCAGTGAGCAATGATCTATTTCGTACTTTAATGGGATTTTCGCACTTTATTACTATTTTCATTACATCTTCCATGTCCAAACACTTTCCACACTGTGCTTCCCGGAGGATAAGCAAAGTAAAGCTCAGAAATCAATTCCGTCCTTACGCAGCATTTCTATCACAACTGTATGAGAACGCTGCATGCATTTAGCGCTATCTGCAAGAACAGATGAGAGCTTATTTGCCCCACAGAACTAATTTAGAACTTTAACTACACTTTAAAAATGTTTCTGCCTGTGGTCCTCTCATGAAGTGGCTCTAACGCACGTATTGACAATTATTCGAGAAGCGCGAACTTCATTAACACAAACGGACGATGTCAGTTATCGAGTTATCGAGAGATCTGGGGTTCGTTCCCAGCGGTGTCGGAACACAATTTTTCAGTCGCTATGCATTGTTTATAAAATAACGTGGACAGAGCGATGACATCGTCCATTTACATTATCTCCACGTATTTGATATATATTAAGTATTCATTAGCACAGTTCTAACATAAATTAAGAATACAGCTGTATCAAATATGTCGGTCGATTCATTTGATACCAGCGATAAGTACACAGATTTTATATTAACTTTTCTCAGTGTTTTCGAAATGTATTAACCGATTTCTTCTACGGTTCTGGTTATAATGTGTTTGGACAAAAGAACATTGAAAAATTCATTAACAATTTCTTCCTCTCTAAATGATTCGATTATTTTTACACAACATGTTTATAAAAAAATAACTGTTCTAAGCATCAACGTGCTTGTCCAATATGTGTTTTGTATGTATTATAAGACACATGTTGAACGGCCTTCTAAAATGTGTGCACTATTTCGAGCTCGGGCTCTGGTTTTATTTTCTTTGCTTTTTCAACAGATTTCTTTAACTGCGTTTTTATGTGATTTATTACACGAGTCTTTAATTACACTTCCAAATCGGCAAAGATTAATGTTCTACAACTGAGTTTGGGAGGGGAGCGGAGACTGGGGAAGTCCATTTATTCTGGGCTTAGGGAGCAAATGCCATAGGCCTCGCATTACTGGATATCTGCGGAGAAGGAAAAATTTCTTCAAGAACTGTACATATCAGATTCGTAGTAGATACCACGTCACCAATATTTAATACCCTTCTCCCACGCAGCAGTTCTCTGCTAATTTTATTGAGCAACGTGCTTAGATTGCAGCGCAGCTCGATTTTGCCGGATAAGGCAGCCGCGATCATTTTAGGAGGGAAACGAATGGTCAAGGAAATCAGGAGGCTGAACTATAAAAACAGAGAAATGTCCTTTCGTCCCTCTCCAGTTGAGAAAGTCATTGGTTAGTTGAAGGGGTTATGGGAGAGATGTCTGTAAGGAAAGATTTTGTTTTTATTAATGCCACAGATTAGTGACATTTTTCGGGCTCGATCGGGCCCAGGCTATATTTCGCGATATAAATTCAGGCTCGGGTTGACACATATCATGCTCCGACGGTCTCGGGCTCTTAAAAGTGAGCCCAAATGGTCCGCACCATTTCTTGGCCATGCAAGGACAAAAAGTTGTTTCGTCAACCAGTTCCTGACAGCCCGTATGGTCTGAGTAAAAGAGTTTTCATGTTTCGAATAACGGCAGACAACAGAAATGGTGATCGGTCACGTCGTTTGTCAAACCATGCTCACAAATATCGCGATATGTGTTGTCAGTGCTATGTCCGTCAGTCCTGTGTACATTCAGCTTCCATTTGCATCAACAGGGCAACTCCGTTGTCTGTATTGATCAAAATATGAGCAACAGCTGCAATGAATAATATCAGTAAACCAGAACAATAGGCAAAAGCATTCTGATTGCACCTTAATGTGTGACTGAACAGACATTGCTGTTGGACATAAAATAGAGAACCAGTGGTCCACACCTGTTCACGGCTCCACTCTCGTAGGCCACAATTTGCAGTTTTCCGTTAGCATGATCAGATAATAAATACACATTTGACGTGGGTTAGGAACAGCAAACAGAAGTCATCGCTCTTTCCACGTTTATAAGTGTCATCGGCTTCCACCGGGAATCAAACCCAGGGTTTCCCAGTTACGCGCCGGACTTGCTTCCACTGCACCACGTGGAAGCATGTCCGTCGCGTAACTGGAAGACCCTGGGTTCAATTCCCGGTGGAAACCGATGATAATTTTTCCATGACACACTTATAAACGTGGAAAGAGCGATGATTTCTAGCATGATCAGAGCTTTAAATTTTCGGGAAGCTATAAAAATATTAATGGTTTTCTGTCATTTGATATGAATACGTAGAAACTTCGAAGAATAAATTTGCAGATACACCTCATTATTTGCTTGCCGTTTCGCCTTGTATTATTGCTATCATCCAACTATCATTTTCTTCAGCATCGAACAGTATCACGTCGAAATCCATTCTTCTCACTGTATTAAAAACTACTGCGGGATAAACATTTTTACGGTTAGGATAGGCCAGTTTTCTTTTCTGCACTGCCCTGTACTCCATCTATTTTTATGTATGCTTATATTTCAGATAATGTTTATGGTATTGTGCTGGAATTTTAGATATTTTTTTTTAATATTTCCCATCCCATAGTTTGTTAATCAGGTACGACACTAATCCTTTTTCTCCATCCCTGTGGCGCAATGATCTAAGCGATGGCCTATGATCATTCGTCCAAAAGGGGTCCGGGTTCGAATCCGGGGAGGCATGGATGTTGTGTTTGTCTTTCTATTTCACTGGCTCTCTCCCTTACCTGGAACCAGTGACCCTAAATCAGAGACGGGCGACTGCTTATAGCCCATTTTGTTGCTCACGGGAGTCGTTAAACCTCCAATAAAAAAAAATCCTTTTCTTATCTCTAAAACAATTCGTATATTTCCTTATTCCTTGCATACCCTGGTTGTTTTAATAACGAATAATATAAATTTTGTTGTTGCAATGCTGAATCAATCGCACCTGTTATGATTCATTGATACGAATTGAAACAAGTTCCGTAGTTTTAGCAGACCACAGGATGAGAAATATTATAAAGTTTAGCATCAACTGCAACATTTTTTCACATCATACGTTCTCATATTTATTAACTGATGCAAACGAAATTTCAGATTTCAGAGTGTCTAATGTTGGAAATGGGATGCACTAAAATTTGCATATTTGATGAAAAATTTCAAAGACTAAGACTGAGTACTTATTTGTATGTGATTTAGAAAAGTTAGCAAGTTTCGTATCATCACGTGATATCTTTCTTTAAATGCTTTCGAATGCTACCTTACTTACTTACATACGACCAACGGTTCAGACGTCAGGAGGGGGGAGCGATTTTTCTTTTGACGAGTATACCTTGAGGTCAGGCAAGGTTACCCTCCTGTATCATCACGTCGCTCTTGGTAAGCAGCGTGATCACCACGGTTTATTATCGTCCACCCATACACATATTTAGATGAAGCGCTACAGTCATATGAACGTCCATGAAAACGAGAGATTACAAAGCGCCACGAAAATCATTTCCGAATCATAAAGCAGCCTCTTCTATACTGTATAATACACAGCTGGCCACCCAAAATGCAACACCAAGAAGGACACGAGATAGCAAAGCCAGATTTACTGGACACACAACAACAGATACAAAGATGCAACGATTGAGCTTACAGGCCCGTGCGACTTGCGGAACACGCAGACATCAATAGTTCGTGTGGCCCCAATGGCTGGCAATAACGGCCACTACATGCCGCGGCATCGAACGAAAGAGGCTTTGGATGTGGGCTTGGGGTATGTCGGCCCAGGCTGCTTCAACACGTTGCCACAGTTCATCAGGCGTAGCCGAGGGTGGTGCTTGCTGGGCCACTCGGTTGCCGATCAGCAATCAGACGTGTTCGATGGGCGACATATCGGGAGAACAGGCTGGCCACGGCAGCAGTGACACCTGGTGGGCCGTGAAGAATTGTTGCACGATGCGTGCCACGTGCGGGCACGCATTGTCCTGTTGAAATGGGGCCCCTGACAGGTCCTTCAGGTAAGGGAGGACTACAGGCTCCAAAACGTCGGAGATAGTGCTGTGGCTGTTGAGTGAACCGGCGATGCGTACCACAGGGTTCCGGGTGTCATATCCAATTGTGCCCCAAACCATAACACCAGGCTACGGACCGGCATGGCGATGATATGTTGCTGTTTTCTCCAGGCAGAATTTTGGAGAGTTAGGGCCCAGCTTTCCCTAAATTTCGCCTGTCGAAACCATCAAATATCTACGCATTCTTATTCCAAGAATGTACTTTCACATATTTACTTTTTTTGTGGTTCATTTCAAAATTCCTTCTCGTTTTTTTTTTGTAGGTATACACGTATGAACAAACACCCATGAAAAAAAAAGGAAAGAAAAAGGGGGACAGAAATAAGTCATGTTAATTAAAATTGCAGTATTCTTCATTCGTTTATTCTTGTCAAAATCCAGGCTTGTGATTGCCTTCGTTTTCATCATTTAGCTTCGTGCCTTTTCTTTTTTATTATTCTCTTGGAAAATACAACGTGTGTATGTCGTCATGAATTCAAATTTTTTTTCCGTGACAAATTGAGTAAATTTTGTGTTTAGTGTAAGTGCATTTAAGGTTTACAATAACGATAATCATAGTGAGGTAGAATAATGATAGTGCTTGGATAATTGTAGAAAAAGTTTTTTTTGTACTAATGCTTTAATGTATCGTAGTAATCTTTTGTGTAGCATGGTGGTTAATTGCATTCATTATTTTAACAAATAAGAAAATTAATATTGCCGTAGGAATTATCATAATGTATTAAACTTTTTTTTTGCTTATGGCCGGGATATCTGTACATTGGGAAACACAACTATTGTTTCTTCTGCATTTTAGTTTCTTGTGTACGTTGTAAAATACAATAAGGGAAAGAAGGAGTTCGTTTGCAGCTCTCTCTCGTTTTCTTCAATATTACCCTGCTAGGAAATTAAAGTTAAAATTGTATATGTATATGAGATGTAATACGGTATTTATCGAGTGATTTCAGTGCATTTCTTATTTTTAAAATTGAGAAAGTCATGAATTCTTTTCTGCCATTTATATCTTTTCATTGTTCCTTTGGGTCGCCAAGAAGTAAGCGTTTCGTGGAAATTCGAGGGTAACCTTGTTTTAACCATTGCCCTTTCTTGTTAAACTTCAGGAATTCCCAGAACTGACCAGAGGTGAGCCAGTTTAACCCTTACACCTCCGTTGTCGAAACCGGGCGAAGCAGGTTTTACCCCTTTATGTAGTTGCTAAGGACCAGGTGAGTCTGCCGTTGGCCATTGCCCAGTGCAAAAGAATGTTCTCGTGCTTCTGTTAGGCAAGGAGAACTTTTCAGCCAATGAGAGCTCGCCAGCACCCCGAGTTGACAGAGGTTAAAAGACGCTGTTACTCTGACACGCGCGCTCACTCTCTCTCTCTCTCGCTTGCTGCTGACAACTCTGCGGCTGCCTGCTGGGTGCAGAGCATTTTTTTTTGTTTTAACCGAATTGCCGGAAAACAGACGCTTGGGTCTGCGTGATGTCGTCCGAAAGGGGCAACAAAATATTCTGCAGGGCCTTTGATAAAGCCAGCTTCTAAATTCATCGCCTGCTAAGTGCTGTTCTGAAGTTCTTCCTAAGGCAGCGTAGCCACTCCAACGAAGGTACCAAAGTGACCTGACACCAACATGGCGGACGTCTAACGGAGAGCCACTCCCAGCTGACACAGGAAGCACCCTCCGGCCATAGTTTGACCAAGATGACCACCAGCCAGTGACATTCATTCCCTGCCGAGAGTTCCGGAGCCCTCCTCCACCAAAAAAGGAAAAACAAAACAACTGATGAGACCATAATGGCCTTCATACAGGTACACATGTAGTGGCCATAGTGTAGAGAACCTTTTCTACTTACCCAAGACCCTGAAGGCAAGGTAAAGCAAAACTTTTCCTTTTCATTTGGCCGCCGATAGCAAATGGCGTGAAACCTTCCAGGAGTAAAAGAAATCACAATAAGTAAAATCTAAGCTGGTATGCAATACAGTGTGATATTAGAGTTGATAATTCATTTTAGGAAAGGCTAGGGAAGCTGGCAAAAATTTTTTCATCTCCTTTTGGTGAATGTAAATTTCCATATTAAGGCTGAAGCCATAAAAGGTCGAAGGAAGAATGTCTTTTGAAAAACACCATACCTTCCAAATTATGTAAAAGAAAATTATATCTATCCAGGTTGTTTAAAAGTGAAAATTTAGATTCTTTTGTGAACACAAGGAATATATATAAATTTTAAGAAAAAGGTTAAAACAAAAATGTTAGCAAACAGGAAAAAATAAAAGAAAAAGCAAACAAAATACGAATTCAATGTGAATAGCTAAAAAAGCTAGCAGTGCACTGTAGTTCTTTTTTTTTTTGAGCCTGAAAACTAATCATAATTAAATAATGAGTATGTAAGCATTGTGTATGGGCATAGTATATGTGTCAGTAAAGAAAAGAAAATTGTTTGAAAACCGACAGTTTTGATTGAGATTGGCTGTGTTCGAAATTTACATGAAAAGTGTTTTTTTTTTCTGTTTTTTGTAACATGAAATAGCAAAATTTACACCATTTTATTTACTTTGGTGAAATATTACAGTGTGCTCATTTTGTTAACGATAGCACAAAATGTGAAAACAAGTAAAATTGTATCCAAGGCATAAACCTTTTGGAATAGTTCTTCATTATACCCAAATCAAAATTTATTTTGGACTCTAAATACCTTTTGGAAATTTTGGGGAAACTGTAAGAAAATTACTGCTATGATTAGTTGATATTGTCAAGAACACAAAAATTAAGCTCTAAATTCATATTTGCATAAAAAGTGTTTTTCAAATAAATGCAGCCGAAGTCGGCTTTTCAAACTTTACACACATGAGTCAGCACATGTTTTGTCTTGAATTGCCTGTTCTTTGACACCGCCAGGTGAACAAAATCACCCCTGCAACTGGCAAAGCTTTCCATAGGAAACGTTCACTGGGTAAGTATTTTGTCTGTCATTTTCGCCAGCGTACTTCCACTATTCTGATCATGTGCCAAATTTAAGAAGTTTAGTTAGAACATTATATTTTTTCTTACATTTCTGGTGTGCCAAAAAGCTTACAAATTTTGGATTTTTTTCACAAAATTGTTTTGTTATCCAAAGAGTTTTCAACCACTTTTATTTAATTTTTATATCAAATGACCAGGACCATACCAATGCATATCAAATGGTGCCGAGCTTATCATCTTCATATCAGCGATGCATAATGCAGGCGTCATACAGTCTCTCGCCGCGGTGCCGCCATACGCGGATCCGACCATCGTGGTGTTGCAGGCAGAAGCGGGATTCGTCGGAGAAGACAATATCGTGCCATTCCGTAGTCCAGGTGCGGCGTTCAACGGCCCACTGCCGCTGCACTCGCCGGTGGTGTAACGTCAATGGTAATCAGAACAATGGGCGCCGTAAGACAAGTCCCCGCTTCTGCAGACGACGTAGAACGGTACGTGCTGACACAGGTTGTTGCGCAACACACCCTAATTCCTGCGCTAACGTTCGTGATGTGGCGGTACGAGCCGTCAATGCCCACCGCACAACATGCCGGTCCTCTTGTTCGGTGGTGTGCCGCGACTGCGGCAAATGCTCACGTCAGTCCGTGCGTCCTACCTGCACCCACCGAATCCATACTCGCCTCACTGTGGCTGAATGTCGTCTCACACGGCGCCGATGTCTCGGTACGATAAACCGCTGTCGCGATAAGCCCCTATTCGTCCTCTGTCGACCTCCGAAACGTGCTGGAATAACTGCCGTGTTCTGCGACGAGGCATCAGGAAGCTTCCCACGCACAGGTCCGGCAGCGTAATACACTTCCACTACTTACACCACGGCTTCTGTGCACCCTTCTTATAGCGCTTCTCGGTGGCGTGCCGGGCGCAAGTCATTTGCATATGCCCTGCAATGTTAGTCGTTTGCATGTCCTCTCGCGGGCGAAGCATGCTGCGAATTTCAGGCCAATCGGATGCTTCCTGCTTGGTGTTGCATTTTGGGTGGGCAGCAATGTAGTTTTCACTGCCTCCAGTGTGAAATAATCTATGGTGTTGCATTGTATCAACCGCACAAAATGGGACTCTTCCCAGTCGTTGATCTTTCCGTTTAACGTTTTTGTGAATAATGGAATTTTTCAAAATGAATAATATTCGTGCGGTGTGCGTCTCTTGACATTCAGACATGGTACTTTAAAGCCCTATATCACACAACCTGCAGGATTCGAGTATGCCTACACTCACTCTTTGCTTGAACTAGAATATCATAAGTGTTATAATATAAATGCGTTATTGAATTGCTGTGCGCTTCTGTGTTTCGGATAGAAGACACAGTGGCAATAATGTGTTCGTCACTGAGCGTACTGCGTTTATAAACATTCAGAGTTAGCGATGTTTGCAAGTTTCATTTATACCCGAGCATATCACATAGTTTTTCAGTTGGAAAACATTTTGGTTTTGAAAAGTTTTTTGCGGATATCGTTTGAACTTCGTTCCAGGAAATTCGTTTATCAGTCTAATGTCCCATGTAGATCTCCAGGCCCTATCTGCTTCAAGATTGGTTCCTGACTCTAATGAAATTGGATATGGAAATGTTCTAATTAAATAAAGAAAAATTCTTCTCTAACTCGCTCTCTCCCTATCTCTCTTTATTTCTGGTGCATCCGAATTACCTCCCTCGGATCTCCATTTAGGACACTTGCATTAAAAGCTAAGGTTGGAATTCCAGGGTGGACGAAGTTGTTGATTTCAATTTTTGATTAATTACTGGTTTCATTGAAACATAACTCCTGCCATGGGGCGTTGAACAGAGTAGTTAAATTATGAAAAGGAAAGTCAAGAAAAAACAGGAAGAAGAGGAGAGTTAATTAGGCAATTACATAATCGAAAGAGCTATTCTTGAACTAGATTAGAAATTTATACCCTGAAAATAATGAAGACACGGTAAGAAACCATGCGTTAATAGAAATGCATTTTTGAAATAAAAATTTAAACAACACAAAGTTTACCATAACATCACGCAAGCTAGTTGACTGATTATTAATTACAATTTTAATTAGTTTTACTATGTAGTAATTCAGTGCAACAAATAGGTCTATTAAGTCTCTTTACATTGGATGGATTTTAATTTATTACGATGAGCAGACCTTGATGTATGGAACATTTCCATTGCTTTTGTAGAACTGAAGGAAATGATGCCAGCGATAATTCTTTTTGTGGCTCATTATCTACCCTTAACGCCGTCTCTTTGCAAAGATGCTACTTAAGAAGTTAATGAATACTAAATGCTGTTTCTTGAAGGCTTAAGCACTACAATTACGGCTCGGTGTTTTAATTTACTTCGCCTGCAAAGTCTCCCTTTATAATGTTTTAAAATTACTTTCCTCCCGATTGTACAAAGCCGATCATCTATCCATCATCATCTTTTTCTGTACTCTTGCTTTGTAATTAAAGCGGCTTAAACAGCTTTATTCCTATTTGTGAATAACATCTGTCGTTTTCCTTCTTCATGTGACATGAGGGTGCGCAAATACAATATATAACGTGTTTCTGCTTTCTGAATAGCGTTCTTAACACATCTTCAACGCATCACCTTGTTGAAAGCAAAAAAAAAATTATTTCCAGCATATATCATGCTAATTAGAAGACGTGCACTTGTTAAGCGATTCTCTCTTTCTCTCTGTGTATGTGTAGTGCACACATGGTTAGATGTGTAGCTCAGTGCCTCACGGGAATTGTTTACAAATTATACCCTAGTTTTATATACAAGGCCTGATAAGAAATTAACGAAGCTGAGATCTGGAAGATTTAAATGACAACACTGATATTTGAAACCATTATTGGTAAGATGCCCGACTATTGTCCGCTTGTGTCCCTCATTGCTTTTTAGGTCACTATCTTACAGAAATTTATGACTTAGTGATTATTAAATGTTCTTACCTATGTGACATAGCGAAACTGAAAACTTCGATATAACAGGAAATAGAAGACAACAAGATTTTAGCTTGCGCGAACAATTAATTTGTTACTCTTCTTTGTGCGGTAGTTGTATATAAAAAAATAAAAATGCAGATACTTTCGGCAACTGCTATGGTTATGAAAATAATATACAAAAAACTATTGGGGAACCACAGAAAAGATAGAGCGTGTTAAAACTTGTCTAGCTTGGTCAACGAAATGTAATTCCAACGAATTCTGAGGATCACGGACTCTCTTCAGAGACTGACAATCGGAAATAAAGAGAGATTTTGCCAGGAAAAAGTTAAAGCGTTACAGACAGAAGAGAGCATCGGATTTAGTAGCAGAAATTATTGTTTTTCATATTAATTTTAAAGAAGTATCCTGAAGTTTTTAAAATTAGAAGAACGTAGTTATCTAAGAAACAATATTTCAAAAGGAAGTGGGAAGAAGGAGTCCACGTTTCTTTCAAATGCCGAAAAGAACACGTTTTATTTCTCTCAAAAATGTCTCATGAGTTTCCTTAGCTTCTGGAAGGATGATGGGGAAAAGCTGAAACGATATTGGGGATTAAGAGCAAAATAAATGGACACAGATCCTAAAAGGATTGAATGCCGTTTCTTCATTTGATTTACTCACTTGGAGAGCAATCTCTTCAAAGTTTAGAACAAAACCTTAACGGCGTTTTCGTTTTAAATTTTCCCGGAAATTAATTTTGAGGTTTATTCAACATTACCATATTTAGCTCTTAGCACCGTCAACTGATGTATAAAGTGAGATATTTTAATGTAGCTGCAGAAAAACTGTCATACTCCTGTGATGAAAATCACATTTTTCCAGGAAGCTATTCAACCTATTTTTGTTTCTTTTGCAGAATATGCTGAAAGTAAGTACTTCGGAATTTGGTTCGTATTTTTTCAACAGCTAATTGTAGAAAAACGGACGCTCAGTGAATTAATTCTGTGTTGAAATGGAAAAGTACTAAACCATGTTTCTCTGGCCTTTATTTGAAATGTACCTTCCTTTTCTGGAAGTCCCCTAACGCTTTTCAGATTACTTTAGTTTTATCACGAAATAGAGTTCTTTATCCAGAGGAAGTTCTTTAAAAACCCTATCTGAAAGCTTTAAACAAATTTTTGTTCTCTTACTTTTGTTCGCCCCTTGAGGTTTTTCCGTACCATCTTGGTACAGCATTTAAGTTCAGATTTTTCGTAACATCAGTGTGCCAATCCCTCCGTTTATCTCTTCTTCAGCTTACTTCTGGGATTCACTGCCATCGTTTCACACCAATTTTAGTCGCTATCGATTTAGTTTTTTGAAAGCTGCATGAAAGGGTTGTCAATCATTTTGCATAACTTCTTTTTATGTCCTGAAAGATTCCTATTCACACACAAAACATTTGTACTACGCACAACTTCCTCTTCAAAACTTTCAGCATCTCATAAACGATTGCGGAATTTTTCCTGAAATTTCACATCAAAAATTTAATATCAATCTTGGATTAGAATTCTTTACTTGATTTTTCCTCAAAACGGGTTCATATACCACTTTGCAAATGTACTTACTCACACAGTACAGAATATTTCGTATATGTTACAAGTACGTATCACTGAAACTTTGAGACTTTTCAGATACGTTGCGCAATGTAACAGTAATGTTTCAGAAACCTTACGGTTACGTCAAAATGTCCGCAAACGTTATTTAACTTTGAAACATAACCAATACGTTACAGTGAAAGGTCTTTGTAACTTCATAACAACTTCATGTTACTGTTACGTATTTGAAAGCTACTAGTAACTTCGTTGCATTACTGTTACGTATTTGAAAGATATTTTTGGCATCATCATATTACTCTTACGTATTTACTAGGTTGAACATTACAGTTTTAATAAACTTTGTAAAATCACAATAGCCGCCCCGGTGGCGCAGTGGTCTAAGCGATGGCCTCTGATCATTCGTCCGTAAGGGGTCACCGGGTTCGAATCCCGGTGACCCCTTACGGACGAATGATCCGTAAGGGGTCACCGGGATGGGCCTCACCGGGTTCGAATCCCGGTGAGGCATGGATGCTGTGTTTGTCTTACGGCACTGGCTCTCTCCCTTCCCTGGAACCAGTGGCCCTAAATTAGGGACGGGCGACTGCGTATAACCCATTGAGTTGCTCACGGTGGTCGTTAAACCTCCAATCCAAAAAAAAAAATCACAATAAAAAATATTACACTCGACAGCTGTTTCAAAAGCAACAACAGTCGTATTACGAGCTGTTTACCTTTTCACAGGTTCAACGCAGTCCGCTGTCCATTGGGGACAGTAACGGGGTTTATATTTTGATAACAAAAGAAATAAAAATCGGTACCAAATGAGGGTGTCGAATTTCTATAATACATGTGGAATAGACTATATTTCAGCGAAAAAAAGAAAGAAAATCAAATTCGTCATTTCCCTAAATACCTACCAATATGAAATTTCTCAACTTCAAGTAAAAAAATCATGCTGGTATGGTATACTAAACGATAAAACAGCCATCTACTTATATTTTATAAAATGGTTTTTAGAATTTAAAAATTATAATAATAGAAACAATTACTTACTTTCAAATGATCTTAAATCTCTCTCCCTCTCTCTCTCACTCACACACACACACACACACACAAGATGAAGTTTTAAATCAACTAACTAGTTAACTCGAGTGACAGTATCACCAAAGAATATCCCAGTAGCACGTGGAAATAAGACTACGAGAGTGTTTCGGTGAAATGGCATAAATGCGCATGCGCATTCACGCTGTTGCCAAACCAAAAATCTTAAATATTGCCGGAATGTAACATCAACGTAGCAATTATGTACAATGGAAACTATAAAACAGTTGTATCGGTGAAAAATATTTTTCACGTAACCGTAATGTACAAAGTTCCAAAATAGATGTTGCTGAAACGTAATTGTAAGATATCTCTAAAAGCGTACCGAAAGTGAGAGATTGTAACATTATTGATACATATCTAAAACATTTTGTGCTGTATATGTACTTTTCCGAGAAAACAAAGCACATTCAAACAATTATATTCAAAAGTAAAATAAACTAAGATTACACCCGGAGAAACATTTATAGCTTCAACATTGATGACAGAGAAACCACTGAAATTTATATTTGGCCAAATTTTATGTAGCTAAAATGTTTCCATATTGTTTGGATGATACCAGTGTAATTTATATTTGAACAAAATTTTAAGTAACTAAAATATTTGCACGTTGCATTGAAAGTATTGCATAGAAAATTTACTTTCTGCTATATTGTTACCAGTAGCTCATAAGACAAACAAAATGTATTGACATAACCAACCTTAAAAAACACCATAATACTTTCAAGTTGGAACTGAAGAACAGATTCTCTGCTTTAGAAGGCCTAACATCGGAAGAAGTGGATATTTCGGAAGTTAACAGAAAAGTAACCAAAGCTCTTATGGAAACAGCAACAAAATTAGCTGGGTCTAAGAACAAGTTGCATGTGAACAAATTATCAGGAAAAACCAAAATGTTGATGCAAAAAAGAAGAGAGATGAGGACAACTAAAGAAGATGTGACTTCCAAAGTGGAATATATAGAGCTATGCAAGACAGCACGAAAAAGTATCACTGAAGACGTAAGGAAATTCAACTGTGAGCTAGTGAGGAAAGCAATTGAAAACAACCAAAGCCTAAAGATAGCAAAGGGACATCTCAGTAAGGGAAGAAAACAGATTATGGCTCTGAGAAAAGAAGATGGTTCTATAACAAGAAATAGAGGCGAAATTTTGACAAGAGTGAAATATTTCTACTCCAAATTATATGAAAGGGATGATACATGTACTCCAGACATCATGAAAGGTACCAGAGTTCTTCCAGTCCTCCCAGCAGAAGTTGCTCATTCAATCAAGAACATGAAGCGGGGGAAAGCTCCAGGAGAAGATGGAATTACTATAGACATCATACAAGACGCAAGTGGAGAAATTGAAACAGTACTCGCCCAAATTTTCACTCGATGCCTTAATGAAGGGAAGATTCCTGAGGATTGGAACAATGCTACAATGATCCTGCTACATAAAAAAGGTGACATTGAGGATCTCAGGAACTACAGACCTATCAGCCTCCTATCAGTGGTTTATAAAATCTTCACTAAAGTTCTTTCACACCGCTTGAAGGTAACACTGGACATGGCTCAACCGAGAGAACAAGCTGGATTCAGGAGTGGCTACAGCACAATAGATCATATCCACGTACTGAGAGAACTAATTGAAAGAACGAGGGAATATGAACTTCCATTGTGCATGGCTTTTATCGATTATGAAAAAGCCTTTGATTCGGTGAAACCATCAGCAGTTACCACGGCTCTGAAATCCTGCGGTATTGAAGATGCATACATTAATATTATTAATAACATCTATGAAAATGCAAGTGCAAAGATTCGGCTGTTTGAAAATACAACACACATAAAAATTGGAAAGGGAGTGAGACAGGGTGACACCATATCTCCGAAGCTCTTTAATGCCACATTGGAAAATGTCTTTCAATCACTGAACTGGGAAAACAAAGGGATAAAGATTAATGGAGATTATCTAACCCACTTTCGTTTTGCTGATGACGTAGTCATTTTTGCAACTACCCCATCAGAGCTACAGAGTATGATCCAGGAACTTGCTGACAAGAGTAAAGAAGTGGGATTAAAAATGAACTTTTAGAAGACAAAAGTGATGTTCAATGCTTTTACAAGAAATGAAGATTTATCGATTGATGGAGAAAAACTGGAGATAACAGATACGTACTTTTATCTTGGACAGCAGATATCAAGTGAGGGTCACATTGATGAAGAAATTAATCGGCGTACAAAACTTGCCTGGAGAGCTTTTGGAAGAAACAGCATAATTTTCAAGAGCAATATGCCATTATGTCTTAAAAGAAAAGTGTTTGATCAATGCATCCTTCCAGTGCTTACGTATGGTGCAGAGACGTGGACCTTAACTAAAAGAGACATACAAAGGCTGCAGACAACTCAAAGAAGCATGGAGAGGTGCATGCTTGGTATAACCAGGAGAGATAAGAAGAGGAACTCGTGGATCCGAAAAATGACGAGAGTGGAAGACATAGTGATCAGAGTTAAATCCCAGAAATGGCAATGGTCTGGGCATACTGCCAGAAGGACAGACCATAGATGGACAGCCAAAATTTTAGATTGGATTCCAAGGGACAGGAAAAGACCCAGAAAAAGACCACATGGGAGATGGGTGGATGAAATTCGTAAATATGCGGGAGTGACATGGAGGAGACTGGCACAAGATAGACCGTTGTGGAGGAAACTTGGGGAGACCTTCGTCCAGCAGTGGATTGATAATGGTTGACAATGATGATGATTACAATATTAGATAACAGCCCGTCAACAATGACGGGGGAAAATAAAAATTCTGAATTCCAAATATGAAAGTGTGTTTCAGAATATTCCAGCAATAACATTAAAAAAAAAGTATATTGGTTGAGGCAGGGATTCGACAATTAAAACTGGCAAGAGCTCTTTCCACCGCGCCACCAAAGTGGGACAAACTTTCTGACAAAGGACATTATATTCTTTTAGATTCGAAATGCTACAGGTATAACACAGAAACAGATTGTTCCCCATCTGCGGTACTTACCGATTAT
Organism: Macrothele yani; assembly: GCA_039090855.1. Lineage (NCBI taxonomy): Eukaryota > Metazoa > Arthropoda > Arachnida > Araneae > Macrothelidae > Macrothele > Macrothele yani. The sequence goes on along the minus strand of CM077013.1, from coordinate 63,443,954 downwards.
TGTAGAGCGCAATAATTGCTCTTCTGCTTTAAAAAAATACACTTATGATCCATATCGTTACACACCTACGTGATAGAGTAGATGGCCGTAATGGTGTTGTTGCCTTTCGCTGCGATACCTGTTTCAACCCGACATGGCTTTAACTCAACTGGACCGCGGAAGCTCTTTTTAGGTATTCTTTATCGGATAAACAGGATAACGTCCCGGACTTTGGAGACACGAATGATGCGCTATACTTCATTCCGTAATCGTTCGATGGTATTCAATTTCGAGAAACCTAGCACGCACGGTAGAACACGAAATGCTTGAACATGGTCCTTGAACCATATTTGCAGAAGGCGGGGCTTGTAACATGGGGTGTTATTTTTCTGAAATGGACCAGTGCCACCAGAATACGCAGAGTAATCTAGGTGCCATTTGTCTCATTCTGTGATACTTCCACTGGGGACTTGTCTCACTCCAACAGTTCAGTCTATTTACAGTTGCTCAACCACATGTAGTCGAATGCGGACAAATCCATGGGCATGTTAGAATTAGAACATGGACTCATCGAACTAGATGACTCTTTAACAGTAACTTAATGTCCAGTCAATGCGGGACGAGCACAGTGTAGGTGAATCTGTAGATGACGGTCGGAAGATATATCATATGTGCTGGCTATCGACTCTTTAGGCCGATCCGCAAGAGAATCCGCCATATTGTGTGTTCGGAATTTTTTTCAGTGTGTCTTGATTGTATCCTGCAGTTAACTGAAGAGTAGTGGGCCATCTGTTTCTGCGACATCGCATGACAACCGGGGTTCACCCCGTCTAATAAAGAGTGGTGTCCTCGCTTTTTGGAAGTTTAGGTCGATGTGTGTCCTTCTTCGAAAATTTCTCGCCAGAACTTTACTACCTGGGGCCCAGTGGAACATCCAGTAATACTTGGGTTGCTGATACATTGTACCATGCCTTCTTGCACAAAAATATTTTTCCTTTCCAAACTCTGATAAACTTTGTTTCGTAGTAGCTAACTGACAAACCCTATCCGTGCTGTCTGTATATAATGAGTGGTCAGAAATCATAGGATACCTATCTAGTAAGGGGTCAGCCCATTTGTAGCCCGGATAAGCGCATTCACATAGCGAGGCACTGATTCTACTGGGTCACGAAAGCGTTCTGCAGATGTCTCCTTCCATGATTGTTGCACCGCGCTGACCATAATTCCGTTGCATTCCTGCTTGGAAGATCCAAAGCTCGAATGGACATTTCCACAGCATCCCAGAGATTTTGTTTTCATGTTCGGCGAACGGAGAAGCTATTCCGCGGTAAGGACTTCTGCGGAATGCTGTTGTAACTTTGTTCTAGTCACCACGCGTCTGTGGGACGGGACATTGTCTTTCTGAAAAATTTCATTGTCCTTTGGGTGTATGGTGACCATAAACGGACGCAGATATTTCGCAAGGATGGACACGTCGTCGACTATGTTCATTCACAACCGTTCGCTGCCCATAGCGCTGTCCACGATGCGACAGGATTCCGTAAATGGAGTATTCCCGATACGCTCTCGATACTTTCTAGAGGGGGTACTGCAATTCCTGTACTACCTCGGAGATCGAGGGATCCATGCGTCAGACAGCCATCACCATCCCTCTTTCAAACTCTAAATTACGAAGTTTATCATACTGACATCAAATTACCATGCACCTGAATGCAGTGATATCCTTTTACCTATATATATGCCAAGTGGTGGGTTCGTCCACTGGCGAGAGGGATGACACTGTCGTATTGTCCAGCAACAAGATATCATATTATTTCTGTCCTATTAGTAAAACGGTCGATAATGTTACGTGCTGTTGGACGTGTCCATTTGTGAAGACAGGGAAGGTCATAAAATGATCTTGCTCCTAAGTTTACATCTGACTGAAATATAATTTTTTTCTCGATATACAAGAACTTCTTTTTCGTACAAAAGTATTTCAGAAACGGCATGCTGTACGTACTAAATTTTGAGCCATCAATACGTACACACGATGCCTCTACATTTATAGGTGAATTTACAAATATATTTCTTTGCATTCGATAATTGTAATCATTAAAATGATGATACTAGCACTGAACTCCAAAAATGAAAATATCCCCCCCCCTTTCTTTCGTTGTGCGAAATCTCACTTCTTCTTCTTTCGTTGTGCGAAATCTCATTTCTGTAATTTTTAGTTATTAGTGCCTCAAAAATTTGGAATGGATTTTTTTGTTTTTTTAGAATAGGTGCAGCTGCGAGAAAATGTTTGTGTTCTTTTTGCTTTAGGGTGTACACTTCTCTGGCTTGACGGTGAAAATCTTCCTTAACGTTTGGAATAACATCTGGGCGTCGATTTGATAAGTCTGGTTCTATTTTTTTTTCGGGTTTTGTATCCCATAGCTGAAATTATTGCCGAAATTTTTGCACCATTCTTTGGCTTTCGCGGACGTAAAATACCGTATCTACTCGAATTTAACACGCCCCCGAATGTAACGCGCACAACCAACTCCAGACTGCGTTTTTGGCAATCATAAAAATTATACACACATACCCAAGTAAAAAAGAAAATCTGCAAAAAATACTAACAAATAGGTATATTTACCTTATTTGCAATTCATACTAGATCCAACACACATGACTGAAAAAAAAAAAAAAAAAAGATTGGTCACTGTCGCTAACAGAGCTTTCTACTCCAGATTGTTCATTGTCCGCGGTCATTTCAAATAATGCGTCATCTTCTGTTCCGTCCAAAGAATTCGAAATTCCTCACTTAAGAAAGGATTTCCGTACAAGTTCATATAAAATGGATTCCCAAGCAGCAATAATCCATTCGCACACAGTTAATAGGGGTGATCTTTTAACGGGGCCGGTATTTGTTAGTTCCCTTTCTCCCGATGAAAGCCAGGCATTACAAAGTCGACGAACGGAAGCCTTAAATGTCCGCTTGATACAAACATAAAGAGGCTGGATTTGTGATGTCATCCTTCCAGAAATAATGACGAGATCGCTGCGGATTTCTTTCATTTATTTCTTTACTGCATCTGCTACATGTCCTTTAAATGCGTCTAGCAGTTGCAGGAATCTCAACTTCAGTAAGCCTCAAGGTCGTCGTAGCCAAATCTTATTTAGCCAGTCTAAAACCAAATTTGCAGACATCCAGCGATTTTCCTGCACTGCAACATAGATTCCTCTTGGAAAAAAAAAGTCGCTTTATTGGGAAAAGTGGTCCTCTTGAAAACGACACAGGGTGGAATCAGAATGACAGTAACACAGAGCATTACTGTCATTCTGATTTTATCGCCACCCGTTGTCAGTAATTTCACTTGTTGTGCTCCAACACCGCCGTTAAATATCGTGTGGGAAACAACAACGCAATCAGTCGCATGCAAGATGCCACGCAGTTCGGAGCTCTCTGATTTCGAGAAAGGTGTAATCGTCGGGTATCACAGAAGTGGCCGATCCATACGTGACATATCCAGCCAGTTGAAGTACCCAAAATCGACAGTGGCCTAGATGATTGGCAAGTGGATGATGAGAGGTGACTGTCAGAATGTGCCCCGACCCGGCAGACCCACAAAACTGGGAGTTAGAGACCGAGAGGTGCTGGCCAGAGAAATTCGGAAGAAACGCACCAAATCGATGGGCCACATCCGCGAGGAGTTTCAACAGGCATCCGGGAGTGTTCTTTCGATGAATACCATCCGTAAGGAAGCCCATCTTCTCGGTTATCATGGACGTGCTGCCGCCCACAAGCCTTTGATCGCCAAGTCCAATAGCGCTGCTCGGCTAAAGTGGGTCAAAGAACGTCGACAGTGGACCGCTGAACAGTGGAAACAGGTTCTCTGGAGCGACGAATCAAGGTTCACCCTCTACCGTTCAGATGGAAGGGTCTGGATTTGGCGTCTGCCTGGAGGACGCCTCCTGCCGGAATGTATTGTGCCAACTGTGAAGTTCGGCGGCGGTGGAATTATCCTATGGGGGAGTTTCTCCTGGTATGGCACGGGATCATTGGTCGCAATTCCTGGTAGACTCAACGCCGAGACCTACTGCACCATTTTGGATGACCATGCGCTTCCTACGTTATGGCAGTTTTACGGGGTGGACCCATGTTACTTTCAGGATGACAATACCATCTGTCATGTTGCGAGGTCCACCCTGGCTTGGTATGGTGACAATGGGGTTAATTGAATGGACTGGCCCGCGCAGAGCCCGGACCTTAACCCTATCGAGCACCTCTGGGACGAGTTAGAGGACCGACATAAGGGGTGCCCCACCGTCCGAAATCGGTGAAGGAACTGGCCTGTCTTCTCCAAGCCGAGTGGAAAAAAATACCGCTTGCCGTCGTACAAAGCCTGGTTGAGAGTATGCCCCGGAGGGTCGCAGCTGTAATCGCCGCTCGTGGATGCTTCACCAACTATTGAAGGTGAATAAACTTCGTTTTCCTTTGTTATCGCAGGTGTCCAATTACTTGTTGGTAGATAGTGTATATGTGCACTTGAATTCTTAAAAAAATGTCTGTAAATGCAAGTAGGAACAAATAACCCTTTCGGAATAGGACATTGTGAAATATGAACACATTTATCCACATATGTTCTAGGTAACGTTCAGCTCTTGTAGATTTGATGATAACGCACTTCTGTTACCCCAAAAGGCACTTTGTATACTAAGTTTTGAATTTTCGTCAAGAGACGGGATCATTACACCCGATGATTTTGTGTGCTTGTTCGTTGTTTATTTGTGGGTTTATCGAGCACCGTGAGCAACTCGATAGGCTGTAAACGGTCGCTCGTCCCTAATTTTGGTCCACTAGTTCCGGGGAAGGAAGTGAACCAGTGCTGTAAGACAAACACAACACCCATGCCTCACCGGGATTGGAACCAAGCTCTATCTCCGAAGAATGGTCAGAAGCCACGCTTAGACCACTGCGCCGCCGGGAAGGCCCCAGGATTTCGTGACAATGATCATATTAAATTTATTGTTATACCCTAACTGAACTCGACAAAATATGTCCGAAGCACACAAATTTAAAATTGCTCAGATGATCTCTGAGATTAAGATATTAGCTTTCCGTATGTAGTTCACTAAACTAAAATTAGTGTTGATATACATTTTTAGATACTGTTGATGTATCAAATGTGCCGGAAGTCTATTGACAAAGAGCTTTGTTTATATCGGTTGTTAATTTCACACATGACCTCCGGTACATCACACCAATTACCATTTTCTCTTTCTCTGTCGCATGAGTATGATTTTCCCATGATTTCTTCCAGCTTTTCTCTACTTTCGTTTCTGCCACCTACGATCAATAAATTCTCTCCATACTACACCGTTGATTCTTTCAGTATGGCTAAACAACCTCAGAATATATATTGTCGACTTAAAATCTACGTTTAGTTTCATATTACACGTATACAGCACGTTATCGTTCTATAGATGATCTGTACGTGTGTTTTCACCTCCTTATGTAACACATCCCTCCAACTCGCGAATATCTCTTATATTTTTTTCTACCGTAGCCATTCTTCACAACCATCGGAGAAATGAGAATAACACTTTAACGAAGAGCTATTCTGGACCATTTTTTGTTTGTTTGGGGGTTTAACGAATACCGTGAGCAACTCGATGTGCCATAAACAGTTACCCTTCCCTAATTTTGGACCAATGGTTCCAGGGATGGGAGAGAGTCAGGGCCGTAAGGCAAACACAACATTCATGCCTTACCGGGATTCGAACCCGTGCCCATCTCGTACGAATGATTACAAGCCAGTGCTTAGATCATTGCGCCACCTTTACGGCACTGGACCATTTCGACAACACATAATTTCTGTGGAATCCTCTTAGTTAGATACGATTTTTAAATCCCAGTTACCTCTCATATTTGTTTCATTCACTAATCTGTTTTCTCTCTCACCAATATTCGTCATAAATACACGCGATCACTGTTTACACTGTTATTGTATTAGGCACTCATAAAAAAACGTAACTCAAATGTTAGTTTTCTCCTTATTTCTATTGTTTGAATTTTGTATATATGTTACTCATTCTGTGCAACACACTCTGCGGCTAACATTTACTCGGAGACAGCAGGATGTACATGAACATAGAGTCACGTACATGCGCAGATACTTTCCATGATTTGGTATTACGCATTCATGAATCCTTAAATACTTGAGCAGTCAGAAGACATTACACAATTGTGGTAACTGACATCTGCACCAGTGGAAAACCGATCTGACACCTGCACCAGTGGAAAAGTGATCTGACACCTGCAATACTGGGAAAACAATCTGACACCTGCACCAGTAGAAAGCCAATCTGACACCTGCACCAGTAGAAAACCAATCTGACACCTGCACCAGTGAGAAAACATTCTGACACCTGCACCAATGGAAAATCAACTGTATTTAAATCCCACAGTTACTCGCGTGCACATTATGCTGCTACAATACACACTTTTGATTCACCGTAGTAAATTTTAATATCAACTGCAATTCTTCAAGACTTTCCACAGAAGAACCGCCTTTAGATGATGAAATGAGGAAAGCCGTTGTAGGTGGGATTTTAAGTGAAAGGGTGAGAGTTACATTACTCACTATTATTGTGTATGTGAGAACATTTTGTGGTTTCTTTTGAAATTGCAACTTGTTCCTTATGATTCTGAATGATTCTGATGAGAAGGACGTATTTCGAGGTCAGTGAGGAGATTTCTTGAGCTAATCTGGCGCCAAAATGTTAAGTTCATCTAGCAGGTGATTTTAATATACTTAGAAGAGAGATTTCTGAGAATATCCTGGCAAAGTTTAAGGTCCTCCTTGTGTGAAGGATGACGGTGAAAATTATTTGGTGTTTCTATGAAGAATGGTCTGCGAATATCAAGGGCGATTCAGAGGGAGAGGCAGAGAAAGATGTGCCCCTTACCTTATAAAAGACACAATTTAGAATGTTCGGGATTTTTATGGTGGCTAAAAGTACACAACTATTTGTTTTTACCGTCAATTTTTCTAAAATAGTCCAACCGATTCTTAAAATTCTTGGTGCATCCTTTTTTATTTGATCGGATAGATAGTGGAAACAAGTTGCTTTTCTAATTTCTGCAGTCAACCTGGTGAATGTCTAGTACGGTTTTAACGGTAAACGTATTATCACTCTTACGAGGGAGAGCCGTACGCTGAGTTAATAAGCTGCAAAATGTTTTGTTATTTATATCTAGTGACCGAAACGTGTGGGTTTTTGCAGTCATGGGGCGTAAAATGTTGGTTCTGGCCCAGTCAAGAACTTTTTAGTGTCACGAATGAGGCAAAATATAGAACTGAAAATGAAGAACAGGAAATACTCTTTGCCAAATAAAGCAAAGCACCCAGAAGGAATCATCCAATTAAGATAAAAATCAGTATGTGTAGTACACATGTATAGGAAAAGAAATAATGGCAATTCCAGAAAAGTTGGATCATTTATTCGGATAAAACAGCTACACGAGTCGAACAAGTCAGTACGCTGTAGTGCCACCTCTGGCTCGGGTAAAAGCGGTTTCCCGGCGTGGCATAGACGTATACAGTTCACGGATACTGTCCAGGGGTATAGTATGGCAGATGGTGTCCAAATTGCGGACCAGTTTTGAAGACATTCCGGAATGGGCGAAGGTGGTGTCCCATCATGTCCCAAATATGTTCATCGGTGTGGAAGGATCGGGCTGACCATGGAAGGGTGTTGACATTACGGAGGCAGACATGGCAGAGCCGTGATATGAGTGGCCGCGCATTATCCTGTTGAAATATTTCTCAGTAATGCTGTAACAGGAATGGCAACACAATAGGTCGTAGAATGTCGTCGTCGTATGGTTGAGCCGTGAGAGTGGTTAAGAGGACTAGTAAGGGTGTCTGGCTAACATAAGTAATGACTCCTAAGACAGTGGACACTATCACAGGTTGATCAGGACCGACACCACCGGAACCGGTGCCGGCGATGCTCGCTGTTCAGTAGTAGGTGGTGGCGTGGCCTCCGCGAAAGTATTCACCGTGCCGCAAGTCTTCTCAAAAAGGTCCGGATAGCCGCTCTTTTATATGTAGACGACGCAACATGGCCACCGATGGTTGAGAGCGACGAATTCGGTTCTGTTCTTGCGGCTCTTCTAATCGTTTGATACTCGCGTTCTGTCGTAGCCATCGGCCGTTCACTGCGCGGGTGCCTCTGGGCTGTGCTATGTCCTTCTCGACCCACTAGCGGCAACATCGTGCTATTTCCCGCGTCGCTCTGATCCAAATACCTGGCAATACGGTGACTTCATCAACCGTCCTCTATCAGCTCAGTTATATGTCTTACTCGCTCAACTGGTCGTATTGTGCACTGATACGACTTGGAGGCATCCCCGCAGTCCGTGGAGGTTGATGTAATCACAATCCGCTGTCACAATTATCACTGTGTGTGAGCTTTGCTCTTGATATACCCTGCGAGCCATGCTCTTGATATGCGCGGTCCCCATACGCTGTGGCTGGCCGGTATCTAGTAATTGGTCGTTATTTTTTAATCATTTACATATTCAACCCTGAGGTATTTGCATCCGGAGTCTCATCAGGATCGAAAGAATTTCTCTTGGTGCTTAGCTTTCTTTCTTTCTCTCTTTTTTCTTGCGAAGTGTAGATATCTGAATACAAAACAATAAGAGTCGGAAATTTTTCTGATAAATTATCAGCGTTGCTCTCAGTTGCTCAGCGACAGATGGAATCTTTTGAACGTATGAAATACCATTCTTGGAAAATTAAAAGATTAGACTTGGCTTAAGAGCTATGTTATTGCTGTCCCAGAAGAAAGAATAACATATTATTTGCAAGAAAATATTGCTGAGAATGAATACTGCTACAGTAAGGGTGAAGTATTCAAACTGATTAGTCAGAATAAAGCTAAGTGTGGAAACTATAGGGTGATGGACGGTCGGAACTGGCTGTATTGGAAGAAACGAAAATGCTTTGGAGACACATAATACGTAAGGGAAATAGGATAAATCAAATTTCAAGTTGTTTGATGAAAAATATTATAGAGATGAACTGGAAGTCTGCCGCATTAAATGAAGATGGAGTGAGTAGTTTATAAGTTATTAGAACACGATTATTTTTTTTAGAAATAAACGATACCACAACGACAGAGTTAAGTACACAGAAATCTGAAGAGAAAGGTTTCATAAAACAGCAAAATATCTGTAAAGCCACGAAGTCTAAATTAGATGGCAAAACAGCTCGGATGGTGAAGTACTGTGGTGGTAGCGTTATTACTTCGTTTACTAAAATTCGTCCAATATGTTGGGAGTCAGGACATGCACTTCAGGACTGAAAGGATTTTACGCACACCGCAAACTGAATTAGGAACCTTTATGCAGATGTACGTAAACGTCACTTATGCAGTGTATATGCAAAATAGGTAGTCACATGAGTGACCACACATTTGGTAAGTATAGCCTTGTCTTCCAGTATGTCCAGTTCTGTCTGTCCACCCTAGGCAATTATTTAAGACCGCTGCTTGTCAGTTATCTTCAGTAGTAGTATTGATCACAATAGGAAAAACAAAGGATCTTTCGGAGTTTGATAAAAGGCTTCCTGTGCGTGCCCGTCCGGCTGGAACGACGATTTTGAAAACAGCAGAGCTGGACTGGTTTCTCAAAAGGTGAGATATCTCTGGTCTTTACTCAGTTGAAAAACTACTCACATTACTTCTCTAAGAAGCCTAACTGTGGCGCGATGATAGTATGTCAGGAACGAGATCGCTGTCGTCTGAGAAATTTTCTGCGGAGAAACAGGACTTTCTGGGTGCAGAAATTGACTAAAACGTTCAATGAAGGCTGTTCCTGTTTCATATCTGTACAAACTATGTATAGGGAATTGAAAAGGATCGGTATTGGTAGTCTCATGCCTATACGAAAACCACTGACTTCTGCGAAGAACCGGAAAGTTTGTTTACAGTTGTGACAGGAACAAGATGACTGGACACTGGAAGACTGAAAAAAGGCATGTGGTCTGATGAGTATTGGCACGCCTTGTTCTGTACAGGCGGCAGGCAGAGATTTGGCGGACGCCCCATGAAGAATGGACTCATTTTGTTTATTTTACATTGGGGACTTAATGACGACCATGAGCAACTCATTGGGCTGTAAGAGGCCTCCTGTCCCTAATTTAGGTCCACTGGTTCCAGGGAAGGGATTGATCCAGTGACGTAAGACAAAATAACATCTATGCTGTACCGGGATTCGGTGTTTGACCTATCTCTGGCGAATGATCAGAAGCCAGCGCTTAGACCGCTGCGCCAACGGGGAAGAAATTCCAGCTTACCTTGTAAACACAACTCAAGTTTCTGGAGGTGGCGTCATGGTGTGGGACACGTTCTGTTGGTACAAAACAGGAACCGTGATGTAGTAGGAAGGTCGGGTTCAAGTGTTATTTGAACATTGTTGCCGATCAAGTCGATCCTGCAACGTTAATTTTTATCCAGAAGGCGACAGCTCTTTCATGGACGTAAATACTACTGTCCGTCGCGACAGCATGAGAAAGATGTTCACAATGCATGAGAAAGACGTTTCCATGCATGAAAAAGACGTTTCACAGCATGAGAAAGACGTTCCAGTAGCTCAGACAGCGTGAGAAAGACGTTCACAATTTTCCCTAGCCACCACAAAGCCTGCAACTCAACCCCACTGAGAATCAATGGAACACGTTAGAAAAACAAATCATCGAGAAAAGTCCTCTTCCCCATCAAATCTGTGCCTGTTAAAGAACTATCTGGTGAACGCCTGGTATGCTGTAGACATAAATGCACTCCAACACATTGTGGAATCTATGCCAAACAGCATACGTGCTGTAATTCGAGCTAAAGGAAGTCCAATTCAGTATTGAATGAAAGTTTCTAGTTCAGTGGGCGGTATGTGTGTAAAAATATTCAAAATACCTCGTGAAGTGCTGTTCATGGATAAAGAACACTAAATGGAGAAGACTAGATAAAATACACTTCTGCAGAAGTCATTGTCCAAACACGACTCGTAGATGAAAAATATACGGAGAGAGGACCTGAATTCGTTACACAAACTACACTGCTGTCCACCCAAAATGCAACACCAAGAAGGAAGCACCCGATTGGCCTGAAATTCGCAGCATGCATCGCACGCGAGAGGACATGCAAACGATTAGCATTGCAGGGCATATGCAAACCATGTGCGCCCTGCACGCCATCGAGAAGCACTATAAGAAGGGTGCACAAAAGGCGGGGTGTAAGTAGTGGAAGTGTGTTGTGCTGCCGGACCTGTGCGTGGGAAGCTTCCTGATGCCTCGTCGCAGAACACGGCAGTCCAGCACGTTTCGGAGGTCGACAGAGGACGAATAGTGGCTTATCGCGACATCGGTTTATCGTACCAAGACATCGGCGCCAGTGTGGGAGGACATCCAGCCACAGTGAGGCGAGTATGGATTCGGTGGGTGCAGGAGAGACGGACAGACTGACGGGAGCGATTGCCGCAGCCGCGGCACACCACCGAACGAGTGGACCGGCATGTTGTGCGGCGGACATTGACGGCTCACACCGCCACATCACGAACGTTAGCGCAGGAATTAGGGTGTGTTGCGCAACAACCTGGGTCATCACGTGCCGTTCGACGTCATCTGCAGGAGCGGGGACATATCGCACTGCGCCCATTGCTACGATTACCATTGACGTTACACCACCGGCGAGTGCATCGGCAGTGGGCCGTTGAATGCCGCACCTGAACTACGGAATGGCACGACATTGTCTTATCCGACGTATCCCGCTTCTGCCTGCAAAACCACGATGGTCGGATCCGCGTATGGCGGCACCGCGGCGAGAGACTGTATGATGCCTGCATTATGCATCGCCATACCGTTCCGTCGCCTGGCGTTATGGTTTGGAGGAGCAGTTGGATATGACACCCGCACCCCTCTGGTACTCATTGCCGGTACACTTAACAGCCACCACTACATCTCCGATGTTTTGGAGCCTATAGTCCTCCCTTACCTGCAGAGCCTGCCAGCGGCAACGTTTCAACAGGACAACGAGCGCCCGCACGTGGCACGCATCGTGCAACAATTCTTCACGGCCCATCTGGTGTCACTGCTGCTGGGGCCCGCCTGTTCTCCCGATATGTCGCCCATCGAACACGTCTGGTCGCTGATCGGCAACCGAGTGGCCCGGCAAGCACCACCCGCGGCTACGCCTGATGAACTGTGGCAACGTGTGGAAGCAGCCTGGATCGGCATACCCCAAGCCCACATCCAAAGCCTCTTTCGTTCGATGCCGCGGCGTGTAGCTGCCGTTATTGCCAGCCATGGTGTCGACACGAACTATTGATGTCTGCGTGTTCCGCAAGTCGCACGGGCGTGTAAGCTCAATCGTTTCATCTTTGTATCTGTTGTTATGTGTCCAGTAAATCTGGCTTTGCTATCCCGTGTCCTTCTTGGTGTTGCATTTCGGGTGGCCAGCAGTGTAGTAGAGTTTGTTCCTGACAACAGATCCCTTATTCAGTGGAATGGAAAACCTTTACACCTGCTCGTTCTGTACTCTTGCAAGTTCCAAGATCTTCTACGACCATATCGAGCAGCTGTTTCTCTAAAGCAGATGTTTGGGCATTTCTGGCTCATCCCCTGTCTGCAATAAGAGGCGAAACGCATCCTGTCTTTCGAAGATACCGATGGATGGCCGCAAAAGTATTGTTGGCTCTATATTAAAGATGATCAAGAACACCTTTCCTTTTTTTTTGTTATGCCTGGGTAGTGAAAAACATAAGGTATGTTAGGGGATCCTTATGTTGTTTAAAATAATTGGATCATGTGGGTAAATACTTTGCGACTCCCCGAGGTTCTGCATTTGTTACTGTTATAAACCATTGAACTTGGCCGTCTTTGGCCCACTGAGATTTTTTCGCCAATATATATATACAAATAAAGCAGCCAACCAACTGGGGGTATGCAGGATGTCTACTCACGTGAGTTTCGCTATTGCGCCCGGCGTGTCCCGGACCAGTCAACCTGCCGCAAATGATAAAGCGTGACCTTTTGGGCAATCTTTGGCATTATTTTTGCCATAGCTTGAATAATTTACGAGATATAAGCTCAAATAGGTAGTCTGGAAAACTATTTACCAGGACAGTGCACCACGTGCTGCAGTTGCATCGAATGACTGCTTTCTACAGCTCCGTGCTCAGGGGGAGCTATAATGAGATATGCAGAGGGTTGATTATATTTCCGCTGGTCTGAGAGAGTAAGAACGAGGTATTACTCTACTCCCCGCCCTCCCGTATGAAGCCATACCTTACCAACTTGACACAAACTACACCGTTACCGCCATGCTATTGCGCCGTCTTCCTGAACAGCCAGTCTCTAGGTGAACTGGTGGAATAGAATCCTATTAAAATGGGGAGTGTATTCTTTGTGATTCTAAGTGATTTCGAAGTGAAATTAGGTTTGCGGATTGTTCACGAAAGTCCCAAAAACGGGACAAGAAGACATGGGCATATGAGTTTTGCCTGGAATTCGTCCATTAAAGTGCCAAAACGGCAGCTTCCTACTTACGCTAAAGGGATGAGAAATTATCTGTTTGTGCTGCGAAACGTGAAACGTAAGAAAAATATTATTGATTCTGATGTTGAGAGTGTTAATGATATTGTGGCTGCTAATGTGGAGAAAACGTGCGGCAATGACCGTCATTACGCACACTGACGCACAAGAGCGCAATGCTTTGATTATCATGGCATACAACGATGCATTTTTGCTGTAAAAAAGAGCAATGCGGAAGGCATTAGGCTAGAGAAACTGAAGAAATTTACAGATCATGAGAAAATAGCACTCTTTGACCTCTATAGCTGTAAGTGTAAGACCAGGCAAAACGGCAAGGGATTATCAAGTTCGTCCTTAAATAACCGTTTGAATAAAAAGACGAGCATTGATTTTGAAGCTGGACAGCTCTTGGAAGGTCCTCCGGCAGAATTTTCCAAGATCAGAGCTTTCATAAAGACCTGCATACGGACGGATGTAACAGAGACTAACGGTAATAAGATGGCTTCTGCTACGATGCAGAGTTAGGCCTGCTGAATGAAGCGGATAGTCCAACGAAGTAGATAGAAATTTAATTAGAAGAGAAAAAGAAGGATGAACAATCAGCTGATGGTGTAGAAGCGTGAAACGACTGGCCCGTTGAGCTCATTATATTTTGATGGACACAATAATCACACATAGGTGTATGAGAAGAAACACCCTATAACAGTGAAAGAAGCTCAGGTCCAGATATTTACGACACGTAACACCATAGGATCCTAGGTGTCACGTGTTCTAATAATGTGGATCCGGATCTCTCTTCTTCACTGTGCAGGAATCCGAATCCTAACGCTTAGAACATATTACACTTGAGGGCTCAACAACAAAAAATACATCCCAAACTATTCTTCAGTTTTTTTCGAAAAGAGAAAAGTGCCACCGAAAATTTAGTTTCATCTGGATGTGATGGTATACCTGGAAATTTAGATCCGAGGAAAGGCTTCGCCCAGCACGTTGAAAGAGGTTATCAATGACCATTGAACCGGTTCATGTACATGCTACACAACAACTAACTGCCCCTCCATTACTTATATCAACAAATTGACCAGCGGCCCAAAAGAGGATTCTGAGCCGCTGATTGATATACTGACCAATATATCGACATGGAGGAGACTGGCACAAGACAGACCGTTGTGGAGGAAACTTGGGGAGACCTTCGTCCAGCAGTGGATTGATAATGGTTGACAATGATGATGATGATGATGATGATATCGACTGAATAATGACCAATGATCATAGGATCATATGTAGTGGATTTTAAGAAGGGAGTGTCTGTCCTCAGGTCTTAAACAACCCTTAGAAATAGGAAGCTAGGAGATTTGGGCTAGAGTGCCCGATAGGAAAGTGACACGGAAACGAAGTAGAAAAGAGGAGGAAGACGCCCTTATTTATTATCGGGGGCCAGTACCGTGGGACCGACGGCTTAACGTGCGCATCCGACGCACGGCGGATATTTAGTGGATCGAACCTGAGGTCCTTTCCGTGGCAGTCACGAACGTTGCCCACAAGGCCACCCGCGGCCCTAAATAATGACCAACAGTACCTGTTCGACATATATACCGCTACCTGCACCGGAGACGTTCAACTCAACCTATCACAGAGAGCACTAGGAACACTCCCTCACTCTCAGCGAATCACAGTTTTTTGCGAGAATTCTAGCTCCTTCGATAATTCTTCTAATCCTCTAAAGACCTTAAGATACTTTCCAAGTTTGTGATGAAAGTTTATGCTCTTGAGTGTATTGCCCAGAGAGTGACACTTTTAAACGTTTAGGCAGGTTAAGTGGAATCACAAATCTCAAAGAAAGGTACCGGAAGTAGTGCCATTTTGCACACTGCGGAAATCCCAAGATACCTAGGCTACCATTTCTTTTTTCATAGCGTAAGGACCACTTAACACATTTTTTTCTCACTAGCGACATAAAACTGTTGAAATTAATGTTTTTTCAATCCTCCTCCCCTTCTGTAAATCGTCGTTGCGGTAAAGTTGCCATGTAGCGAAGTTTAGTTTCACAGCTGTTTCTGTTGACGCGTGCATAAAGGAAATGATACGTTCCATTTCAGCATTGGAGAACTGATTTTCATGGGAAAGTTCACAAATGACACGTAGGCTTATTTATCATTCGTCTGAGATGGGTCCGGGTTCGAATCCTGGTGAGGCATGGATGTTGTGTTTGTCTTACGGCATTGGCTTTTTCCTTTCCCTCGAATCAGTGGCCCTAAATTAGGGACGGGCAACGGCTTATAGCCCCATTGAGTTGCTCACAGTGGTCGTTAAACCTCGAATAAAAAAAAGCACGTAGATTAACAATAACAAAAAGACTGCTTATTTACCCACACGTGACTTCAGAAAAACTGATTAGCAGACCAACTGCCAGCACCCTTTATGTGATATTACGTCACACAAAAGTAATGGGATTTTGTCGAACATTTGCTTAATATGCACTGTACCGTCAGACATGTAAATTATACAAATTTATCTAGCAACGTATCTCTTGATAGGCTTTCCTTGTTGCACACTGAAAATGTGCTATATTTTCTACAAATGTATATAGGAAGGTTCTAAATCACTGTGCGCAATAGGATACAATCTCAAAGTTGGGTACATCTTTTTTTTTTTTTTTTTTTTACCTGAAAGTTTAATGACCACCGTTAGCAACTCGATGGGCTATAAGCAGTCGCCCGTTCCTTGTTGAAGGTTACTGGTTCCAAGGAAGGGAGACAGCCAGTGCCATAAGACAAACGCAACAACCATGTTTCACCGGTATTCGAACCCAGACCAATCTCGGACGAATAGTCATAAGCCAGCGCTTAGACCACTGCGCCACCGCAGTGGCGTACGTTTTTTGAAAACACTCTCTATATGACATAAAGGAAGATTTACCATGACTTGACATGGAAGTTGCATATTATTTCTCCATGGTTTCTAAAATCCGACACTGAAAATTTTGTCCAAAAAACAGGATTTTACGTTTAAGGTTGCATAGCTAAATTTTAATTTTAGACTTGTAATGAAAATATTTCAATCTCAGATATGAAAAGGGTAACTGTTCCTTTTGTAGTTTGATACCTGTCAATTTATGGAAGCATTGGAAAAACTTTCACCCAGCAATGTAAAACTTGCTTGTTATTCTTCAAAAACTTGTGTATTTGTAAGAGGGAAGAATTTAAAGCATGTTTTAAATAAAACTGATCTTTTCTTTTGTTCTATGAACGGAGTGATTTACTATTTGTTTTGAGTTTTTCATTTGCCCATTGCGAGCGAAATCATGTACTGTTTTCTCTTGGAAATCTGTTATTATATCTTGGCACTGCTGCTTTGGCCGGAACTGAAAGACGGTTAGTTACAGCGATTTTAAAGACGCTCTTTCCTCCGCCATCCCATGGGAGACACAAATCCCTACCCCCTGCAGCGTACAGAAAGCAGTTGCCTATTGAAATTCTCACAAGAGTTGCTTTTTTATGTCCTGCGAATGGAACGCAAGCAATTTTGATAAAAGGAAAGTGAGTATCTTTGTCAAAAGCAAGGTTGTAGGTTGTATGAAACGTTTAGTACGAAGGTATCCTTTGTGAACCTAGGGCTATTCTTGCTCCTTTAGCAGTTTTATAGTTTCTGAGCGGTCTTTATTGACTTTTCCTTTTCCAGTTGACGGCTTTAATTCTGGTGTTTCTTTTATGAACTATAGCTCGCCTGTGTCTTTTATTTCTCCCTTTTTTTTTCCAGTTTTGCGCTATGGCTTTTAAGACCAGAACTTCTGCAGTTTAAGAATATGACGATGTAGGCACAGTATCTTTAAAATTAATGAATTACGTATTTCTAGTATCTACCGTATTAAGATACACTAAGTTATACGCTGGGAATTTATTTTTTCATATCTACGATAGCCCACTACCAGAGATTTAGATTTCAGAGCAGACTTCTTAGTCTGTAAGAAAATTCTAAGTAGAACTGCTTGGTTGGTTGTATTTCTCTTTTTCTCAGTTTATTTTCTTGCTACTAAATATATTGCTTTTTTTTACTTACATATTGTATTTCAAATACTGGTGTGCCTTCGGGCAAAATATTTGAAAGCTTCATTAATTGTGAGAAAATACCTCACTGCAATGAAAAATATAGCTGCCAAAATGTATGAATATATTCAACTTAATTATAGTTTCCTTTTGTCACATAACTTAATTTCAAAGATTCGTGTGTTTCAAGAATGAAGAGATTAAGTAGAAAATGAATATAGTACTGTTTTAAACGGATGTGTTACTTTAACTGCATTAAAAAGATGTTTGAAACTGTTTTAAAAACGCTGTTTTTAACTATAGCGTTATTTTAAAACCCTATTGGATTAAGAACATATGGTATATCTTTGCGCATGCTAATTCTTGTGGTGTCTAGATACAAAATATTAAAGGTAGGTGCTTATTGTGCTTTAATTTGTTTTAAAAAACTAACAGTTGTGACACTTCGAATATATCGTTCGTTGCTGATGCGGTAAATGAAATACTTTACCTTCAACAAGAAGAGGCTATATAAAGAGTTTGAAATCATTGTCATAGTGATTCTCTTTAAGTGAATCGCAAACGTTGGAGGTCTAAAATGCGAAAATGATTCCCAAGTTTTCAGAATACTGTTAATAAACATGAAAAAAAAATCCTTCACTGAGAAATTCGCCGTTTTTTTAATGAATGATTTGCTGTTCTGTGTGCAGTTACTAAGACAAGCACATGTTTGTATCAAATGGTTTGTTTCAAAATGCGTGATTACCTAGCGCAAGTACGAAATTTTATTGAATGGTTCACTTAACGTATGCGTTTTGTTACGAGCATCGAAAGCAACATAATTTTGTACTGAAGATAAAATTTGATAGCACTAATGGCAGACAAAATTTCACTTCTTAATCTTTACTTTTAAGTTCTTCAATTGTAATTGGCGCAGTATAAAAATAATATATTAACTAAAGATTCTTGATCTTAAAGACTACAGTCTTGTGACGATTATATATATTAAGAAAATACATCGTGGTTTGTCACAAATATTTATTTTTTCAAGTCGACAATGGTTTCGCTGGGTGCTGACCTAGCTTCTTAAGGACGAATGGCGCGTAAATATTTAAATTGTGTGGGATATCATAAATGGCGTTTACAGTCACTGGTTTTGGTAAGATGCTTCCACGCGCTTGATAGAAATGGTGTGGATGCCATGTCATTAACAAGTTGCAAAGACTTCTGATACATATGGAAAGCTTCCAAAATATCAAGTTTGGTGGTTGAATCTGACTTGTGAATAAGTTTTGCTTCTTCAAAGAGAAATTTGTGGTCCTTTTCGTAACAGTGTTTGGCCATCGATGACGTCTTTAGGTCACAGTTCCGAATGTAGGTCTTGTTGTGCTCCTTCAATCGAAAACGCAAGGCTCTACGGGTTTGTCCTATATAGGAAGCGCCACAGTCACATGAAATTTGATAAATTCCCCACGAGTTTTTGTCTTTAACACAGTCCTTTGATCCTAAAATGTTCATTTTATTTATTGGTTTAAAAATCACTTTAAAATTAAATTAGTTTTGAGAATTTTGAAATTTTGAAGGCAATGTCAAGAGAAAATGAATAATGGCAACAGTCTCTCGCAATGGGCGCATCACAGGAGTTAACGTAGAGATAGGCTTCGGTTTCCGGAATTTTGTTAGAGCCTTGTCTATAATGGAAGGGTTATATCCTCGTTGTACTGCAATACGTTTAAGGAAATAAAGTTCGTTTTGCAAACTGTCTTTATCTGAACATATATGTATCGCGCGACATACGCAACTGTAAAATGCACTGAGTTTTTGTTGCCAAGGGTGAATGGACTTGGCATGTGGAGGTGAGAAAACAGCGAAAGGCTTCCGATAAATTGTGGTTGCGAGAGATCCATTTGAGCGAGTAGCCAGGAAGTCATTTGAGCGAGTAACCGATCGTACATAGAACAGACCCGTAGAGCCTTGCGTTTTCGATTGAAGGAGCACGACACCTACATTCGGAACTGTGACCAAAAGAAGTCATCGATGGCCAAACACTGTTACGGAAAGGACCATAAATTTCTCTTTGAAGAAGCAAAACTAATTGACAAGCCGCATTCAACCACCAAACTTGATATTTTGGAAGCTTTCCATATATATCAAAAGTCTTCGTAACTTGTTAATGACATAGCATCCACCCCATTTATATCAAGCGCGTGGAAGTAACTAACCGAAACCCGTGACTGTAAACGCCATTTTCGATGTCATATACAATTTGAATATTTACGTAACATTCGTCCTGATGAAGCTAGGTCAATATCCAGCGAAACCATGGTCGACTTGAGAAAATAAATATTTGTGACAAACCACGTTGTATTATTTTAATAAATATAGTAACTAGTTTGTTGAATTGCATGTTTACTTTGACTCCTATCTCTGCTTAAAAATATGTAATTCAAAGCATAACTTGAAGATTAACTTGGAGATCTTAAATGACACTTTCTCGAATAAGTCTCAGTCGCTTGTAGCTGAAAATCGTAATTGAATTCATTTTCAGATTAACGGCCACCGTTCACCTACTTACTCAATTCTAAATCCTTTATTTGAAATTAAAGCATGTCAGACTGTTCAGCAACAAGCCGTACGTAACACAAGATACATTGAACACAACATAGCAATGGTATTTCCCAATATGCTGGAATCTACTCTCTCAACACAAATCGAAGTTATTGCTATCTTCTTGTTTTAACATCGCATATCATGAATTGCTCAACTCACATTACACGTGAAATCAATATGCTACATTGTTTATCCCTCGTCAGTCGTTCGTCTGATATTGTACTTTTTTCAATGCACTCCGAGAACTTATCTCAGCATTTCTTTATCTACCTTGCTTGCTCTTTGACCCGCCGTCAGGACTGCCAACTTTAAATTCATCGGGAGAAACTTTGTAGCGTTAAATTTAGAAAATATTTAACGAGAAGAAACCAAATGTAAGTAAGACAGAATCTCAAAAGGAAGGCTGAATTATAGATATATGTCCCACCGGGATCACGAACTACTTATTAACGTCTCACGGAAGTTATGTACGTAATCTTCTTGAATGCTTTTCACATTCATTATCACATAAAATGTAGAGATTCTATTTATCTACCTGTTGATTCAGTTGGAAGGGGAAGACTTAACTACGTCGTCATGAAAACAATTTTACGTTAGTTTTATGCCTTATTTCGTTTAACAAAAACCTTTGCTATGTTTGTTAAATAGTTTAAAGTACATTTTGCTACATCGCATATATACTTAAACTATAACCATTGAAAACTAAATCAAACGTGTCTGACTTTTAAAAATGCATATAAGTATCTTACTGAATGTGTAGTCTCACACGTAACGTGCTGTGGTACCTCTTCTTTTTTAATAATTTTAAAATTCAATAATAAGGAAACACTGTATTTTGTTTGGTGCTTTTAAATTATTTTTGCATTGATGCACAGTCAAGATAGTTGTAGTCCCTTATTCTCTACATGAATAACTTAAAAATTTTAATTTCACAATTATAGACAATGAAAAGACATTGTGATCCCGAAAATTTTTGTTGCGCATATTATCTGTTTCATTGAAGATATTAAACGAATCTGATGCAGTAACGAAAAAGGTTATTCAGCTAATCATGTATGTACATCCACTGTTAAAAATGTCCATGTAATGTTAAGGGGAATGACCGGAAATTGGGAACCTGACATTCGCGCGTTAAATTATTACCCAGAATGTATGTAGCAGCATTGACCGTTAACCAATGTTTAATGAAACTTTTTCGGTATCGATTTCCCTAAAAAAACTAAAGTGACCCTCGACACGTGTATTACTGTGGCGATTTCTTGAAAATGGCAAAATGATATTTGGCTGAATAACACAAGAGCAAAGAGACTCAAAATCTAACAGTATTCACAACCACATATTTTATCTAACATGAAATTGGGCTTAATACCAATGCTTGATTTTTTTTAAAGTACACTATTTATCAAAAGGAAAAAGTTGAATAGAAAGTTGTCTCAAAGTATTGTACATTTTGCTTTGGGTCAGTTTATGAGCACTATTTCTTCCATTATAACATTTACCTCATCTCAGTTCTTAATTGACTTACATACACTTCTCGTACACAAACAGCAAAATAATGGGGAACAATAATTCATGCAAATCTCTCATTTTTGAATATTTTGCGTATCGAAATGAACTGAGAAACGTTTGGTCATGACAAATAACTTTCATAATTTTGCGCGATGGCTTTGAGTTTGACAGAAAATGATGAGGGTCAACAGGTTTGACTACGGAGAATTTCATTAAACATTATTATTTATTTTCTCAAACTGCCGTAAAAAAGCTAACTAACTTACTTTCTTACTAACACTTACTTCAGATGTGCATTTGGATTATAAAAACGTTTAAGCAAAAGTCCTGAACACCATTCTGATGGAGAAAAGAATCTGACGATTTCAAACGCCACTGGTTTCAGAATAAAATCGAGCTACCATATCTCTGTGGTTGAAAAGTCGCTCATGAAAAAATGTAACAAAATATAGCTCTGTAATCTGGAAACACTTTTCACTTATTTGACTTCTACATATATTGTTTTATATGCCGCCCCCCCCCCCCCCCGAAGTTCATCTCTCCTAGGCCTTTTGTGCTGTATATTGTATTCCGAAATGGATTTTCTCTTGTTACTCTCAATTAATAACTTTGAAAGAGGACAAGAAATATGTATCAAGCCGTTTCAGCAGTTTTTATAGTTCGTTCAGCGGTGGAAGGAAACACGTCGAAAGTCTTTCTAACGGCGAGGTGAAAACTGCAAAAGTCACCCCGGTGCCGCAGTGGTGGTCTAACCGATGGCTTCTGATCATTCGCCCGAGATAGGTCAGGGTTCGAATCCCGGTAAGGCATGGACATTTTGTTTGTCTTACGGCGCTAGCTCTGTACCTTCCCTCTAACCAGTGGCCCTATATTAGGGACGGGTGACTGCTTATAACCCACTGAGTCGCTCACGGTGATCGTTAAACCTCCAATTAAGAAAAACAAAAAACAAAAACAAAAAAACGGTTGGTGGATTCGAATATGTCATCAAATGGAAGATGAATTTTGACAAAAGTTCTGTAACTTCTACTCGTAATGTTTTTGTGCTTTGTATTCTGGCAACTTTTCATTTATTGCTCGACAAAGACACTCCTTACTTCTGTGCACTTGCAGAACTCTGAGTTACAGCTGCTTTACACCTAGTTAAGGAATTGAGATCTATCCATCGTGTTTCCTTACCAGAAGTTAGATGTTCTCGCGTTAGAACGCATCCTGTGTATCGTCATTTCCGGGAATGCAAAAGGATAGGGTGGCTTTTGATGGTGGAATACATTATAGTCCATGCTCTAGATAATGATGACGCACTCTTGAAATATACATATGTCGGTCACGTGACAGTCCAGCAGGAAAAGAAACTTCAACATTCCACGTCCTCTCTTCTGATAAACCAGAACTGAAGCGTCGCTTCAAAGGACGGCAATCTCCTCTTTACTTTAAGTTTGGACACCAACTTCTTGATTTTAAAATTTCGAGAATGATTCACAGTTTTGTGAATGGTATATTAATCACTTGAAAGGCTGTGATGCGCGTTTCACTCGTCAGTCACACTAGCAGTACCTGATGTTCTGCCAACCGTTTTTTTTTTTTGAGAAGATTTACAACCTGAAAACTGTTAAACGTCTTTTGATCATTCCAAATACTCAAGTACCGTCGAGCATCTTCCATACTTCATATTTAAGCTTCCCAATCTTCTGCGCATAAACTTTTACGACATTCTCAACATTAAAAATCTGCCCAGTGAATTTCACTGACTTTAACATATTGAAAGAAATCATTACCTGGTAATAAAACAAAGAGTCCTAAAAATTCCTGGAGAAGTTACCTTGCTATTTTGAGATTAGTCTATAGATTAGTTCATGGTCATCGCACGGAGAAATGCACTTTTCTTTGTTCATGAGAATCTCTGTGGCGAGCCGAAACGAATTCTGCTAAGTAATGTATGCAAATCTCACAACTGTAGTGCAAAAGGCAACTTTCAGAATGACAAAGCGAGATTACCTATAGGCGTGATTACAAACTGAGGGTCAGGGAGCATCGCAGTGTGTGGAATGGCAAAGTTACTTAACATATCCTGCAAGACTCCGTTGCTGCTTATTTCTACTCTGAACCGCGTTTCGCAGAAGTACTCTGTAAAATCTGAAACAGATCATGCTTCGTAAAATCCGTCACTCCTGGGAAGGAATATGGATCGCAGAAGGTACAAAAGTTATTTTTATTTTCACGCTTAACGACCACCGTGAGCAACTCAAAGGGCTATAAGTAATCCGTCATCCCTAATTTAGGGCCGTTAGTTTCA
The DNA here is from genome assembly GCA_039090855.1 of Macrothele yani. Taxonomy (NCBI): domain Eukaryota; kingdom Metazoa; phylum Arthropoda; class Arachnida; order Araneae; family Macrothelidae; genus Macrothele; species Macrothele yani. Next base: position 63,419,970 of record CM077013.1, on the reverse strand, counting down.
GGGAAAGGAGATAACCAGTGCCGTAAGACAAACGCACCTCCCGTGCCTGATACGGGGCTTGAACCCGGGCCCTTAATTTACCTGATCAGCCATAACTCGGTGTGACTGATTAGGTAAACCGAGAAAGATTTGGGCTTTTGATACATTCTCCGTAATTTTACATTACTCTTCTGAATCCTCAAAATAGTACCTTTAAAAAGCTCTTATCAGACAATTTAAAAGTATCGTAACTGCATTTCAGACTTACGAGCCCAACAAATGATTTATATTTTAGTCATTTTGGATGATGTTGTTTGCTCGTAAGTATTAACTGAATGTTCAAAAAAGTTTCCTAACCCCTTTTGTTAAGACTGTTGTCACGTAGTTAGGATATAAGAATATTCCCTGTTTTCTAAGGGCCTTTTCCACAACCCGCGATTTTCCTTTGCGCCCTTTCCGTTTCATTAAACCTTAACACGTTCGCTGAAGCGCAAGGCTGGCAAATTATCAGCCATCAAATGCGGCTGGCTTGTGGCCACATCTCTAGATGCTGAAACTGTGAGTTTGATATTAAATCAGAAGCAGCTAATGAAATGAAGATTAAGGAATCCCCAAAGTTGCACGGTCATCATTTTCCAAGATTACGGGAACTGAATACTTGGGAATTTTCTTTTGAAATGATCTTGCGGTGGCGGCACACTGCCTCCAGCTATATTTCCAGTCTTTCTCGTGATCTTCTTATGCATCACGTCTCCTAAGTGTATCGCATTTTTCTTCTCCCTATATTCACTTTCGGCGTCCTTTCCATAAAGAATATTTTTCTTTTCCCCACACTAGATCGGTAACACATTTCTCTACTTTACGAGCGAATATTTCCTCCGTTGCACAGAAATTGACGCGAATGGAGCTCACATAGAGAACGGCTACGAAAATCGATTCTATCGAAAGTTTTGCATATTAGTAGCAGAGATAGGTGAAATTAGAGTTCAGATGCATTCTTCAAATCCTGTCTGAGAGGAACGTGTTGGTGTGAACATTTCTTTATCGATATCTGATACATCGATTGAAGTTAAGATACTTAGTTATCGTGAACACGACAAAAAAGTAAAAAGAATCTAATTGCCTACCATAAACCCATTAAGACAAGTCAAGTAGCGTAGAAATCTACCAATTTGGTTCTTGAAAGCCTTCCAAGAACATTGAGGGCACTGCCCGTGAAAACCGACAAAAGTTACGCCGTATTCTTACTTAAATTAATAACCCGATCAAATTTTACAAAATTATCAGAAATCGTCGATATGGGAAATATAGGCTATTGGTCGATTTATCACATCGTTTCCATTTTACCGTACGCAATCGTTAATATAAAACTTTCCTTTTTGGGGAATATAGACACCTGGAAATTTCTTAGTATTTTCACATAGGTTTGCGATACACTTGCATGACCTTTGAAAAATCTTTTCCAGTGGCTACTATTTTGTAGCCTGCATATACGCTGGTGTCCAAAAGTTAAGCATTGTTAATAAAAAGACATTTTAAAGCAAACGAAATGGTTGAGAGTAATAAAGTAAAGTACAGAGAACCTGGGAATATGCAAATGTGGAAATCCTGATGCAATACCATGTAACGAACAAAATCATGACGCAATACCATGTGATGAACGAACTCATGACGTAATACCATGTGATGGAGTTGAGAAAGAGCTGCAAAATTGTGAAAAGTGACATTTCTTGTCGTCCTTGCGCCCTGCTAGAAGTAGAATTTACTTTTTATTAAAACAGTATATCACAAAGACGGCAAGGGCATATGTTTACACCTGGTCGGATTAACGGATTATTGGAATCTGGCAAGACGCAGAGTAATGTTGCCAGAGCCACTGGCGTGAAACAATTCATTGCATCCAGATTATGGAGAAGGTACCAGGATACCGGAGGTGTTCATCGCCAAGCTCTGGCATGCCATCTACGGATTACAACGATTCAGGATGATAGGTACGTGGCAGTAACACCAAGACATAACAGGTCAATATCAGCGAAAGCGCTTGATTTAGTGCTGTCTGCGGCTGCTGGACCAGTTGTTTCAAGGCAAACAGTATACAGATGGCCCAACGAACAAGAACTATACGCGAGAAGGCCTGCCGTTTGCATCTCATTCACTCTGTCAGCAAGAAATGTCAGGATATTGTGGTGCAGACAACATCCATACTGGGAAAAACATCTATGGGTCAATGCCCTCTTCTCCAACGAATTCAGGTTCAGTCTCGAAAGCAACAGCCGTCGTGCTCTCATCTGGAGAGAACCTGGAGCCCGTTATTCCCCCACAAACATACGAGAAATACACCATTACAGAGGTGTTGGTTTATTTGCCTTGGGTGGCATTATATCCAACGGGAGCACACAGCTCCATGTCTGTTGTTGGGGAATTTTAACAGGTCGGAGATACACAGACGAAATTCTTGATCCCTTCGTGTGGCATTTTCGAGGTGTTGTTGGCCAAGATTTCCTGTCTATGGACGATAACAAGAGGCATCATAAAGCTGTTCTTGTCGATAGCTATCTGGAAAGTGAAGATATCCACCGAATGTCAGGGACAAGGGAATTCCCCAGACCTGAACCCAATAAAACATGTGTGGGATGCATTGGGGAGACACATTGCATGACGTCAACAGAACTCTCTGGAACTCCGAACTGCTCTTGTTAAAGACTGGGATTTGCTGCCATAATCTTTTTTCCCCTTGTCAACAGCATGAGACATCGGCGTGACGCTTTTGTCTCTGCGAGAGGTCATCATGAGCCTTACTAGACCATTGTACAAAATCAGAAATGTCTCCGGAAAATTCCTGGTGTTTTCACCATTTTGGATTAATAATTCGCTTTCCTGGTTCATCATTTTTTATATGATTTATACTGCGCATTTAGCTCCTCGTTAAGATATCTATGTACGTACATACTTCTATACAAAGGGCATCCTGAAAATAATGCCTCGTTTCTCATCAGATTTCTATTTGTAGCAGCAAAAATGTGAAACTTGGTGGCAAAATACTTGGACATATTGTTAATCATGCTAGTCTATTCAAAGTATTGTCCATCACTTTCTATACATATCTGCCATCTTTGAACCTATTAGTATAAACCATTTTGGAAAAATTTCTAAGGCTATTGTTTCACCCATGAGTTCACAGCCAGTTTAACGTCTGTCACATCGCCGAAACGTTCCCAACAAAGGGTGTTTTTCAAAGCGACAAACAGGAAAAAGCCTGCGGGATCCAAATCAGGACTGTAAGGGAGTTGGGAATCATCGTCCACCCCATTTTGGCAATAGTCTATGAAGTCCCCATTGAAGTGTTGAGACGTGCGTTATCATGATGTAAAACAAAAATATGAAGTGGAATGTCGCGTCTTTTCCTTCTGATAGCTTCTTGTAGCTTCTTCAATGTCTGCACATAGTGAGAAGTGCTTATTGTTGCATCCCGTTCAAGGAAATCAGTCAAAAGGACACCACGTTTGCCCCAGAAAATTATCACCACAACTTTCCCTGAGGAACGAGTTGTTTTCACCTTTTTCTGTGGAGGTGAAGATGTGCGGTGTCATTCCATTGACACACATTTTGTTTCTCTGTCATGAAAGAACACCCAAGTTTCATCCTTCTTCACAACATTGGAGAAGAACAGCTCACCCTTCTCTCGTAACGTCCAAGAGGTTCCCGCACATGTCCACCCTTTGCTCACATTGTTCACGTGTTAGGTTTCTTGGGATCCAGTTTGAACAAATTTTTCCGTAGCCCAGATCCCTAATTAATGTTTCCATAGCACTATGCCTACAATGAATTGCACAACTCCTGTATAGTGATAGGACGATCAGCTGTGGTGAGGTCTTTCACTCGTTGTCTGTTGGCATTTGTCACGGCAGTTGTGGTTCTTACACTCCGTTGATGGTCCGACACTGAACTTTCTCCCTTCGAAACCTCTTCATCCATCTTCGGACATTACTGATATCGATTGTGGCAGCTCCATACACCTCCAGGAGTTTCTGTGGATTTCTGGAGCTTCACATCACTCTTTCTCCGGGAATTCGATTACGGCTCGCTGCTTTTCTCTGTCATTCATGATATTTATTTCCTATTCTGAAAAAAATTGTTCCCACATTAGTTACATATCATAGCACATGTCAGCGCAGCTTCATTAAAATCACTTCAAAATTTCAAAAGTTATTAAGGAGGAGGCCTTACTTTCAGGATGTCCTTTGTAGTAAACAGCCTACTTCGTTGTGCCTTCTCGTTTTTGTAATTTAACACTTTTTTGTTGCTTATGCTGAATTTTTGGACACCAGTGTAGCATCAGAGACGTGCCCGATATCCTTTTCTTTTATTGGAGGTTTAACGACCTCCGTGAGCAACACAATGGGCTATAAGCAGTAGAACGGTCCTAATTTAGGGCTACTGGCTCCAAGGAAGGCAGAGAGCCAGTGCCGTAAAACAAACACAAGATCCATGCCTCGAATTGGGACACTTCTCGGAAGAATTGTCATAAGCCATCGCTTAGACTACTGCGCAACCCGGGCGGCAGACATCTTTTCAGAATGTAGCTTGCGTGGTTTTTTTCTTGAAAACATTCCTGACATGCCTGGATATGTACTACGACTCAGAAGTATGCAAGCGTTGAGATAATTTTTTCAATCATTTTTTAATCCTTTAAATTTCTGCTTGCAAATCATTTCTACTGTAAAGATGAAACTTACGCCAGTTTCCAACACGTTCCCTCTAGAAGTACTACATGTTTATTGCGTCTTCTCCAGGGAGATACAAAATATGCAGCGAAGCATTCTTTGAAGCTGTAGTTGCCACCTGTAAATGACAAAGCACTTTAATCTTTCCAGGAAGTTCGTTTGCCTTTATCGAAAATTATGAAAGTCACTTGGTGCCAATGTTACCGACTGCGGTGGGTACAAGAAAACTTAAGTTTTGTTTTTCATATGTTTTGGCACTAAACTGAAAAAATACAGTAAACAGATAGAGAAACAATTTTTCTGTCTCTATCAATTTTTTTGTCGGAATTAATGACCAACACTTCTTGTTTTAATAAGTTTTTCGCCAACCATGTTGACTGATGTTTCATCTTTAACAAATCATTTTGTAAAAAAGGATTCTTAAATCATTTTGAATTTCTAATATTTTTTTATGACTAAACACTTTAAATCATTTTATTAACCTTCAAAATGAAAAAATATTAAATATTAAAAATATTAAATATTAAAAATATTAAATATTAAAATGTTAAATATGAAAATATTGAATGGTAAAATATAAAATATTAAAAATATCAAATATTAAAACTACTAAATGTTAAAAATATTAAATATTAAACATTAAAAATACTAAATTTTAAAAACCGTAAACATCAAAAATATCAAATATTAAAATATTAAATATTAAAAATACGAAATAGTAAAAATATGAAGTATTAAAAACATGAAATATAAAAAATATGAACTATAAAAATATTAAATATTAAAAATTAAAAATGTTAACTATTACAACTATGAAATATTAAAACTATGAAATAGTAAACATTTTAAATATTAAAAAGATTAAATATTAAAAACATTAAATATTAAAAACATTAAATATTAAAAATGTTAAATTTTAAAAATGTTAAATTTTAAAAACATTAAAATTAAAAGCATTAAATATTAAAACTATTAAATACCAAAAAATATTAAATATCAAAAATATTAAATATCAAAAATATTAAATATCAAAAATATTAAACATTAAAAATATTAAATATTTAAAATTGAATATTAAAAATATTGAAAATATTTAGCATTACAATTTATTAGTTTTCTTACGTATTTTTTCAGTAACTTCAGCTATTTCTCATTGCTCTTCGCTGGGAACTGGATTTGTTCTGATAAACAAGATTTCACTTTGTCTTTTTTTTCTTTATGAAATGTGTCTAATTGCTCATTTTTGCAACGTTGTATGTCCTGATATATGGCCGAGTGGGCTGAGGGCTCTGGCTTTGACCGTTTTTTCCGAAATCTGATTGGGTTTCAGTTCCAGATACGACATTGCTGTGTCTGAGGTAAACGTTGTGTCCTTTACTGGAACCCGTAGCCCCAAATTAAAAACGGTAGACCATAGCCCTTGGAGTTGCTTATGATTGCCGCTAAACCACGAAAAACAAAGGGACGAAGTAAATATTCATCAATTTGCCATCACTACACTTTAAATTCCTTTTCAGCACAAAAAAATCTGTATGTCAGAATACAATATTTTGTTTTCATTTAAACTAACAGAACCTTATGAATTTTTTCTTTGAAAGCTTATACGAAACTTTTAATACGACGTACCAACGATGTTGAAGAGCACAGTTCTATTATTTCAAGGATTTTTGATGGAAAAAATAACTAACTTATGTTTTTTTTTTTAATTTAATTCAATCGACACATAATGGGCTAGTTTTAACATTAGCGAATGCATAGGAAAATGTATTATCGCATTTTTAAATACAAACAGAGCCTGATCGAGAAGCACGAAAAGTATTTATAATATTTTTCAACATAAAAATCGTAAATATATAAAACAGATATACATGAATGAGCAACGTTGGCTTAAAATAATTAATTAGGGAAATACTTGTATCGAGGAAAAATTAATAAATAATTAACAGTTTCTGTTGATATATTTTTCAAACGTGCTTTTCATCAAAAATGATTGAAAACAGTGAGTGGAGCTGTTACGAAGAAAAAAAAATGTTTTGTACATTCCTGTTTCATGGTAAATGAAACGTTTACATGAAATGAATATGTATCACACAATACATTTTTATGTTGCAAAGCGAAAAGAGTTTTTTTTGTTGATTTGCAGTGTATAATAATCTTGCCTTTTCACTAAAATTTCTGCAAATAAATTTTAAAATTAATTATTCCCGCAAGAAGTGACTGATGTATAAATTTCTTAATTACAAAAACAAAATTGTGACGTCTGCCTATTACAGAAGTTCTGAATTTTCATGAAAACATTGTAGCATTAGAAAATTTTACAACGAGGGTATAAATAAGTCAGTTTCATATCTCAGCACTCACGAAAATTCCTTTAGGACCTTGGAAATGAGATGGTGACTGAATGGCAAACAATTAGCCAAAAATGTCTTCTTGAAAATTATCCTCTCCATTTTTTTCTTTCCAATTTTTTTCGGAATGGGCAATTGGAGTTGTGTCGCTAGCATGCATAAAGATAAGCTTTCTGGGCAGTATGCCACAGATCCTATCATGGATTCCGCCGAAAATGTCTCGGGAAAGCTGAACGATAAGAAAACTTTTTGTGCATTACACTTAACCAGCTTGAAAGGAAAAATGCAATCTTCGTTCAGTGGTCATGAAATAAATAAATAATGAAAAATCGCCAATAAAATTAATCAGAAATTTGAGACTTGGTCATTCTGGGTGTTATAGTGGTTAGCATACCCGGGCGCTCTCTGGTAGACGCGGGTTCGGGTCCCGCTCCAGGACGACGAAATTTTCAAGTTTTCGGATTTTATCTGACTTACCATTCTTGTCACATTTACACCAAAAATCGGATTGTCATCAACAAAATTTTCATTCAGTGGTATTCATATTTTTCTCTAACTTACAATATATTTGTATTAAGGGGTTTAGGTAATTTAGACTCCTTTGTATGAATCTAAGATTTATGATTTAAGGAATATGCAGATGCAAAAAATATCCAATCAAATTATTTAACCATACACCATTAAATTTTCGAAAATCGTTCTGAATTTAAAGTTCATTATCTCAAACTCAGAAATTTAAATTTTAAACACATATGAAAGGTGGTCAAAAATGATAGATTAATTCACTTACTATGCTGACCTTTCATCTAAGAAATAAACTTTTGAGTTATTAATAAAACCCTGTTTAATATTTCATTTGAAAATCTGAGATCACCTCGCATATCTTAGAATAACGTAGGTTGACTTAAAGATACTTTGAACCTCAAAGTTAACTTCTGATGCTTCCTGGCATTAGAAAAAGATTAGTTTCTGATTGAAATGTAGAAAAGTATCGGAAGCAGATTTTCATTAATTTTGGTAGTTCCAGTTTCTTTTATTATGAGCTAAATTTCCGTTCCAAGTTTGTAACACTGTGTTGCATGAATTTTTGCAACAGGGAAGAACTTATGTTAGTTTATTGTCAACATAGCATAGCTATACTAATGATATGAATCTCTTGGCGTAGAATAGAAATCAAAGTTTCTAAGCTTTCGCACATCAACCAGATAGCTTTTTCAAGGAAGGTAGACAGCTAACTATCCGCCTTCCTTGAAAGAGCCATAAAAAACCTAACAGTTAGCTGTCTACCTTCTTTGAAAAAAACAACAACATCTGGTTGACGTGCGAAAGCTTGGAAACTTTGATTTCTATTTTACGCCAAGAAATTTGGATCATTAGTATAGTTATACTATTTTGAGTATAGTTGGTGTACAGCTCGTACTTATTATTTAGTTTATTGCGTTTCTCAAACAGAAATACAGTTTTTGCACCTTGAAATTTTCAGATACTCTGAGCACTGGGCATTGACCATAATGAAGTCTTTAAGGTTTAGAGACCTACTGATAAACAAACTCCACAGACGACGAATTTTTTTTTGTTTCGGGATTTAACGATCATCATGAGAAATTTTAAAGGCTATAAACAGTCGCGCGTGTTAAAATTAGGGGCATTGGCTCCAAAGAACAGAAAGAGCCAGTGCCGTAACATAAACAAATTAATTAGGGAAAATACTTGTATCGAAGAAAAATTAATACACAATTAACAGTTTCAGTTGATAAAATTTTTGAAACATACTTTTCATCAAAAATGATTGAAAATAGCGTACGTTTTAAAATTTTATCAACAGTCTCTGTTGATAAAATTTTTAAACCTACTTTTCATCCGAAATGACTGAAAAATTCTTCATCCGAGACTCGAATCCTGGCCCTTTTAGGACTCATGCGCTGGCTAGAAACCAGGTCTATGCGCTGGTGCGCCGTTTCGGCGGCACACACTATGGCGCTGGTTATGATTCATGTATAGTGTGACAAACATACCGACAGTGTGTCAGTGTAAAACGTAGGTTCGAAATTAATATAGCTTACTTGTTAAATAAAGTTTCTGGCTCTGCAGCTCCCCACTGGACACCTTCAGAAATGGGTGGTTGAATGCAAGCGTAATATTTGTGACGTCACTTTAGTTTTTAGTTTCTGTGGTGTCTAGCAGTATCGGTTGCTGGAACCCAAATTCATATTTCATGATTATTCTACCACGTCTCCTGCTGGTGAAGAAGACCAATTTTTGTTCTCAAATGTGAAGAGATACCAGAGGAGCTCTTTTATGACATTCTTCCTCACTGCTCTTTTTACTTTTAAATTTAAGATTCAACGACTACCGTAAGCGACTTAGTGGACTATAAGAAGTCGCCTGTTCTTGCTTTCTCTGTAATCCCCCTCCTTCCTCTACTGGCCCAAGAAGAGTGTCAGCGCTTACACTGAAGAGCAATTGAATTAGAGACAGCTGGCGTTATGCAAATATGGCGCTGTGGGCGGCCCTGTAAACGGAAACGACATGACGTATGCAGCAATCCGACAATATAAGGACTGATGCGACGGAAATCAGTAAGAATCGGGCGCAGTATGGGTGAGACGAAGGATCTAAGCACATTTGATCGTGGGCAAATTGTCGGAGCCCGACGAATGGGTCACTCCATCTCGGAAGTCGTGAAGGCACTGGGATTTTCACAAGCCACTATGTCACGAGTGCACCGTGAGTACATCGAATCAGGTAAAACCATCCCTGCAAGGGCCAACTGCCGTAGACAACAGCGTGTGGATGAGCTGGGTCATCGTCGGCTACCTCGCATTGTAACAACCGATAGACGGGCCACAGTGCAAGAAATAACTAGGCGATTTAATGCTGGTGCACAAAAACCGGTAAGCAGCCTCACCATCCAGAACCATCTCCTTGCTATGGGGTACAGAAGCCATCGTGCCACGAGGGTACATCACAAGGTGCAAATATTAGCATGGGCGCAAAAACATCGCCACTGGACCCTAGACATGTGGAAAAATGTTGCCAGGACTGATGAGTCGAGATTCACGGTGGTACATGCGGATGGCAGGATACGAATACGGCGCAAACCACATGAAGCGATGGATCCTGCTTGCCAGCAGGGTACTCTTCAAGATGGTGGGAGTGGTATTCTCGTCTGGGGACTGTTTACGTGGACTGAAATGGGACCCATGGTACGTGTGACATCGTTCTTCACAGTCAACGTTACCGGGATATCCTGGACGACCCATTTGCACCCGTTTGTGCGTCTTCAACATCCTACTGGGGACCTCATCCTGCAAAGAAGACAATGCACCGTGCCATCGCTCCCGAATTGTATCCGAATGGTTGGATGAACCCTGCACCGACGCGACCTCACTTCCTTGGCCAGCTAGGTCACCTGACCTCAATCCCATCGAGCAAATCTAAGATGCCATCGAGAGAAATGTTCGAGGCTCTGACCCTTCTTTATCAAATCTTAGTGAACTGTGGCAGCTTGTTCAAGGGTCGTGGATCCGTATGGCTTCCCAATGCTTCCGGTGTCTTGTAGAGTCCATACCGAGACGAATCGCCGTCGTCATCAGGGCGAAAGGTGGTAGTACACGTTACAAGACAGTTATCTCTAATTCAATTGCTCTTCAGTGTAAAACAGGCACAGCATCCATTCCCCACCCTGCATTCGAATGCAGACACAACTAGGACGAATGGTCAGAAGTCAGTGTCCGTACAACCGCGCCACCGGGATGTTGGTCTACGCACTGGACTTCGGGTTTTACGGGCACGTCACTTTATCTCCTTACATGTACTTTCAAAGTTTTTCAAGGTACCTTTGAAACAAAAATTATGTTCGTAATGATTTGTGGTAAAAACTCAGTAATTAGCATTGACACATTTTTACGTTAATACGATAGTTTTATTTCTAACGTCAAATCTTAAGTAAAAATTTTTAATAAAAGAAAACGAAATGCTAAAAAGTTTCGAAGAAATGATGAAATGAAAAACAATATCCTGAATCAGAAATTTCAATTTTCTCCTCCTGAAAGCAAATTTGTCTCATGATATCAGTCTTACAACAGAAGTGCGTACTTAACTGTATGTCCCTCGTAGACCAAGTGGTTCGTCTACGAAACACATATAATAAAGCTTCAGGAGAGTGCTGACCCTGTGAGCAGTGGTCAAAGCTCTGGCCTTTAACTTTAGCCCAAGTGGGCTTGGATCCTTGTCCCGAATGAGGCACGGGCTGAGTGTTTAATATACGGCACTTACTCTCTCCTCTCCCTGAAACCAGTGAACCGAAATTAGGGGCGGCGACTACTTATAGTACTCAGAGATACTCATTATAGTCATTAAATTCCAAAACAAAAACTCTACAATAGATTGTCGACGATCCGACCATTGGTTATCCGATGTAGTCATAGGATGTATTCGAGGCATTAATGTTAACATGTGAATCATCACACAGAAAGTCATCTAGTTTTTTTCTTGTAGAGGCATCTACTTCTGAACAAATCTGAGAGATTTTCTAGGTCAGTGAAGTCTGCGAGTTTAAACTTTCTATTTAACATTACATGTTCCTTTCATTTTATGCAGACACACACACACAGGCAGTTATTCTCTTTCCCTTTTTTTCTTTTTCTATTTGGGTTCTCCTTGCATGAAGATTGCAATGAAAAAAACTGTATCCTTCCGCCTTCACGAGGTTACACAAAGCAAAGCCGAACTTCTTCCTTTTGGTCACGTGGGCTTTAACTCCTCTTCGGCTTTTGACCATTCGTCCGAGATGGGTCCGGGTTCAAACCCCGGTGAGGCATGGATGTTGGGTGTGTCTTATGGCACTGGCTCTCTCCCTTTCCTGGAATCAGTAGCCTTAAATTAGGGACGGGCGACTGCTTATAGCACACTGTTGTTCACGGTGATCGTTAAGCCCCCAATAAAAACAACCCAAACAAAATCCTTTTTTTTTTTCGTGGGGAAAGTAACGTTTTACCTCTTCACTCTGAGTTCTCAACAAGCGGAAGGAATTGGGTCGAACTTTTTTGAAATGTTCGACGTTACATTCAAACTACTTTAAATTAAGCGTGAAACAAATTATTTTAGGACAATTTTAAAGATATAAACATTTTATTACTTGGGGAACGTTTAAAGGGAAAATGAGAAAGAAAGTTGTTCTTTCAATTGAACATAAACTTAGAACATTAAAGAGACTAAAGTAAGGTGAATCCTTGAAAAGAAATGAATCAAAATTCGGTGAGAAGACAGTAACAGTTGGTGTCTGGAAGAGTAAAAGACGTGAGTTAGAAAAGTGATACTCTGATCGGACCTCAGGGGAAGAATTGCACGCCAGAAAAACGATGAAGAAATGTAAATGCGAAAAGGTGGGTGAAGCTTCGTTCTTGTGATTCACAGAGCAAAGGCAAAAGCACATACGTATCACAGATGAACACCTGCAAAAGAAAGCTCTGATTTTGGAAACGGAATTCATTGCAGCGTAACTTGATTTCACAGCTAGTTTGGGCTAGCTTGATAGATGGAAAGGAAACGAAAGTTAGCTTGATATATAAGTGACGAAAAATTATCTGGAAATTCACGACTTTCTTAAATTTAAAGATAAATTTCGTTGTCTATTATCAGGTGAGCATACATAACTCAATATACTTCTTAACTGTATGTCCTTCATAACTACGACGAGAGAAAGTTGAAAACACACACACACAAACAAACACACATATTACATGTTAACTTTAAAAACTCTAGCTTTCCTGACAGAAGATTCAATACCTGGATATAAACGAAGTTAGATGATTATTCCACATTGTAACAACACAAAAATCACAAGCCAAATCTTTTATTTATTGGAAATGTCAAAGGACCATGAAAAGAACCTGGCTTCCACTGCTTTACCTGTTTCGTATATGAACCAGATTACATGTATTGGTTCACATAAGTTTTTTCAGCCTAGTATTTCAGTGAATTTCATTAAAAAAATTGAAATCAGTAGAACATTTTTTTAAATTACTGAACCAACCAGGAAAAGCATATTTGTCTTTGGTAATACGACATATCCTGATCAGGATAAACTCAGTTGTGGGGACATTGAAGAAACTTTTCTTAATCCTAATGTCACCTCATTGATTTAGACTGTTGAGCAGAGTGTGCTTCAAACGTTATCGAAATAATATGGTTGCAAGCTTTAAACTACTTTCATTGAGGCGATAAACGACAAGAATTTTGCTAGATAAGTCAAAGAAAATGAACTTAAAACATGCTATTTTTGGGATCTTGTGCTTCAATCTCTTCCCACATAGTCGAAAGAAGAGATTGAACCCAAAAATCTGGTAAAACCATAGAGAAAGCCACTTTCGGAAGACGAAAGTACAGAAGAAACGGTACAAGAAAACTAACAAACTGCTACTTTTATAACAATAAATTCCAAAGTCTGAGAAAGTAAGTGATTTTATTAAGATGCACAAGAAAGAATGAACTAAGGAGATTAGCACAAAAGGACTGACTTACAACATCATACTAGTTCTCGTGAATCGGTATAGCTATAAATGCAATGCAGATAATAATGTGAATAGACAAAACGGAGAAAATAAGATTCAGCGAAGGGCTCAAGGTACTAGAAGTGGCACCGTATGACGTTTAACAGCAAGAAGAAGCAACCGCTAAAGATGTGATGTTATTGAAACAGTAGATTAAACCTTGCCTAATTGAAAACTTTCCCTAAAACAGAGAAACAAAGTTGGGAAGCAAACTTCAATCATTTTTTCAAAGAATAAATTACTAACGCGCTTTTCCATTCTGTATTCTAAACGGCTTAATTAATTAATTCAAATTTCATCATTCGTTTACGTGAATGAAATTTATTTCTCTAAATAGAAGATACGTGCCCTATTATGTTACTTGTAATGTAGAATAATTACACAGGCCTGCAAAATTTGAGTCACTGAAAATTGTACGAAAGTTTTTGGCTGATTCAAAAGACGTTTGGTCTGCTGATTTCAAAAAATAATACGAGTTTTCTCTAAGACGAAATGATTTTTCACAAAATATTGGGTTGGAAAGAAAGTGATGCCCGCAAATGCAGGGCAACTGAAAAGTGTTAATTACCATATATATAAATAAATGCAAGGCAACAGAAAAGCGTATTACAAAAATTACCGTATATACAAAATAAAAATGCCAATGAAATATTATAAATATACATTATGTTGACAAAAGTCACGGGACACCTACAAGACAAAAACAACATATCATTTACTGACATATATTAGTACGGTGTTGGTCCACCTTTGGCCTTAATGCATGCACTGACCCTTCGAGACAGGCTTTCAACAAGGTTTTGGAACACAGCGATAGGTATGTGCTTCCATTCAGTACATAATGCAGCCGCTACCTGTAGCTTAGTAATAAGCCTTGGTTCCAAACTTCTTATGCGGGGCTCTAATTCATCCCATAAGGGCTCTTTGGGATTGAGATCAGGGCTCTGTGCTGGCCAGTCCCCACACGATACGGAATTATCATCAAACCACGCCGTAACAGACTTTGCTGTGTTGCTCGGTGCTTTATTCTTCTGGTACCAACAAGGCTCGGTTCCATAGTACTACCATAGAGTTGGCAGGGCATAATTGTCCAGAATTTCGAGATAGACGTGTTGGTCAACAGGTTTAACCTATGGGCCAGGACTATACCACGAGGAACACCCCCACATGAGTACACTGCCAGCTCCAAACTTGACCGCAGGAACAGTACACTGTGGTAAATAGCGTTCCTCCGGCTGCCACCATACCCACACACGGCCATTAGACTGATGGATCATGTATCTGGATTCATCAGTCCATAGGACCCGTTTCCATTGATCTACGGTCCACGATAAATGTTATTTGCAGTTTACACCATGCAAAACGACGAGTAGCATTACGAGTGGAAATGGCAGGCTTATGAGCAGCGGCACGACCACTGTAACTCATGGAACGAAGTTCTCTGCGAATGGTACGTGTACATACCGAGGTTCCAGCATTTTTACTCACCTGTACACCGAGGTCTTGCGCAGTACTCCGTCGATTATCTGTAACGACTCTCCTGAGATTTCGACGTCCTCTATCACTGATTTCCTTTGGCTGCCGGTACGTTTTGCAGCTTCAGGCACGCCATGAGTCATCCACTTATTCAGTACATCCAAAACAGTTGACTTGGGTATGTTAAAACGGTTCTCGGTTTCTTTTATGGAAAACCCACTAATATAACACCCAACAATCTTTCCTTTCTCAAAGTCAGTTCTCTCCCGCCACGACATTTTCGCTCAACCTCACAGTGCGATATGATCGCGGTCAGCTCCAGGCTTGTTTTTATACCGTTTACAGCTGTACTGTGCATCTTAACAACGCAGAGGGTCCGTTAATTTGCTTTTGTAGGATTGTCCTGTGACTTTTGTCAATATAGCGTATATTATTATAATATAAAATATATTAATACACTGCTGTCCACTCAAAATGCAACACTAAGAAGGAAGCATCCGATTGGCCTGAAATTTGCAGCATGCGTCGCCCGCAAGAGGACATGGAAACGTTTAGCATTGCAGGGCATATGCAAATCATGTGCGCCCGGCACGCCACCGAGAAGCACTATAAGAAGGGTGCACAGAAGGCGGGGTGTAAGTAGTGGAAGTATGTTGTGCTACGGGACTTGTGCGTGGGAAGCTTCCTGATGCATCGTTGCAGAATACGGTAGTCATTCCAGCACGTTTCGGAGTTCGACTGAGGACGAATAGTGGCTTATCGAGACAGCGGTTTATCGTACCACATCGGCGCCCGTGTGGGACGACATCCAGCCACAGTGAGGCGAGTATGGATTCGGAGGGTGCAGGAGGGACGGACGGACAGACGTGAGCGATTGCTGCGGCACACCACCGAGCGAAAGGACCGGCATGCTGTGCGGCGGGCATTGACGGCTCGCACCACCACATCACGAACGTTAGCGCAGGAATTAGGGTGTGTTGCGCAACAACCTGTGTCAGCACGTACTGTTCGACGTCGTCTGCAGGAGCGGAGACTTGTCGCACGGCGCCCATTGCGCCGATTACCATTGACGTTACACCACCGGAGAGTGCGGCGGCAGTGGGCAGTAGAACGCCGCACCTGGACTACGGAACGGCACGACATTGTCTTCTCCGACGAATCCCGCTTCTGCCTGAAACACCACAATGGTCGGATCCGCGTTTGGCGGCACCGCGGCGAGAGACTGTATGACGCCTGCATTGTGCATCGCCATACCGGTCCGTCGCCTGGCGTTATGGTTTGGGGCGCAATTGGATATGACACCCGCACCCTTCTGGTACGCTTCGCCGGTACACTCAACAGCCACCGCTACATCTCCGACGTTTTGGAACCTGTAGTCCTCCCTTGCCTGCAGGACCTACCAACGGCCACGTTTCAACAGGATAATGCGCGCCCGCACGTGGCACGCATCGTGCAACAATTCTTCACGGTCCACCAAGTGTCACTGCTGCCGTAGCCCACCTGTTCCCCTCCCGATATGTCGCCCATCGAACACGTCTGGTCGCTTATCGGCAACCGAGTTGCCTGGCAAGCATCACCTGCGGCTACGCCTGATGAACTGTGGCAACGTGTAGAAGCAGCCTGGACCGACATACCCCAAACCCACATCCAAACCCTCTTTCGTTCGATGCCGCGGCGTGTAGCGGCCGTTATTGCCAGCCATGGGGGCCACACGAACTATTGTTGTCTGCGTGTTCCGCAAGTCGCACAGGCCTGTAAGCTCAATCATTTCATCTTTGTATCTGTTGTTATGTGTCCAGTAAATCTGGCTTTGCTATCTCGTGCCCTTCTTGGTGTTGCATTTTGGGCGCCAGCAGTGTTTCTCATATTTGTCTTGATGGAATCTTTCTCCTTGTTCTTGACTAACGGCTCGAAGGTCTACAGGAAAGCAGTCCAAGTTAGCGTTCAGAAAGTGCACCTTGAAGCTCGTTGAAAAATCTAGTGCTTTGAATTTTTTTAGCATGTTTTCTTATATATTTGCTTGCAGTTGGGATCTCTGTAGTTCCCCATAGACTTATTTACAACTTTCTCCGAAGTATTCCATTCCTGTCGTTTCACAGTTTCCAATTTTGTTTCAAACATTTTGTCTTTTTAGGAGTTTTCGAACGACTGGTTCGACGAAAATTGCCTTCTTTCAATTTGGAATCGGACAATACCGGAAAATTTTTTACGCAATACTTAAAACACTCTCTTTCTCTTGGCAAAGCTTTTATAAACCGTTTCATAAGTCCAAGTTTGATATGTAGAGGTGGTAGGAGGACTTTCTTGAGATCATCCAAACTTTCCCAGATAACACTTTTATTTCCTGGTTTTAAAGCGGCCCTGCTTGGCCATTGTTTCTTTTATCAAATGTTTGCCCTTCGTTCGACTGTCCCATTCGAACAAAAAGCATGGGTATTTTGTATATTCTCCTTACTAGATCATGGATAGCACTTTAGTTGAGCTTCGTGAGAACTACGACTAGAGTTCAATAACTTTCTTTCAGAAACAGAGAAATACCAACTAGGACTGAACAATACTTCCTACCATTGCGCAACAACACTACTTTGAGATTTCTTTTTGATGAGTCCATAAAGAGTTTCTACTCGCCCACGTAGAGTCTCCATTCGTCAATGGTAAACTTTAGCATTAGTCCAATAATATCCCTACAGTACACTAAGTAAACATCTAGAGAGAAATAGAAAATTATGGGATAAATGTTTTTTCTCTATTCTTGTACCATGAGGAAGATGTGGCACAAGCCAATAAGTTCTTTTCCTGAAGCCTAGAGCCCAACACTTCTGCAGAATCTTTAGGAAGACCTAAGTCTCTGACTAAATCGTCTAATTCAGTCTGTGAACAAAGCTGCGGTTCTGTGCTGCATTTAGCACCCTGAAAGTATTTATCAGAGTATTGGTCTTCCTTTTCAAATTCCATCTTTAATGTGTCTGGTGGCAAAGGCACTTGTATTCCTTTACCATGAGGTACAGAGCGGTTTGCAGATGGGAGTTTGGGTAGAAAAATTATTTCCTATTCTATAGATTGCACCCGTGTACTTTCAGTAGAAGAAGTAGAAGTTATCACTATGATTTTTTGGCCCCCACCAGATTATAGTAACCCCGAAACGGAAAGATATTTTCATGCCTTTTGACCAATGCCGGAGTTCTTCTACACAAATGGAGAACACCTTATGTGGAGCTCACGGCTTATCCTGAGCACCAAGTTTTACACCAAAACATGCATAACATGCATTTTTTCACAAAGACTGTTATGCTCGTCTGTTGCTTTTTAAGTACGAATTACCCACTGATGTAACACAACTTTTCTGGTGAATTAAGACAATCTTTGGTTCCATTTAGTTCTCTAATTTAATTTTAGAAACACAAAATTATAAAAAACTACACCACTAATGAAAGAAAAGAACACTCTGCATGACAGAATTTTTACTCACAAACATCCAAATGCGACTGGTCAGAAGCCAAAGATAAGGGAGGGTGAAACTAAACTGGTGAGCCATGGCAAACAAACTGGATAAAACTGCAATCATAATGAACTATGGCACGATTATCCACTGTCACGTAGCCTTATTCGCACTGCAAAAATTAAACTACACCGTTTGGAGGCAGTAAATCGATCCGCTATTGCTTGGCCTCCGCCCGTTTCTCCTAACGAGCCAAAGTCAAGCGACGGGAGGTCGATTTTATTTATTTACTCAGAATAATTTAAACTAGTGTACTTTTTGCAATGCGAGCAAGCTTTTTTACCGACCCTAATATCATCTCTTTTGTTAAAAACATAATCGTTTTATAGAAGATTTGTCAAATGAGAGTAAATTCAATAAACGGAGGAGATGAAATAATTGTTTTGTACGTAAGAAGAGACGAATTAATAAATGGAGAAATTAAATTTTTATTTTGTGGAAAAATGGTATATGTGATAGATTTTCTTTACTATTTTTCCTAAAATCAGCACCTAAAAATATGTGAAAAAGTGTGAACATTTTCCAGACAATTTTTCTATCTCACACCTGTGTCATTAACGAGCCTGATTACATAGTTAACCTACACATCCATTTAATTTTCTGTCTGTTTTGCCACCTCACCCTTCCACTCGCTTCCTCTCTGCCCGACATTTTCGGTAATCTGATCATCTACCGGTCCCGTTCAGTTCGAATAATCGGGATTCTACTGTACAATTATTTATTCTTCCACATAAAAATGGAAGTACCACCAAAAATTGCTTTTCATTGGATATGTGCATAGATTTTATAAAGTATTCATGCACATATATTTGAAGCCTATTATTCCTATATATAACATAAGGGAGGTATTCAGATCTAGGAAATCATATTGTGCTCAGGAATGATGAAATGCTGAATATATTTTCGTGAAAAAAGTAAATCGTTACAGAAGTTACAACGCACCACTGAATACAAAAAGGAAAATTCTTGCTCATATATTTCTGTTCTACAGCATTATGTCTTATTCTGCTGCTTTGTTAATCTGAACGGGTACATAAGCATTCAATGTGCGTTCTCATACAGCACGCACATATAACTAGCGTCCAAACAATAACCATAAACTTGAGGTAAAGCCATGTTAATCAACTTGGAAACCATAAAAATGCTTCTCTTCGTTTCCCTTCTCTCTCGCCCGATGTTGGTGCTGATAATTGCACAATTTCTCGTTGTCACCATGCTGTCGTTAGGTGGAAAAGAGAGCTGAATGAAATATAATGGAAGTAAATCTGCTTATATTTTAAATGTGCTTTATATCTTCATTGCGGAGATTTGTCTCGTTGCGAAGATGTTTAGTACCATATGAAGAAGCGCACAAAATATAACCGGAAATACTTGGGCAAAGTGAATTTAGGCGCATATATTTACATTTGAATGCGAGTATCTACGCCCATATATGCATGTGTGTATATACACCAAACAGCCAAAAGATTATGACCAGCCCGTCCTTCTGCAAATGGAAGCATCTGCAGGAAAACGACGGCGCACGTGAATGCTGTGAAACTAAAAACCGATAAGCCATTCCATTATGACCCCCCCAGTCTACAGAAATAAACTCGCCTGAAGTATATATACACTGAAGAGCAATTGAATTAGAGGTACCTGTCTAGTAACGTGTATCACCACCTTTCGCCCTGATGACGGCGGCGATTCGTCTCGGCATGGACTCGACAAGACACCGGGAGCGTTGGGAAACCATACGGATCCACGACCCCTGAACAAGCTCCCACAGTTCACCAACATTTGATGGAGGGAGGTCATCTCTCTCGATGGCATCCCAGATGTGCTCGATGGGATTGAGGTCATGTGACCTAGCTGGCCAAGGAAACGAGGTCACGTCAGTGGAGTGTTCATCCAACCATTTGGATACAATTCGGGAGCTGCATTGTCTTGTTGCAGGATGAGTCCCCCAGTGTGATGTTGAAGACGCACAAACGGGAGCAAATGGTCGTCGAGGATATCCCGGTAACGTTGACCTGTGAGGGACGATGTCACACGTACCAGGAGTCCCATTTCAGTCCACGTAAACAGTCCCCAGACGATAATGCCACCCCCACCAGCTTGAAGAGCACCCTGCTGACAAGAAGGATCCATCGCTTCATGTGGTTTGCGCCGTACTCGCATCCTGCCATTCGCATGTACCAACGTGAATCTCGACTCATCAGTCCAGGCAACATTTTTCAACATGTCTAGGGTCCAGAGGCAATGTTCCAGCGCCCATGCTAATCTTTGCATCCTGTATGGTCAGCAGCGGTATCCTCGTGGGACAATGGCTTGTGTACCTCATAGCGAGTACATGGTTCTGGATGGTGTGGCTGCTTACGCGTTTTTGTGCACCAGCGTTAAATTGCCGAGTGATTTCTTGCACGGTGGCCCATCTATCCGCTGTTACAATGCGAGCTAGCCGACGATGACCCCGCTCATCCACACGCTGTTGTCCACGGCAATTAGCCCTTGCACGAATAGTTTTGCCGGATTCGATGTACTCACGGTGCACCCATGACACAATGGCTTGTGAAAATCCCAGTGCCTGCGCGACTTCCGAGATGGAGTGACCCATTCGTCGGGCCCCGACAATTTGCCCACGATCAAATGCGCTTAGATCCTTCGTCTTACCCATACTGCGTCCTACTCTTACTGATTCCCGTCGCATCACTCCTTATATTGTCGGATCGCTGCATACGTCATGTCGTTTCCGTTTACAGGGCCGCCCACAGAGCCACATTTGCATAACGCCAGCTGTCTCTAATTCAATTGCTCTTCAGTGTACAACGAGGCTTTTACAAGAGTCTCACTCACTTTCATTTGTGCGTTCCTTACAGCTCTTTAGCAAATTCTAGTACTTGATGCATTAAACAGTCTAATAGCTAATTGAATAACAAGGAACTATACACAAGCTGTACTTAAATAGTATAACTATACTAGATATCCGACATTTCTTTGTGTAGAATAGAAATCGAAGTTCCCAAGCTTTCGCACATCAACTAGATGGCTTTTTCAAGGAAGGTAGACAGTAAACTGCCTAAAAAATCTAATAGCTTTTCATTGTTCGGTACGTAGTATCTGAATAAATCCTGATTGTTGTTTAATAACGGATAAAAAATATTTTTTAGCGTTCAGTGTGAAGGCCTTAACAAAATCTGTTGTTACTTTTGGGTAACTTTGACGCGGTAACTTTTGCTGAAATCCGTTAAAATAGTCCCTACTAAAATCCAGAGTGAAGCAATCATGGCTTGGTGGTTGATTTGCTTACGGCACATTCTTCTGGTACTCTCCGAGACAGCTTGTGTAGGATAAAGACGTCGTGCACGTTTTTAAGAGTGTACTTCTCTTCCTTTGCTAAATTACTGGTACAAAAATCAGTAAGAATGATGTTCAAGGGAGTCATTAAACTACTTAAACAACAAGAAATATCAGAAACCTTTCTGCGCATTTGGGGAATATGAAGAATATATTCTACGTGGAAGTGAGGAATACAAAATTTAATGGTCAAAGTTGATATTCGTTACCAAAATCTTAAAATCCTAAAGTGTTGCTTTGCGAAAAACACTACTCAGGTTTGTTCAATCAAATGCATATTTTATTTATTCAGGACAACACACGACCTCATGCGGTTGATAACAACAGCAAAATTCGGGATTTACCGTGAAAAAGAATATACGATCAACTGTTTGTTTGCCGGACGTTATACCACAGAGCCACTGTGCATTCCGAAGATTGCAGCATAACACTGGTGGAAATCAAAGAGGTTTACTTCGGTCACTTTAAAATTAGAGTACTCTTCATCCTTTCATTCAAACCCAAGGAATTTAATAAACGCGGTAGAGGAAATCTTGTGGAGAGTAAGAAGAGGTCATAGACAAGGAAGCATTTTAATTAACGTGTATTTGACTTAAATATGAGTTTAACAGAATTGTTAGGATGAATACCGTCTCAACACTATTTTAATGATCTTAAAATATGGAATATATATAGAATTAAAATACTCTAAAACACACTAGGACTTTCAGGGCGACATTCGCCCCATCATCAGGTGTGATCGGATTTCAACGGTTTGGGAAATCCGATCACGCCTGATGATGGAGTGACTGTCGCCCTGAAAGTGCTAGTGTGTTTTAGAGTATTTTAATTCTATATATATTCCATATTTTAAGACAATTAAAATCGTGTTGAAACGGTATTTATCCTAATGGTTCATGTGCACGAATGTGTTTTCTGTATTTAATAGAATTGTGTTTTGAATTCCAATTAATGCAGATACAGCGGATATTGCTCCTGAAATAACAGGAAGAAAGAAAATAATTAGAACTGCATGTGATCAAATAAAATATTCTTCGACTGATTTCAAAATATGGAGAAGGGAGAAGATTTTATACTGCCCCTGTGGCCGATTGGTCAGAGCCGCTGGGTTCCGGCTTATCGTCCCAGCTGGGCCACACCTCGAATCCCGGATGAAGCAAGGAGGACGAATCTCTCATACGGAGCAGGTTCTCTGTTCCCCCGTGGATCTGGCTGTCACAAATTAGTGACAAGTGACTGCTTAGAGCATTAAACGTTACTTGCGGTGGATATTAAACTACCCTCTCCTTGAAGAAAAAATTATATTTAACATCGAATTGCGAAATCTTTGCATCTGGATCTACACAATATGTATTTACACAGTGCTGGGGTTCCTATCACAGTAAAGCATCGGCGTTGGGATATTATTACGCATCTCGTTTCCTTCTCTGAAATGTCTGACAGTACATAATGAATATGCGGCTCATTTTATCGTTAAAAGATCATAAGGCTAGAAAAACTCAGAAGAAAAAATGAATGAGCAATCACATACAGTGTATACTATGGTGAATCAAAAGTTCGTCCCATTTGCAGCTAAAACATTTAATGATGCAGGAAAGCCATACCAGCTCCCCTTATTCTCTAAAGTACAGGGCTTTGTTTTCTATGGACCTTTGAAAATTTTCCACCGGATACTCGATCCCACGGCGACACTGCTCGGCAGCTTTCGAGGACAGCAACTCCCTGATAGCAGATTACACATCCACCGTCTATCATTGTAGGAAATGAGCTATGAAGAAAAACATGTGGTAGTCAGATTCAGCAAGGTTCACTTCCAGCAACATTCAGTTCCTGTTGATGAGCGCTAGGTACCGTTGGCACAGAGCATCCAGGACCCTGAAAATTCCACCAAATGCACAGCATGACTTTCCCTTCGAACCACCAGCTTTGTACCACTGGTTGTGCTTACTGGCATGGACTCAGTCAATGGCTTCCAGTGGACCCTCACAATCCCACCAAGTGCACAGCATGACTTTCCTCTCGAACTGCCCTCCTTGTACCGCTGGCGGTGCTTCCTGGAGTGGCCTCAGTCTCTGGTTCCCAGTGGACCCTCCCAATTTCACCAAATTCACAACAGGAAAGTCCTTTCGAACTACCTTCTTTGTACCAGTGGTTGCGCTTCCTAGAGCAGCCCCAATCATTGGTTCCCAGTAAGCCATCAGAATTCCACCAAATGATCAGCATGAAATTCCTTTCGAACTGCCTTCTTTGTACCACTGGCTGTGCTTCCTGGCGTGGATTCAGCCACTGGTTCCCAGTGAACATTCAGAATTCCACCAAATGCACGGCATGAATTTCCTCTAGAACCACCCTCCTTGCACCCCTAGCTGTGCTTTGTAGCGTGGCCTCAGCCACTGGTTCTCATTGGTAGGGAAACGTAACAATATCTACTTTTCATCACTTCTAACGATACGACAGCAAAACCATACGTCTCAAGAATTTGGCAGAAATCTGCGACATAGAGCGACACGTCATTCCGCCTCATGTGGTATAAGTTAATGAGGAACTATTCGATGGCACCTGGAGAACAAACGGAGCTTATGCAAGTGACGAGCAATGCTGGATTAAGAAGACCACACATTAGGTGCTATCGTCGTGTATTTGTACCAGAGTCTGTCATAGATGGGTCCAACGTGTCAATGTTCATGATTGTTCGACATCCTGGCACTTCTTTTCGAGACCAGTGTCTCCAACATTGAAACACCGGAAACATTTCCCCCTATTTCCTGCCTTTCAACTTCACAAATTTAGTTCACTCCTGGTGGCGTTTAACCCTTTGTTCTTATAATGTCGTAGGAGTACGTGAAGAGCACTTTTATTGACTACATCCTCTGCTCATGCATTACAGTCATCAGCCTCATGCATTACACGTCATGCACGCTGGCGTACGTTTCGCACAGGAATGGATTCGCTACATTATGTGTAGCCTCAAAACGGGAGGGACTTTTTTGTCTCGTCCTGGTCGTTACACGTAAGGGATTGTTTTTATCTGGATTTCTTGAATATTGCTCCACAAGTGTAGCCCTTCTTAAGACTTAAATCAGCCGTTATTCACATGTGAAATGATGGTTAACCTGCTTTATACTTCAGTTTGACTGATTGCACAGAGACTGGAATCAATGCCATTTTAAGGGCAGTTGTTGAGCCAATACTTGGACGCGGTCAGGACAGTTATTGACAGCTAATTCCTGATCAGGTAAAGGAACTGAGCACCCCAATGACTTGAGACATACGAAGCATATATGCCCCATTTTATGGATCTTTTTATCAGTAAGGAGCAAAAATATTATTAAACGGTTTATCTTATGCACCCTTTCTGGAAATGTATCGAATTTTTGCTCGCCCTATATTCCCTCCCAATTTTTTACTCCAGTGAAGAATACTTTTCTTTCTTACGGATTTGATCGGTTAACTATTTCTCTTCGACACAAGGAAACACTTTTTGCTCTGAAAGAGCTCTTGGAAACTGTGATTAATGGAAAATCTCTTGAGAAGGAATTGATCCCATCGAAAATTTTACAGATTAGTATCGATGTCAGGTAACGTCAGATTTCAAAAGCACTGTTCAGAGTGATTCAAAAAGGGGAAAATATTTTCAGGAGCACTTCATTATCGATATTTGTTACAGCTGTTGGTATGGAATAAGCAAAAACCGCAAATAAGATGAACTTAGAAAGTATTCACACCCCAAAATATTCCCAGACTCAAGATTACTTTTCTTTAAAAGTTTGTGATAAATTCTATTCTTCGACATCTAGAAATGATGAATATGGTGCAATGATCAATTAGTTTCTAAATAAAAAGCTGATGCCTCTAAGTTTATAAACAGACGCAGCACAAAAAGTTCTGATGTGGTTCTAAGTTCTTGGGAGGCTCTTTGAAAATATCTTCCAGTAAGAAGTCCATCTATTTTTCGGAAGAGTTCCACATTAATTAAAAAGTTGTATTAGTAACTCGACCTGAGATTAACAACATTATCAAATTCGCCAAATGAGCTGCATCTTTTCTGTGCGAAAATTGCATTAGTAACTATTCGACAATTTTGTATGATTTTATGCGGAAAATGTTGCACTTGAGGAGTCACAAAACAGAAAAACCATAATAGCTAATATTATTTGCGATGTTTCCAATAGATGAAAACAAACGAAGCAAAAGCACTTTATACTAAGAGAAAGTTTCAGTACTTTTACATTCTTATTCATTTATGGATTTTATATAAGAATTTTCAATTCTAATTATTGCAAATTAGCAAAAAATATATAACAGACAACAAAGTTTTGCATCACTCAATTAACTACTGTTGTTTATTGGCGTGGCACCCGAGACAGCCTGTTCTAGTTGGCACCTTGTGGAACAATTCTATTACAGGCGAAGTTCACTGTTAAAGGCTATCACCAGTGCGTCGTGCTCATTTGTCGGCTATAATGACTACCTTTCGTTGACCGTGATTGCTGCAGACCAGACGTTAGCCGTTCCAGACAACTGCTGGTCAGCCACACGGATCCGCATGTTACGAATGCTGTTAGACGCTCCAGACAACTGCTGGTGAGCTACACGGACCCGCAAGTTATGAATGCTGCAGACCAGATGTTAGACACTCCAGACAACTGCTGGTGAGCTACACTGACCCTCAAGTTACGAATGCTGCAGACCAGATATTAGACGCTCCAGACAACTGCTGGTGAGCTACACGGACCTGCATGTCACGAATGCTCCAGACAACTGCTGGTGAGCTACACGAATCCGCATGT
Organism: Macrothele yani; assembly: GCA_039090855.1. Taxonomy (NCBI): domain Eukaryota; kingdom Metazoa; phylum Arthropoda; class Arachnida; order Araneae; family Macrothelidae; genus Macrothele; species Macrothele yani. The sequence goes on along the minus strand of CM077013.1, from coordinate 63,393,264 downwards.
TACGAATGCTCCAGACAACTGCTGGTGAGCTACACGGACCCGTATGTTACGAATGCTGCAGACCAGATGTTAGACGCTCCAGACAACTGCTGGTGAGCTACACGGACCCGCAAGTTACGAATGCTGCAGACCAGATGTTAGACTCTCCAGACAACTGCTGGTGAGCTACACGGACCCGCATGTTACGAATGCTGCAGACCAGATGTTAGACGCTCCAGACAACTGCTGGTGAGCTACACGGATTCGCATGTTACGAATGCTGCAGACCAGATGTTAGGCGCTCCAGACAACTGCTGGTGAGCTACACGGATTCGCATGCTACGAATGCTGCAGACCAGATGTTAGGCGCTCCAGACAACTTCTGGTGAGCTACACGGACCCGCATGTTACGTATGCTGCAGATCAGATGTTAGACGCTCCAGACAACTGCTGGTGAGCTACACTGACCCGCAAGTTACGAATGCTGCAGACCAGATGTTAGACGCTCCCGACAACTGCTGGTGAGCTACACGGACCCGCAAGTTACGAATGCTGCAGACCAGATGTTAGACGCTCCCGACAACTGCTGGTGAGCTACACGGACCCGCATGTTACGAATGCTCCAGACAACTGCTGGTGAGCTACACGGACCCGCATGTTACGAATGCTCCAGACAACTGCTGGTGAGCTACACGGACCCGCATGTTACGAATGCTGCAGACCAGATGTTAGACGCTCCAGACAATTGCTGGTGAGCTATACGGACCCGCAAGTTACGAATGCTGCAGACCAGATGACCAGATGTTAGACGCTCCAGACAACTGCTGGTGAGCTACACGTACCCGCATGTTACGATTGCTCCAGACAACTGCTGGTGAACTACACGGACCCGCATGTTACGAATGCTGCAGACCAGATGTTAGACGCTCCAGACAATTGCTGGTGAGCTATACGGACCCGCATGTTACGAATGCTGCAGACCAGATGTTAAACGCTCTAGACAACTGCTGGTGAGCTACACGGACCCGCATGTTACGAACCACAGATCACCAAACCACACAGTAAGAGATGACATATGGCACAAAGAAGGCTCTGAAATTTAGACCGCAGCCGCATTGTTGTGCTGTGCCCAAAGGACTGTCACAGCTTACAGTGAGGTATAATGACATCACTCAACGAAGAATCATTGCGAAGAAACTAACTGTGCAAAGGGTAGACCACGCAATGGACGCTTGCGATCTATAAAGCGGCAGTCAAATGCTACCTCAGGATTCTGATCAAACGATACCTTGCCGATAACGCCCCAGAGCACTTCCTGATGGCTACTGCATTATTTGTATCTACGCAAGCCATATGGAACCACTTACACGATGACAACATTGTCTCCAGGATATCATGCATCACATCCCATCACATGATACGCGGGTATGGTGAGCGAGGCCACACGAAGAATAGAACGCAGTCAACCGGAACCATGTCGTCTTTGCGTATCGTTTTGGTGCCACAAAAGGTGCATAAAATGAGCCAGGAAGCATCCAGCGCTCTCTCACTGAGTTCAGCAGAAATGCGGTTCGCTGATGTCTTGTGCCTGGAACATGTTTAGTCATCCTACATAAGACAACACCGGAGTCCATCCCAAGAATGTCATGTATCGCACTATCTGCTGATATAAATCCCATCGTGTAGCGCTTGGGAATATCTCTAATAAGAAATACAAAGCCACAGTTATCGATAAACACCTTGGATAACTTCAGTGGACCGCTGTTGAAGAGTGGGACACTGAACGGCTTGCTGGACAGTGTAAGATGAAGGGTATGATCTAGCATCATTTCGAGGAGTAGAGTGACCCTTTGGTTTGGATTGCTTCCGTGAGTTTTTTTATGAATGCTCCAGAGAATTTCAAATATAACTAACACCTGTTGTTTTTGGCATCTCATTGTCATAACTTTCATGCAACAGTTCTACCTCGGTTCCTGATCACATGGTCTACCAGAGGCTGGGATGTTGCAACAGCAATTTGTAGCATGTGTTTTTGAAACATAAACTCGAAAGCACGTGAAAATAATTCACCTAATTTAAGGAAACGTCATAATACATTACAAAGTGATTGTAAACTTAATGATAATACAAATGATCATGAATGGCATTGTTTAAAGTAGAGTTTTTTGAAATATGGAGAAACATTAAGGTCATTGTCGCTAAGTGGAAGTCCTTGGTAATAAATCTATTTCGATGGCAGACATCACGCGTAGTTTTAAAGATAGAGATCCATTTTACTTCTGTAAAAAATGAAAAAGATGAAAAGAAACGAATGAAACGAAATTAACATTATAACTTTCTTTTATGGAAATACGCAGACAAGTCAGCGATTAACGAAAAAGTGAAACATCGCAGTGGTTAGCCAAAAATTCAATTTTACTGAGATAAGGCCTAAAGTTACCACATACCCAAATATGTTGTATACATGCAGATTAAGTGGAATGGCTTCACGTTATCGTAGAAAGTTTGTTTTCATGAGTGTTAAAAAGAAAGTTTGAAACTTGCTTTTTTTTAAAATACGGATTCGAATCATTGATATGTCGTATCTAAATCTAGTTATTTCTTATTATTTTTTCGTCATGATACTCGAGTTTTATTTTATTTTGGCAATAATGAAATGGTGATACTATGCATACCCACCAACTCGTGGTTATAAACAAATGTGATCAATTTGCAAGGAAATCATCTTAGATGCGAAAATAAGTTTTTTTTTTCTATATGATGAATGCAAGGAAATGAAAATATCATCCTAAATTTAAGAAGAAAATTAAAAAATATATATAATTATAGAAGAGGAAATAACAGAAACGATAGAAAAAGAACTAAATAAGCCAGCAGCTGAAAATCTAGCCAATAGCAAGTCCGAGATAGTTGGAGAAAGACCAGTTTCAATATGCAAGCAAGATCCGTGAAGGAAAATCTATGAATAAATGAAAATATTACAAGGCAGGGCACTCCTTCTAAATTCAATACACATCTCAAGATATAAATGAATAGAAATTCTCAAAGTTCCTTTTTTAAAAATTGTAATAATACCAATTAAATAACAAAGAACTGTACACCACCTGTACTTAAATAGTATAACTATACTAGTGATCCGAAATTTCTTGGTGTAAAATAGAAATCGAAGTTTCCGAGCTATCGCACATCAACCAGATGGCTTTTCAAGAAAGGTAGACAGCAAACTACAAATTGAAGAATAGAACGCTTCAACAATTTAAAAGCGACGACTTGACTTGACAATAACGAAGAAATGCTAACGTAATCTGATATTCAAAGCCACGAGGCGTTATGTCGTTTAGCACTCGGAATCACGGAAGAAAAACCATTGGAATGACTAAACGTTCATTTAGAATTAAAGTCAACGAACATAAAAGGGACATAAAAAACGGAAAAGTAACCACGACCCTATCTAGAGAAGTCAAGTTCAAGTCCGCTGCTCCTATGTGGGATGACGTAAAGAAATTAGCTTCGTACTCAACCACAAAATCTACTGCCATTTGCGAAACTTTGGAGATCATAACCAACAGCGAGTCATGCAATAATAACGTCTCACTGGAGTTGTCACGAGTTTGGAACCAGTTCTTCAAAGAATGATTGCTACTGAGTTTTCCTTTTATGATTCCACGTGCTAAACGACCATAACGCCTCGTGTCTTTGAATACCTGATTCCGTTCGCATCTCTTCCTTCTTGTCAAGTCAAGTCATCTCGTTCAAATTGTTGAAGCGTTCTATTATTCAATTTGCAGTTTGCTGTCAACCTTCCTTGAAAAAGCCATCTGGTTGATGTGAGAAAGCTTGGAAACTTTGCTTTCTATTCTACACCAAGAAATTTTGGATTACTATTATAGTTATACTATCGAAGTGCAATAATACCAATAGTCATTATTCCAGAAATAAATCAGTAGTTGTTACATAGCGACTTGGGAATGATGTTGACATACCAAAGAAGATGACTCACAAGCTCAGTAGGATCCTAAATGATACAAACTGCTTACAAAATCTGAAGAGTGAGAATATAAATCAATTTTCTCCTATAAATAAATTTTGCTTAAAGGGCCAATTGCAGTGCAGTAAGAAGCTGCTTTATAAATCTCTTACAAAACAGACCAGCAGTGTCATTATTACCTTAGAAAAGGATCACGGAACAGTCTAACCCTTGTGAGGCAACTTCATGAGACATAACAACTACACCTTTTCATGCAAACTCTGAGTTTGCATGAAAAGATGGTGTACGTGTTCAAGAGAAAGCTTTTGCATACAACAGGTTTCTGCCTTTTTTTACTTAAAATTAATTCCATATATATTTTTCCTGGGAGTTGGCTTTTAGTAGCTTACTTTAACCATGCCGAATTCCGTATACCTAAATTAGCAGGTGCCATTTTCCTAGGTAACACTCAAAACATATCACTTCTTTTTTTCATATATCCTTTTCAATTTGTACGCACATACAAATTACATACACCGAAGAGCCAAAACATTATAACCACCGAATAATATGATGTTGGTCTTCCAGGTACCGCCAAAACAACTCTTACCCGGTGAGGCGTAGACGCTACAAGATTTCTAAAGGAGTCTTGTGGTATCCGGTACCAACCCGTTAGCAGCAGATCCGTTAACTCTTGTAAGTTATGTGGCTGAGCCGCCGCAGACCGGATTCGCTGTTGCAAGACAACCTACAGATACTCAAATATATTGATGTCTAGGGAATTTGGAGGCCAGCGAAATACCTGGAAGCCTCCTTTTTTCCGCGAACCATTCGCGCACAATCCGGGCAATGTGGCATGCGTATTATCCCTCTGAAAGAAGGAACTACTAAAGGGTAAATACCATTGCCATGAAAGGAAGTGCTTGGTCTGCAATGATGTTTAGGTAGTTAGTAAACGTCCCAGTAACTGCAAATAAATGACAGGACATAGGGTTTCCCAGAAGAACATTGACCAAAGCATTATACTTCTTCCATGGGCCTGTCTTCGTCCGACGTTGCATCTTTGTGCGAACATTTCCCCAGTTAAACGATTTACACGTAACCGGCCGTCTGCATGGTGCATCAGGAAACAAAATTAATCGTACGAGAGGACCTTTTCCCATCATTCGGGGTCCAGTTTTTCATGCTCACGGGCTCACTGTAGGCACTTTCGACGGCTAACCGAGTTTAGAATGCGCACTCGTAGAGCTCTGTGGCTAGTCCAGAGTTCAATGTACTTTTTGCGGTGACACATTAATCCCGTCACTAGCATTTAAATTAATGGAGAGTTACGCCTCTGTACCTCTTCCGTTGGCTCGTGCCATACGGAATAACCTTCGCCCACCTCGTGCGTCGATGAGCCGTGGTGAGCCCTCACCTTGCCGGTGGTTTGTGGTTTTTACCTCCTCGGACCATTTTCCCAAAGTAATAACCGCGGCCGGTGGGGTGCACCCCACAACCCTTACCGTGACGGATTCTCTGACCCAGATGTCTGAACATTACGACTTGTCCTTTGTAAAAAGGATGGCCAGAGGATTTCAGTTCGCTGCCTTTGCCATCTGAAGAACAAGAACAACACTGAATAACAGAGCTGAGTATAAGTTGTCATTTATAACGTCTCATGACTTTCACACGAGCCGTCGTTTACCCGCAGTTGCACCGATTTGCATAAAAACACGCTGTCATAATGTTTTGGCTCTTCGGTGTAGATTTTTGACGATCTATGATGGAAATCACTTCCATCCATATTGCCGTGTAGTAGAGCTGTTAGTGTGACGCGTTTCATCGCGTGAAAACCTAGTTTGATAGCAATTAATTAACTAATAAGCTTTTTCCGAAATCTCTGTGCTTGTTTTTGACCTCCCTGTTGGCAAAATCACTAAACTGAAGTAAGAATTAGAAGTTTCACATGAAAGATCGTTCCTATCTGCGCTATGTCAGACTTGTTCGCTTAAATCTTATTGCATGTTTTACCATTTAAACGATAATATTTCATTTCATTAGATTGGAAACTTGAAAATTAAAATTTTCAAAGATAAGCCTCCGATTTTATTTGTTCATATTCTTCAAGGGGAGAAATGATGTCTTCAGTTTTTCCTCCCGTACACTCAGCTTATTGTTTTGCTGTGAGACCTTGCAGAAACATCCGTTTTACCAATGGTTGTTTTCAGATTCACTCTGGCTGCGGGATCTACATTAGAAAATCTCACAAATCTCAAATGACCTCGAAAACAGTCAAAATTATTTTCTGTACTAAATGTTTAGAGTTCATTTTTATGACTCAAAGATTCCAGAATTTTGGTAATCTCCATATCTAAAAATGCTTAATTAATCTTCCATTTAGGGCTGTTAGTGTTGATGGAAGTTTTGTGAAACACACACACACACACACACACACACACACAGTTCTCAGGACTGACCATCTACACAAACCTACACTCACTCCGTGAATAACCGCTGTCAGGTTCAAGTCACTTAAAAAGATTTTGATATTGATTTTGACTTCAGAGGATTGAATCTGCTTTTCAGTGGCCAGAATTTTCTGGTGTCCCCTTTTAGGCCTAAGTTGTTTCTGTCTCAACTCGTTGTCAAAGCTTAGCATATTGTACTGAATGGCTCTTTATGGTGGTGTGTACCAAAGCTGGAAGATTATTCTTTGTATTATTTATAAATGACCCACCATCGCGAAGACGTACGTTTGATGATCGCGTTAATCTTATCAGGTCTATTTCTTTTTTTCTTTAGCCATATGAGCATGTAGCCCAACAAGGAAAGATTCATCCCTAATTTGAAGATCTTGGGTCACGTGGAAGGAAAATAGCCAATAATATAAAACAAATAGACAACCAGCGCTTCATCCTGGAGTACCACCCGAGCCCAACTGAGGAAATTAGCCAGAGTATACGTCTCTGACCACTCAGCCACCAGGGCGGCTATCTGATTGATTGTTCTTTATGATGAAGGTATTCTCAAAATTAAGTAAGTTGGTTGACTGGAATATATATTTCTTGATTAATTTACAATGCCGTGTGGTTACTTAAACTACACAAAGAATAGTGTTCTCTTATAATGATGACCTCAAGCGCATGATGATTGCAAAATACCAAAACACGTGATAGTAACAAAATATCAAAACATGTGATGGTGACAAAATATCAAAACACGTGATGGTGACAAAATATCAAATCACGTGATGGTGACAAAGTATCAAAACACGTGATGGTGACAAAATATCAAAACACGTGATGGTGACAAAATATCAAAACACGTGATGGTGACAAAATATCAAAACACGTGATGGTGACAAAATATCAAAACACGTGATGATGACAAAATATCAAAACACGTGATGGTAACAAAATATCAAAACACGTGATGGTGACAAAATATCAAAACACGTGATTGTAACATAATATCAAAACACGTGATGGTGACAAAATATCAAAACACGTGATGGTGACAAAATATCAAAACACATGATGATGACAAATGACCTCATGCACATGATGATGACAAATGACCTCATGCACATGATGATGACAAATGACCTCAATGCACATGATGATGACAAAATACCAAAACACGTGATGGTGACAAAATATCAAAACACGTGATGGTGACAAAATATCAAATCACGTGATGGTGACAAAATATCAAAACACGTGATGGTGACAAAATATCAAAACACGTGATGATGACAAAATATCAAAACACGTGATGGTAACAAAATAACAAAACACGTGATGGTGACAAAATATCAAAGCACGTGACTGTAACAAAATATCAAAACACGTGATGGTGACAAAATATCAAAACACGTGATGGTGACAAAATATCAAAACACATGATGATGACAAATGACCTCATGCACATGATGATGATCTAATACGATGATCTCAAACACATGGACAACCGCTCCAGTTGTCGAGTGTTTAGAGGCTGTGGATAATTGTCCGAATTGGGAAAAGGTTCGGGTCTCGGATGTGGTATGGGTGGTACGTGTGCCCTAAGGCACTGGCTCTCTCGCTTCTCTGCAATCAGTGTCCTCAATTTAAAGATGGACTACTATTTGCAACCCATAGAGGGCCGCGGATGGCCTAGTGGTCAACTTTCGTGGCTGCTACGGAAAGTTCTCCGGATCGATCCCAGGAATGTACGAACGCTCCAACAATTAAATATCCGCTGTGTGTCGATTGGGCACGTTAAGCCGTCGTACCCTGGGTACTGGCATCGCGGTTATAAATAAGGGCATCTTCCTCCCCATTTCTCCTTCGCTTTAGTGTGACTTTTCTATCTGGTACTCTAGCCCACGTCTCCTATCTTTCTACTTCTAAGAGGTGTTTAAAACCTGGGGTCGGACACTCCCTTTCTAAACTGCTCTACATTTGATCTGATCTGTAACCCAGATTGGTTGATTGTGATCGTTAAGCATCAAAAATATTTGGATGCCATAGTCTGTGTGCCCTTTATTAATTTATTTTGGAACATGTGAATCAAATTACCTTCACGACAAAGAAGGTTTTGTGGTTTTACTAAACGGAACTCTAGCAATTTCAGCGTCTTCACAAAAAACGAGAAACAAGCATCAGGTTCCAAAATAAAAATCTGCTTCATTTCATTTACGTGGAAATGTGTTTACAATGCTCTTCCTTTGTTCGGAATTCTCATTGTGCTATTCAAGTGAAGCAGAGTAAAATAGTTCAAAACAGTTTCTTCAGATGCCTTTATTTCAAGAACCATGACTGAGGTAATATCTCATACCTGTTTTTTTTTTCTAGAAGAGAATTTATTACGACACCGGTAAAGTGAGACCTCCCATCATTCTCGTACTTCTTTGAAGTCATCAACAACAATTATTATTATCAATCAATATCGTTTGCCACCTTCAACCCAGAAAAGACTCCTGTTAATCTTAGGATTCACGTCGCTTTCGATGTGCCAATATTCAGAGGTAGCTGAGTTTATTATTCATTTGTTAAACGTTCCCACTAGTTCAATTCTTTGAAGTACATGTACAGTGTTTCGAGGACAACAAATAGTTTTAAAGGTGTATGTATTCTGTCGATCAGTCAGTATTCTTTCACTGATGCGCATCTTTCATCTATTGTTCATGTTTTATAATTTTATTATGTTTCCTTTATTTTTATTATTTCCTTTGTTTCAATTACCCTTTTCCAATGCTTTGGTTACGATTCTTGTTGAGGTGTGTTAAATAAACAATTGACCAGTTAAGAGATTTTAAACCATAGTTGCTGTAGCTGCGTTTGTTATCGTGGTGTATTTCCATGTTGTAACTAGCCCTTTGAGCAATTACAGCTAAGAGAAGTATTTCTTCCTTAGTTTACAGTTATTGGCGCCAGAGAAAAGAGGAAACCAGACCAAGGAAGAAATACAATTAAATTTTGTTTCCACATATGCAAAATTATCTTATTCATAATTTTCACTGTATATCCATCGGTTCTTTGAATATGTGTATTCTAATACCAGTTGTTGAAGTACCTGCTGTAGGGGAGCTATAATTTTTTCCATGACTGCTTTTACACTTGACTGTGAAAGATGCCCATTAAAATATTGAACCAAGCCATAAAGTTTGCAACCTTTGTCACTTTGTTGCGTGTTCACTACTAAGTTTTGGCCAAGAAGTAAAAAAAAAGAGAGAAACAGAGAGAAAGAAATATTTTTAGAGCACGTTATTTTCTCATTAATGGGCTTTTCATCTGTCTAATTTTTCAAATTTTGGTCGTTAGTTTCCAGTTTTTTATTCAGTGCATCTGTGAATGCATAATTGACAGTGAAATCCTAATGTTAACCCTTCATTACTTTTACTAGAGGACTGCGTTGTAGCAAACTCAAGCATATACAATTAGATGTGAACCATTATGACGAAAAACTGGATGGGAGAAGTATTTCTTTTTTTTTTTTTGCTTTAATTAACTGCATGCAGACATTCTAAATGAAATACCACTTTCTTGAACAAAAGTGAATTAAACAACTTAACCTTGCAGTCGGAAGGTAAAGAACTCGTTAATTGCTGTTGCAGATCCATAATTGAGCATTTCATGAGTTTTCCTCCTATTTAACCTTAAAAGAAGGGGACTTACCTGATTTAAAAAGGTATGTTTTGAAGAACTCAATAAAAATGGAATACTTAACTCATCTCTAAATTTATTGCACATTATGTATTTGTATCATTGTATGCATCTCGATTTCCGTCTCTTTTTCTCTACATACATATACACCAATATATACATTTTTGTAAGGTCAGGGATGTAAGGTCAGGTGATGCGTAACATCACAGCCTCTCCTTGACAAATGTCAACCCCGCCTTCTCGTGGTACATCCTGTTCCCACTCAAAGGGGCTCTGACGACCGCCAATAGCGGTATAACTATACCATCGGGATTAGAGGAAATGCTATCCCACACTCACCAACCCGCTTGGCCAGCGTAGTGAGTTATGGCCAAACCCCTCCAAAATGACTCCACAACTTAAATCTTGGCCCTCAGTCTCCGGCAGCTGGAATGTACCTGGCCAAGGCAGCGGCCAGTGCGACATGAAGGCAGAGGGTGCTAAGAATCCCCGGAGGACCGGACTAGGCTGCCATCTGATGCTGACCTTGGCTACGTATAACGGACGCTCCCTATCTTCTGATTCAAGGCTTCTTGAATTGGAAGAGGAACTACAAAGGAGCAAGTGGGACATCGTCGGGCTAAGTGTGGTAAGGAGAAAAGGAGAAGATCTCATTGAACTGAAAAGTGGACATCTCTTCTACTATCGTGGGACAGATACTGGCATAACTAGTGGTGTTGGATTTATAATAAACAAGAAACTGAAGGATAAAGTTGTAGAAGTTGAAAGTTCCTCTGACAGAGCTGCACGACTCGTTATCCAACTCTCGAGAAGATACCAGGCTCAGATTATTCAAACTTATGCACCCGCCACAAGTCATGCTGAAGAAGAAATTGAAGAATTTTATGAGGAAATTCGTGATCTAAATAATAAAGGTAAGCAGCACTTGAAGATAATTATGGGAGATTTTAATGCAAAATTAGGGCAACGGCAACAGAATGCAACTTCAGTAGGTAAATTTGGTCACGGCAACAGAAACCAGCGTGGAAATACTCTCGTAGAGTTTGCAGAGGCAGAAGGGTTTTTCATCTTGAACTCCTTCTTCAAGAAAAAGCCACACAGGAAATGGACATGGAGACATCCAAATGGGACGACAAGTGAAATTGATTTTATTATGTGTAACAAAAAATTCGTCATAGAAGACTGCAGTGTGCTAAACAAGTTCAACACAGGCAGTGACCATAGATTGGTGAGATGTAAGATGCACCTCAACACTAAACTCGAACGTAGCAAGCTCATAAGACAAACAAAATGTATTGACATAACCAACCTTAAAAAACACCATAATACCTTCAAATTGGAACTGAAGAACAGATTCTCTGCTTTAGAAGGCGTAACATCGGAAGAAGTGGATATTTCTGAAGTTAACAGAAAAGTAACCAAAGCTCTTATGGAAACAGCAACAACATTAGCTGGGTCTAAGAACAAATTGCATGTGAACAAATTATCAGGAAAAACCAAAATGTTGATGCAAAAAAGAAGAGTGATGAGGACAACTAAAGAAGATGTGACTTCCAAAGTGGAATATATAGAGTTATGCAAGACAGTACGAAAAAGTATCACTGAAGACGTAAGGAAATTCAACTGTGAACTAGTAAGGAAAGCAATTGAAAACAATCAAAGCCTAAAGATAGCAAAGGGACATCTCAGTAAGGGAAAAAAACAGATTATGGCACTAAGAAAATAAGATGGTTCTGTAACAAGAAATAGAGGCAAAATTTTGACAAGAGTGAAAGATTTCTACTCCAAATTATATGAAAGGGATGATACATGTACTCCAGACATCATGAAAGGTACCAGTACCAGAGTTCTTCCAGTCCTTCCAGCAGAAGTTGCACATGCAATCAAGAACATGAAGCGGGGAAAAGCTCCAGGAGAAGATGGAATTACTGTAGACATCATACAAGAAGCAAGTGGAGAAATCGAAACAGTACTCGCCCAAATTTTCACTCGATGCCTTAATGAAGGGAAAATTCCTGAGGATTGGAACAACGCTACAATGATCTTGCTACATAAAAAAGGTGACATTGAGGATCTCAGGAACTACAGACCTATCAGCCTCCTATCAGTGGTTTATAAAATCTTCACTAAAGTTCTTTCACACCGCTTGAAGGTGACACTGGACATGGCTCAACCGAGAGAACAAGCTGGATTCAGGAGTGGCTACAGCACAATAGATCATATCCACGTACTGAGAGAACTAATTGAAAGAGCGAGGGAATATGAACTTCCATTGTGCATGGCTTTTATCGATTATGAAAAAGCCTTTGATTCGGTGAAACCATCAGCAGTTGCAATGGCTCTGAAATCCTGCGGTATTGAAGATGCATACATTAATATTATTAATAACATTTATGAAAATACAAGTGCAAAGATTAGGCTGTTTGAAAATACAACACACATAAAAATTGGAAAAGGAGTGAGACAAGGTGACACCATATCTCCGAAGCTCTTTAATGCCACATTGGAAAATGTCTTTCAATCACTGAACTGGGAAAACAAAGGGATAAAGATTAATGGAGATTATCTAACCCACCTTCGTTTTGCTGATGACATAGTCATTTTTGCAACTACCCCATCAGAGCTACAGAGTATGATCCAGGAACTTGCTGACAAGAGTAAAGAAGTGGGATTAAAAATGAACTTTCAGAAGACAAAAGTGATGTACAATGCTTTTACAAGAAATGAAGATTTATCGATTGATAGAGAAAAGCTGGAGATAACAGACACGTACGTTTATCTTGGACAGCAGATATCAAGTGAGGGTCACATTGATGAAGAAATTAATCGGCGTACAAAACTTGCCTGGAGAGCTTTTGGAAGAAACAGCATAATTTTCAAGAGCAATATGCCATTATGTCTTAAAAGAAAAGTGTTTGACCAATGCATCCTTCCAGTGCTTACGTATGGTGCAGAGACGTGGACCTTAGCTAAAAGAGACATACAAAGGCTGCAGACAACTCAAAGCAGCATGGAGAGGTGCATGCTTGGTGTAACCAGAAGTGATAAGAAGAGGAACACGTGGATCCGAAAAATGACAAGAGTGGAAGACATCATGATCAGAGTTAAATCCTTGAAATGGCAATAGGCTGGACATACTGCCAGAAGAACAGACCATCGATGGACAGCCGAAATTTTAGATTGGATTCCAAGGGACAGGAAAAGACCCAGAAGAAGACCACATGGAAGATGGATGGATGAAATTTGAAAGTATGCGGGAGTGACATGGAGGAGACTGACACAAGACAGACCGTTGTGGAGGAAACTTGGGGAGACCTTCGTCCAGCAGTGGATTGATAATAGTTGACAATGATGATGATGATGATGATGATATACATTTTTAAATAGTAAAACTATGTTAGTAAATTGAAAGAGACTTACCTAAGCAGAATTCAAAGTGGCTGAGCTTTCGCACATCAACCAGATGGCTTTTTCAAGCAAAGTCGACTGCAAACTGCAAACTGAATAATAAAAAGCAAACTGAATAACCGAATTGTTGAAGCGTTCTGTTACCAATTTACTGTCTACCTTCGTTGAAAAAGCGATCTAGGTGATGTACGAAAACTTGGCTACTTTAAATTCTGTTTTACGCCAATAAATTTGGATTACTAGTATACTTTTGCTATTTTAAGTATAGTTGGTGTCCAGTTCCTTGTTATTAATCAATACACACATTTGTAGAAATCATCGTGAAGCTGAAAATAATATGGAAATTTTAATTCAGTGCACCTCAAAAATATAAGCGTGATTCATAACATCTCTACATATGTTAAACCTCTTTACTGCGTACAATTTCTGTTCAAAACAAAATAGGAGCTGATATTAAACAGCTTTAATCAGATAACAGGCTGAAATATCTTTATCTGATTAAATAAATTTTAGTAGTAGTTCCTCAAGAAAACACAGAATGAAAAATGATAGCAGTGCAAATGTAATTGTTGACTTGAATGTGCCGTATTAAAGCTACACTATCTCCGGGGTAACGTAATTTTCTAATTTTCTGAAGAAGTTGCTACATGGAAACAGTGAAAATATGGCACATTTATATTGCCTCCCATGTATTTGTGAAGAATTATTTTTTCAGGGAAATTCGTTTTTCACTTATATATTAGGTAATGTGTGTTTCAAAGGGAGTGTTGGGTGTTTGTGATGTCATCGGATCACGCAATGCCATGAAATTTGCTGAAATGGAAGGAAGAACTTCAGTTTCACCTCAAAATACAGTTCTGAACATCCAGACTCACTGGAACACAAGGAAATACTATTCTTAATCATGGATTAGTCCTGATTAATCGCAGAAAACTTGCTAAAGGAAAAGAGGCTCATGTTTCGGAATGGATTCAGTGTTAGTCTTACGAAAGTCAAATTTTATGCAATTAAACAGTGATAAGCTACTTGGCGATGACATTTGAAGAACTCATCTATCATTTTCGCTTCGTTACATATCTCTATCGGCATTTATCTGAAATTTTTAAAACGAGTATATTTTACCTGCGTGCGGTTTTAGTGACTGCTTGCATATGTTTGTAACGAACAGCATGCTCGAACGGAAACCGGGACCTGCGGGTTCGATTTCCATTCCAAGCAATCCAGAGATATCTGATTACTGTGTAAATTATTCTGACGTACTTCCACGTATTATGAGAAGCATATTTCTTCCACACAATTTACTTGAAAGAGTATACAGTCAAACCCGTGCCGCCCCGGTGGCGCTGTGGTCTAAGCGATGGCTTCTGATCATTCGTCCATAAGGGGTCGGAGTTCGAATCCCGGTGAGGCATGGGTGTTGTGTTTGTCTTACGGCACTGGCTCTATCCCTTCCCTGGAACCAGTGACCCTAAATTAGGGACGGGTGACTGCTCATAGCCCATTGAGTTACTCACGGTGGTCGTCAAACCTCCAATAAAACAAACAAACAAAGAAACAAAAAACAACAACAGTCAAACCCGTATTTAAAGGACTGCTATTTAACGAATTCCGCGATTGTACGCAAATTTTTTATGGTTCCGACGGAACCACATTGAAATTAATGCTTGGCGTTGCTCGATTTAACGAATACATTTCCTCAATTTAACGAACATCATTTATTTTTTAAACCACAAAACTATGTTAACTAGCATTTTCACGTTAAAAGTTAGCCCAAATGATGATGTTTTCGATGAACAGATCAGACTAAATGCCTGAGATTCTGATGAAGAAGATGAAGCGGAACTGAAAGTTAGGATGCTTTAGTGATGCTGGTAACAGTATAGAATGTGCTAAAAAGTAAATACTTGATGCCCTTCGATATTAATGATGATGATGATGTTTTTTATGTACTTCATAAAACTGAGGCTGCAATTTGTAAAGATAAACGTTAAAAAAACATAACTTTGCTAAAGCATTTTTTTCTACAGTGTAAAAAGGTAATCAGCACATATTCTGTTTTTACAAGTTAATTAATACTAATTGTTGTTCTGTTTCATGCAGTTTAGGATACTGAAATCATTGTTTAAGAAGCTAAATGCTGGGGGAGAGGGAGGGGAATCAACTATGGTATTTTTCTCGCAATTTCAAAGTACTCTTAAATTTTGATGCTACAGATTGTAGTCTAATATGTACGAATTATGTATTTAATATACAAACTATATGATGTGCGTATTATAACATTTTTGATGATAAATTTGTAATTAAAAATACCATGCTTAGAAAATAGTAACTATACTAGTGATTCAATTTATTGGCGTAGGAATATATACATAAGCGTTTCAAAGCTTCCGCCCATCAACCAGATGGGTTTTTCAAGGAAGTTAGGCAGCACTTTCTGTCTAACTTCCTTGAAAAAGCCATCTGGATGATGTGCGAAAGCTTGGAAACATTTATGTATATATTTCTACCCAAATAAATTGGGTCACTAGTATAGTAACTATTTTCTAGATAAATGGTGTATTGTTTCTCGTTATCAATATGTACCATACATAATTTAAATTTCACTTAGCTGCTTACGTATTCTGTATTGAACACTAGCTTAATTTGAATATTTCATTCGAAAGGCTTCCTTGATTTAGGAAATTCTACGAATTTACGTACAAGACTGTTGGTCCATTGAAGTTTGTTAAATCAAGGTTTGACGGTATTTTTGTTTCATGGTTTATAGTAATCATGTTTATCATTCCTAAAGCGCGATGTTTGATAAAGTTTGACATCAGAGACATACATATATGTACACAGATATAATCGTTTCACGTTTTAAAGACTTCTCTCGAAACGGACTGATGAAACTAAAATTCAGTATATTGCAATGCCATCAATCTTGCAGAGATATGTGCAGAAATTTTTGATCTGTAATTCCATGTGAAAGTTATGTTTTTGAGTCAAGTCTACTGAAATTCCTATAAAAAAAGGTAAAAAAAAATGAAAACTGTCCTGATTTTTTTGTTTAATTGTTCCCAAGCGTATTACATGCTGTTTTAGAAGAGTGGCTTATACCAAACTCAGAAATATTGATTTCATGGAAACAAGAAAACCATATCAGAAAAAAAAAATAAATAAACACACGTATTACTCGACACAAAACGCTAGGATATAAAATGTTTGACAATCAGGTAACGCATTGTGTGTGAGTGCCTGAGTGCGCATGTACGTACGAAATGCTTACATGTATAATTGTGTGTACTTTACTTATCAAAATCTTGCAAGTGCTCTCTAGTCCGTCTTTCAAAACAAATTCTTCTTCTTGCAAGAAACAGCGCCCTCTGAGAATGTCATGTGTGTTCCCTCATGTCTAAGCGTCACAGGAGCTTCGTCACATTTTCCAGAACCAATCTGCATGATTAAGATAATGTGATTTGCCAAGAGAGAACTGTTAGATTAGCATAACTGAATTAGTTATTTGCAAATTACTTCCTAAGAACGACTATGGCTAAAGATTGAAGAGTTACTTAGAAAGCGTGCATTCCCGGTAACTTGGTGTTTTCAATAATAGACTAAAACAGTGCATAACCTTTGCCGAAACTAATTTATTGATTTAAAGTTCTAATAATACGTATACAACAAAACACATAACAAATTAGGAAATGGTTGAGCTAACTTTTTTGTTTTGGTAAGACAATCAAAGAAGAACTTTAAAAAATGGTTTTATAAATCACGCTAAAACAATAAAAAAATCATTGATAAATTTCTTGAGATAAACTGGCTTTTCTTACTGGACATCGAGGTAAAAAATATAAATTCCAAACTGGGAAATTTTGAGCCGTACAGTTCTACATCCGCAATGTTTAGCTTACATTTTGGTCTACAGTTCAAACAAAAAAACGCTTCAATGTGTTCTATGGATTCAATAATTACATTTGTTGCATTAATAATTTCCTTAAAAAAATGAAAAAATACATAACTTGGATTCCGAAGAAGCTTCTTTCATTAAACGTATACGATTAAGGAAAAAAATGTTGTATTATTCATGGAGTAGTATTTCAGCCTCACAAAAAAGAAAAATAATAGTAATGTGAAGAAATGTTGCATAGGAAGGTCAAACTTACCATTCATGTATTGTAAAATCTACAAAACATATCCATGAGCAACAGTGCGGATAACACGAAAGACAAATAAAATACCAGGCAGTATGTTTTCCCCAAAAGATAGAAAACCACATTAAATACAAGCTCAACGCAAATCAGGAAAGGTTGTCCTTGAAATCAGTTGTCCTCCTTATAGACTAAACTTGTGACCTAATATACGATAACAGATCATCAGGAAATAGATTAGTGTAACAGAAAACAGCACTCCGTAAATGTTAAAAATGCATTTATCTGCTAGATGTTTCACTTACCGAAAACAAAACAAAAAAAAAATAATTTTTAGAAATATTTATTGAAAAATAAAATAAAATAATAATCGAAACGTAGGCCATTTAGAAAATCGATAACGAAAAAAATCAGTAGAAATTATTATTTCTATGTTCTGTTCGAGATCTTTCTATTCCTTTTTTCAAATACCTTCCCGGTTTAAATTTTAGTCTTTGAGATCTTAAATATAAATATGAGATCTTTCTATTCCTTTTTTCTTCATTTACCTTTCCATTTTAAATTTTGATGTAAAGTATTTACACGTTTTTTCCCCTTGATAGTTACTTCTGTTGACAAAATTAGAGAATAAATTCCAGGAGGTAATAAATAAATAAAAGGGTGAAACGAAGCCATAAATATGTGTAAAAATAAAGTTAAAATGCTCAGGAAAGGCGAACAACACTTCTTCTTGTCAGCAAAAATTTCCGTACATGCTGCTACAATGGGCGATTAGTCTGAGGCGGTAGCTTCGGACCCTTCTTCCGAGACCGTCTGAGATGAGACTTCGGGGGTGCGCCTGTCCTACGGCAGTGACCCCAAATCAGAGACGGGCTACTCCTTATAGCCCTTAAAGTTGCACATAGTGGTCGTTAAACTCCGAAAGGGAAAAAAAAAACCTTATGTGTTATCTAAGCATATTCACTTGATCAGTATCTTCGTTGCTGTAATTGCTTTTTATTCATCTTCATGTGAGTATAATTTTGACACCAAATAAGGTAAAAATACTTCGCACTGCGTCATCAAGCAGAAAGAAGAATGCATTGAATTATTTTCACCAAAAGAATGGATCGCTGTCTTTGCATTAAAGAAAAAATGCAACTGCGTGAAGGAGAAAAGTGATGTAAATAAACTAGATTTTAGCTGTGTGAAACATATTTGTTTCCATCAAAACGATGATTACGTGTAGAAAATATACTTCAATAAAACCAAACCGTCGATACACGATTAAACTCATAGTTACAGTAAAAACTCCCTACAAGTACATGACAAACTTTACTAAAAGCTAAAAGAAGTATATACAAGTTAAAAATGTTGTAAGATCTTTCGGGAACGCACTATGGTCCCATCTTCAGACTAAACTTGTATAATACGTTGTGTTAACCCCCTTATATACCCAATGCGCAGAATGGGAAAGACGCAAGTAGACATTAAAGAATTTGTTTTAGTGTCTGCGCAACCCAACGGGAGGCAGGTCTACAGGAGGAAAAATAACGATTGCAAAAATAGTGAATACAGTTCCTCTTGAGAAGTGTCACTCTGGCTGTTGTGTTAAATCACTTGGAAATAAATATTTCCAAGCTTGCGGAATATCACAAGGTAAAGAGTCATTACAGCAGAGATGTATTTGAGAGTAAATGCATAAGCTCTCCGCCAGGAGTAGTGATGACTTGCTTGTTGGGGTTGTTAATATGCGAGCTTCATCCCATACGGGATAATGAGTCCCACTACGGGTTAAACGGGCTAGGGCTGTGTTCATGGCCCCCATCCGCACACTGTAAACATACTCCGACAGGCGAGTCTGCAAGGAGTGGCAAGTGGAGCCGATATACTGTTTAGATGGAACATTGTTGTCCACGGCTCGCATGGGAACATAGTAAATTCCATGTCGTTCACTAGGGTTAATGGAATCTCTATCGTTTTTAGTGATTGATGGGATGTTCGAAGTTTTAATACCGAATGCCAGTTCATAACGCTTGCATATATTTGACAAGATAGACGTTAGTGCAGGATAGTAACAGATGGACCCAATAAAGGTGGGTATACGATGCTCCCGTTGGAGGGTAGATGCAGAAGAGTTAAGTAGGTTTCTCAAAAGACGGTCAACAATAATGTCATCATAGCCATGTAATCTGGGGATCTCTTTTATTTTTGTAAGTTCAGCCCTGCGAAGTCTCAGGCTAGATGAATGTGTAATAGCTCTTTTTACCAAAAACCTAATAGCCGAGAGTTTATAACTCATTGGATGAGCTGAGTTGCTAGGGATAATAGAAGAATTCGCTGTAGGCTTCCTATAAACTGAGTGTTGAATAGACTGGGTAACTGGGTCTCTGATCAAGAGAAAGTCCAAAAGGCGAGACGGTTGTCCACTTCAACTTCAAAAATAAAGTTAATGGAGGCATACTGGTTGGACAGGAATTCAGCAAATGCAGATAATTGTTCCATAGAATGCGGCCAGAACATCAGGATATCGTCCACATATCTTATATAAAATAAGGGTTTGTTGACATAAGTATTAAGTACCGTTTCCTCCAGTTCTTGTAAAAGGATTTCCGCCAGCACTGGGGAGAGTGGGGAACCCATGGGTGCCCCACCCGTCTGTCTGTAAATAGTGCCATTATACCTAAAGTAGGTTCGACTTTGGATGAATTTTAGTGCACTCAGTATGGTCTGAGTATCAGATGATGTGGCTCCTTGGTTTAGTAGTTTTGTCTCAATAATCGAATGTACAATATCAAGCGGTACATTCGGAAAAAGTGAGACAACGTCCAGTGAAACCAACTTAAACGAAGCATGTTGTGATGTAAAGGTTCGAATCCTCTGCAATGATTGAGTTGAACTAGAGACTGAGAACCCTGAAGTAGCTGTGAGAGGCTTAAGGTACCTTACAAGAGCTTTTTCCAAGTTGCGTGTAGATGAAGCGTAGCCTGATACGAGTGGACGTACTGGTAAACCATCTTTATGTGTCTTAATTTTCCCGAAAAGATCAGGGACTCTACAGCCACTAGGCGGATTGAAACGATCATTCAGGATCTCAGGTGATGAGGTATGATTCCGTAGGCGACCAAGTGCACTAACGGTGGCCTTGATTGGGTCTCTGGATAAAACACAATGTGGGATTTTAGCAATAGCCTGAAGCATTTTGTCACGAAAAGCAGATTGATCAAGAATAATAATTTGACTTGTTTTGTCAGACGCCACAATTGCTAATTCAGAATTTTCTCGAAGGTTTTTAAGTTGTTCTTGCTCTTCCTGGAAATTAGGGCTTGACCCGGGATTAGAACAGGGTTTTTTGATAGTTTTAAGCAAGGCATATCGAGCAGGCTGTTGTTCGAAAAGGGGGAGGGAACTGATAATGGTCTCTGCTTGAGGTATAAATTTAAATTTATTTAGATGATGGTTCGGGTATGCAAACTTATGACCTCGGTTCAAGGCATCCTTTTGAATAGGGTTAAGGGGGACCTGGCTAAGGTTCACTTAAGGAGCTGGATAAGATTTCAAGTCCCGATGAGAATTAAAGGTTCTGCTATGAGATATCTCACGAAGAGTGTCTGATACCAGTGTCCGGAGTTTATTGATATGAGTGTTCTGGATTTTTTGTGACTCACGCTGGATTATAGCATGTGTGATAATAAGCAAACGATCAATCAAAATCGGGTGTAGTTTCTTCGTCAGCAGCATGAACTCACTGTAGGATTTTCGATGGAGGAATCAAATCCAGCCATGTTTTTTCCTGATTTAAAAAGACTTTCTGCAAAAATCAGGAAAAAACATGTCTTGATTTCATTCCTCCATCGAAAATCCTACAGTGAGTTCATGCTGCTGACGAAGAAACTACACCCGATTTTGATTGATCGTTTGCTTATTATCACACATGCTATAATCCAGCGTGAGTCACAAAAAATCCAGATCACTCATATCAATAAACTCCGGACACTGGTGTCAGACACTCTTCATGAGATATCTCATAGTAGAACCTTTAATTCTCATCGGGACTTGCAATCTTATCCAGCTCCTTATGTGAACCTTAGCCAGGTCCCCCTAAACCCTATTCAAAAGGATGCATTGAACCGAGGTCATAAGCTAGATACCCGAACCATCATCTAAATAAATTTAAATTTATACCTCAAGCAGAGACCATTATCAGTTCCCTCCCCTTTTCGAACAAGAGCCTGCTCGATATGTCATGCTTAAGACTATCAAAAACCCTGTTCTGCTCCCGGGTCAAGCCCTAATTTCCAGGAAGAGCAAGAACAACTTAAAAACCTTCGAGAAAATTCTGAATTAGCTATTGTGGCGTCTGACAAAACAAGTCAAATTATTATTCTTGATCAATCTGCTTTTCGTGACAAAATGCTTCAGGCTATTGCTAAAATCCCACATTGTGTTTTATCCAGAGACACAACCAAGGCCATCGTTAGTGCACTTGGTCGCCTACGGAATCATACCTCATCACCTGAGATCCTGAATGATCGTTTCAATCCGCCTAGTGGCTGTAAAGTCCCTGATCTTTTCGGGAAAATTAAGGCACATAAAGATTGTTTACCAGTACGTCCACTCGTATCAGGCTACGCTTCATCTACACGCAACTTGGAAAAAGCTCTTGTAAGGTACCTTAAGCCTCTCACAGCTACTTCAGGGTTCTCAGTCTCTAGTTCAACTCAATCATTGCAGAGGATTCGAACCTTTACATCACAACATGCTTCGTTTAAGTTGGTTTCACTGGACGTTGTCTCACTTTTTCCGAATGTACCGCTTGATATTGTACATTCGATTATTGAGACAAAACTACTAAACCAAGGAGCCACATCATCTGATACTCAGACCATACTGAGTGCACTAAAATTCATCCAAAGTCGAACCTACTTTAGGTATAATGGCACTATTTACAGACAGACGGGTGGGGCACCCATGGGTTCCCCACTCTCCCCAGTGCTGGCGGAAAACCTTTTACAAGAACTGGAGGAAATGGTACTTAATACTTATGTCAACAAACCCTTATTTTATATAAGATATGTGGACGATATCCTGATGTTCTGGCCGCATTCTATGGAACAATTATCTGCATTTGCTGAATTCCTGTCCAACCAGTATGCCTCCATTAACTTTATTTTTGAAGTTGAAGTGGACAACCGTCTCACCTTTTTGGACTTTCTCTTGATCAGAGACCCAGTTACCCAGTCTATTCAACACTCAGTTTATAGGAAGCCTACAGCGAATTCTTCTATTATCCCTAGCAACTCAGCTCATCCAATGAGTTATAAACTCTCGGCTATTAGGTTTTTGGTAAAAAGAGCTATTACACATTCATCTAGCCTGAGACTTCGCAGGGCGGAACTTACAAAAATAAAAGAGATCCCCAGATTACATGGCTATGATGACATTATTGTTGACCGTCTTTTGAGAAACCTACTTAACTCTTCTGCATCTACCCTCCAACGGGAGCATCGTATACCCACCTTTATTGGGTCCATCTGTTACTATCCTGCACTGACGTCTATCTTGTCTAATATATGCAAGCGTTATGAACTGGCATTCGGTATTAAAACTTCGAACATCTCATCAATCACTAAAAACGATAGAAATTCCATTAACCCTAGTGAACGACATGGAATTTACTGTATTCCCATGCGAGCCGTGGACAACAATGTTCCATCTAAACAGTATATCGGCTCCACTTGCCACTCCTTGCAGACTCGCCTGTCGGAGCACGTTTACAGTGTGCGGATGGGGGCCATGAACACAGCCCTAGCCCGTTTAACCCGTAGTGGGACTCATTATCCCGTATGGGATGAAGCTCGTATATTAACAACCCCAACAAGCAAGTCATCACTACTCCTGGCGGAGAGCTTATGCATTTACTCTCAAATACATCTCTGCTGTAATGACTTTTTACCTTGTGATATTCCGCAAGCTTGGAAATATTTATTTCCAAGTGATTTAACACAACAGCCAGAGTGACACTTCTCAAGAGGAACTGTATTCACTATTTTTGCAATGGTTATTTTTCCTCCTGTAGACCTGCCTCCCGTTGGGTTGCGCAGGCACTAAAACAAGTTCTTTAATGTCTACTTACGTTATTCCCATTCTGCGCATTGGGTATATAAGGGGTTAGCACAACGTATTATACAAGTTTAGTCTGAGGATGGGACCATAGTGCGTTCCCGAAAGATCTTACAACATTTTTAACTTGTATATACTTCTTTTAGCTTTTATTAGAGTTTGTCATGTACTAGTAGGGAGTTTTTACTGTAACTATGAGTTTAATCGTGTATCGACGGTTTGGTTTTATTGACGTATTTGTTTCCAACTTTTGAAAGTTTTGAAATATTACTACACGCAACTTACAGCTGAATGATATCTGAATGATATGACAATCTGGATGTTTATTGAATGAATATTATCCTCATGAGGAAAAGTTAATTCTATAAGATGTAACGTATAGACCACTTACATTTAGTTCGTTAATTAAACTTAGCCTCCTCCTTTATGATTTTGAAATGTTGTCGTCTAGGGAACACAGAAGTTAGCGGAATTCCCCAGG
Organism: Macrothele yani; assembly: GCA_039090855.1. NCBI lineage: Eukaryota > Metazoa > Arthropoda > Arachnida > Araneae > Macrothelidae > Macrothele > Macrothele yani. The sequence continues at coordinate 63,369,066 of CM077013.1, read as the reverse complement.
ATTCATGAATCATAATGCTTTGATGTAACATTTATATGCGCTTGATGAACGTTTTTGTGGAAACGCTCAATCACATTTTCGTTCAGGATTTTTCTCAAGACATTGTTTCCTTTCATGTTTTTTACACTTTCGGATATTGCTGTTAGTGCTTTCCTATATTGACACAAGGATGGCAGCAAAAGTAATACGTCAACGTGAAATTTTTGCTTTTCTCTCTCCTCGCCAGCCACAAGTCGAATTTTATATTACAAAGCTTGGACTACACTCATTTTGAAATTATATATAAATAAGAAATCCACGTATAATCACAATAAAACTTGTGACACTACACGTTGGTATTTTTACCTACAACTGGAATTATTTTATTCATGTGTAGGTTGTTTAAAATTTTAACTTTCTCAATCCCGCTCTTCAGATTACGAGTCCTTATAATCTAGGAAACATTCTATCCCTCTCTCTTCCATATCTTTTTATGACTTCTTAGGTGGCTTATACTTGATTTATTGCTGAAATTTTGTGCTAAATTGTTACAAGATACTGAGATGGAAAAGCTCGCTAGTTTTCGGAAACACTTTTAAATACTTGAACTATTAATAAGAGATTGTTGTTATTTTAAGTTCGATCGTGTTAACTAAAACAAAAAAATACTTATACCGACATATTTTAGAGATACTGCTAATGTGCAGAAATCATCTATATTTGTATTTAAGAGTTAAATAACACCGTAAGATTAAACTCTTCCTAAATTATCTTGATCCACAGAATAGGTTTTCACATTTTATTCCCTGAACAATAAAATCATTGCATAACGACGTGAAACAGGTGAATATCAAGAATTCCAAATTAATGCATTTCCTCGAACTTTTCTTCAACGAAAGATTAACTTTACAGTTCGGCGTGAAGAAAAACATGCGACAAAAAATTCCAGTGCAGCAACGTCTCACGTTGAGGAGAATTTCCAAAACAAAGAAGTCCTCAAGCCGGAGTGTAAATATCGGTTTTGCAACAAAATATTTTTATGTCATTGAAAAATAGATTTATACATAAAATAAAAAAATAAAGTACCGTATTTTTCGGCTTATAAGTCGATACGGAGTAAAAGTCGAATTGGTTAAATTTCTCAATTTCCTTACCTCCGTTCATAGATAAGTCGATCCTGAGTCGCTAGAACAAAAGCAGTCAGTGCTCCGAAACCCTGAAACTATATTTTTAAAGTTTCTGTAAATATTAAAAGGAAAAGAAAGTCAAGATGCTTTCGCATTTTCCCTCGGAAAACAATTGAGTTTCGTAAGTTTATTTCTTTTTTACGACCTGACGCTACCGTATCCGTTCCCTCCGACCGAACTTCTCCGCCCGAACCGTAGGAGAAGCCATCGTGCAAAGGTAAAAAAAAAAAAAGGAAAACAAGCAGGTCACAAAAGTGTGACGAAACAGAGTGATGCTTGCAGCGTGAGTTATTTTTCATTGCTTTCTCACAGAGTCCGGTTGAAATCATAAACCAAAAGAGCTTTTGATTTCAATCGGAAACATGAAATAAATCAAGGTACGGATAAGAAATGAAAGCAATAGTTGATTTTAATTCAGATGAAGGATACAATTAAGAAACTGGAAGTGTGCAAAACAGGATTGCCTTCGCTAGCAGCTGGTCATTGCTACTCATAAGCGCATGGGCCACCGGCTGTCGACACAAATGTTAGCCGCCTCGGTGGAGCAGTGGTCTAAGCGCTGGCTTCTTCCGAGATGGGCCCGGGTTCGAATCCCGGTTAGGTATGGATATTATGCTTGTATTGCGCCACTGGCTTTAACCCTTCCCCAGAACCAATGAATTGAAATTAAGGCCGGGCGACTGCTTATAGCCCATTGAGTTGCTCACGGTGGTCTTAAACCCCCAAGCAAACACAAATGTCCCCAGACAACGTGTTTCTGCGGTTTGATCATTGCAAGATAAGTGAGATGCCCCCATTGTAGTTCTGGCGGCTTTGGAACATCAGAGGTGAATACCACCCACGAGGTCTTGTAGGACCGCTTCCACTACAAATTGGTCACGGAGATTTTAATGTTTCTGGTGAACGTGAATATCCGTTTCAGTGGCTTTTAGACAAATTCTTAGAGAACGGAATATTATATTTTGAACGCTTTCGGTATGGTTTCTTAGGAAAGTAATATTGCCTTTCAGAATGCTTGAATCGCAACAGAATGTGAGGCACAAGATCTTGTTTTCTCATTGAGAAATTTCAATAGATAAGTCGATGTGCCATATAAGATGAGGCTCGGACTACTAAAGAAAAAGCCTGGACTTATACGGCGAAAACTGCGGTATTTTGGATTCAATTCTCCGTTTCAGAGCAAAATATTTCGAAAGTTCTTTTAAAATACGGGACTCATTGAATTTTAACGTCATGCAATAAAAGAAAATCGCGATACTCCAAAAGAAGTTCCAGGCCTGAATTAAAAACGAGGAAAGAATGCAATTGGTTCATCTCTCTCCTACGAAAAATTGCATATTTTCTAGAATTCTCTTAGAAGTCAAACAAGATTAACACTCATAGCTTACACTAATGCATAGAAGTAAATTTTTGCTTGAAATGCTTTTAATTGGCATAAAAAGAACTTTTACAGGATCAAAGGTGGCAAAGAATTTCATATATTTCAATTACATATTCTTACAATGCCACGAAAGTCTTTCACTGTATTTATTATTCGATGGAATGAAATTAAGTGCAAGAAAAATCCATTTTCATTTTTTACACATGGCCTGAAATCTAATTTTCTTCTTATTTGATCTTTTGCGTGTTAAAAAAGGGAAATGCCTAGTAGCCATATCTTCTTGTTCCAATGTTATCAAAAGTATATTATGTGCTTCTATATTTTATAAGTTAAAAGTCTAAAGCTGCTTATAAATCTGATTAGAAGTAATTTGATTTGCTCTATCGCTAGAATGGAAGAAGTTGCGCGTTTCGTGAAACTTCGAAGGAACAATCTTGGAATTAAGGTACCGTTTACTTTTTCTTTATCACGAAAAAATTCCATGAAAGGAATGAAATCCCATTTGCTTTTCATTTAACCCCAGGAGCTCCTTGGAGTAAATGCAGATCAATGCCGTTGGTCTGTCACCTGGTTTTAATTAACGTCGGAATTTACACTTGGTGGTACGTGCTCACCTGCTAAGCATTATCGTTTTCTGAATGCACCCAAAATAGTTTGCCTGAGTTGCATTTAAAGCCATGGCGACCTGGGCAAATAATTATGATTAATGTTTCGTTAATTACACAGCAGCAAGCTGTGAAGAGCTGTAGTAGCCTTTGCCGTTGGCTGAAGTTTTTGAAATCTACTTGTCTTGAGTAATAAGAAAGGTTTTCACTTTAATCTATCCATTCATCAAGCGCGCAAACTTCAACGCCCGCAAGTTCTTCCATTACCTTGAGTTTATTTTTAACCATTTATCTTCTACTCTTCCCCAACTACAGTTCCTCTTGCCAGCTAGAGAATTTTAATCTTTCAACGAGTAAGTGCTAATAGCTCATTTGAATTTAAAATAGACTTCCATGTTTTAGGTGCGCTGGAGGCAGAGGGAAGAGAAGCAGACGTTCTTTAAATACATAGTGAGATAAGAATTTTGAAACTATCCTCAACGTCATCATTCGCAAAAGCACGTCCGTAATAATCTGTATCAAACGAGGAAAGGTTAAATTTATCAGCATTTATATTAAACGTTTCTTACAAATTGCACCCTGTGTGCACGTTATTTGTAATAACTGAAGCATGTGAAAAATGGTTAACATCGCGGAAACGAAAACTTGGAATTATTTTGAATCTTTAATTTTCTCAAAGTTGTGCATATTTATCGGCAAAAGTATCACATGAGAAAATATGTATCTCGCGATAAAAGTATATGAGATTCAGGACTAAGATAGGTGCAAAGAACGCACTGGAAAAAGGCTTCGATCGAAATGTTCGTAAAGAATTGAAAATGGCGAAATAAATCCAAGTTAACAGAATTCAGTCTTGTTTAATCTTGCTCATTTCGGAACGATTTCCTCACTAATGTTTCCTATTATTGATTTAAAAATATTTCATGATAATTATAAATGTATGAGAATAATTGGAATAGGCAGAGGTAAGTATTTATGCAAACAAGCTTGCCCACATAAATGCATATACATACTGCATTTATGTACTTATTTATCACGCTCCGGACAAAACTGTCGCTCTGATGACACAGACAGAATTTGTTAAAGATGGAAATGCGGGCAAGTGTTTCGTAACTGCATGCAATAACGAAATAATATAATTGAAAACCACTGGGTTTTTGCAAAAGAATGTCTGTATTTCAAAGGCAAAGACATGCATATGTTGAAACGTACACGAAAGAGCCGAAACATTATGACGACCTGTAAAATATAATGACGACCTCTTATATACATTATGACGACCTCCACGCGCCACCAAAAGAGCTCCTAACATGCGTGGCATGGGTAAGAAGATTTCTGAGGGTTTCTTCTGGTATCTGGTACTAATACGTTACCTGCAGATGCTTTAGCTCTTGTAAGTTACGAGGTTGAACGGCCGCAGATCGAACTTGCTGCTCCAACTCAAACCATACATGATCGATTGGATTGATGTCTGGGGAATCTGAAGGCCAGGACAATATATGAAAGTCTTCCTCATGTTCCTTGAACCATTCTTGAACAATCCTGCTGAACGAAGGCATTACTAGAGGGTCTCCAAGTACGAGTTTAGTTACTTTTTGCCGAAATTGCAAGTTCAATATGTAATGGTCTATGAAATCGGAAGGGGATTGAATGTGTGTGCCCAAGTGAAATATATGCACTCAGATTTCCTTTTTGTTTCAAGGTTTAACGGCCACCGTGAGCAATTTTAAGAGCTGTAAGTAGTGGCCCGCTCGTCCCTTATTTAGGGCGACTGGTTCCGAGGAAGGGTAGGAGCCAATACTGTAAGACAAACAGTATCACTCATTTCAGGATTCCAACCTAGGCCAATTAGGACGAACTGGCACCAGCCAACTTCTTCCAAATTGCCTCCCATAAAAACTACAATTTCAGCTGCAAATGTAACTAGTATTCACTTAATTAAAGGGAATCATTTTCTTTTCAGTGGACATCTAGTGAGAGAGATAGTCTGTAGAAAGAAAGGTGAAGCCACAGTTTAAGCGATTTTGATGTATATGGAGTACTATTATTGTACTACACATGCCGGCGACTGATTAGAAACCTTCATGCTTATGTATGTATACGTCACTTACGCAGCGTACATGCAAATTACGTGGCCACGTGTGCCACCACGTGATCTAGGCAACTATTTAAGACTGATGTCGTCAGTAATCGTTAGTAGTGTTGATTACAACGGGAAAAGCAAACGATCTTTCGGAGTTGGTTAAAGGGCTTATCGTGAGTGTCCGTTTCGCTGGAACGACGATTTTAAAAACAGCAGAGCTGATTACTTTCTCAAAAGGTGACATATCCGGAATCTTTTGTAAGTAGAAAAAGTAACACCTATTGCTAGTCTAAGAGTTGTAACTGTGGCGAGACGACAAGCTATCGGAAACGAGATCGTAGACGTTTGAGAAGGCTTGTACGGAGAAACAAGACTTCCTGTGTGCGGCGATTAACCGAAGCATTTAACGAAGGTTGTTGCTGACCTATATCTCACTTAACTATGAGCAGAGAATTGAAGAAGGATGGTATTGGCCGTCACATGACTATGCAGAAACCACTTATTTCTGCGATTAATCGTAAAGTTCCTCCACAGTAGTGTCAGGAACATCGTGCCTGGACGCTGGAAGACTGGAAAAAGTTCATGAGGTCCGACGAGACGCGGTAGACTGTGGCGGGATCCCCATGAAGCAGTAGACCCGAGTTAAAGGTTTTAGAGTTGCTACCAGCACGTTGTATTTAATTTTGGTCTGCTTTCACAGTGTGGGAAATGTTCTGTTGGTATGGAATGGATCCTTTGATATTGCTGGAAGGTCGGGTATCCTCTAAGGATTATCTGAACATTGTTCCCGATCAAGTCTATCTTGCAATGTTGACTTTTTTTATCCAGCATACGACAGCTGTTTCATGGACGAGAATTCTACTGTCCCTCACGCAAGATGTGTCATCAGTGTTCAGCGAGCATGACAACGACATTTACCATCTTCCTAACCACCACGAATTCTGGATCTGAACCCCATTAAGAATGTATGGCACATTTTGAAAAAACAGATCTGGGAAGAGAGCAAAGTCCTCTTCCGTAAAATCTGAGCCAGTTAAAGGACTGTATGGTAAATGCCTGTCATAAAGTAGAAATAGATGTTCTCCAACACCTTGAGAAATCTGTGCCAAACCGCATACGTGCTGTAATTTGAACTAAAAGAGGTCCTACCCAGCATTAAATAAACCTTTCAAATTCAGTGGCCGGTACCTGTACTTATAATCCCGTCTATAATTTTTAAAGATGCCAAAAACAAATCTGGCGCGAGATATCAACACAAAAAAAAAATTGGAATCTCACAACGTGGTGTTTTCTTAATGAAAGTAGTTTTCTGAAGCTGGTTTTTTAGCACGTCTTTTGTAAAAAAAAGATCGTGCTTATGTTACCGGTTTGTCCGGCCGTCCGTCCGTCTGTACCCACGACATCTCTGCAACTATTAGTCCGATTTGAAAAATTATTTTTGCGATGGGAAGCTTGAAATATGCGAATGATGATACTTCATTTCTTTTTTTTTTTTTACAATTTGTACAATTTCGCCGCTAAATGCAGATGATGTCGAATTCAAAAATACGTTTTACTCCAGATATTTGCTTTTAAACATCCGATTGAAAAAAATATTTTATCTTTCGATTCCATTTATGTCGAAAAGTATTTTAGATATAGTTACTTTTTCAAATTACCCATAGATTTTCCGCTAGGGGCGTAAAAGTAAATTACATTTTTCCCGATAACTCTTCTTCTAAAACTCCGATTTGAGAAAAAAATTCTTCAGCGGATACACCTCCTGATGGAAAATCCTTTACATATAATTTTTAATTTTTGGTAAAGAATACTTTGGCCACCAGGGGGCATAAGCGTTAATTTTTGCTTCTGATGCATTTGCCATAAAATCTGAGCTTCTAAAATATCGATTGAAAAAAATTCATTCGTGGAGTGATGCCACTCACATCGATAAACATTTTTGGAATATTTTCTTCTTAAAATATTCCACAGTTTCTCCGCCAGGGGGCGTAGATGTATATTTTATTTTTGTCAATATCTCTACTCCTAGGAGTCGATTTGAAAAATTCCTTCTTTGTTGGATAGTGTTTCCAGTGTGACATGTTTTTCGTATAATTTCAAAATTTTCAAGTAATTAATAGATTTAAAGGTAAGTTGATCCCCCCCCCCCTTATATCTCTACTTCTAAATCTCCGATTTGAAAAATTCTTTCTGCACCGGATACAGCTCCTGATGGGAAATCCTTTGCACATAATTTCTAATTTTTGTAAAAAATGGTTTGGCCACCAGGTGGCGTAAGTCTTAATTTCCGCTTCTGATGTATTTCCAGCAAAATATGAGCTTCTAAAATCTCGATTGCAAAAAAAGCCATTTGTTGGCCGACACTACTCATGTCAACAAACCTTTTAGGAACATTTTCTTCTTGAATAATGCATGGTTTCTACGCTAGGGAGCGTAGATGTATATCTTATTTTTGTCAATATCTCTACTTCTAGGAGACCGATTAGAAAAAATCCTTCTTTGTTGGACAATGTCTCCGATGCGAAATGTTTTCCCTATAAATTCAAAGTTTTCAAGTAAATCATAGACTTTCCGCTAGGGGGCACAAACGTAAATTGCGTTTTCTGCGTTACTTCTGCTTCTAAAACTCCGATTTGAAAAATTCTTCCTGTATCGCATACAAGACCTGATGGAAAAATATTTTTCACATAATTTCTAATGTTTGGTAATGAATCGTTTGTCCGCCAGGGAGTATAAGTGTTAATTTCTGCTTCTGATGTATTTGTAGCAAAATCTGGGCTCCTGAAAACTCGACACAATTTTTTTTTTCTTGGACCGATACCGCTCATATGGAAAAAGGTTTTGAGAATACCTTCTTCCTAAAATAATGCACGGTTTTCCCACCAGAGGACGTAAAGTCGCATATTATTTTTGTCGATATCTGTGTGTCTAAGAGTCCGATTTGAAAAATTATTTCTGTGTTGGAGAACGTTTCCGGTGCGAAATGTTTCTCATATAAATTCTTGTTTTTCTTAACGCACAAGTCTGAAAGCAGAGCGCGTAAGCTCACGATTCCGTTTACAGCAATATCTGAGGGATTGAAAACCCAATTGAGAAACTTCTTTCTTCCGTCAGATACTTTTGTTTTCCATACCGGTTCCATTGACTTTGAATAGCTTTGATAAATTTAATTTGCGTCAGAACGGATTCAAAAGACGTTCTTATTACACCCAAAAATCCGGTGTCGTCTTTCTTGTTTGGTTTCGTGTCAGAACTCAAAAAGAAATTCTAGTCTATTAAGCAATTTTATTTTGCACATTCGTGAGTAAAAACTGCTTCACATAATACAGAAAAAGAAGAGTATTCTCAGAGAGCGTGTGTGTGTTTTTGCTTTCTCTACTTCCCAAAGCGCTACTGAAGTATTGTCTTTAACAAACGCACTTCTGTTCGCCCGTTCGTAAATATACAATCAGAAGAAATGTACCATTTTGGTGCATTTTCCTCATTATGTACTCACGAACGGCATTAACAGCAAAAAATCACAAGCTGTGATTTTTCTGCTGTTATTGCCTACATAAGCACAACAGAGTCCTATTGCAAGTGCCACAAGAATAACTTCGAATGATGCCCGAAAGAACATATGAATCCGAGAATAATGACCAAGGAGCATGAATGTGGATGCTTCTCAGCCTTCCAATCAATCCAGCGAAAAGCTCATTAGAAATGGGTCGACAACAACAGCTATCTGTCTCATATATTCCCTATTCTTTTGAAGATTTTCACTTTGGAAATGATATCTGCATTTGTTGACTCGGATTTACGGAACTGTCTGATAATTTTTCTCAAACTTCTCCACAAGACTTTCCTTTCAAGGTTGGCAACAATCGATGGTTGTACTTGATATAAAAACAAATAGTGTACACTTTTGCGTGATTTTGAAACAATGCTAGATTTCTCAGTAGCCAATAGGCCATGATTTTAGCACCTCCAAGTATGACATGCATGATTTTCATATGAGAACTAAAACGGAGAAGCAGCATGACTCAATAAACGCTTTAATCATGCTTTAATAATCATGACTGCTTTTCAGGTTGAAGCACGATATGTAATGGATTTGAAAGTGCGCCCTTTCTTTCCTTTTTTCTTTACTTTATTTTTCTTTTCTTGCGTCATCGATTCTTCCTTTTTTGTTGTCCTTCTCATTTTCAGTTTTCATCCAGTTCGCTGAAGTGGTTAATCGCACATTTCCCACCTGAAACACTTTTCTTTTGCAATCAATTTTCCAAGAAGTACTTGTTCAAATTCTTGTCTATGTTTACACTGACTTGATGCGGGATTATGAACGAGATTCGCTGTTGCTTTTTTTTTTTTTTTTTGACAAAAGAATGATAATTGAAGCTGAAGCTTATAAGATACGACAGAATATTTGTTTTTTTTTATCATCCGTTCCTTTTCTCCAAAGAGTTTTAAGCTCCGGAGGAAACTATTTCTAGTGCGCCTTAGAGTCTAAAGATGAAACTGATTTAAAAGACAACATACTTGTTTAATTTCTCCGACTGAACGTATTTTTATAGAAGTTTACTTTATATTTACGTTTACCCGGTAACAAAGGCCAATTTAAACACTCATGAGAAACAGCGCTTGTGTGATCACATATGAGCCATCACTCACGTACGATATTTTAGTTTTCGGTTTAGCGATCACCTTAAGTAACTCGAACAGCTCTAAGCAATATCCAGTGAAGGAGGACAAAACCAGCTCCATCAAACAAACACCTCACCCATGCTTCATCCGGGCCTTGAGCTCTGACCCATCGCGGACGAATGGCTAGAAGCCAGCGATTCAGACCTCTCATTCACCGGAGCTGTTTACGTAAGAATGCACGCACTCTCTCCAAAATACACTGACGGAAAAAAAAATCCCAACACCAAGAAGGGGTCGTGTTAGATAAACGACAGTTGGTAGGCGGTGAGAGTACATCTGTAAGATGACGTCTATTCAAATTTCGCGCTCGGCGCATACGTGTGGCGCTATTATCGCCCCTCGGACCATGTAAAGCAGGTTTGCTGTAAATACGCGCTGTAACGTTCGTGAACGTTAGTTATCGTTGAGATTCGACGTAGGGTGTTGATGTTAGTCAAGAATGCCTTTAAGAAGACGAAGAAGCCATTATCAACATCTCACGGAGTTTGAACGAGGTCGTGTAATAGGTCTACGAGGAGGTGGATTTTCTTTCCGCAATATTGCAGAACGACTTGGCAGGAATGTAGCCACTGTGCATGATTGTTGTCAGCGGTGGTCAAGGGAAGGTACTGCCTCAAGAAGACCGGGTTCCGGCATGCCACGTGGCACTACTGAGAGGGAAGACCGCCGTGTACGGCGTATGGCCGTGGCGCATCGTACCGCGTCTGCGGCAGCAATTCGAGCTGCAGTTGCCACCACAGTGACACAACAAACTGTTATAAAGCGGTTACTTGAAGGACAGCTCCGAGCCAGACGCCCTGTAGCGTGCATTCCACTTACTCCAAACCACTGCCGTTTGCGACGTCAGTGGTGTCAAGCTAGAGCTCATTGGAGGACGGAGTGGAGATCTGTTGTGTTTTCTGATGAAAGCCGGTTCTGCCTGGGTGCCAGTGATGGCCGTGTGTTGGTTAGAAGGAGGCCAGGTGAGCGCCTGCAACCAACCTGTCTGCGGCCGAGACACACTGGACCTACACCTGGACCCAGCAAAAACACAAGTGCTGGGAAACTGCTGGCCACCAGCTGGCAGTGATGGGTCACTGCTGGCTGAAATCTGCAGCTTACGGCCCGGTAGTGGTCCGTTGGTGGCAGCGCTATCAGTTGGCGAGCCATTGATGGCCCTGCAGCATCGCCGTGAATTGTGGGCCTCCAAGTAAGTGCCACTAGTGGCCCTTTGCTGGCAAACAATGCAACCCCCAACAGCAGGTGGAAGCATCGGGACTGCGCATGCGCAGAAGCAACACTTGCTGTGTCTCTCATGGTACCAGTTAGTTGAAGACGACGCTATCGCCATCGTGTTATTTTAGTGGATGTTAAGAAGAAAATCCATATGTGGAGAGGCGAATTAATTTCCTAATGAAATTTTACGTCGACGAAGATATCAGATTAAGCCGTGAAATACTAGATTACAGCCATGAAATACACCCACTCCATTCCCATGAATAACAATTCATGGAATGGAGTGGATGAATAACAAGAAAAAAATTGAAACCGCTTGAAACACATATCCTGGAAAACCATTAAAATAGCGTTTGTTGGGAAAAACAAGAATTATACGCGTACAAAATTTATTAATTATTTGAAAGAGAAAAAAAAAGCAACGCTATGTGGTGTACTCATCCACGGGTTGAATACACAAGACTGGGAGGAATTCGGTTCTAAAAATAACGAGAAGTAAAATAAAATAACTTTTACTCTTTAAAACAAATGTAGCTTCGGACAACGAAAAGGAAAGACACAACGTTAAAAATGTAACAGAATGTGACATGAACCCGAGTAAATATATATTTATTCAACAATCTCTTTTCTAGACGGCAAGGACAGTACAAAACTTTGGAAAGCGACTCTAAGTATGTACACGCCTTGAAAATGAGTGAAGTTCCCTTAAGGTAAAAAAAAAACTATCGTTACGTTGAAAAAATTAATTTATCAATTATATGAAACTGACTTTTATGAAAAATACCTCGCAATATTATAAAATGAAAGAGGGAAGCATTCGATTACAAATTGCATACCAAACAGATAGCTTCCAGCACATACCCGATCGTTGTGAATTAGTCCGGTCGGTAGCGAGCGCGGCTTCCACGTAAACTGCCAAGGATCGAATCTAGTCAGATGCAAACGGCGTTTTTCCGGTCTGTTGAGAAAATTTCCTCAGCGCAGTGCGTTAATTCGTAAGGGTAGAAAAAAAATAGCTTTAGGAAACTGCGGTTATCCTTGCTTTTTTTTTTATTATTATTGCTACTACTGGGAAATTGGCGGACAAGATTTGGCAAGCTACCAGTTACGTCACGTGGTTTCTGGCTGCCCCTAACGGCCCACTAGCGGACCACATTAGGCTAGCCATCATTTCTGGCAAGTACTTGCAGGGCCACTGAAGGGCCACTTGTGGCAGCTACTGCCTGTGATGGACCACTGATGGCCCTGTTGTGGCATATGACAACTGATGGGGTGCCAACTGTTAGCCAGCTGTTGGCCTGAGCTGCTGGCCCTTCTGTTGGCCGCCCGGACATTTTATTGACGGTTCGGCAGCGGCAACATAGTGCTGGGCCATTGCTGGCAGTGCTGGCTGCCAGCAATGACCCACTGCTGGCCCAGAAATACTGTTTTTGCTGGGGAGTTATGGTCTGGGAAGAAATTTCCTATGACAGCAGGAGCACTCTCGTGGTTATCCCACGCACCCTGACGGCACAGTTGTACGTCGGTCAGGTGATTCAACCTGTTGTGCTGCCATTCATGAACAGCATTCCAGGGGGTGTTTTCTAACAGGATAACGCTCGTCCGCATTCCGCTGTTGTAACCCAACATGCTCTACAGAGTGTCGACATGTTGCCGTGGCCTGCTAGATCACCAGATCTTTCACGAATAGAGCACGTATGGGACATCATTGGACGACAACTCCAGCGTCACCCCCAACCAGCATTAACCGTCATTGTATTGACCGACCAAGTGCAACAGGCATCGAACTCCATCCCACAAACTGACATCCAGCACCTGTAAGACAATGCATGAACGTTTGCGTGCTTGCATTCAACATTCTGGCGGTTACACCGGTTATTAATGTACCAGCATTTCACATTTAAAATGGCTCTTCTCGCGCTTACAATAAGCTGTGATCTTGCAACCTTAATCGATTAAATATGTTACCTATACAAATGTATTGCCGCCATTTCATTCCTCTACAATTATTTTTTCGTGGTGTTCGGATTTTTTTTCGTCAGTGTATGCGAATACACGCAGTTTTAGGAAGTCTCACTTTAAATTTTAAGTGAAAGAGATATTCGAAATCAGATGCTTTTCTGAAAATACACTGTACATGCCAGCTGGAAACAGAACTCCGTAAAATACTGGTCAAATACAGTTAAAAAAAACTTAACAACACTACTGGCCACCCAAAATGCAACACCAAGAAGGACACGAGACAGCAAAGCCAGATTTACTGGGCACATAACAACATATACAAAGATAAAACGATTGAGCTTACAGGCCCGTGCGACTCGTGGAACAGGCAGACATCAATAGTTCGTGTTGCCCTCATGGCTGGCAATAACGGCCGCTACACGCCGCGGTATCAAACGAAAGAGGCTTTAGATGTGGGCTTGCGGTATGTCGGTCCAGGCTGCTTCCACACGTTGCCACAGTTCATCAGGCGTAGCCGCGGGTGGAGCTTGCCGTGCCACTCGGTTGCCGATCAGCGACCAGACGTGTTCGATGGGCGACATATCGGGAGAACAGGCGGGCCACGGCAGCAGTGATACCTGGTGGGCCGTGAAGAATTGTTGCGAGGCATGCCTGACATGTGCGGGCCCGTATTGTCCTGTTGAAATGTGGCCGCTGGCAGGTCCTGCAGGTAAGGGAGAACTACAGGCTCCAAAAATGTCGGAGATGTAGCGGTGGCTGTTGAGTGTACCTGCGATGCGTACCAGGAGGGTGCGGGTGACATATCCAATTGCGCCCCAAACCTAAACGTCAGGCGACGGACCGGCATGGCGATGCATTATGCAGGCGTCATACATTCTCTCGCCACGGTGCCGCCACACGCGGATCAGACAATCGTGGTGTTGCAGTAAGAAGCGGGATTCGTTGGAGAAAACATTGCTGTGTCATTCCGTAGTCCAGGTGCGGCGTTCAGCGGACCACTGCCGCCGCACTCGCAGGTGGTGTAACTTCAATGATAATCGGAGCAATGGGTGTCGTGCGACAAGTCCCCGCTGCTGCTGACGACGTCGAACGTTACGTGTTGACACAAGTTGTTGTGCAACACACCCTAATTCCTGCGCTAACGTTGGTGATGTGGCTGTGCTCCGCTCAACATGCCGGTCCTCTAGTTCAGTGGTGTGCCACTACTGTGGAAATCGCTCACCTCGTTCCGTCCGTCCCTCCTGCACCCACCGAATCCATACTCGCCTCACTGTGGCGGGATGTCGTCCCACACGGGCGCCGAAATCTCGGTACGATAAACCGCTGTCGCGATAAGCCACTATTCAACCTCTGTCGAACTCCGAAATGTGCTGGAATGACTGGCGTATTTTGCGACGAGGCATCAGGAAGCTTCCCACGCACAGGTCTGGCAGCACAACACACTTCTACTACTTACACCCAGCCTTCTGTGCACCCTTTTTATAGTGCTTCTCGGTGGCGTGCCGGGCGCACATGATTTGCATATGTCCTGCAATGCTAATCGTTTGTATGTCCTCTCGCGGGCGACGCATGCTGCGAATTTCAGGCCAATCGGATGCTTTCTTCTTGGTGTTTCATTTTGGGTGGCCAGCAGTGTACATGCATTCTGTGGGACTGGCAGATATCATTCACACTGAACATTTGGAACCGCAAAATTACAGAACACTATTTAAAGGGAAACAATGTTTTGAGCATTTGACTTCCACGTAACTTTTATGTTTTATTTAAAAGTTCTCCAATTAAGCAATTTTCTAAATGTTGATAAAAATAAGGGGTAATAGAACTTTAACAAAAATAGTATCTGACAAAAACAACGAATTAAAATGCTAAATGAAAAAAATTAAGGTCCTTCTTTCTAGGTTTGTTTCATATGATCCGGTAAACGGATTAGGTGTAAACAAATGCAGATGGAGCAATTTCCTCAGTCCAAGTTTCAGATTTAACAAGCTGCTCAACGTATCCAATTTTTGGCGTCTCTTTGATGATTATCTGTAACCAGGCATGACGAAAACATGTCAGATGTACGGCATGATGAAACTATGCCAGAGGTGCCGGTATAATGTTATGGAGATTGTTTCTACGGACATCTCTGGGCTCCCTCGTCGCTGTTGAACACACCCTCACACTCAGATTTTTCCTGCTAATTGTTTCATGCCAGGTATTGCCCAAAAGGGTGACCGTGTATTCGAATGGTATTATAATCTTTCAGTTCATATATTACTAGGATGATGTACAACAATTTCATGTGCTTCCTGTGGTCCCAAACTCTCACTACTTCTATTCCGTAGAATACTTGTAGGATACAGTAGAACGTAACATTTACGCTCACATACACACAGGCCCGCACCAGTGCTACGCTCCTTCACCGACTTCCGGAAAGTCAATTTGTCCATTTCGCACAAAATATACTTGAGGGCGCTTTTCTCAGCCCAGTATAGTTGATGCCTCGCTGAATGCAAACGATTTTCACAGTGAGAGATTCCATCAGGAAATTTGTTAGGTGGTCATAATGTTATGACACATGAGTTAACCTTTTCAATTGCATGGAAATAATATCTCATTCATTCCTATAAATGCTAATCTTCATTTGTTCAAAGATTTACTGCAGCACACACCAGCTGCTAAGGTACTATCCAACTTGTAAACGGACTTATTCGCAAAAACACCTACCAATAGAGAATTTTGAAAATATAAGCGAAAATCTTGAACTTAACACATGTAAAGGAAACTCTGTAATTTCCCAAGAAGGAAAAAATATTAACCTAATACTAGTAAATGTGTTGAACAGAATGTCAACTTTTATTTTATTTAGAGGAAAATAAATTAAGTTTAAAATTTTTTATCATCGAGTGGAGAAGCACTATGTGAAGATTCTCTTCAGAGACGACAAGCCCAACGTTGACAAGTTGAGGCTTACTTTTCTCTCTCATTCCTAGCCGATGATGTCACCTGTAAATTGTAAAATAAATCAATTTTCCAAAATTGACGTTTCTTAGACACCAGGGCCACATAAACCAGCCTCGAATCCCATCTTTGCCACTTAACTGGAAGGTCAAAAATATGTAGAGAAGCATTGCAGTACTTATTTTAAATTGAAAACGGTATTTCCTCTAGCTACAAGTTAATAGATACAGAATGATTATAATTAAAAACAAAACCAAGGCATCTGCTGTGAAATCTAGCAGCTGAAACTCAACAAAACTTAGTAGTAATGCTATTCGGATCATGCAAAAGCAATTTCCCCAGTAAACAAAATAGTTAGGTAATCTCCATTAGAGGAAAAAGGCGCTGCGATAAGCGAAAATGCGCAGATAGGGCTATCTGTAAGAGTATAAATGCAATAAAGTGTGTGACGTACTATAGAGGCGAATCACGTGTCAAGACGACAAATCTGCAACAGTACATTCCGGCTGAGTAGCTTAGTTTGTAACGTACCAGGAGATGTGACGTACCTGCCAGAAGGACGCACACGACATAAAGGCAGATAGGAATCAGAACAAAACGTCCGCGTAGCTCAATTGGTAGAGCGACTTATTCCGGAATGAGGGGATCCGGGTTCGAATCCTGGCGTGGTTACTCCGCAGTGAGGGGGCACGGTTTTGATCTCTGTCATGGACAAATTTGTGTTTTCACAAGTGACCCAGATAGAAGTCTGATCAATACATTTTATTGTACATTTGACTTACGCTGTACCATAGTAGCGAAAAAATGGAGCCTACGATGGATGTTCTTCATCGTGCCCTTTCTTCAGATATAGGAAAACTTGCATCGTCTGAACTGCGTAATCAAGGGATAAACGCAATTGGTTCCCATTGATAGGTCTCACATGTTCTATTATGCTCTATTTTAAAGCTGACAAGATAGATACATTGGCCTAATAAATAATGCATTTGTTGTATCCTCATAACCGAAAGCCACAGTGGTTCAGATGTAGTGAACCCTGCTATTCGAAAAGAGTGACTAATAACTCTGTCCTTAGCGGAACGATGTCTCATTAGCTGGCGCATTTTCCAGGCAACAAACTATGCAGTATCCCTTAATACATTTGAGAAATAACAAAGCACAGGTCCAGTTCAACAATGTTATTCGATAAAGGACGGATCGATGATGCGGGTAAAAGCTACTGTGAACCCACATCAAACGGTAACTTTCGGCACGTGCGAAGTAGTTCGTTGGATCGTATGGGCATTTTCCACGACTCAAATGCGGCAAACTGTGGGCATTCACAGTTCCATTCAGTTAAAAATGAACTTCTTGTTCCCACAAGATCTTCCACGGGAGCACGTCATTGTTTTCTATTCGAGAAAGGTGACATTTTAAGAGCAAGTGTTAGTCAGGTTTACGGGTTACCAGGCAACAACTGTTGGATGTAGCTAATCTTAAAGGGATCAAAAACATTTTATGCAGAATTTTCCAGACGGTTGTATAAGGAATATCCAACTGCCTTGACCCTTCACGTGCAATATGGGAACCAGTTGCATTATTCAGTGATCGCTCAACGACGGTAGTGACAACGTCTTCGGCTTGATATCCAGTTTCCTAAGAATAAAAGACCGTTTTGAGACTCAAGACACATGGTGTCATTGCAGTAATTTATTGAGTCGAGATTCCAAAATCTCAGCAGTAGCGTCTCCGTTGGTTTGATAGCAAAGCTTCACAAGTAAAGCGTGTCTCGGCAATGTCAGTGTCGTCGAGCTTTTACTCACTACACGAGTAGCATGAAACATCTCATAGCTTTCTCTGTAACCATCGGTCATCTGTGTATGCAAATATTATGCTTTTTCTATCACTTACAACGCCTTTTGTTGTTTTTTTTACCTGAGAAATTGCTTAGTAGCGAATTTTGCAGTTGCCTTGGAATAGGAATACATTAACTACGATCCCCTTGTACATACACGATTCCACCACACTATTTCAGTGTGTTTTTCATTTGCTAAGTGTGTACGTTTAAGTGCAATTTTTCTCAAATAACATTATTAATAACTTCAATTTAAGTATATGAAAGTTTTTTATTTATTGTTTTCGTATTATCTCATAAACCAAATTCACCAAAGTGTATAGCAATGATAATAAATTTATCTTTCGAACTACGACACGTGAGGATTATGATAGTGATTCGAATTTATTTCATGTTCTTTGCCTCACACGATTTTTTACCCAGTGAATGTCATACCACCTTTCTCTCACCTAAAACACTGTGTGTATGAGTACAAAATGTGGGGAAGTTATCAAATATGTCATTCTCCTGCCACTTTGAGAATTTAAATGAACGTTTGAAAATATCGTACATCCAAACGCAAAGTTTTTGTAAATTAAACAAAAATTCCGAAAATGCTTTATAACACAAGGTTGTGCTGTTTTAATTAACAAAAAGATGAGACAATGAGACATATGATGAGATGCCTCATATATTTATATCTCACTACGATGAGATACGTTTCTTTTGACTGGTGCAGTGAAATCAAAATCTGACGTTTCAGATTAATTCCTCAGTTGTTTGGATTTCATTGTCTTGGCATACTCGAGTGGAAATCGGGAGATGCGTGTTCGATTCCCGTTAAAGGATGATTAAATTTTCCAATTTCTGTGGTTATGTTACATGTGAAGAACAGCTTGATTTATGTCTATATTAATTGAGGAGCAAAAGTGGAAAATGGGGTAAATGCCAAAAAAATCCGAAATGCGTTTTTTGAATGGAAAATGATGTAAGTGACATGCTGCATAAAGTGGTGAAGGCGGAAAGTTCCGACACAAATTATATTTAGTTAGTACACAGGCCGGAAGATGTCGCAGTGGTGTTAAGTTAAATGCGAAGTTAAGTGGGTAAGGGGAAAGCTCCAGGGCAAAATGGTTCTGCGTTCTCTTTGTTGTCGGTGCTGCTGTGTGTTTACGCACCATTGAGGCACATTTCTTACCAGTAATAACGACACATAAGTGCTTGTTTTTGAAATTAAAACGTGCAGTGCGCCAACATAAATTTGTGCGTTGTGTTCATCGAAGTGTTTTTGTAATAGGATGCCATCTACTAAGCGATATATTGTTCAAGCACGCCGAGGAAATAAAACGGCAGGGTAACCGTATCAAACAGCTTCAGGTAAGGAGGTCCCAGGCAAAATGTTATCACAAGTATCACCTTGCAAATGCCATCACGACTGCAAAATGCTATCACTGTAGCAGAAAGAAAGGCTCTTTCCACAATATTATCAGCTCTTTTTTGAACAAGCTAATTATATTTCCAAACGAGTCGATATGGTCAATGTGACTAGGCGACGCCATGGTACTTATGTGACGTCGTTAGACAGAAGAAAGCAAGCAACTTTCACATACACTGTACCAGGCGGAACCGGTAATCTTATTTAGGTATGCAGCATAACTTTCAAGGACATGTTTGGTCTCACAAAAAAAAAAGAAGTTGGAGATCATTCCAGATAAGAGAAAACGAGGATGCTTAGTTTACACAGGTGAGCGGGGCATCAAACCAAAGAGTAATGCCCACACAAAAAATTTTCAGCGAGGATGAAAGGAATCTGGTTCGTGCCCAAATAAACTTATTTCCCCGCGAAATCAGTCATTTTTCCAGAAAAAAAGTTCTTTGAAATATTTGAGCCCCGATCTCAGAGTGAATAGATTATTCAGGGCCTTCAAGGAAAGAAACCCAACTGCTCGAGACGACGTATTCAAAAGGACTTTCCTAAACTTACATTTGGTAAGCATCCTACTCAAACATGCCAAAAATGTGGTAAGTTCCATTGTTCAGCAAAATCAGCAATTAACAAGCCCTTACAGAAGCAGTTTTGCATTGAACCTGAAGCATTGCGTTGAACCACTTTGAACTTGTTTTGCGTTGGTTCAACCATGCCCAAGCTGTGAAAGCTACGACGTTGTTGAAAAGTGAAGCAGTAGATTCCCAAAAGCCAGGAAGCGACGTTTGCTACTTAATTTTAAAACAAAGTTGATGAAAAGTGCTATTAAATGCCCTTAATTTTAAGAGAAAGTGTGACGTACCTGCCAGCAGGACGCACACGACATAAAGGCAGATAGGAATCTGAATAATCGTCTGCGTAGCTCAGTTGATAGAGCGACTTGTTCCGGAATAAGCGGCCTCGGGTTCGAATCCCGGCGTAGACCAAAAATGACGGAGAAATTTACTTCATTATAATGGCGCCCGAACTATCCGGATGACCCGGCCGTTCAAAATCTCGCATTGGTGTGATATTATTTCCACACCGCGAGACAGGAAAAATCAGAGAATTCCTTCTCCAGCGCTTCGAAAAATAAAAATGTGTGATGTTGCATTCCACACAGCAGATTGACTGGGAGTTCTCAAGTGCACGTTCTACAGTGGATGGCTGCCTGCAACGATTCATGGTCACGGCTGACCCGTAGGCCATGCCCCCGGCCCTCTTTCGGGGGGGGGATTGACGTACCTGCCAGCAGGACGCACACGACATAAAGGCAGATAGGAATCTGAATAATTGTCTGCGTAGCTCAGTTGGTAGAGCGACTTGTTCCGGAATAAGCGGCCTCGGGTTCGAATCCCGGCGTAGACCAAAAATGACGGAGAAATTTACTTCGTTATAAAAGTTGATGAAGGTCAGAGGCGGATCCAGAGGGGGAGGCTTCTCCCCTCAGAAACTAAGGCAAAGCTTTAATTTTAAGAGAAAGTTGATGAAAAGTTAAGCAGTAGATTCCCAAAAGCCAGCAAGCGACGTTTGCTCCTTAATTTTAAGAGAAAGTTGAGGAAAAGCGCTATTAAATGCCCTTAATTTTAAGAGAAAGTTGATGAAAAGTGCTATTAAATGCCCTTAATTTTAAGAGAAAGTTGATGAAAAGTGAAGCAGTAGATTCCGAAAAGTGAGGAAGCGACGTTTCCTTAAGTATAAATAACCAACAGGCCATCTTCACGCCTACATTAACATATTCACAGATGTTCTATTGTAGGCAGATGTAATGCTACAACTTCTATATGCATGATGCGACTAATGATAAGTCATTCATGTGTACTTGGCACGAAGGAGTTAGTGGATGTGGAGGCAGTGAGATCCCCTCTTGGTTTTACAAGATTTTGTCTTCCGGACATGTTTCCCAGAAAAAGTCCACCACACGGGTTGACGTCTCAAAATAAAAATCGGACGATCATTATGGCAATGATTTACCTTGTGACTAAATACGATTTCGAGTCAATCGAACTTAAATTCCTAGTCTCGGATTGTGACAGGGAATTTGGTCTCATCGAGTAGAGAATGAAGAAAGGTCATAAAACTATAGTTTCTGATGATATATGCAGTCTCGTAAAATCCACAAAACCTAGCAAGCCCTTCATACCGATAAAAATGGAAGAGGAGAATTTGAATTTTTTGACTTCGGCGCTCTCACCGATCAGTTCATCAACACTAAAGTATTAACTGTGAGCAAATTGTCATATATTTGCATCAACCGATACGACCCCACAAAAGTTTGGGTGAGAGAAAGTCACAATAAACTCAGTGACATAACTGCAAAACACGTTTTCAGAAAACGCAAATCATTAGCAGCTCTTCCATCTACTACGGGACTGCCGAAAAAAACGAGCAAAACAGAAATAAGTGCAGAAAAGAAAAAAGGACCTTGCTAGCACGATTCCATATTTACATGATAATATACACAAAATGTTCTATAAGAGTCTACTTGGGATAACGCCGGAATACTTCGATGATGGTGACAGTGAAATGAGTGATGGTTTGTGAGATGTGTCCCAGCATGCAATGTAAGCTTTTGGTTTTTCTACCGAGTTACATTGTGGTGTGAAAAATATGAAGTTTATACCACGTTTCAACCTGCGGTTTTTTTGTCTTTCCTTTTCTTTTCGAAACAGCTTTAGTAGTCTTGTAAAAGTAAATCATAATAAACGAAACAATAATGCCAAATAAAAAATAACATAAAATACGAATATAATAAAAAAATTACTAATTTATTTCATACGTGAAAAAAACAGTACCGAATCAAAATATTAAGTGGTTGATTTGACAAGCATAGAACATTACTTGCTTGGAAAAGGGGATAAGTGTCATAATCGGAATAAAACAGTTTTCTGCTTTTCCTGTAAGATGTGGTTTTTGGCACTTACCCACTTTTCCATTTGTGCTCCTCAATTATTCCATGTGTTTCCTACTTAACAAAAAGCAATCGTTATTTTACATTGGATTAATTAATTTTATGGGGATACCATTTAAATTACTGCCAGTGATTTACTAACATTTTTCTCTAGTTTTATTTTTCATTTTATTTTACTTTATTTTAAAACCAAAGCTGACAAGATGAAAGAGATAAGTGTGCTCGCATTAGCAGGCGTATGAAGTCAGACACACGTGCTCTATATTGTATTAACACAAAGGAAATCAACATTCAAAAACCGCGGTTGAGTTTTATGTGATCTCAGGCAGAACATGCTCTCTGAATTTTCATCTCCAGAAGATCCGAAGAAGAAAAATGACATAAGAAAGTTGCATTTCTTGATTTTCCCAGGCGAGGGAAAGGACGAAAGAAAAGAGAATCTAAGACGCAGAGGAGCAGATGATGAAGAAGAAGAGAAATCGAAGTATTTGGAATTCACATCGGAATTCCGGCAGCACGATTACGGCATTCGGAAAGAGAGCCAACACCAATAAAAGACTGCGCGCGTGAACTTGTAACACCTCACGCCGGCCATAAAACGAGCATCAGCCTACCAGACGTGTTCTTTTTTTCCACCATTATTCGAAATCATTTGCCAATTCCGTGAGCGATGTTCCGTGGAAGTCGGCCGTTCTCCAAGATATTTTTTTTCCCCGAGACCATAACGGGAGAACAACAATAAACGTAAAGTCTCCTCAAATATCTAGGTGTCCGACCCCAATGGTTTTGCAATAATTAATGTCGCGTGACTTCGGCGGGAACGTAAAGACGAAAAAGCAACGTTCTAACGTATTTCGATTGATAAAAACCAAAACATTAAGCTCTTGAAAGTCAAAACAGAGCAACGGAGGAATGGTAAATATTTTATAACGCTGCTGCGGCCAAATCTAGTAATGCGTGTGTAGCATTGCCTTACAGATAACGATCAGATTTCGGTAAAAATTTATTTTAAGAAAGTTTATGATAGTAATAACTGAACATATATGTAGTAAATATAAAATATAGAACACAAACTTGCACCTTATAAATTTCGTATACAGTGGACACGAACAATACCTCAAGAATGTTAAGCTGTCAAACATATTTAAAAATTTAGTGATAGTAAGCGAAACAAAAAAATTGTTTCGCTTACTATAAACATCGCTGAATAGAATGTAATATTTCCGACCTTTTACAGTGTTTTGTTCGGAAAATTTGCCAGTAAGTTGAAATTTTATCTAACTCAGAAAACATCCAAGATCTGTACGTACACTGCTCAAAATAATTAGGGAAGCAAGAGATATTGTAAGAAAGATCATGTGTGACTGACGTCATTGAATTTGAAATATTATTTTTATGTAAGATACAGTATTAAGGAATATGGGTAAGAAAAAGCACATGAGCGAATTTTTTATTCAATATTATCTTTTAATGCAAATGATGCGATATGCTATACAGCTTCCAGTTAATTAAGATATCAGGCTATAACTCCACATTAGAAGTTCTAGAGTAATTTTTATGTTTTTGCATCAAGCAAAGTTTTGGTCGATGTGGCCCAAATCTTTAGCAGTTTTCTTTTCTTGATCCCTTAATAAAATAAAAGAGTACTCCAATAAAAAGTCCCTTTGTTCTATAACGAAGTAAATTTCTCCGTCATATTTGGTCCACGCCGTGGATAGAACCCGAGTCCACTTATTCCGGAACAAGTCGCTCTACCAACTGAGCTACGTAGACGTTCGTTCTTGCTGCTATCTGCCTTTATGTCATGTGCGTCCTGCGGGGCAGGCACGTCACATCTCCCCACGAAAGAGGGCCGGGGCATGGCCCACGGGTCAGCCGTGACCATGAATCGTTGCAGGCAGCCATCCGCTGTAGAACGTGCACTTGAGAACTCCCAGTCAATCTGGTGTGTGGAATGCAACATCACACACATTTATTTTTCGAAGCGCTGAAGAAGGGATTCTCTTATTTTTCCTATCTCGCGGTGTGGAAAGAACACCACACCATTGCGAGATCGTTAACGGCCGGGTCATCCGAGAAGTTCGGGTGTCATTATAACGAAGTAAATTTCTTCGTCATTTTTGGTCCACGCCGGGGATCGAACCCGAGTCTACGTATTCCGGAACAAGTCGCTCTACCAACTGAGCTACGCAGACGTTCGTTCTTGCTGCTATCTGCTTTTATGTCGTGTGCGTCCGGCGGGGCAGGCACGTCACAGTTCATTTTACTTACACGAGCGAATCTTACAGTTTGCTTAACACCAGAAACGGAAATCAGCCGCTCACTGTCCGACGACGCGGAAGTAAATTTGTTGCTTTTAAACAGAAAGGCAACCAATCCCGAAAGACAGATTTACACATGCGCAGTTCAACGCGCATCTACTCATTCATTACTGTTCTCCGAAGCTTCGCCAAGGCGGCAAGTTGACGGATGTTTGCCTATGGCGTACTGACGGTTTTCAGTACGCCATAGCGAACGGATATGGAAGGCTGTAATGTGTTACCCGGTTACTCAACCACTGTAGTGGCTGACATTAGCATTCAGAAAATCTGTGAACGGGTTACTAATACGGAATTTTTTCGCAAGTTTTCAAATAAAAGAAAAAAAAACATTTTGTTTTTTTTCTTTTATTTGAAAAAATGATGCCCATAATAACCCGACGCCCGGCAAGAAATAGATATTAATTGGAGTAAAATGATAAGTTTAAGGGAGAGCACTCACGCCGTAAATATAATATTAGATTCATTTTCCCGCTCAGAAATAGCAGAAGCGGAAGGGCCCCGTAAAGGTAGGAACAGACACAACACACCACGGATTCTCCGTAGACGCTACGCAAATCGTCGGTCCGCTATGGAGTACTGGAAACCTAGAATATACTACGGGAATCGAAATTCTCAGTGAAATAATACTACTAAAGATCATCATGAAGTTTAAATCCGTGTTTTAAAACTTTAACCTTTTATTAAACAGTAGCGCAGTTGCCGGCTTTGCCCGGGTTTAACAAAAAATACATGAATAGCTTTTGGGCCAGCGTTTACCGAGTTTTCCTGAATTTCTGAATTGAATATATTGCACAGAAACATTTAAATGAAAGGTGTTCCGGTAATAAAAAGAAAACGATTAAGAAAACGAACAAAATCTATACTTGTGCTGGCATAACTGGGTTAAACCAGCAATCTTTGTTGACTGCGAATATAGAAAATTTAAAATATGTGAAATATCTGCATTTTTCTATCAGCGTATTGTACCATTAATTCGAAGAGCAAGTGAGTTTGTCCTTGATGAGACTCTGGATCAACGACGTTGGGAGTTCTTTTATTTCGAACCAAGATGATGAGGTTCTGATTTTTACCATCTCAGGAAAAGCATAAATTTTGCTGGTTGAGTATAAAAACTTTTAACGATTGAACCTGGGTTTTGTTGTTTCTCATGGCAAAACTGAGAACAACGGGAAACTGTAGACGTTTACACTAAAATAGAAGATCACGTGGGACGATTTGAATGCGTGGAATAAAATCCTGGTCTCCTGCAGGATAGCCAGTCATGATAGTAGATCCGATATCAGTTTTTTTTTTCTTGATAATCAGTCGTGTTCAATTGTAGAGTGTAGGGGCAATCCAGATTTCATCGCGATAAAATAAATAAAACCTTAACATGATCTGGGAGTATGCACGAACGGGGGAATAGCAACGTTAAGCTTTGAAAAAAAAATGAAATGCAAGAAAATTCACATTTTCCTCTCATTTCTTTACATGTATTCAATTTACATTTTGTTGAAATATGTTTACTGCCTAAAAATCGCTGAACTGCTGTTTTTTAAACAGTGGAATTATTCATAGCGTGCACACATACAGAGCTGCGCTATGAAAAGCAAGCAGAACCGCCGTCAACTGCTGCGGAGGGATACAAGTGACATTTTGAAAGTCTAACATAGTAAACAACAGAATCAAATTTTAAATTGTAAATTCCGGGAGTTGTGTCAAATTAAACAACAATACATGTTCTCATAATTTCGCAGATTGCAATTAGATATTGTTACGTTTATGCAAAACGTGATGAAATAATGTTCAGCAATAATTTATTAAAACATATACACTGAGTGGCCACTTTTTTATGGTCAACTGAAAGTTTTAAGCAAATGAGCTATGGTTGCACGCTGTTACCGCCAGAGGGCGAGGCTAGTATAAACAAGTTGGTAAAATAATGCAATGCATTAATTATGTTACGCTTTCCAACATACCAGAAATTATTACTCAAGTTATGAGGAGAATGGCTGTGGAATAAATCTCGCTCCTGTGTCCTGACCTTTGACCCCATACCGATGATATTCAACAGCACCGGTTCAGTATACCTCAAGAATGACATACTAAAGTTTTGTCGCAATAGAAGCAGTTTTACGGAAGTTATGAGAATAATGGCTGTGGAATAAATCTTGCTTTTGTGCAATGTCCTTTGACCCCATTTCGTTGATATTCAACAGAAACGGTTCACTATACCTCCGGAACAACATGATAACGTTTTGTCACAATCGAAAGATTTTTATGTAAGTTATGATGCACAAGGGCAATGGAATGGATCCCACTCCAGTGTCCTGACCTTTGACCCCATTTCGCCCATTTTCAATAGGGTTCGTGCTCAGGCGGTTCCCTACCGCATACTAAAATTTCATCGAAATCGAACTATATTTACGCATGTTATGACGCATAAAGGCAATTGAGTGGATCCCGCTTTTATGCCCTGACCTTTGACTCCATTTCGCCCATTTTCAATAGGGTTCGTCCCCAGGTAGTTCCTTACCAAATACTAAAATTTCATCGAAATCGAACCATTTTTACGCAAGTTATGACGCATAAGGGCAACGGAACAAATCCCGCTCTTATGTCCTGCCTGACCTTTGACCCCATTTCGCCCATTTTCAATAGGGTTCGAGCCTATTGAAAATGGGCGAACCCTATTGAAAATTTCATCGAAATCGAACCGTATTTACGCATGTTATGACGCATAAAGGCAATGAAATGGATCCCACTTTTATGTCCTGACCTTTGACCCCATTCCGCCCATTTTCATCACGGTTCGTTCCCAGGTGGATCCTTACCACATACTAAAATTTCATTGAAATCGAACCATTTTTACGCAAGTTATGATGCATAAAGGCAATGGAATGGATCCCGCTCCTATGTCCTGACCTTTGAACCCATTTCATTTATTTTCAATAGGGACCGTTCGCACGTGGTTCCCTACCACATACTAAAATTCCATCGAAATCGAACTATTTTTAAGCATGTTATGACGCATAAGAGCGATGGAATGGATCCCGCTCCTTTGTCCTGACCTTTGATCCTGTTTCGCCCATGTTCAATAGGGTTCGTTCCCAGGTGGTCCTCTACCACATACTAAAATTTCGTCGAAATCGAACCATTTTCACTTGAGTTATCGTGCGGACGGACGGACGGACAAAGCTGGAGCATATACGCTTCTTCAACCTACGGTTGGAAAGCGTAAAAAAGGAAAACTTAGTGCTTGCGACAGTAGAAGATGTGATTTTTGGGTGACCAGATGGGCAAAAAATGCGATTTGACGGACTTTCAACGTGGGAGAATTGTAGGAGCTCGGAGCCATGGAGCGAGTATACCCGAAACCGCTGCATTCGTGAAATGTTCCAGAGCAGCTGTTGTTAAAGTGTTTAAAGACTGGACTGTCAGCCAAAAAACTGGGTCTCTACGTGCAACGTGTGGTCGTCACCGACTAGTGACTGTTCGGGCGGAACGGAGAGTGTCCAGACTGGTAACAGACAACATAAGGGCAACAGTGCAGCAAATTACAGACCATCTTAATCAAGGATCCCTCAAATGATCTCTGCACGCACTGTTCGCCGTAAACTGCATTGGATGGGATATGGCAGCCGAAGGCCTGTTCGAACACCTTTGCTGTCTGCAGTCAACATGAAAAAACGTCTCCAGTTCGCACAGGAGCACAAGGACAGTCGATAATTGGAAACAAATTATGTGGTCCGATGAATCACGTTTTCAGTTGCCCCATGCCGATGGCCGAGTGAGAATTTGGCGGAAACAGCACGAAAGCATGGACCCCAAATGCATTGCTACAACCCTTTAAGCTGGTGAAGGCAACGTTGTGGTTTGGGGAATGTTTTCCTGTCATGCTTTTGGCCCTTTAATTCGTGTTGATCAACGTCTGACTGGCACATCGTATCTAAACATCGTTGCGGACTAAGTGCATCCTATCATGTGGATTGTTTATCCCAATGACGGTGGCTACTTTCAACAAGATAATGCGCCCTGCCATAGTGCTCGTATTGTACAAGATTGGTTACAGGAACATGCCGGTGAGTTTACTTTGCTTATGTGGCCCCCACAATCTCCAGATCTCAACCCCATTGAGAATTTGTGGGATGAAGTTGAACGAGCCATCAGACTGCTGGATCCACAACCCTGCAATCTGACACTCCTGGAAAGTGCTATTCATCAAGCATGGTCTCAGATCCCACAAACCACATATCAACATCTCGTGGAGTCCATGCCATGAAGAATCGACGCAGTATTAATGGCAAAAGGTGGCCCAGCGAAGTACTGAGGGGGAGGTCATAATAAAGTGGCCACTCAGTGTATATTGCCGAGTTACAGTGAAATTGCGTCATTTTATGTGACGCATGCATCACGATCAGATTTCAACAGTGGTTTCTTCTACAACGGTTAAATGTTTTAAAAACGAATAAAATACAAATTTGGAAGATGTGAATCCGTTTATTGGTGTAAATATGACATGGATGTTAAATCAGATAATATCCGAAAACTTGAAAATTTCGTCGTGCTGGAGCGGGAATCGAAGTCCGGTCTCCTGGATCGCGCCCGAGTATGCTAACCACTACACCACCCAGAACGACCAAGTTCCAAGTTTCCGATTAATTTGAATTTAATAATTAATTTATATATGATATCCGATTAATTTGATATAATCTATCCGGGAGACACGTGTTCGATTTCCGCTCCAGGACGACGAAATTTTCAGGTTTTCGGATATTATCTGATTTAACATCCATGTCATATTTACATCATTGTGCAATGGTGTAATCCGGTATTTCATTCATTGATAACTAATAAAATAATTATAATTCAGTAAATTCGAATTTCAAAACTCTGGCTGTTAAGTGCATTAGCCCCGTTAACCTCTACGGGCGTACCAAATGTCAAGTCTCTACGTTCTGCAGTTTCCTCTGTAGGCGATAGACAGACAGACATGGTAATTTCATTAATAAAGTTTTTTGGGAGTGTTTTTGTGTGTTTCCAATATTATGACATTCTGTGATGATTTCCGATATTTTTTGGACGTATTGTATTAAGCGTCTCGTTATGTGACAGAATTCACATAACGAGACGCTACTAAAAATAAAAAAATTTCAGGACTTCTTGGAGAAGTCCTGAAATTTTATTTCTGCTTTTCCAGGCATTGGAAAATCAGTGATTCTTCGTATTTTTGCCAAAGGTCCTGGAGCAATACTGGAATTTTTCTGTTCAGTGCAATTAAAATGAAAAAAAAAATAGCTCGAAAAATTAGAATAGAAAGGAAGCGATTGGAAACACCCGGAAAAATATGCGAATATCGTAAATGTTCAGGAAAGTACCTGAAACGACTGCTCTATCAGCGATGAGAACGTTCCGTCGTTTTCCGTTTCGGTATTTTGAATTTTTTTCTACCAAGTTTTTTTTTTTTTTTTTTTTTTTTTTGTCTTTCTTTCAGATTTATTCGAATCCTTCATCTTTTTTTACGCTTTCCAACCGTAGGTTGAAGAAGCCTATATTCTCCAGCTTTGTCCGTCTGTGTCCGCATGATAACTCGCGTAAAAATGGTTCGATTTCGATGAAATTTTAGTATGAGTAGCGGACAACCTGGGAACGCACCCTATTGAAAATGAACGAAATGGGGTCAAAGGTTAGGACATAGGAACGGGATCCATTCTATCGCCCTTATGCATCATAACTTATGTAATAATGCTTCGATTGTGGTAAAACTTTATCATGTTGTTCTGGAGGTATGCTGAACCGGTTCTGTTGAATAGCATAGAAATGGGGTCAAAGGTCAGGACACAGGAGCGAGTATTCCACAGCCATTATCCTCATAACTTGAGTAATAACTTGAGTAATTATTTCTGGTATGTTGGAAAGCGTATCATAATCAGTGCTTTGCATGATTTTATTAACTTGTTTGATCTTGTTCCTGGTTTTGATATCATAGGTGAAATGAAAAATTCACATTTCTAAGAATTTTTTCTAATGAAATGCATGTTTCGCTAATTCACATAGTATCTTCTTCCAAACTAATCAGCAGAGAGCATTTTCCTCCTTCCGCTTTTTTAAGCAAATCAAAATCGAAAATTAATATGTCCCTGTTGGAATCTGTGCATTTCCATGACCCTCAAATTTTTTAACTGCAGAATGAGCAACGCTGTATAGATTTGTTCACACTTAATTTCGCATAAAATACGTGTTTTCCCATTTCTCGGTCACTTCTTGCAACATCAAGCGGCACAACAAGCATTTTTTTCTTTTGTGTAAAGCAAATCTAAATTCCGGAAAGCTACTATTCGCTCATTGTGTAGAGAAAACGCCACGTGGAAAGAAAGACATGACGGAGAGTTGAAGTTCGAATTTTGAACTTCAATTTCTTTTGAAACAAAGAAAAAAATGCTACCTATTTTTTTATATAGCACTGAGTGATAAAGAACGACATATTTTATGCGAAATTAAAGTTTAAAAACAAATATTACTGCTTTTCCCACTGCCATGAAAACAAACGAAGACAAAAAAAAATCGAAGGTTGAAATGAAAATCATTTAAAGTAAGATTTTTTTCTGACTTTCTTTAAGGTTTATTTTTGTTTCGAAAATAACACTTAAAGGCGGATTGAAAACAGTAATAAACAGAAACCATGAGGAGAACGTTAATAACATAAAACAGGGGTTTCTTCTCACTTTCTTTAGTGCTCTCGTTCACAATCAAAGAGAATCATTGGAATTTGAAGATCTTTATCAATTTTGAAAACGCAGAACATTAGTTGACTAACAGGTGGATTCGATAATAAGAGGAAAAATTCTTGGCTAGCATATACTTTCATGACCTTAACTGATTTTCCACCTATCTCTGCCAGGTGTAGTATCTGGTAACACATTTACAGAGACTGAGATAAGTGAAAGCTTACTAAAACGTTACCTTTACGAAAAATATGAATAAAGAAGTCAGAGCTGCTGTTCAGTAAGTTCTTTCTCTTTCAGTGAGTATTGTGTTGCTAAGTGCTTCCATCGATATTTCTTTGTGGGATCGGAGCTCAGAATGAAACGAACAGCAGCGACTCGTATAGTTATTAGGGATACAAAATTAATTTGAATTACATTTTCATATCCTAATTGTATTAATAGTATTTACAACTACAGTGTAAAATAAATTGTTTTTACAAAAACATTTTCCAATTTTGATTTTAGCTCCTGGTTCCTAAAATTGTGAAGCTAGAGGGCAAGCGGGTTCCTTGTCATTTCTGGTGAGTGAGAGGATATTTGATTTTAAACAATGAAAACCCGCATCTTCTGAGAGTTCAGCAGTTTATGATATGCGGGAAGCGATAGAAATCACTTCTTCAGTATTCTTATGTTAATTGAATCTCATTGAGCATGCACCTAATCTTGGATTGAAGCAGAAATTCCAAATTGGGGTTGCTGAAAATGTTTGGGCGGCATTCAGTGAAAAATGTTTCGAAGGCTAAAATGAATTTAAGGTAATACCTTAAGCCTAGTACTAAAATGGGGAATCGTTGAATTTTTTTTAGTTAAGAATGGTTAAGATGAGAAACCCTTTTTTGAAAACTACGCATTGTTATTTTGATTTTGAGTTGTTTTCTTTTTTTCATCTCTCAGGTCTAAATGATTCTTTGAACTTAAAGAAAAGTAGTATTAACACGAGTCACTGAAATTCTAGATATAAATAGTTTCGCAAATCTTCTGCACGCTGAAATGATTCCCATGTACTGTATATCTGCAAAATTTGTAACGGGCTAAAACTATGAGGTACATATATTTTGTGGTTGCAATGACTTAATTTTAATATATGCTTCTACAAGGAGAAAAATAAATATTAGACTGAGATAAACATTGTCTTAAAAATTAAGAAATAGTACAATTATTGGTAAAAAATACCTAAGGTAAAGCTGAGCGATTCATTTAAGTGTCAACTGCTACTGACCACTGTTTTATATTAAAATAAAATCGCTTAAGCACTAAAAAGAGTGAAGGGCAGTGCCGCCAAGTTCTCCTGAATAATAGTCGTTACCTGAATTGTGGTTATGGCTTCGTGCTAAACCTGAAAATGAAGGATGTCGAGATCGTTTTATGGGGGCCATCTGAGGAAATTTCGGAGGGGAGTTGGGCTCTTTACTAATAAATCACTCCACAATATTCTGCTTCTCGAACAGCACCTTTTTTTGGCGCTTTTCATAAGCACTAGGTGGAAAAGCATACGACACTGTAATCTTGATAGTCCTTTGGCCGTATTGTTTCCCACCAGTTAATATATGAAAAATTACATTACACTGAAGAGCAATTGAATTAGAGACAGCTGGCGTTAAGCAAATGTGGCGCTCTGGGCGGCCCTGTAAACGGAAACGACATGAGTATGCAGCGATCCGACAATATAAGGAGTGATGCGACGGGAATCAGTAAGATTCGGACGCAGTATGGGTAAGACGAAGGATCTAAGCGCATTTGATCGTGGACAAATTATCGGGGCCCGACGAATGGATCACTCTATCTCGGAAGTCGTGAATGCACTGGGATTTTCACGAGCCACTGTGTCACGGGTTCACCGTGAGTACATCGAATCTGGTAAAACCATCCCTGCAAGGGCCAACTGCCGTGGGCAACAGCGTGTGGGTGAGCGGGATCATCGTCGGCTAACTCGCATTGTAACAGCTGATAGACGGGCCAAAGTGCAATAAATCACTCGGAAATTTAACGCTGGTGCACAAAAACGTGTAAGCAGCCACACCATCCAGAACCATCACCTCGCTATGGGTTACAGAAGCCATCGTCCCACGAGGGTACCACTGCTGACCGCACATCACAGGGTGCAAAGACTGGCATGGGCGCGAGAACATCGCCACTGGACGCTATGCATGTGGAAAAATGTTGCCTGAACTGATGAGTCGAGGTTCACGTTGGTACATGCGGATGGCAGGATACGAGTATGGCGCAAACCACATGAAGCGATGGATTTTTCCTTCCAGCAGCGTACTCTTCAAGCTGGTGGGGGTGGCAATCTCGTCTGGAGACTGTTTACGTGGACTGAAATGGGACCCCTGGTACGTGTGACATTGTCCCTTACATGTCAATGTTACCGGGATATCCTGGACAACCATTTGCTCCCGTTTGTGCGTGTTCAACTTCCCACTGGGACCTCATCCTGCAACAAGACAATGCACCGTGCATCGCTCTCGAATTGTATGCGAATAGATGGATGAACACTCCACCGACGTGACATGGCTTTCTTGGCCAGCTAGGTCACCAGACCTCAATCCCATCGAGCACATCTGCGACGCCATCGAGAGAGATGTTCGAGGCTCTGACCCCCATCCATCAAATCTTCGTGAACTGTGGGAGCTTCTTCAGGGATAGTGCATCCGTATGGCTTTCCAACGCTTCCGGTGTCATGTCGAGTCCATGCCGAGACGAATCGCCGCCGTCATCAGGGCGAAAGGTGGTGCTACACGTTACTAGACAGATATTTCTAATTCAATTGCTCTTCAGTGTATATGACACGCTACACCAAGGATAAATTTCATAAACAATTCATAGATTTCTGTGTGTTCTGTACTATGACCTCTCACCAGCATAAGCAGACTTCCGGGTAATCCAGGTGAAGTTCTGGTTAGAGTTCATATTAAGGAACGAGTGGTGCTCTTTTTATACCGTCTAGCTGTTTTCCCTTTCAGGAACAAGAGACCCCTAAATCAGGGAGGCCTGGTGACTTTCTGGGGCTTTAGATGCTCACGGATTTCGTTAAACACCAATATAACAAGAAAGATGACACCGAATTTTCGGGTATAATAAGCACGTCTTTTGAATCCGTTCTGACGCAAATTAAATTTATCAAAGCTATTCAAAGGCAATGGAACCGGTATGGAAAACAATAGTACAGTATATGACGGAAGAAAGAAGTTTTGCAATCGGGTATTTGATCCCTCAGATATTGGTATAAACGGAATCTTGAGCTTACGAACTCTTAGAAACAGAGTTATCGACAAAAATATTACGTGACTTTACGTCCCCTGGTGGGAAAACCATGCATTATTTTAGGAAGAAAGTATTCGCAAAAGGTTTATCCATATGAGCGGTATCGATCCAAGAAAAAACATTTAGTCGAGTTTTCAGGAGCCCAGATTTTGCTACAAATACA
Organism: Macrothele yani; assembly: GCA_039090855.1. Taxonomy (NCBI): domain Eukaryota; kingdom Metazoa; phylum Arthropoda; class Arachnida; order Araneae; family Macrothelidae; genus Macrothele; species Macrothele yani. The sequence goes on along the minus strand of CM077013.1, from coordinate 63,334,345 downwards.
TCAGAAGCAGAAATTGACACTTATGACCCCTTGTGGCCAAACCATTCCTTACAAAACATTAGAAATTATGTGAAAAATATTTTACGTGAGGTCTTGTATGCGATACAGGAAGAATTTTTCAAATCGGAATTTTAGGAGCAGAAACGCAATAAAGGAATTTTTCAAATTTGACTTTTAGAAGTAGAGATATTAACAAAAATAAGATATACATCTCGTCCCCTAGCGTAGAAACCATGCATTATTTCAAGAAGAAAGTGTTCCTAAAAGATTTGTCGACATGAGTAGAATCGGTCAACAAAAGACTTATTTTTCAATCGAGATTTTAGAAGCTCGTTATTTGCTGCAAATACATAAGAAGCGGAAATTAAGACTTACGCCACCTGGTGAGTCTTAATTCCCGCCAAACAATTTTTTTACAAAAATTAGAAATTATGTGCAAACGATTTCCCATCAGGAGCTGTATGCGGTGAAGAAAGAATTTAGCAAATCGGAGATTTAGAAGCAGAGATATAGGGAGAAACGCATTTTACCTTTACGCCCCCTAGCGGAAAGTCAATGAATTACTTGAAAATTTTGAAATTAGATGAAAAACATGTCACACGGAAAACACTATCCAACAAAGAAGGAATTTTTCAAATCGGACTCCTACAAGTAGAGATGTTGACAAAAATAAGATATATATCTACGCCCCCTGGCGGAGAAAATGTGTGATATTTTAGGAACAAAATATTTCAGAAAAAGTTTATCGATGTGAGTGGCATTAGTCCACGAAAGAAGTTTTTCAATCGATATTTTAGAAGCTCAGAATTTATATCAAATATATCAGAAACAAAAATTAACGCTTACGCCCCCTGGTGGCCAAAGTATTCTTTGCCAAAAATTCAAAATTATATGCAAAAGATTTTTCATCGGGAGATGTAATTGCTGGAAATTTTTTTTCAAATCGGAGTTTTAGGAGAAGAGTTATCGGGAAAAATGTAATTAACTTTTACGCCCCCTAGCGGAAAATCTATGCGTAATTTGAAAAGGAAACTGTATTTTAAACACGCTTCGACATAAATGGAATCGAAAGATAAAATAATTTTTTCAATGGGATGCTTCTAAGCAAATATGTGGATTAAAACGTAATTTTGAATTCGTAATCATCTGCATTTACGCCCTCTAGCGGCAAAATTGTACATCGTAAAAAAAAAAAAACGAAATAAAGGATCATCATTCGCGTATTTGAAGCTTCCGAATGCAAAAATAATTTTTCAAATCGGACTAATAGTTGCAGAGATGTCGTGGGTACGACGGACGGACGGACAAACCGATAAAAGAAACACGATCTTTTTTTACAAAAGACGTGGTAAAAAGTGCCGTTGCATTATAATTCCGAAGTACAGTCATTTTCAAAAGTTTGAGACCACCTGTTGGTATTAGGAGATTTCTGCCGATTGCGTCAGCTTCTGTCTGTATTACTCAACCTCCTTTCGGTGCTGCATCATCCTATAGCGGCAATTGTTGAGAGAGTTGGGAGAAGCGTGCAAGCGTAAGTTTGCTTCTGGTTTTAATGCTGAGAGGTTTTGTACGTATTTTCTATATAGCGAAAAATTGGTAAAAAAGAGTCATTCAGTGTTACTCAGAGGGTACAAATAGTGACTTTATACCATAAAGGATACTCCGAACGTGACATAAGCAGAACGGTGAATGTGAGCAAGGCTGCTATTCATGATACGATCGCGAAATATCGAGATACAGGTGAATTTAGCGACCGAAAAAGAAGTGGACGCCCAAAGAAAACAACCCAACCTTAATACAATACCATAAGGCGAATAGTTATGCGTTCTCCGAGGAGTTCGCGCAAGAAAATTAAGTCCTTTCTACAACCAAAAGGGTCTGATATCAGTATCAGCACTGTTTCCCGACTTCTTGATTTTGGGTTAAAGTCTTATAAACATGCACATAAACCTAGACTAAGCTCTGTCATGGAAAAGAAGAGACTCCAGTTCGTAAAGCGTCATCAATCGTGGACTGCTGAAAATTGGAGCCAAGCTCTTTTTCCAATGAATCAACTATGCGTCACTTCGAATCACGGGAAGCACATGTTCGACGACCAAAAGGTTTGATGAAAAATACAGTTAGCACCGTGAGACGTCCGCCTAGTCAAATGATATGGGGTGCTATGCCAACATCCGGTACTGCTTCATTATCCCTTTTGCCGACAGGCACTACCATGACTGGTCCTTTTTATGTAGAAATATTGCGTGAGAAGCTGTTAACTGATATGCAAGTGCACAGATGCACAATCTTTATGCATGATGGTGCTCCATGCCATAGATCAAAAACAGTAAAGGACTACCTGCAGAGGGAAAACATAACTGTGTTTGACTGGTCCGGTAACAGTCCCGACCTTAACCCCATGGAAAATTTGTAGACCATTTAAAAAGACAAGGTAGCAGAAAAACAGCCATCAAATGCCCAAGCTTTGATTGACGCGATAAAGTACGTATAGTGCAAAGTCATTTCAAGTGACTACTGCAAATCCTTCATTGAGAGTATGACACATCGTATTTTGTCCGTTATGAAAAGCAAAGGTGGCCATACAAAGTACTGATTTCGGTCTTTTTGTGTTCTAAAGAACGTAAGTATTCATCTATGACGTCATTTTTCAAATATATCTGACTAGTAATTAGTTGTTTCTTTGAAAACCTCGATTTTCAATGAACAGGTGGTCTTAAAATGTTACAAATGACTGTATATCATCACTTCGGAACCGCTGCTGTCTAAAGACTACTTTCACAATTAAACAAGAGTGCTAACAATTTTAATTACATTTCTTACACGTACAAGTGTAATTTAATATAAATTATCTGAAATAGCCGACGCCAGGTACACGGGCTAAGATAATATGCAAAAATGTGACTGTTTGATCGAAAATGAAAAAAAAAATATCGATTTAAACGCAGTTGTACCTGAGATGATAGTACAAAGCAAATGCCTGGCGAAAAGGATATATCAGATATTTCTGACTTAGAGAATCCATTTTACTGTATGGATTACTTTAGAAATCTTTGGGAGAATTTTGTTTTTGGTGATAAAGGACTAACGAGAAATCAATTATGTCCTTGAGTGGTCCTTATCTAAAGATTCCGTGTTTTGAAGAATACACTGTCGCAACTGGGCTTTTCTTGATTCTTTGTACGGATATTCGCGATTTCTTGACGAGCTAAAGATAGAAAGAAAGAACTGTGTTGGGAATCGCTGTTTTATCATTTCCTTAAGTGCTGCTTTTTACAAGCAAATTGCTCTCCAGAAAATTGGAAAAAGAGAGACGAGAAAGAAAGCGCAAAAGAAATGAATTCAAAAGAAGAGTGTGTGTACTTCGTTCTCCTTATTTTGAAAGCGGTAATAATGGAGCCCAATGATTTTTACATTCACTAATCAATGTGTTTTTAACGATTGAAATGGCTGAAGTTCACAAGTGGGGCAACGAAACGAAGATCATGTCTTGATGCTTTGAAGCTTGTCTGCCGGCGAACAGAAAAAATACTGTGACTACAATATGAATTGTGTAGATCACAAACAGGATTATTCAACATTGCTAAAAAGCAAGAAAACATAAAATTCTGAAAGTCTAAAATGAATTAAGGTCAAAGAAAATTGAATTAAATTTTCACTTCAGAATCAATAATTATTTATAAAATCAGGTTAACAAGTGCATATTCAGTTACCAGGAAATCGTTGGCCAATGGAAAACACGTCATGAAAATAAAATGCAGAATCCTATTTCCGGCTATATGTTAAAGAAAAGCACAATACATAGCATCCTCATTAAAAGTAAAAAAAAACAGAAGCTGAAATGTAACGCGAAGGACATAGGTGAAAGAACTATAAAAAAATTAATGCGATTTTGAGGATTCTCCGAAGGGAAAGGAAAACGTAAATTGTAGAAAAAAAAATTAATTAAATGAAGGTCACTCTAAAATATCTCCAAACAATGGCATCGACGGAACACCTGATCAGCAAATAATCCACCTTGTAAAACAAACACCAATGCTGCAATTTTCCAGACATTTGGAATTGATGAGAACTCCTTCTAAAATGACCTCTTTCAAGCGTGGTTTGCCGGCTGACACGGAAACCCAGGATTTCTCCCCGCCATTTCTCAAGGGTAGCGGATAATGTGACGTACCTACCTCTGAGGTGACACACATGGCGAGACGGCAAAGCTGCACCTAGAAACTCCCTTTGGTGTAGCTTAATTGGGAAACCATTCGGCTCTGGAGCAGAAGGATGCGACTTAGATTTGCGCCACCGGCAAATGGCATTTACGCTGTAGGTAGCTGGAATAATGATGGCTAAAGGTGGAGGTACTATGGAATGATTTCTACTACAAATGCTTTTGCTCCTGTTCCACCTAGGTATCCGAATCCTTTTGTCTATATGGTGTAGCTCCAGATAAAAGTGTTCCATAGCCCGAAAACAGTATAACTGAAAACCTACATAGTACCTGATTTATCGTGTTCGTGCCTAGGCCCCCCTAGTGGTGGAGTAGTAAGAAGTGCGTATATCTGGTCAATTGCCTGTACTAAGCCTGGGACCGAGTCCCGGAAGAGAAATGCGTAGTGTCCTTGTCCCAAACCACTTAGTCTGCCCTATAGCGTAACTCTTTTTCGTGTGCGAGATTGGTGTTACGCTATGTCTAAAACCATGACTAAGAAATGTTGAATTAAATGAGAATGCGATGCAACAGTTGCTAGTTGCACGGAATAGCTCTGATTAAGTGTTTACGGCCAGATGAAACATATACAGAAGCCAAATTTACGCTAATCTTTTATAGGTCCAGCAACGATTAATGAAATTCACAACGTAGCACTGCGAGGTTTATACTTCACATATAATACCTTAACTATCTATCGTATAATCTAGCTTAAGAACAATCGAACATCACCACCCACACTAAGCAACTGCTGTATCGTCCTTTTTATCTATCGTCTTATCACATTCATACGTCACTCTCTCTGACCTAAAAAGTGTTGCCAACCTCATTCATATGTGTGAGAGAAGATATCACGTTAAGGTCGGAAAGTGCAAAAGAGAACAAACTCAAATTTACACAGGAAAGGGAACTAAAAATGAAAATTAAATTAGAACATACTTCACATCATCTCCTCGTAATTTTTTTTGAAGTCTTTGTTGTGCCAGGAACCTATCAATTTAGTAGAGGTCTCCATTCAAAACATAATCTAGTCATTCATGCAAGTCATTCAGATAATAACTTACCCAATAATCAAGACATAAAGACATTCGTTGAACAGTTGCTAGCAGCTGACTTCAAATCAGTACACAAATTCTCTAAGCATCGAAAATATCGTACAGACACACTAACACAGCATCATGAGATATACTTACATCTCTCCAATATCCTAAACATGCATTGACATACGGTGCAGAGAACCAAGATGTCTATCGAAGAAACAGATTTCAATATATCAACCATTTTCATAGCAAAAACATTAAACTTTCTGTACAATATCATGAAAGAATGGTGCGTAACTATGGCATAAAAGGATCATGCGAACGACGACAATATCAAATATCATGAAAGAAATACGGGATTACGCCATATAATACAAATCTTCAAATTTTGTAATATCAAACATATCTATATTATAGGTACAAATCGTGCTAATTGTTTTGCCACAACAATACGTGCGAAGAACTTTAATCAATACACATTCAAGAAGTAGCATAGTAGTAAAAAAACTACGTAATGCAGAAAAAAAAGCTACAATAGATTAAGCGTTGAGGTAAATTAGACATTCGTCAACACCTGATAACTTCTCAGGAAAGACATAACACATTGAAACTAAGTTAGCTGAACCGAGAACACTTGAGCATAGAAAACATAGTTTAAATTTAGTTAGTTGAAAAAAAACCCCTGCACTTTGCAGGGAAAACAGGAACCAACAACACAGCAAGTGTAAAGCACAAAACGTTTAATCATAGAACAACAACACAAAATTTTCAATTCAAAACTCGGCTGCCAGGGCCGCCATCTGACTACTCCCATGCATTCGCACATCGAGGTTTAGATGGAGTAGGGGAAACCCTGGAAAACTCTACCCTGGCATCTATAGATATCAACAGAAAAGCAATGGCTGGTGTCAAACTCATGCCGAAAAGGCAACATTTACAATATAAATTGACAACAGCAATTTGGCACAGTTAAACTTGCTATTCGAAAAAAAAAAAAAAAAAAAAAATCAGTGTGGTCCCACACCAAAATAAATAAATAAATAAATAAATAAATAAACAAATAAATGGGTGTGGCCCCCCCCCAAAAAAAGAACCGGTGGCCCCACACCAAAAAAAAAAAATGCTAACTTTTATTAGATGTGCAACTTAATTCTCGGCCACAAGCACGACACGTTGACAGCAAATTATAGCAAATCGAATACGTATCTAACCAGGAAAATAATTCCCGTCGTGTTGGATACATTTGAGCCATCAGTCAGGGAGCTGCCGAATGCCACTGCGGAAAAAAGAGGGCTGTTTCGAGTTGATAAAGTCATCAATACTTTTAGGACCTCCTTGACAGAAGTAAAGTGCGTATCACTCAGGTTATGTTGCAGGGAGCGAAACAGGTGATAATCCGGCTGGGCGAACTCAGGAGAATACGCTGGGTAGGACAAAATCTTGCATCCTAGATCGGTGATCGTGTTTAAAGACGTTTTCAAGGTGTGAGGACGCGCGTTATCCTAAAGCAACCGGACCGACCTTCTGCCTTTGCCGGTGTATGGCCTTTTCGCCTCCATTGCGTCACTCACACGAATGAGTTGCCGACAATAACGCTCAGCATTGACCGTTTCACCAGGTTTGAGCAACTATTAGTGTACGACACTGCGTTGATCCCACCATATGCACAGCAACAACTTCCTGGCATGGGTATTCGGTTTGGCGGTACTGGTGGTAGGCTGACCTGGATAAACCCACGATTTGTGCAGCTTAGGATTATCGTAGAGGATCCACTTCTCATCACAGGTCAAAATCTTGTGCAGAAAATCCTTCTTCTTGAATCTGGAGAGCAAGGACAAAGCAACATCGTAGTGCCTAGACTTGCTTGTAGCTGTGAGTTGGTAGGGCACCCAACGGCCCTCCTTGTGAATCCGTCCAAGCTTGTGCAGGCGCTTTGCAATGGCTTGCCGTGTTACTCCGAGTTCCTGGGCGAAGTCTGACTGTAGGCGATGGAGATCCGTGTTCAACAATTGTTCCATTTCCTCATCGTCAATCTTTTGAGGCTGTCCCGGACGTTCTTCATAAGAGAGATCGAAATTTTCCTGCTTAAACCACTGGAACGACTTCTTACACGTGCTGTAGGACACAGCAGCCTCACTCAAAGCAGCACAGATCATTTTCTGGGCTTCTGCACACTTTTATTCAGCTGAAACGCGAACAGGAGGCAATGTCTCAAATATTGCTTCTCGAACGACATTGCTTTCACCGTCAACTTTCGTCCTTTCTCTACAGCTGTGAGCGGTTACGGTTGTCTGGAAAGCTGTTGGATGGCGCTGCAATCAGCCATTATCGCAAAGAGATATTTGCATTTGCCGACGTTCTATGATTGCTTGCGGTTAGGGGCCGAGAATTAAGTTGCACACCTAATAACTTTTGCGTGTACAAATACATGTTTACACACGTTCCATGACAGTTGGATAACTTAGCTGACTGACAAGGAGACAACAAGGAATTTGTCAAGTTATTGCAATTTTGCTACGCTGGCAGCAGAAAGCATGATATGATGAGTGCTATTGAAGTGCAAACAAATCTATGCATTTGCTTAAAAAATTGCCGTATTGCAAGTCAAAGTCTCTCATCGTAAAAACGTTCTGTGATACATATCACTGAGTATTTGAGAAAATGTTCAAAGTAAATAGTCTTTCTATAGAACAAGGCTCTATGTAGCAAAAGTTCCTAGGCATTGACAAAGTCAATTGTAATAACAGAAACATTTTAACAATTTACCTTTTAGGTGCAAAAAGATTTGCATAGCAATATGCTTGATTGTTGTCGGGGAGAAAACAATGCACTTGAAGGTTCACGTTTAAAAGGCCTACGCCGAGAATCACTGGATCGCAGGGATGTGACAGGTTTCTTTGTTGACAGAGCAAGTTGACCGGAAGTAGCGGAGTCATCAGGCTGATTCAAAGAGGTTCCAGGCATCGGAGACGACTGTTGATCAGGCTGTTTCTTTGGCGGGTAAAGAAGCGGCGTAAAAGAAAAAGGACGCTTCCGTGGAAGACAAAGTACAGTCGATGCAGGTATTGGCTCCGTCCGTCCCGAACGGAGATTCCAAGGACAAAATCCAGGCGGATACAGTGGTTGAATTCCTCGTCGGGGTTGGGAACTAATACTTGAAGCTGCACTGTGCATTTGCGGAACAGGAGGGGAAAATTCAGGCGGCGATCGCTTGCTGGGTCTTGAGAACCCAGTTGGTGAAACAGCACGTTTTTGCCCTGCTGTAGACTGACTAAACGTTCCTCAAGTAGGTAACTGCTCAATGCGAACAGAACCAGGGATTTCTTCACTTGGAGACTAAAGAACCTCAATTGTAGTGTCTGATGAATCAGTGTTAACAAGAGGTACGGCTCTCTTGGCCACAGGAGAGATAGATCTATCTGAAGTAGATGAAACGTCAGTAATTTGTCTTTTTAATGTCTCAGACGTAGGACCGAACGGAGGCACCACGCGGGAAAAGGTAAAAAGAGCAATTGATTTGTGAGAAGCAGATGAAAATGAACCACGATGCACATGACGAGAATACCCAGAAAAACTGGAAATACTTGAAGGTGATCTCTCGTGTCTTGAGAAAGCAAGAGAAGGAGGAGTAGAAATGATTGTAGCACCCCGAGTAAATTGAAGAATGTCAGAATGAGAATCTTGAAAAGAAGGGAAAGGAAAGACCTGCTCGTACGAAGTTAGAGAATCGGACAGGACAGGGGTGGGGACAATAATTTCATCATCAACGGTTGAGGCTTGTGAATTAGTACCACCCTCTGCCTGAGGATTTCTACGATACTTAGGGTCGGTAATTGCAGCAATATCTCGAACGTAGAATTTCTACATTGCTGCACATGGGCAGACTGTAGAGAGCAATCAGGCTTCTTTAATACTACATTATTATTATACAATTCTACCAATTCAAAGGGCCCTTCATATAAGGGTGCAAATTGCTTTACAAACGTATGTGCTACGGAGGATTGAAAATGAGTTTCGAACAACACAAGATCCCCAACTGCGAAATCTGGTTCTCTTCTATTTGCATTATAATGTCGAGCTTGATTTAATTGAGCTCGAGTGATAGCAGCTTGTGCCTTTTCTGCCAGTTGTTTTACAGACTCAGGTGTTGGTTGCTGGTTAATTTCATCCACAATGCCAGTTAAATTTTCAAAGGGGGTGCGAAACTTACGCCCGAGAAAAAGTTCAGCGGAAGTTAGCCGCGTTGACTCATGAAAAAATGAGCGAAGGGCGAACCAAAACAATTCAATATACTCGTCCCAACGCTCATGAGTAATGACAATGAAAGTTGAGATCACTTTTATTTTACCTTTAGTAAAGTTCGATTAACAAGCTTAGCCGGATTGGCCTGAGGGTGATATGAGCTGATAAATTTGTGTTTAATCTGGTGCCTCGTACACATTCGCTTGAATAACTCAGAAATGAACTGAACCCCGTGGTCCGAAACTACGGTACTGGGACAGCCAAAACGTGTAAACATATTATGTATAAGAGTGTCACATATTACATCAGCAATAGGTGCTTTAATGGGGAATGCTTCCACCTATTTAGAAAAGTTATCTGTGACAACTAAAATATAACGAGACTTAGTTTTAGTTGATAACGATAAGGGTCCAATAAATTTGTAGATATAGTTTCAAAAACATAATTGCTAGAACTAGAAATAAGGCTACCGACCTGTCGTTTGTTGTCATAATTATACTTCTGATAGTACTCACAAGAGTGAATTTATGCGAGTATACTATTATACATGCCCGGCCAGTAGGCTACGTCTCTAAGCTCAGCGCGAGTTTTTCGTATGCCTAAGTGGCCGGCAAGGGGAATGTCATGAAACCCATGTAACAGAGCCATGCGGAGAGACTTAGGTATTGCAGAGCGATACTCAACTCGCGAATTTACAAATGTTTTGTAATATAAAATGCCATCGATGATCTCATAATTTAGACTACAACCCGCTAAAGAAGGTTCACTCTGAGCAGAAGAACCAGCAAGCAAAAAATTACAAATTTCCCCAAAATCAGGATCATTCGGCAACTTAGAAATTATCTGCTTCGTTGAAGTTATTTCAGAGATTAGAAATAGGGAGGAGGTTCAGTATCCGCCTGGCCACCAGAACTCACCGGACAGCGAGACATTGCATCTGGCAGTTGATTAGACTTGCCAGGACGATACTGAATCTGCACATTGAACTCTTGAAGTTTCCTTGAAGTGAACTTCTGAAGTTTCCTTGAAGCGAACTTCTGAAGTTTCCTTGAAGCGAACTTCTGAAGTTTCCTTGAAGCGAACTTCTGAAGTTTCCTTGAAGCGAACTCCTGAAGTTTCCTTGAAGTGAACTCCTGAAATCTACTAGAAATATGGTTTGCAGTATTTAAATACTGTAATGCCGAATAAGTGATGCCATTCCCAGTTAGGTGATTGAGATAGCATTTAACTTTTGTAACTGCAAACAAAATAGCTAAGCATTCTCGCTCAGTGGCCGAGTAATTACGTTCTGCTTTGTTAAGAGTTCGAGAGGCGTATGCGATAGGATGCTCTCGCTGAGATAATACAGCACCCAGACTAACATCTGAAGCATCAGTACAAATATCAAACATTTCTGCATGGTTAGGAAGGGATAACACAGGTTGTGAAACTGAAGCATGTTTTAGAGTATTAAAAACAGTCTCTGCCTCCGTGGACAAAGTGTCTATACCTTCGCTTTAACGCAAATAAGAGTTCGCATAGAGTAGCGTACACCGGGACGAACTGTTGATATCACCCGGTCAAGCCCAAGAATCGAGACAGCTCTTTTGCTGACTTAGGCCTGGGAATCTCAGCAATTGGCTTGCCATTTGAGTCATCAGTTAGAAGACCATTGGGGGTGGGGGTAGCACTAGATATACCAGTTCGTACCCCGTACAATTGGACAATTGGCAGGTTTTAATATCAAACCCGCATTATGTAAAAGTTCAAAAACTTGGTCCAACAGAGTGAGATGCTCTTCAAAAATCTCAGAAGAAATAATAATGTCGTCCAGATAGACATGGACATTAACATTAGGCCCGAGCACAGGACGTAAGACTGAGTCCATAAAGCGCTGGAAGGTTATAGGCGCATATGTGAACCCCAAAGGCATTCACAGGAATTCATACGCTCCAAACGTGGTAATGAATCAAGTTTTATCCACTGAAATAGGGTGGAAAGCGACCTGCCAATAGCCGCTAGCCAAGTCCAAAGTTTTTAACTAGTTTGTTGGTAATAAATCTTGGAGAATATCCCTTATTATGGGTAACGAGTAATGGATAGCTTAAGTCACAGTATTCACCTTTCGATAATCTAGCACAAAACGATAATCTTCAATCACAGAATTCGCCTATCGATAATCTAGCACAAAACGATACTCCTCAGATTGTTTCTTAGGAACAAGAAAAGCGGCTGCTGCTCAAGGGCTAAGTGATTCTTTGATAATCTCCGAATGGAGCATGTCCTGAATTTTTACTTTCAACTCAGCTTTTTCTGATTCGGATATGGATGAGGCTTACATGCTATGGGACTATCCCCTTCCGTATCAATGGTGTGACATACCACCTGTGTGAAACATGGTTTGTCTGAAAATAACCCTGGTGGGCTATTTAAAACCTGACCAAGTTAGCTCTTGTGGTCAGGTAACAATATCTCGCTCATAAGGACTGGAGAAAATTCAATAGGCTTTTCTGGGGTGGGACGACTGACATCAGGCATTAAGATTAGCCCATGCTCAAAGTCAAGCGTAAGTTTAAATACATTAATAAAATCCACTCCCAAAAGGCAATCAACGGGTAAATCTATTAGCAAGAGAAATGTATGTGAAAGTTGAATCTTGCCAATCTTGACAGGTAAATGAACTGAGCCAGAGATTGAAACAAATATTATTGTTGGCACCTGGCAGACATTACTGGGAGGGCTCGACACAAGAATTTGTAAAGGTAGCAGCACAGAAATCAAAATTTAATGCAGAAATGTCAGATCCGGAGTCTATCTTTGTGGACACCACCACTTGATCCAAAATGACAAGAATATCAGGGAACTGCAGGGCTTGAATGTTAAAAAAAGATGTTTGAGGTCTTCAGAGATGCAAGGAGATAGAATCGACCAATCCACCTCCTGTGGAAGTTTAATTGGATTGAATCTGATTAGCATGTCATGGTCGATCTTGAAAATTTGCAGAAGCACCAGAACGTACTGAGTTGTAATAACGTGCAGGAGAGGCAGCATGAGTATCACTAGGCCTGCTCTGCCCCGCAGCCCGGTGTTCAGGATATGTTTGGCCCACCGGGTAATATTTATCCCGGGAACGATAAATTTGGCTGTTATTCTGATTCACAGAGGTAAAGTCAGGATGTCGCACCTGTGTTGCCCGCCGATACGACGGCACGTATCTAGTCTGTTGATAGGAATTATCCACTCTCGATTGATAAGCACCCAGTCTGCGCTGATTAAAAAACTGTCCTTGTTGTAGAAAGTTCTGTTTAAGCTGCCGATAACTCTCTCTTTCAAGAGGAGGTTCTTGGCCCTGCCTCGGTTGGCGGTATTGTTGGACCTGCCTGAGTCGGCGGTATTCTTAGACCTGAGGTAATGGGTTGTTTTGTGAATACTGCCCTTTGCTGTAACATTCCTCCACAACTCGGATGAGTTTCAGGCATCCGGGAACTGTGACAGGATGTCTAACGTCTAATGCATCCTGCAGGAAGAGGTCCAGCTGCTGTAGTAAAGTGTCAATAATGTCAGAATCGACTGCAGCGGGATCTCATAATTTATAAAGCCTAACTCTTTACAGAGCAAACGAGACGGGACCATCTGACACCCGCTGTCACCTAGAAAACAGTTCTTGAGCAAGGCCGGCTTTATTTGTGCCAAAGGGAAATACTTCCCAGAATTCAACCCTAAATTGATGATAAGAGCCTTCAGGGTTCATCCGACGCCACTGTCTGTACCAGAGCTTGGCAGTGTATTGTAAACATTGGCCAACAATAGGCACTTGGCAATCAAGAAACCTAAGCGAACCGACGTTTACCCTGAATACAGTTGAATCCGCATGGGGTACATAATAAGCAAGGATTTTGTTTCTTCTTGCTGGGGTTGGTGGGGTGAATTGCTGCTGAGGAACTGCCGTTGAAGTACGCGAAACATGATTTTTGTACCTTGAGTATTCACTGTCCGATAAATCTGAACCGCAGGATTCGTGCAGTGCTACAGGAGAATTATGAGGTACAGTACAACGCTGAGTGCGTGGAGTATTTGCTGCAGTATTATTAGGCACAGCATAATGTTTAGGGTGGTCAAAAAGACCGAGAGGATCCATGATATTTGCCATTTCTGACTTCCTCTGTGAATCTGTTCAAGAGAGTTCGAGCGCCAATATAACGTAACATTTTTTCGTGTGTGAGATTGGTGTTACGCTATGTCTAAAACAATGACTAAGGAAATGCTGAACTAAATGAGAAACGGGATAGCTCAAATTAGGATCGAATCATATACAGAAGCCAAACTTACGATTTTATTGGTCCTGCTACGATTAATGAAATCCAGAATATAGCACCGCGAGTTTTATATTTCACATATAATACCTTAATTATCTATCGTATAATCTAGCTTAACAATAATCGAAAATCACACACACTAAGCAACTGCTGTATCGTCCGTTTTATCTAACGTTCTTATCACATTCATACATCACTCTCTCTGACCCCAAGAGTGTTGCCAACCTCATTCATGTGAGAGAGAAGATATCACGTTAAGGGCGGAAAGTGCAAAAGAGAACAGACTCAAATTAACATAGGACAAGGAGCTAAAAATGAAAGTGAAATTAGAATATATGTCACAGCCCCTTCCATGAAACTCGTAACCTAAACTCTTCGACTGGCGACTGCGTATAGCCCAGACGTCCGCGATGATCGATGATCCTTTAAAAAATCACAGCTGAAGCAATTTGACATTTACAAGCGGAGACATTTTTGCAAAAATATATGAAACTATGCCACTTAGAGGAATTATTTTATATCAGAAATTCATAAATATTTTGAGTGCAATTACTGATAAAAGACGAAGAAATAAATTTAGAAAAGAAACAGATATAAATTGCGAAAAGGAAATATGCATTCATATAACCTTTTCGCGATGTGGATTTTTGGCATTTATTAATAAACCCGTGCATCCCTCAAAGCAAAAATGAATGGAAAGTTTTGCTCATAGTTCCTGTTGTAAAATCCAAGAAGGAATTTTATCCGTAAGAGTTTTGTCAGTATACACCTCGTGCTAGACGTTGAATAAATTTACGCTATGTAGCGGAAATATGGTGCAAATAGAAATTCGAAAGTGTGCGACGTATCGTCCAGAGATTGAGTGCTTTTCGGTGCAAAACTAAATTTTCAATTTCGTCTAATTCATGAGAAGATATCATGCCACTATATAAAAAAAGAGAGAAAGATGGATAAGTAGATACCGAAAGCGCATACGATTTCTTCAAGAGAATTGCTAAAAGTGTTGTTGCAGTATATTTTAATCTCTATTCCATAAGTTGTTTATTTCAGATTTGTAATTTTATAAGAATCAGAAAGAAAATTCTCTGCTTCTCTTTCTTCTTCCATCTGGTTTTACTTTTCTAATTTGCTTGCATCAATAAGTATTGTTTTTATTCATAAAAGTAGATTTATCGGTGTTGCTTTTTGCTATTTTTTCCAATAATTCTCAGCTTCATTGGCATTACGGAGCAAATTTCGGCAATCATATGAGGTTATTAAATTTAGGAGTGATGCATAGCTGAATCACATTTTTGTTTTGCATCGAATTTGCATGCATATATGTGTCAGCATCTTACCGAAAACCAAATTTAAATTCAGTAATGTAGCCGTTCCTTTAATCCTCATTGTCAGAAAGAAATTACTTTGCGTTACCTTCGTTACTCCATAAGTGACTGCTTTACAAACTGATATTAATTTCAAATTCCACCCTTTAAAGGAAGATGAATTTAATTGGGGAAAATCCAATTACAATTGATAAACGTTTCTGAATATCCAAGGAGTAAATCTTTAAGTTATTTGTTACCAAGCAGTCAGTTAACCATATACTCTTAAGCTCTAGCACTACAAAGAATAACCTAACAGTCAGGATACGAGGAGCTACGTAATGGAACTTACGATGCTTACTGGAAAATCATCTTTTATTCTTCCTTTAGTTGTTGATTTGCAAATCCACTTCTCAATGAACACATCAACGCAATTCCAACGTAAACAGCTTGAACAATAATATTATCTGTTGGAACAACTTCAACTATAGCATTAGTATAAAGACTCGAATATGCTGGTAATACTTAGTAGACAAACTAACCTCGTCACCTTCTTCAATCACACCGAGAGAACATTACTTCCTGAATAACTGCAAAACGTTGCCAAAACGTCGGAAAAACTTGGGAAGTTCTGATATGACGTTCAGAATGGAAAACATTCGTAGCAGAAAAATTATCTCGGTAGATAGACGAATCTACTTACCTAAAACAAGAAAAAGCAAGAAAAAGAAACAAAAAAGAAAAGCTACTCGAAAGAGAATAGAGTTCGTTTCGTTTTGAGCTACGCATAATACAGTATTAGGTCTGTATACCTATGCGAAACGCACAGCAGCGTTGACTGGGTACCGCGTTGTTGCGGAACATATTAGGCCGATAGCATGCAGTTGACACGGAGTTACATTAGCTTATCAAGAGGGCAGATGATGGCAGACGATAAACGTTCTGTTCAGGTGTTCCTACGACATTATTGTAATCAAAAAGTTAAGCGAGGCAGCAGCGATAGAATGTGTACAGTTGAAGACCAGAAAGACAAGCCGAGATCAGGACTTCCAATGATCAGCAACACCTACACCCTGGTCGAAGCTGTGGCATACACAGTACAGTACATGACGATTGGCAGCTAAGGTGAGATATTTTTAATCCACCGTCATTCGTCACTTGCACCAGCTTGGTTTCCACTTCAAGCGCTATGGTTCCCCATGAATGGCCACCTCAACAAGCGAAACAGGGAGTCGCTCTTTGTCGCATATTACTGTCAAATCCACAGGACGATGGATTTCTGCGTCGCATTTTCACAGTTGATAAAATGTGAATATCGCTACGTTATGCTACCCCAGAAACCAGCGGCTGAAACCACGTCAGGAAGGACATGCAGCAGTGTAAAGTGGGCAGTTCGAGAAAAAAGTCATGCTGTGCATTTGGTGGAATTGTGGAGGTCCACTGGGAACCAGTGACTGAAGCAACGCCAGGAAGCAGAGCCAGTTGTGAAAAGAGGGCGGTTCGAGAGGAGTAATTTCATGCTGTACATTTGGTGAAATTGTGAGGGTCCTGCGCCTTGGTAACTCGCTCCAGCTTGCCAGCCTGTAGATGAGAACCACTATGCCGAACAAGTACAGCAAACCCACGATGCTCTCCACCAACAATACGGAGCGCTCATTAATTAGAAACGAGCGTTTCTGTAAGTGAATAACTGCCCAAGTCACACCTCCAGAATCGTCGACCGAAACTACAGTACCGTTCGTGCTCCCAAACGACTACCACCAGTTTCTCTCCATCACCCATTTCCTATGAGGACGGCACCGCGCTTCATTGGTGAATGTGGAATTAGGCATCTGACACTTTCAAGAGTCAAAACCTTTGATATGGTACTGCCGTGTGGTCGCAGCTCAAGTGGAACCTTATCCAGGATTGTAGAAGAAAACGGCCTGTACTTTGAAGAAGTAGATGAGCTTGTATGGCTTAATAACATCATCAGACCTTTTGTTTGTCGTTGGTAAGTTAGCAAGATTTCTCATAAAGGTTTTGTGCAAAAATGTCTTCTTTTGCAAGTTCAAAAGTACTCCTTTCAAGTTTTTCTACATGTGGTGAAGTTTCAGAATTTTGCATTAGTAGTTTTCGACACACCTGCTAGAGTAATTCAGCTTAACGTGTGTACGTCGATCTCTAATATATGTGATCCGTCTGTGAATAACTGTGCTACTTATTTCTGAGTAGTATTAGTTGTCTGGTGGTTCGTGAAACCATTTCGTCAGGATATTGTCATCGACGAGATCTTTCCACTATCCGAAATGTACTTTAACGGAGAAAAAAAATTGAAGTCTGAAGGCCGCGATGCACGTATACGAAGAGTGCGGCAATTACCTCAAACAGAGGAAAGAAAACAGATAGAGGTATTACAATTTAGAACCCCAGCCATGTGTTTATGCAGACGTAGTCAGATCAGGATACCAATTAGGAGAATACAAAATACAACGGCATGAAAATTTCCGGTGTCGCATTATTATTATGAACGCAGCGGTTTAATGAAGATGTACGAAGGATAGCTGGAACTGTATTGGTATACGCTGAGTGATCACTGGGTTATTATTACCTACCTAATACTTTATAGGTCCTCTTTTCACCCTCAGCACAGCAGCTAACCGACGTGACATCGATTCAGTAAGATGCCAGAAGCAGTTGGAAGGCATGGCTGTGAAAACAGAAATTTTTGGGCGATGAAACCGAACCTGCGTGTCCTCACTCCGGAGTGAGTTGCTTTAACCGTCTAGGTTACACCGACGGAATACATCGCTGCAGATTTGTCGTCTTGACACATGCTTCATGTCTGTAGTACGTCACATGGCCAACCAAGCTGTGTGTAGTGCGGCCTGCAATACAGGTATGGAGGCGATCGGTGTATCCAGACGCCTGATATGCCGTTCCATAATGTCCCATAAGTGCTCTAAGGGATTACTAACGGCGGAGTTCGAAGGCTAATCGATATGCTGGAAATCTGAACTGCGTTCTTCAAACCATTCCTGCACAGCATTGGACCTGTGCTTCGGCGCATTGACTCGCCGAAGACACAGTTGCCATTCGGGAAAAAACGCAACATTGTTGCATGTACAGAGTCAGCAAGCAATTCATAATAGTAAGCACCAGTCATACGTTGTTCCACATGCACCAGTGGTCTTAGTTTCTACCAGGTAAACATGCCCTACACCATACAACCGTCTCCACCAGTTTGTACTGTGGAGATCATGCAGAATGGATCGAGCGCCTCATGGTGTTTGCGCGAAATACGTACACGACCATCCACGGAGTGGAGTAAACAACGCGACTCGTTATACCAACACAGTTTTTCCACTCATCCATCGTCCGAATTGCATGATCTGTGCACCAGGCGAGCCTTCTGTGCCGATGAACCTTTGTTAGGAGAGGTGGTCGTAGGGGTCGTCTTCTGTTATATCCCATACGTGCGAACGTGCAACGCATGATCATGACAGACACTATTATGAGTTGACCTCTCTTGTATTGGGTAGTCGACTGTTAAACGGTACTCCGTCGGTTGGCCTTAATGAAACGTCTGACCCAGAGCTCACCTCTTACATCAACTTTTCGCTGTGCCATGCAGTTTTGCATCTGGATCGTTGTTTGACCATTTTCATGGCAGTCTTGATACACATTAACTACGGCAGCTCGTGAACAACCCACCAGATCAGCCGTTTGGGAAATCGAGGCACCGGCTCTCCGAGTTCCCACAATTTGTCCTTCCTCAAAGTTCGATAAATCCTTCCGTTTACCAATCACGCTCCGAATTTTACTGCCTAACTAGCACTCACATATTGTATATGCTACGTCGGTCGACTAATCTTGGAAATTACGTGGTCAACGGGCCGCATTCAGTTTTAGCAGTTGTGGTCATATTTCAGTGATGATTCGGTGTAAACCCATTATTATAACGCAAAAAAGAAAACTGGACTTTTAACCAGTGAATACCCAAAGATGTGTTTTATAGCGTAAAAGTCTTTTCTACTTCTACGTTAATTTAACACATCAACATACTAAGAAATAGTTCCTAAATGAAAGAAACCTTAACGGCCAGACGAAACATGTAAATAACAGAAGTCAACTTACGGAAAGATGATTTATTCCGGATGTAGCACACACATCGTAACATAGCATATTGTAGTGAACGCTCCACACACCACATATTATCACAACACTCCTATCAATAATCAGTTTACAACCCAACGCTCTCTCTTACAACGCTCTCAAGCAATAGATCAGTCGTCGTTTTTATCTCTTGTTCTTATCAAAACTCAGGCATACGTCACGTGCATTCAACCTCAATTGTGTTGCAAAACGTATTCGTTTGAGAGAAAGATATCACGTTAAGAGTGAAGAATAACAGAATAAACTCAAGATTTACATAGGGAAAGAAACTAAAAAGGAAAGTTAATTTAGAATAAACGTCACAGTTTCTAAAGCGTTCATCTGTCTAGTCTACTGTCAGACTGTGAACGATGGTGAGGAGGCATAAGACGGTCGGAAAACGCAATAGGACCATTGGAAAGCTTCAAACCGGATTCAGATAGTCATCAACCGAATTCAAATCAACTAAAAGCTCGCGGACTAGAGTAACGGGATGTCACAGAACTACTGAGAAATGGATGTCCAAGTACATCTGAAAGTAATGGCTATCAGAAACCCTACAAAGTGCAACTACCGCTTCCAAAATACTGTGAGAAATGCCATCGGCATCGCTGTAATAAAACTGATTGTCCGCATTCGAGTGTATCAGGCAGGTCTATAAATGAGATGTGCATTGCTTCAAATACCACTGACTGCGACAAGTCGGTCAGAAGGACGTGAGCGGGTGTGTAAACACCTATTATGGAAGGAAGTCGGGCAAAGTGTTCTGTTCGGAGATGAATCCGCATTTAAGCTATATTCCAATGACCGGTGATATTTCGCCTGAAGGACATTACGAACATGAGAGAATTGGCCTTAGAACCAACTGTAACGAAGTGAATTTCTCCGTCATTTCTATCCGCGCCAGGATTCGAACCAGGGTCCCCTCATTCCGGAATAAGTTGCTCTACCAATTGAGCTACGCGGACATTTTATTCTGATTCCTATCTGCCTTTATGTAGTGAGCGTCCTTCTGGCAGGTACGTCTCATCTCCTGGTACGTTACATCATCTCCCCTTATTTTTTTTTTTTCGAAGTGCTGGAGAAAGGATTCTCTTATTTTCCTATCTCGCGGTGTGGAAAGAACATCACACCATTGCGAGATTTTGAACGGTCGGGTCATCCGGATTGTTCGGGCGCCATTATAACGAAGTACATTTCTCCGTCATTTTTATCCGCGCCAGGATTCGAACCCGGGTCCCCTCATTCCGGAATAAGTTGCTCTACCAATGGAGCTACGCGGACGCTTTATTCTGATTCCTATCTGCCTTTATGTCGTGTGCGTCCTTCTGGCAGGTACGTCACATCTCCTGGTACGTTACACAACCGGTGCATCTCTTCCGCTTTGGCTTAGTCACGGTACGGGGAGGGATCTACTTAGACGGTCACATAGTTTTGTATGTTTGTAAAGAGAACATAACGCTAATGCGTGCAGAGAGAGACGACGTCGTCTGAAGTGGTCTTACACTTTTCCTATTCGACTCGGTGACCGAGTGTTATGGTGAGCTGGCTTCTGACCATTCGTCCGGTACAGGCCAGGGTTCGAATCCTGGGTGAGCCATAGATTATATAGAACTAGCTCTCTCAATTTCCTGAAACAACTGGATCTAAATTAAGACAGGTGACTGCTCATAGGCAATGGTGTTGCTCACGGTTGTCGTTAAACCGACGAGCAAACAAACACTTTTCCATAGAACAGCAGCATATAGTTTCCTCTTTGAAGAAGATAATAACCGACCATCAGGATTACCGAATTCGTAGGTCGCATTATTCCACGTCAACCATTACCTCCAAGCTCCCCTGACTTTAATACCATTGATTACGAATGGGATGCACTACAGATGAACTTGGACTGGCATCATCCAGCCCATATCATACTTTTTGTAATATGTAACTTGTTCTCTCATCTATGGGTAACAGCACTACGAAGTCAGCTTAACTATCTCATTTGGGGTAAGTAGGTTAGAAAATGGAGTTGCGGTACGGACTGATGAAAGTTAGCCTAGTGCTCTTCTCATCCCTTCTGTGCGAATAAGGGTTTTCTCATTTGAATGCCAAAAGTACCGGCCTACACCATTCATCAGACCATTTCACCTCTGTTTTGTGTTCTGCACCCTATGTTGCCAAGTATTTAACTCATATATATGCAGTTGCTTTACATGATGGTGGTCTCATTTTCCCTGTAATATCCCAAACTTTGGTGAGCAGTGTATTTCTTTTGTGCGCTCCTGGAGTAAATTTAGCTCACAGCTGTGATCAACCAGATTTGCAAATATTTTCTTTTAAAACTTTCTCGAATCCCGGTATAGGCATTTTCTTCACGAGTAAAAAATTATCATTTTACACTAATTCATCGAACTGAAAATATATCACAGTTCTCACTCACGGCTGTAGTATGCAGCTACTGTCGAGAGGGTAATTTTCAGATTCGTACAATATTTCCCAGTTTAAGGTACCAAGTACATAATCTAACCTCTTGGTGAGAGAAGTATTGCAAATATATTTTCTTAAACATGACCAACTACGTTGGAGCTTTTGCAGATAGCAGTAAATCGACAAAACAATATTGTCCAGTACAACCATAAAACTCATAAGATGATTTTAACTTTCCAATTTTAGCTGCTTCTCCAGGTACGTTCTGCAAAATTTTCAGGATGTTATAGGAGCTTCGGTTTAACGCACCAGTGCTATGTGGGTAAAGTTTGAGATATTTTTGGAATCAGAAAAAAGTGAAACTATTTTCTTAGGGAATTCCATGCAACGAAATTTAATTTCTTTTATATGGTTTATGATGTCTGGAATGTTTTCTCTATTTGTTAAGATTAAAGCTCCTAACTAAATGTCATGAATACTTGGAAAGAAGCCATGAAATGACATGGAGGAGGTATTGTTTCTCTTTGAGGTATAAAGTAATCAAGACACATCATACCTCAAAGAGAACCCCTGACAGAAATTTTCACTCATTTTGCATTGTTTCCACAATGTCGATACTCATGACATCTTAACAGCTAAAGATATTTCTTTTTTTGCTATTCTTTCTGTGTTTTCGTAGATGATGCGGCATTCTCCACCTTCAGGAGCTAAGATGTAGGATTCTTCTTCTTATTCGACTTTACTGATCCATGCGTTTAATAGTTTAATATTTTTACATAGGTTTTCTATTGCCAAATCTTTAGCTGCGTGAACTCTTATTGGATGGTCATTATTCTTGGGTTTTCTGTACTTCTGCATACGACGAACCTTGATCTCGGTGACCCAGATCCCCAAATTGGAAGAACAGATGATGTTCTTGAATCGCGTTATGATGCGAATGACATGCTTAAGAAAGACCTGTGCTGTCACGAGTTTCTGGATTCAAAACGGTGCCATCAAGACCTGTGGATTTAACGTTCATTGTATTCCGGGGTTTATCGATCACCGTGAGCAACTCAGTGGGCCATAAACAGTCGTCCGTCACTAATTCAGAGACACTGGCTCCAAGGAAGGATCAGAGACATAAGATAAACACAACACCTGTTCAACACCGGGATCCGAACCCGAAACCATCTCGCACGATTTGTCATAGGCCAGCGCTTAGACCACTGCGCCATGTCTTCACGACTTCTTCACTTGTGCGAGGAACTCTGACATTACTGTTCATTCAGTTTTCTTTGGGCCTTAGACACAGATCACTTAGTGTATCTGCGTCCCAGCAGTGTTAATCCCCGGCAACGAAAGTTTCTACCATTACAGCAAATTATGGCACCGAGTTATTCTGGAGCTGTTCATCGTAGGTGAAAGGTATTCCGTTCCCCAGTTTCGGAGGAGATGATTTCCAGTACAGAATATGATGACTATGAATCCCCATACAGTATAACCAGGGTCATGTGCATATTGTCAATGCAATTCTTTCACTTGTTAAAAAATTTACATATCATTTGTGCATCATTTTAACATATTTGGCCATAATCTGTCGCTGACCAAACATATCATCTTATTGAATTGCAACAATTCACATGAAATTTTTGCGTCGCCGTTTTCATACTGCTAAGAATTAGTCCACCCTAATAGGAGCAGCATTATTCATATGCAATTTCATCGTTCTGGAATTTGGAACTTATAAATTTCTTCGGCTTGTATTGGTAAAAACCACAATTTCCTATGGCTTTGTTCGCATTACCGGAAAATACAAATGAGAGGGAAAATTCGGCTTCGAAAACGAAGGATTTTGTATTTGCTCAGGATGTAAGAAAGGAACTACCCAAACTCCACATATTGCCATTGTCATGAATTGGTACATGTTATTTGTGGAGTTAGTTCCAGATATGATACTACTTATAATTATTTCTATGTATAACAAAATATTTCCACTTAAAAAGCCTCATAATGAATAATATTGTACCATATAGCAAACAAATCTACACAAACTCCGTTTACTGGTGTGAAAGTATAATTAAAGAATGAATACAAGGAAAATTGTATCTCCCGAGCTTTCGCTCTCCAACCGGGAGGCTTTCTCAAGGGTTGCAGACGTTACTAACAAGTCCGGCGAGTATAATAAACAGATTTCGAAACACTGATGGTCAGGAACGTCGTATTTTGAAAATTTGATCCTCGAGGCACGAGGCGATACACTGGTTTCTTTCATGCGGGGAATCATCTCAGTATATTCCTCCACGCGGACGGAATATCAACAGATTGGGTATCGTTGCATGCGTAGGGATGCGTGGAGATTTCAATACTCTCTCTGATCAGCGTACCTTTGTAGCCAGTATACGGCGCAATTATCTTTACCTTATCCCATAACGGGACTGCGTTTTTGTGCTACTTCTTTAGACAAGGCTGTTAAGGTCTTTCCCAATCTGATGTCTCTCATGTGCTCCTTAGTCCTTACAGCAATCGACCTTTTCGTCATTCCGATGTAAACTTTCGACGAACCGCCTGGGTACATCAGAGGTATCATGTACACTCCCTGCTTCCGATTTCCTGTCTGGGTTTCTGCACGTGTTTGCTACTGCTCTGTGTATGCTGTTTGGGGATCTGATGCCGATGTGAAGCCCATGGCGTCTCATTAGACTTTTGAATGAGTAAGAGAAATTTGGGATATACGGCACAGATCCGGCGTAACGCAAGTTATCTCCTTTTGCTTTGGGGGTTGTACGATACCTGGACTGAACTCTTTGTAGGATTTTTTCTTAGATCATATTCAGGGAAACCAGCTGCGATGCCTTTATTAATGATATCTGCTATCTCTTTTTTCCTTGTTTCTACGCTGGAACAGACATTGAAAGCTCTTACAAAATATGTTCTAAATGCTGCCATTTTATATGAATTTGGAGATACAGACTTAGGTGCGATAAAGTTGGGAACTGTTATTGGTTTGTAGTAAACCGCCGTGTCAAGTCGGCCATTCCGATTTTTATGCAACATAACATCTAGGAATGGTAGTTTTCCTTCAGTTTCCCTTTCTAGGGTGAATTTGATTGATGGATGCAATGTATTGATTTGTCCCCAGAATTCTTGAAGGTCTGCGTCAGAATACTGCCATATGAAAAATATGTCGTCGACATACCTGAACCATATATGTGGTTTTTTGACAGTGCAGGAGAAAATTCTCTCTTCCAGTGGGCGTAATATTGCTTCTGCTAATATGCTTGACAGCGGTGAACCCATAGGAGCACCTCTGGTCTGTTTGTATATATTTCCTTGGTAACGAAAGAAATTGTTGTTCACAGTCAGGTTTAGCGCTCTTCTTATATCTTGCACCGCTTCTGGGGGAAACTCATCATCCCTGGATAACCATATCTCGAGATTGTCACAGGCCTCCTCTACCGGTATTGACGGGTATAAGGACGTTATGTCGAGGCTTGCTAATATGTCGTGCTCGTTCAAGACTACGCCTCGAGTCCTACTTATAAAGTCTTGTGTTGAACTAAGGGCGTGTTGAGAGGGTGGAAGGTATTTCTTGAGGAAAACTGATAACTCTTTCTCAAGGTGATATGTGGGAGCTCTAATTTTAGAGACAATGGGTCTCACTTTGTGCCCAGGTTTGTGGTGCTTAAGCCGACCAAACAGTGGTGGTATCGATGGTCCCGGTGGGGTGACGTTTGCTTTCTTGATGCTTTCTGGCAAGCTAGCCCACTTTTTCATCCCTTGTACTTTGGATACCAGGGTATTAGTCAGGTCGGTAGCCACTCTGGTAGATGCCATCTCGGTGATAAAGGCCTTCAGCTCGTCATCATAATCTTTCCTATTCATTATGGCAATCTGGTTCGATTTATCAGTGAGTGTCATTGCCAGATCCTCCCTCTTTTGCAAGTTTTGTATGATTGACCATGCTCGGGCGTAATGTTTTACTGCTGTGGCTAAACTTCTCTTCAGTTTTTCGGCTGCTAAGTGCCTCACTGTGTCCTGTTCGGAAGAGGGTAGTCTTTCAATGGCTGATTCCAGGTGCGGGATGATTTCCTTGATGTTGAGTTTCGCTCTGGGGCAAAACTTTGGGCCTTGTGTTAAGATATTCGTTTCCTCTGCAGTGAGTACTTTTTCGGACACATTTACAACAGGAATCTTGTTTTCCGTAGGGAATTGTAGATGTCCATCCGATAATTCACACAGTTTTCTGTGGTGCTTCTCTCTCATGATCCCTTCGACTCTTTCCACTAGCATGTGCGTTCTTGTTATCCATTCCTCAACAATGACGGCTTCTTTGCTATGGTATAACTCATTGTGCCAATGAAACACTTTAGCATGCAGAGACATAACCTGCATTCTTTTTCTTCGTACCAACGATACTAATGTGCTACGCTGGAAATTCTCAAGCCTGCGACGGAACCAGTTGTCTGTGATCGCTGACTTGATGCGCAGGAACTTCGGGCAGACGTTCCGCTTCTTGCATTCAGTGAGAAAGTCTAGGTGCGCACTCTCTCTTGCCAGTTTCAGTCTGCCGTTTCTGTAGACCTTAAACATTTTCCCGTGAACGCCCGGAAAAGCGGGTAAGTACTTGTTGAACGGGATTCACACCTAAATATTATAGCAAACAAATCTACACAAACTCCGTTTACTGGTGTGAAAGTATAATTAAAGAATGAATACAAGGGAAAATTGTATCTCCCGAGCTTTCGCTCTCCAACCGGGAGGCTTTCTCAAGGGTTGCAGACGTTACTAACAAGTCCGGCGAGTATAATAAACAGATTTCGAAACACTGATGGTCAGGAACGTCGTATTTTGAAAATTTGATCCTCGAGGCACGAGGCGATACACTGGTTTCTTTCATGCGGGGAATCATCTCAGTATATTCCTCCACGCGGACGGAATATCAACAGATTGGGTATCGTTGCATGCGTAGGGATGCGTGGAGATTTCAATACTCTCTCTGATCAGCGTACCTTTGTAGCCAGTATACGGCGCAATTATCTTTATCTTATCCCATAACGGGACTGCGTTTTTTTGTGCTACTTCTTTAGACAAGGCTGTTAAGGTCTTTCCCAATCTGATGTCTCTCATGTGCTCCAGTGAGGCACTTAGCAGCCGAAAAACTGAAGAGAAGTTTAGCCACAGCAGTAAAACATGACGCCCGAGCATGGTCAATCATAAAGAACTTGCAAAGAGGGAGGATCTGGCAATAACACTCACTGATAAATCGAACCAGATTGCCATAATGAATAGGAAAGATTATGATGACGAGCTGAAGGCCTTTATCACCGAGATGGCATCGACCAGAGTGGCTACCGACCCGACTAATACCCTGGTATCCAAAGTACAAGGGATGAAAAAGTGGGCTAGCTTGCCAGAAAGCATCAAGAAAAGCAACCGTCACCCCACCGGGACCATCGATACCACCACTGTTTGGTCGGCTTAAGCACCACAAACCTGGGCACAAAGTGAGACCCATTGTCTCTAAAATTAGAGCTCCCACATATCACCTTGAGAAAGAGTTATCAGTTTTCCTCAAGAAATTCCTTCCACCCTCTCAACACGCCCTTAGTTCAACACAAGACTTTATAAGTAGGACTCGAGGCGTAGTCTTGAACGAGCACGACATATTAGCAAGCCTCGACATAACGTCCTTATACCCGTCAATACCGGTAGAGGAGGCCTGTGACAATCTCGAGATATGGTTATCCAGGGATGATGAGTTTCCCCCAGAAGCGGTGCAAGATATAAGAAGAGCGCTAAACCTGACTGTGAACAACAATTTCTTTCGTTACCAAGGAAATATATACAAACAGACCAGAGGTGCTCCTATGGGTTCACCGCTGTCAAGCATATTAGCAGAAGCAATATTACGCCCACTGGAAGAGAGAATTTTCTCCTGCACTGTCAAAAAACCACATATATGGTTCAGGTATGTCGACGACATATTTTTCATATGGCAGTATTCTGACGCAGACCTTTAAGAATTCTGGGGACAAATCAATACATTGCATCCATCAATCAAATTCACCCTAGAAAGGGAAACTGAAGGAAAACTACCATTCCTAGATGTTATGTTGCATAAAAATCGGAATGGCCGACTTGACACGGCGGTTTACTACAAACCAATAACAGTTCCCAACTTTATCGCACCTAAGTCTGTATCTCCAAATTCATATAAAATGGCAGCATTTAGAACATATTTTGTAAGAGCTTTCAATGTCTGTTCCAGCGTAGAAACAAGGAAAAAAGAGATAGCAGATATCATTAATAAAGGCATCGCAGCTGGTTTCCCCGAATATGATCTAAGAAAAAATCCTACAAAGAGTTCAGTCCAGGTATCGTACAACCCCCAAAGCAAAAGGAGATAACTTGCGTTACGCCGGATCTGTGCCGTATATCCCAAATTTCTCTTACTCATTCAAAAGTCTAATGAGACGCCATGGGCTTCACATCGGCATCAGATCCCCAAACAGCATACACAGAGCAGTAGCAAACACGTGCAGAAACCCAGACAGGAAATCGGAAGCAGGAGTGTACATGATACCTCTGATGTACCCAGGCGGTTCGTCGAAAGTTTACATCGGAATGACGAAAAGGTCGATTGCTGTAAGGACTAAGGAGCACATGAGAGACATCAGATTGGGAAAGACCTTAACAGCCTTGTCTAAAGAAGTAGCACAAAAAAACGCAGTCCCGTTATGGGATAAGGTAAAGATAATTGCGCCGTATACTGGCTACAAAGGTACGCTGATCAGAGAGAGTATTGAAATCTCCACGCATCCCTACGCATGCAACGATACCCAATCTGTTGATATTCCGTCCGCGTGGAGGAATATACTGAGATGATTCCCCGCATGAAAGAAACCAGTGTATCGCCTCGTGCCTCGAGGATCAAATTTTCAAAATACGACGTTCCTGACCATCAGTGTTTCGAAATCTGTTTATTATACTCGCCGGACTTGTTAGTAACGTCTGCAACCCTTGAGAAAGCCTCCCGGTTGGAGAGCGAAAGCTCGGGAGATACAATTTTCCCTTGTATTCATTCTTTAATTATACTTTCACACCAGTAAACGGAGTTTGTGTAGATTTGTTTGCTATATTATTTAGGTGTGAATCCCGTTCAACAAGTAAATATTGTACCATTTCCAGTATGTCGCCTATTCAGGACTAATATTAATAGCTAAGGAAATATTAAAAATAATCCCCTAATCTCACCTTCAGAACATTTTCAAATAGTCTTACTTTTTGAAATAACGAGTTCTTCTCAAATAATACGTGCATTCGAAATGTTTTCCGCTTTTATACGATCACTGAAGTTTTCATGCCATTTTAATTCCGCTAACAAAGGAGAAATTATTTTCCCATTTCTTGGAAATATTTTGAACCGAACTCTTTTGAATTTCGAAGTAGAAATCGCAGGAGTCCCTTAGCAACGTGATTACAGGTATCATATGATTGATGTCAGAGCTCCAAAATTTTATGCATTTATATCTTGTTTGTCGCATTCAGCAGAAAATTGCAAAGTATAATGGCCTTGTGTTGGAGACAGTGCGCATTATTCGTTGAAATACTTCGAGACCTTTCGAAGAATTCCCTCACTCTCATTTAACACAAAAGAATAAAAAACAGAAGACAAAAAACCTGTGCTGTTATAAACCACAACGTTTTGGTGAAATTTCGGTGGTTTTTTTTTCCTGTTATCATACTTGCAGCAAAAATGAAAGTTGCTCTGCTTCTTATTTGTTTTGGTAGTTTGTCAAGATGTTGATAATTTTCACGGGTAATAAATCCAGGCGAAAATAATTTAGAATTATAGTTAGGGAGCCAGTAATGACTGCTTTTTATTGCCGTTTTTCTTTTACGCATATTACGGCGGGAGAAAAGTGAACATTCTCGTCTTCACTCTTGGCACCCATCTCTGCATTTTACAGTATGTTAAACTCTGAAAACGAAACGGCATTTTCGATCACGGTTTCAAAAAACATTTATATTTTAAGTCCACATTTCAACATGATATGTCGTGCAAAGACTTTCCTATTTCGAAAAAATTTAAAATTTCTTCTAGTGTTCTGTAGCAGGATTAAATCTACTGAATTATGTGAATGTGCTAATAATGTTCATGGACTTGTCAAACAAATAAGAAAAAACTGTAACTCCATGAAATCATGCAAGTGAATAACGAACGACCAGAAGAGACGCAGTGAATTTTAAAACAAGCATTAGAAATTAAGGAGATAAACGTTTTTGGTAAATCAAAAACTATGAGACAATGCTTTATTTAGATGTATTGCATAGCCTCCATTATCAGCTAGTACCTGTTCCCACCTTTCGATTGGCTGTTTAATTATTCAATCAAAATATCATCCTTGAAGACGAAAACTTCCGCCCCTGGCGGCGCAGTGGTCTAAGTGATGGCTTCTGATCATTCGTATGGAAGGGGTCTGTGTTCGAATCACACGCGATGGCTTCTGATCATTCGTACGGAAGGGATCAGGGTTCAATGTTGTGTTTGTCTTATGCACTGGCTCTCTCCTTTCCTGGGAGCCAGTGGTCCTAAATAAGGGACGGGCGACTGCTTACAGCCCATTGAGTTGCTCACGGTGGTCGCTAAACCTCCAATCAAAAAAATAAAAGAGTCGAAAACTCTTTAACTACTGTTTCGAATTCTATACGGTCTTTCACTGTTTTAGCAGCCATATGATTCTGCAAAGACAGGATCAAGTGAAAGTCTGTTGGTACGAAGTCCGGTGAATACGGTGAGCAGAATTCTCCAGCCACGTTCCTCTAATTTGTGCTGTTTATCATAGCAACATTCGGTCCAGCGCCATCGTTGTGGAAGACAACATCTTTCGATTCATCGGACTGGAACGCTTAGACTTCAATGCGGCTTTTACAAGATAAAGTTCATGATAGTAAAGACTCGCACTGATCGTTTGTTTTATGTGCCAACAGTTCATGATGGATAATTCCTCCGAAATCCAACCAAACTCAGGGTATGACCTCTTTGAGTTGTGACGTATATGTCAAGACGGAAAGCATCAGTGAGATAAGCACTTGTCGGTGTAGCTTAATTGGAGAAACATTAGGCTCCGGAGCATAGAGATGCGGCTTTGAGCTTGTTCCCGGCAAATTTGTGTTTTCACATCTGCGCCCGAGTGTCAATATGGATCCACTGGTCGTTAGGGTCTTCGAAAAATGTCTAATGTTCCAACCACACATAGTCTGGAATTAACAACAATCGCTTCTTCGCTTTGAAAAAAACGTGTGTTTACTAATTCCATACATCGTCTGGAATTAGTGAGAATTATTTCTTCTTCTACTTCAAGCAAGGTTTGCGACGACTCACCCGTGATTTCGTGCCTACGCTTTTCTCAAGAATGGGGAGGGAATATATGCGGCATACTACCGAGGTGACGTACATGTCAAAACGGAAAGTAGCCGTGATAAGCACTTGTCGGTGTAGCTTAATTGGGAAAGCATTCGGTTCCGGAGCAGAAGGATGCAGGTTCGAGTCCTGTCACTGGCAAATTTGTGCTATCACAGAAGGGAGATCAGCTTTCGGAGACGTTATTGAAGCGTCTGCCTTTATGCAAAATGATTTGATGTGCTTCGTACTCTTCAACAGCACCCATTTTTCATCATCGAATGGTGACAATTCAATTGAAAAACAAATTGGTTTTGTAGTGATTTTGCAGAGATTCCCTCTGCCTATATTAGCCGATAATTGATGTGATATAGATTGACCAAGTTTGGGACATTCCTAAAGCCTGAATTCTCTTCATGGCAGTTTTTCGATGAACCGAATAACAGTGTCTTCGTGGTTGTGATGAGTGTCGGAATCAGTTATTGCGAAGATTTCTTTTTCATATAGAAAGTGCGTCCCGAACGGCACTTTCCTTCAACTATCCTATCGCCCGAATGAAACTTCGCTTAACAATCTTGGCTTGTTCGTTCACTTACGGTGTCCGTCCTGTATAAAAAGAGCATGTCTCTATGTGCATCTGGGGCCGCCCTTTTAGATCGAACGCCCGAAGCGAACAGAAACTATGTCAAACTTTATCAAAACTCATGTTAACACGTCAAATGCTGTACACTAAGTGAGTTGAAATTGCCAAAAAATGCTGTTTTATCGCAACGAAGCTTCAGTCAGCTAACTACCCGGTGCTGCAACCTGCTTTATGCTTCGGAAGCCTGATAGCAAGCTGTCTTGTTTGGCAACCTAAACGGCAATACCTTGTGGATTTACCGAATAAGTAGAATCAAAACAAAGTATATGCTTTGCCTGGCAACCCAAAACGGCAAGACCTTGTGGACAAGAGTAGGTACACGGTGGCTGCAATAAGAAGAGAACACTTTACTTTTTCAGCAAACTACAAAAGATGCACTGTTTTTATTTGGAGGTATAATATCCAGCATGAGCAGCTGAACGGGCTATAAGAAATTGCCTGTACCTGATTTAAGGCCACTGGTTCGATGGAAGGGAGAGGGACAGTGTCGTAAGACAAACACATCGTCCATGCCTCTCTGGGATTTGAACCCGGACACATCTCGGACGAATGATCAGAAGCCAGCGCTTTGATCATTTTTACACCAGATTTACATTTGAGAGAAAGTACAAAAGTACGCATTACGTTTGGACGAAACTGAAAAATTTGCTTTCTAACGGAAGGGTGCAGGTGATTTTAGTGGTAAAATATTAGGACCATTGCGGTGGCACGGTGGTCTAAGCGATGGCTCCTGATTATTCGTCCGAGATAGGTCTGGGTTGGAATCCCGTTGAGGCATGGATGCTGAGTTTATCTTACGGCACTGGCTCTCTGTCTTCCCTAGAACCTGTGTCCCTAAATTAGGGGAAGGCGACTGCTTGTTGCTCACGGTGGTCGTTAAACCCCGATTAAAAAAAAGTACACCTTAGGCACTAGAAAAACAGGAACGCTGTACGTTTTGAGGGTTGATCAATGAAGAGATGTATAGAGAATGAGTTATCTCTCAGAGGATGCACATATTAAAACAAGGCAAACAATTTTTTTCCGCAGGAATTGGAAATTTGGAGCCAACAGGCTGCTGAGAACAGGCTAATAAAGAATTGATATGACGGGAGATTCAAACTGTGGTGAAAGAACAAAATAGAAAAATCAGCGGAATCAACTTTACTTCGGGCTAATAGTAATGAAGATTATAATGAATAACGCTTTTGCTACCAAGCTAATTATCGGGAATATAGCTTTCACTAATATTATAATGAATTCAATGCTTGTACTAAGCTTCTAATAGTGAATTCAAATGGTTGTTGTTACTAGTTAATTAAGATAATGAATAAAATCTCCTGCTAGTAGTGTAGTAATAGTAATGAACAAACTTATAACTGGTAGTAATGTTGTAGTAGTAATTAAGATGAATAAAGTCTTATGCTGGTTGTTACTAATAACACTTAATGAAATAAATCTAACAGCCAGACAGATGTCAGACAGTACTATGAACTGAGAAAGACGTACTTACTTAAAACAACTTTTTATTAGATAAACTCTTGAATCATCCAACACACACACACACACTAATCGTATCGCAATAATGAAGAAAAACCTAATCACATAGAACGAAGCTCTCCCTATACACATCAACAGAAGGCTCTCTTTCACATAAACAAACGCTCTCCCTATACAACAACCAAACGCTCTCTCCGTACAACAACAAACGCTCTCCTGAGGTATCGTTGAACGCGCCTATTTATACTGGCTACCACCACGTTATGACTTGCACTCATTGCCAGATCTCATTCAGCGGGTGAAATAACATCTCGTTCAGTAAGAAGATAATTTACATAGAAAAATAAAATAACCAGAGATAGTAAAATCAAAAGGAAAGTGAATCGAGAGTATACGTTACAAGATAAAATACGTTGTACGATCCTCTCGTATTTTATTCCTCTCGAAGTCATAGCTTTAGCATCGTAAATTTAAAAGAAGGAATAAAATACATACATCTGTATAAAAAACAGTGTTTCGCGTTCCAAATGACGAAATGCTGGGTATCTTCGGGATAAATCACGAAAATATTTTATATTTAATTTTTCGTCTTCAGCAGTAATTCGAAAAAAATATTTTTGTATGTGTTGGAAAAATTGATTTCTGATTTTAATATTCCACAGTTTTTTTTATGAGTACTTGAATTTATATGTGACGAATGTCATAAAATAATGCTACTCAGTGAACACTGTTTTAAAAAAGGACTGAAAATAATTTAAAAAATGACAACAAACGAAATAGGTAAAGTGCAACATTCTTAATACTTATTTCGCACTGCTTTTCTTCCTTTGACTCTACAAAAACACGTATTCAGTGAAGTCTCTGTACGGTTCACCCCATTCCAATTTTCCACTCAAAATATGGTGTTATAGAAAATAGGCAAATTGAAAAAAGTGGAAAAGCAAAATAGACAAGTAGACCAATTTAACCCTACGGTCACACACGACCGAGTTGTTCATCGTCGAAAAAGGAAATGAAAGAAAAGCTTTCCACATACGTCTAGACAAAAACTCAATCAGTTGTGAAAGCAGGATTAATTTTGTCTATAATTTGGTATCTCGATCATGATCTCTCCTTAATATTCATTGGAGAGACACGGTTGTATCAGAATAATATGACCACCTACCTGGTAATAGGAATGACCACCCTTGGCCCAGATGACAGCGGCGAGACGGCGTGGAATGGACGCAATGAGGCCCTGGAAGGTTACCTGAGGCACACGTGCCCATTCGGACTGCAGCAAAGTATGGAGGTCCCGGAGATGACGTGGTTGTGGGTCGGCACCTCGAACCTGTCGATCCAAATAGTCCCACAACTGCTCTATGGGATTGAGGTCGGGCGATTTCGCCTGCCAAGGGAGAACGGAGATATCGTTGTCGTGTTCCTGGAACCAGTCACGCATCCTCTTATCGACGTGGCAGGGCGCATTGTTCTGTTGGTAGACACCATCACCACCAAGGTAATCATCCAATATGAAGGGATGCATGTGGTCAGCGAGGATGGTTAGGCAGCCGTTGGCGTTCAGGTACCCATCCAGTGGTACCAGCAGTCCCTGGTCATACCAGGAGAACATCCCCCAAACATACACACTGCCACCGCCTGCCTGTACTTGACCGACAAGCGTGTCCGGATGTTGGTTCTCATGTGTATGATGCCGTATTCATCACCGCTCGTTATTTCTGTGTGGTAGAAGCCATGATTCGTCGGAGAAGACAACATTTTTTACTCTTCCACTGTCCAATAACGGGGTCCCGTGCTAACTGCAAGCGTCGTTGCCGATGGACCTGAGTTAACATGGGCGCCTTGACGCAGCGTCGACTCCGGAGACCCATGCGTAACAGGGTTCGCTCTACTGTTATCGGGGACACGTACCTGGGTTAACACGGGTGCCTTGACGCAGCGTCGATTCCGGAGACCCATTCGTAACAGGGTTCGCTCTACTGTTATCGGGGACACGTACCTGGGATAACATGGGCGCCTTGACGCAACGTCGACTCCGGAGACCCATGCTTAACGGGTTTCGCTCTGCTCTTATCGGAAACACGTACCTTGCCCCAGCGTTTATTTGCGTGGTCTGTTGCTACACTATTGCGTGTTTATTGTTCTTTACCAGTCGACGGAGGCGATGTTCTTCTCTGGGGTAGATGGCCTTTGGGTATTCACATTTATGACGTGGGAGGTACTCGATGTGCCAGCGGTTACACCCTTACTACAGTTGCTATACCCTTACTGCAGCACCTCACGAACAGCCCACGAAATATACTGTTTCTGAGATGCTTCCACTTTTGGCGTGGCAGTCGATAACGACTGTTAAATCACTATCTCTGCACACTGTGCTCACGTTACGGACTAAGGCTCATTTATCCTGGCCGGCCACTTATACCTCCGTGTGGTCTACCTTGTCACGTGCACTCTGTAACGCGCCTGGGCGGGTACACTGTGATTCCAGTGGTAGTTTATGTTATTCTGACGCGACTGCGTATATTCAGAATCAAACTGCCAAGTCTACCCCGGCGGTTTGATTTCAATTTCATCCCGAGAACATGACAAGAAGAGGACTTAGAAAAACAACATGGCATCTATTTTTTCCAACTATTTCTGGATACCAGACTAATATATCAATTCCTTGTGAGTCTTAAAGTCATAAATTTCTGAAAGTCCGAGCGTTCGGATTTAGAAATATTTTGAAATTAAACGTCAAGTTGAAATATCCTCGAAAGAGGACCTACAAGGTACTGCTTATTAAATCAAGGAAAGCAAAAACCAAAAATGGAGTTTTGATTATTCTCTGCCTGATAGTAATACTTAATAAATTAGAAGGTATTCGAACAAAATTACTCCGAAAGATTCCGTTATCCTTCTTTCGAAGTATTTTATCGCAACTCATAATTCTTTTATGAGTGATTGGCCTTTCATAGATGCATACATGAATTAGATTTAGAAGAGGATTGATATCATAAACTGTTCCGCTATTGCGCTGAAGTATACATCGCAGTTTTATGACGTTTTCATTTGCGATTTACTATAAAGATTTGACATGAGCTTTCTTTAACTATCGGCTCTATTCCTGATAAGATTTTATGGAAAAAGTTTTTACGCTATTTTAAAGGCTCCTCCGTAAAATGTGGCTTATCGAATTGCACGTGAGAGAACTTTCTCTAGAAGTACGCTGCCTAACAGAAGAAAGACTCCGTTAGGAAAAGAACGTCGAACATACACAAAGGTCTGAAAAACAAACAAACAAACTAAAAAAAACATTAAAGACACGCAAGTTTTCAGTGTGCTGCTAAAACATGCAAATATCACAACACGTGTTGCATGACTCTATGCGCAGGAAAATATTTAATGCGCAAACCTTAATAGTAAATGTAAATCAGATCGTCCAATGAAGAGAGTGCTTTTCGCATCAGTGTGGTGTGGGATGTTCCAGGGTAAATCGGGAATAGCTACTTCCCGTTTCATCTTTAAAATACTTTGTATGAAAATTACGTCTGTGGCTGATGATTTCATAGCTAGAAGAATTTATTACTTCATCAAGGATCTGTATGTTTAACAGCACCATTGCACTGATAGCCTGAACATCTTCATCAGTAGTGGAAGTGGTCGGACATCACCCTTCTTCTTCGTGCGACTATTTTTGAACTTGAAAAATCACCCGTAGGCAGTTCGCTGTGGCAAAACATGGTTATATATTATACTGATCCGAAAGCCTTAGATGAATTTCAGTCCCCGGGGGTCCACTTTAGACCCTCAAGAAACGGATCACTGCTCGCTGTTCTGCTTTGGTGTATACGGAAAGAGGAGTGGCCATGTTAGGGACGCGACAACAATACAAGAACTAACTGATCAAGGTCAAACGTCCAAAACAGTTACTATAGCTACCGGTACTTCATCTACATACGAGCGCGAAATACGCAGTGCAGCTCCGGGGGAGCAGTGGTCTAAGCGATGGCCTCTGATCTTTCGTTCGAAAAGGGCCCGGGTTCGAGTCCCGGTGAGACATGGATGTTGTGTTTGTCTTACGGGACTGGCTCTCTCCCTTCTCTAGAACCAGTGACCCTAAATTAGGGACGGGCGACTGTTTATAGCCCACTGAGTTACTCACGGTGGTCGTTAAACCTCCAATCAACAACAACAACAAAATACGCAATGCTGCCAACAGAAAAGAAATAAAAACTGCATTGTTTAAACTACTGACTCACTCTCCTACCTCCATGAAATTAAGCAGAAAGTATCCACTGAATGGGAATCATAGATTTGTCTTCGGTTTTGGGTTTAGTATTTAATGATGTATACTTTAATTTCACGAGATTCTCTAAATGAAATCTGTTACTGACAAACTTCGATTAGAACATTGAAAAATTATCTTCATTGAAGAAACGGAGAACAGAAAAAGTCGGGTTCTCCATAACGCATTCGAATACACATTTTTGCCAAAAGGTATTAATTCATCTTTAAAATACTGATAGATCTCGCTTCAAACGTCAGATACTTTACCAAATCACGTCTCTGCTGTTACACAAGGAATGCTACTTTATAAATTTAAAAATAATTTTGAAACTCCCGGAACCGGAAAACAATTTCAGATTCCTTCAGGACGTTTTACGCAAACCCATATACAATTTTCAACAAATATTACTCTTTTGTATATCAGGTTCGATATCTGGAAGCTGCCTGTGCTCCTGATTCTTTATTAGAATAAAATGTTTCAGATATTTTGCATAAAGTGGGACACACTCTACCCTGAACCGCATATCAGATGAACTTCGGGAAAACTTCAGGAAGATTCCCTTCTTCCTGAAGTTTTGGGTTTAGTTTGCTCGTTAGGGAAAGAACGTCGAACGTAAACTGAAATGTGCTTTACTGCTTTATACCCTACGTGATAATATCTTTAATACTTTTACAGAGCCAATGAAAACTGAACTACATTTGAAGAGGATACATTGTTACAAGATCTTTCTTTCTATAATTTACCTCAGCATACCTTTCGAGAAAGCGTGGTCACTGGAGTTATAATAGTCTGTTTCTTAGATAAAAACTGGTAGTAATACGCCAAATAACTAAGTAAAGAACGATAACATCCGTTTATTGGCATAAGACCGCAAACAAAAGGTTGCAGGCTTTCAGCACCTGCGGGTGCCTTCTTCAGGCTTAGACGTGGTTCTGGAACAACGTTAGTAATCTAAATTAATGTACAGAAAATTTTAAATATGCATGTGAAATATAAAAAAAATGTACAAACACGTGACAGCACGGCATGTGCGGAAACAGAGGAATCAGATCATTTCACGAGAGACACGCAGGAACATGCGCCGTATCAAAGGCAGCTCCATTGACACGTAATCGTTGCAGACATCATTGCTAAACAAGATCTCCAGAGACTCCCTGATGGCTGTACCTCTGGCGGTAGTGTATGGTGCAACCTGTTGCAAATCGGCCCATTGTGGAGCGGCAGAAGATGTCATGACCTCCCTAGATAGGGTAGTGGAGGATTTATTCTTCAAGACGTCTCTTTTGTGTTCGGATATTGTCACCCTAGGTCAATATCCCAATTCCTTCTTTCATCCGGAAGCCGCAGCACTTTACTTGCTAACGCAGGGATATATTACATACCCCTTCGATACCAGGATGGAAGTACCAAGTTTTATATTGGCATGACAAAGAGGCCCTTTGCGACTCGTTTGTCAGAACATAAAAGAGACGTCTTGAAGAAAAAATCGTCCACTGCCCTATCTAGGGAGGAGATGACATCTTCTACCGCTCCACAACGGGCCGATTTGCAACAGGTAGCACTATACACTACCGCCAGAGGTACAGCCATCAGAGAGTCTCTGGAGATCTTGTTTAGCAATTATGGCTGCAACGATGACGTGTCAATCCAGCTGCTTTTGATATGGCGCATGTTCCTGCGTGCCACTCGTGAAAGGATCTGATTCCTCTGTTTCCGCACATGCCGTGCTGTCACGTTTTTATACATATTTTTATATTTCACATGCATATTTAAATTT
Organism: Macrothele yani; assembly: GCA_039090855.1. Lineage (NCBI taxonomy): Eukaryota > Metazoa > Arthropoda > Arachnida > Araneae > Macrothelidae > Macrothele > Macrothele yani. The sequence goes on along the minus strand of CM077013.1, from coordinate 63,295,163 downwards.
TCTGTACATTGATTTAGATTACTAACGTTGTTCCAAAACCACGTCTAAGCCTGAAGAAGGCCCCGCAGGTGCTGAAAGCTTGCAACCTTTCGTTTGCTGTCTTATGCCAATAAGCGGATGTTATCGTTCTTTACTTAGTCTGTTTCTTATTGAGTGAGACATAAAACTGCAGTCATTTAAATTATCACGAATGTAATTGCCAGAATATTAGCTGTATCCGTCGTACCTTTGCAATATCGTTCCCATCAGTTAAGCAGAAGGGTATTACGGATGCAAAATGCTGTTGAATAAGGCTAGCGATTCTCCAATATAAACTCCTGTCTTTTTATTATAGGGATTTAGAGCGACCACGGTGAGCAATTTTAAAAGCTATTGTTGGATCTTACCTTCACAGGCTGATGTGGCCGCGGCACCAGGTGAAGTATCGCCTGCAGTGAAGCACCCGATATCTCCACCGAAAAAAAAATAAACATCTAAATAAAAATAAAAAAACACTAAAGAAAATTTTGTCAAAAATTTTGCTCTCCTCCTCTGCTGCTAGGGGCTAGCAAGGAGTTTTCCTACTTGCGTTGACAACTGAAAATTCTGCAACAACAAATTAATTATCAGATTCCAATAATTAATAATGACCTCCCATAATTAATTATAACAAATTAATTATTAATTTCCCGCAAAACCCGTACCGCGATTGGGCGTGGATGCCTGGATTTAACTCCAGCACGTCCCAATCTACCGAAAATCACAGCAACGCACACACACACTCGAAAAGATACCCTACGCTCATTTCACGTACGCTTGACATTTAATATCCAACGTTATATTATATACACTGCCACCCTTATTCATGAAGTGGCACAAAAATCTGCTGAGATGAATGTATGGTGGGCTGCTCTATCGGCAGCTTAATTATGCACAATGATTTAAACACTTTATCACTGATTAAACGATAATACTGATTTAACTAACTCTGATTTAACAATTAACACTTATTCAAACACTGTTCACTGATGAAATTCTAGTATGCACAATAAACAAATAGAGCGAAGGAAACATATGTGAGAGATTACCCAAAACATTTAAATACACACTTTAGAAAACGATAATTGAGTACGCGCGTGGGTACCAGCAATTAAAATGATACAGTAATTATCATGACTGCCGCAGTTTAATTATAAGCTATATATATATCTATACCATTACACACCTGCATAATCTTGATGCCAAATTAGCAGGGAAGAGCTCTTAAGACGTATGGCCATAACACAAATAAAAATCACGAATAAAATGTGTTGGAGGGCTCCGCTGTCGTGCGTACTCCCTTTCACAGGGGACAGAGTTCTATACGCTGTTCACTGTCCGACGGCACTTGTAAGTCGTGAGCAAATGTTCATGTAAAGACCACATACCTTGGCAACCGTTGTCTGAGGTCCTCAGCGCAGAGAAGTGGCAAGAAATATCCTGCCTGTTTTGGTATATAGACAGCCTAGGCAAAAGTGCACTAATGTCGACCTAGTATCGGTCGAGAAGTCCAAAGGACTGAGATGTCCTCGTTTAAGAGGGGATCATTCATAGCCCTCCTTACTTGCTTCTCTGCTTCTTTTTCCGAGCTCTCCCAGCGGTCAGCTCTCAGGCCTAGGTTCCATGCAGCTCGCTGGTACTGTTCTCGTGCGTGTGTCTGGCTTTGCCACCGTCCTGAGAATGCCACGCCGCTTGTTTTTCTCTTCTCCTCGTTTCTCTCCTCTTTGTCCTGTCACAGGGCTTCTCTTAGCCACTTGAAAAGGGATTTATCACCTTGTTTTCAACTGTGGGTGGTAGTCGGTTCTCCCTTATCCTGTTCAGTTCGGAGAAAACTGCAACCACCAGAATGTCTCTTGGCTTCCAGAGGGAATTTTGGGGGGTGAGTTTTGCAGACTTTCGTTAGAGTTGAAAATGCACAAGACTGTTGCTATGAGTCCGAAATAGAGATGGTCTGTCGCCATGTGGCCTTTCACAATTCTCGTTTGTCAGAAGGCTACGAATTATGCACTTATCAAATAATGAACAAATTTTAACAATGGCAGTGATGAACAAATTAGAGGATCAATTACCGTAATTAATTATAACTATGAGTGTCGCCTTGCAGTTACATCGAAACACAAATTTACCGCATAAATGAAATATAAAAATTTTCCACAAGTTAGGCTGCACCCTATAACACTATAAGCAGTCGCTAGTCTTTAATTTGAGTAATAGTTTCCAGGGAGAAGAGAGGGCTAGTGTCGCAAGACAAAAATACCACCCATGTCCCATCCCGGGCTCGTACCGGTGCCCACTCGGATGAACACTCAGAAAACCACTGCGACCACTGCGCCATTAGGCGGCATTCTGTGAAAGTGAAGAAAACTCTCAATCATGTCATATAACAGATAATGCTAACCATTTTAAATTCAAATGTATGTTTTCTGTAAAAGGTTTGACTGCGGATGTGGTATCTACCCTTAGGTGACGTACTGCCAAAATTTTGTCATGAATTTCCAGTTTCTTTATAAGCTTTTCGTTTTATCATAAAAATGAATCTGTAAAACAGTCACATTGCACTTGTGATGTCACGAAACGTTAAATGCTACCGAAAGGCTCACAATTTTTGGTGATGCCTGTGTATATGTCTCTCAACTCAAGACTGTACAATTTTTGAATCTGACAAGGAATTGTATAGTAACTCTCAATAGGAAAAATAGGAAATTTATGTGTAAAAAAATGAAACTGTTGTCAAATCAGTGGCACACGTTTTTTTGTTTGTTTGTTTAAAGGTTTAACTACCACCCTGAGCAAATTAATGGGCTATAATTTGCAATCCGTCCCGAATTTAGGGTCACTGAGAAGGGAAAGAGATAGTTCCATTTGACAAACACAACATCCATGCTTCACCGGGATTCGAAACCGGACCCTTCTCGGAAGAATAATCAGAACTTCAAAAGAGCATTTATTTACAAACAAAAGACAACATACAAACACAAATTTTCACCGGGGAAAAAATTGCACAATAACTCACCGGTAACAACAATAACTCCACACAATCAATATCGCAATAAACAGAGAGTACTCTACAGGAAGAAGCAGACGACATCAGAGCAAGTTGAAGAATAACACACGGCAAGATAAAAAGAAAACAGCTGCACAACAAACAATACATACATGACAGACCACTAATGAAGCAAAGCGGTAAAGAAAAGTCAGCCGAGTTTGTCAAAATTGTAAAGGGAAAAAAACACACGGTCCGACAACAAGCTGCAGCCGGAAAAAAAAAACCACCTGGGAGTTCGGAGAAATGCGTTGACAAATGGCTGTAAGCCGACGAACAACAAAAATTTACATTTAAAGCGTATCTCGGTCACTAAGACCGACAGCAACACAGAGAAAAAAACAACCACTAGAAACTAACACCCCGTACCATTAACACAACACACAAAGCACAATATTCAAATAACACCAAGAAAACAACACACAATGCACAATACACAAATAGCACCATGAACACAATAAAGAATGCACAATACACAAATAACACCATGAAAACTTTGTGAAAAAGAACACAGGGGTTAAACTTGCATACAAGCATCACCCCCAAATAAATTCGGGTTGAAACAGCGAATACGCACTGTATGCACTGCCCTAACCACAAAAATAAACACTAACTACACAAGACAAAAACAAGAAACACGTCGGTAAGGTTCAGAACCAACACAAAAAAACCCCTCGGTACCACACGCCAGCAGTACCCGTTCAGTAAGAAAAAAAATTAAAACAAAAAAAATAAAAACAACCACAACATTAAACACAAAACCGTGCGAGAGTAAACTGTGTGAACCGACGAGTAATAAATATAAAATAGGTGAACGACATCAAAAGCAAACTAGAAAAAAAGCCGACACTTGAGCAACAAAAAACAAAACAAAAACACATCAGACAATGTGCACACCACAGCAAAAGTGCAATCAACATCAACAAAACAACATAAAACACCTTGGTAACAGTAAACAATAAACAGAAAATACCAAAACGCTTAGCCGGCACACAAAAAAGTTTGCCAACCAACGGCTTGAGGCCGACGAAAAATAAAATAAAAGAAAAGAAAAAGTCAGTAAGCGCTACCGACAACAAATTAACGGGAATGTGTGTGCACGGACAGCAACAAGAAGATAAACTAAAGGAGACACTTACCCACTGACACAGATCTACGGTATGTACAAAAATTATGCACTAAACAAAACAAACACCAATAAAAAAAATAAATATAAATATAATAATTTCTGGCTACGGGAGGAGAGCAATAATGCCTGCAGAAACATGAAACCATGACAAATATGGAGACCAGAGAGAGAAAAAGGCAGGCACATCCTGCCGAACCCGCGTCATGTCATACTCAAGTTGGAGGACCGATCTGATGGATGATCGGTACCTACTGCACAAAAACACCCTGGCCGGATGATAACGCCGGAGGGAAGCTCGATCCACGCTTCAGTGGTAAAACAAATAAATCGTCAACTGCGCTTGGAGAATGATGAATGCACAAACAGAACTGTGGACATCTACAGGGGGAGAATGGCGTCTGAGGAAATAAAAATGGAACATTGTATGAGGACAAGGGCAAACTTTGGAAAGAAGGGAAAACATAATCGAAAACAAGGGCTGCAACACCAGACAAGAATCATAGGAATGTGACACATCACCAAGTGTAGAACAAAAGAAGCAAAGCGGGGAAGCCAAATGACGGAAACGATGAAGGGTACGCGGAGTGAGCAACCGACGGTGTAGGTGTAGCCAATGAATGCCCCTGGCTTTCGGGGAAGCCAGGGAAGTCGATGGATCACTCCACGTACCTGGAAGATCTGTAGCTGAAACAGAAGGGATTGATAATGGAGCTGGGAAATTGGTAAGAAAATGCGAATAAAGGAGCTTGGCTGCAACTTGATGTTTTAAAAATGGAGAATCGTTTAAGTAGAGAAGAAAGGGAAGACTGAGCGACGGGGCGGAAGACAGAATGAGGCCAACAGAATTGACAAGTAAAGAATAAAGACAAATAAGACATTATTGAATAAGGCAGAACTGTGCGCGATGTTGAGGGGTATCAAGTAACAGAGGGGAAAGGCGATCAAAAGATTTCCAGTGAAGAGAAGAATCAAAAAGTTGAGAAACCTGAACGACGCCACTTGCAAACCAAGTGGAGAAGTTCAGGTACTGAGAATTTGGAGAACGAAGGGCAGAGGAGAAGATAAGCGGTTCCGCTAGGAGATCGTTAGTCGAAGCGGGAAGGAGGCGGACTAGACATAAGGAGTGCCAGAGGGAGAAAACGGTACGGTAAGTAGCGGGAAAGTGATTGGGAATGAGTGGAAAGAGGTCCATGCGGATAAAAGTAGCCAGAGAAAGAAAAGGACTTCGTGGAAAGAGCAAAGTGTCAATTATAGTAATCGAAGAACCGCAAGGAAGGGAAAAAATCCACAAAAAATGTTGGAGATGGAAAGCGTTCGATTTAAGGGACAAATCCGGAAGGGAAAGACCACCAAAAGAAACCGGAAGAACAAGCGTGGATCGATGAACCCAATGTACGACATCCCATATAAAATCTGTAAAAAGACATTGAACGTGACGAAGAAAGAGGGGAGGAGGGAAATGAGCAAACCTAGTGTGAGAAAGGGCCGGAAGAAGAAAAGCGGAAAGAAGATGCGACCTGCTAAAAAAGAAAGAAACGGTTTCAAAGGGCGAAAAGGGGCAAGGCGTCGATTCATGTCCATCACCAAAGGGGACCAAGTGGCGGCAGCAACCGCCACCGGGTTCCCGATGAACACTCCAAGAAGTTTGATGACCGTGGTCGACCACCGGGCACCCCAAGGGCTGTCACCGCGGGACGACCACGAGCCAGCCAACAGATTTAGAGGTATTAAGGGCTGCACCTGAAATTGAAGCATACTCAGTATAGGTAGACAAAACAACACCAAAAGCCTGTTGGGAGCGTAAAAAAAGAGTAAGGTCGTCCGCATAGGCAGACAAAACCACGCGATGGTGCCGTGTGGAGGCCACATCACGCGTAATGCCTGCCAGCAAACGAGATCGAAGGGAAATAAGAAGTGGTTCAAACGTGAGGGCAAACAGTTGACCCGACAGGGGACAACCCTGCCGGATACCGCTTGCAAAAGGAATAGCAGCCGTCATAAAAGAAGAGGTCCGAACACGAAGGGAAGAATGGGAATATAGATTGGAATGTGCCTGACAGAAAAGGGAAGGAAAGCCAAAGTGACGAAGAACAGAGAAAAGATAAGAATGATGGACAGAATCGAATGCTTGTTTCTGATCTACGTTAAAAATAGCGAGAGGTTCAGAAAGACGGGAAGCAAGAGAGTGTAAATCACGGATGGTAGTGATGTTAGTTGCAATCGAGTGGGAAGGGATCGTATAAGTTTGGTCAGGATGAATAATAAATTGTAGAACAGGGTTAAGGCGAAGGCCAGAATTTTTGCAAAGATCTTGTAGTCGGTGTTAAGAATCGAGATGGGGCGCCAGTTAGATAGAAGACCAAGATTACCAGTTTTAGGAATTAGGCGGAGAAGAGCAAAAGCAAAGTCAGAAGAAACGAAAGTCGAAGAAGAAAAGATCGAGTTGAAACAAGCAACGAGAAGAGGAAGCAGAGCAGGAAGAAATGTTTTATAAAAGAAAGTGGAAGACCGTCAGCCCCAGGGGCGGAGCGGTCATTCAGACTAGAAATGGCAAAACAAACCTCCGAGGGAGAGATCGGTGAAACCAAGAAGGGGAAAAAAAGACGGGACCTGAGGAAGATGTGATAATAATGGAGAATTCTCTGCAGGCGGCAGGACCCGCAATCGAAACCGATCAGTGAAGTACTGAAAAGTTCGATCACAGATCTGCACTGGATCAGAAACAGTTGAGCCATCTATAAGCGAGAGAAAAGAAATGTTGGAACTCAGAGCACGGTGGGATTCAAGATGTCGAAGGTGTTGAAACGGGTCATCATGAAAATGTAACTTGGAAAACTTTAACCGGGTAAGAGACGAAGAAGCAAAAGAAGATAGAATACTATGAAGTTGTGATTGAAGAGCTGCAAACGATGGATCTGAAGGAGAAAGGAACTGTAGTTTACGGTGAAGAGTAGTTAAATCATGAAAGCTGTGAAAACGGGACGAAAAAGAGAACTGACGTGCAAACGATAGGATAGAAAGTTTGGTGGAAAGCCACAGAGCTGCTGGGTCAACCGTGAGAGGAAGTTCAGAAATGGATGAAGAAATAATCGAACGAACTTCGGCCTGAAAAGTGGGATCGGAAAGGAGAAAATCATCGAGAGACCAAACCGGGGAGGAGGGGGACAGAGAAAGAGGACAAAAATATTTCCAGAAGAACAGGACGATGGTCGGAGGAAACAGAAGGATGATGGGTTACTTCAACAAGGGAGGAGTGGAGGAAACTAGAAACATAAAACCGGTCGAGACGAGCCGCAGCATGCGCTAAGGCGGCCGGAGGAAACCATGTGAATTCACGGGACAGAGGATGGATGGTACGAAATGCGTCAATGAGACAAAAATTACTAACTAGTTGAGACAGTTGGGAGGAAAGGTTAAGGCGACTCTCCCCGGAACCATCACGGTCAAGACCCGGTTGGAGAGTGCAGTTGAAGTCACCACCAATAAGAACGATTTCAGAAGGAGGAATTAGGGAAAGAAGGGAAATCAAATGCAAAAGAAGAGCATCAGCATCAACCGATGATTGTGGAATATGCAGATTGAAAACATGAAAACGGCGGGAAAGATAACTAAAGGAGGTACCTTGAAAGCAGCCCAGCAGACTCTGTGACTCAACGATATCTGAAAGAAGAGAATGAAACCGAGTACGGAATGCAATCGCTGTACCGGACACAATGTGCGTTCGGTAGTTGTAATAAAAAGCGTAGGGCCAGCGTCTCCAGTGGGAATACCCGGTCGCTAAGGAACAGTTCGTCTCCTGGAAGGGAAGGATATCTGTCCTCAGGAAACGAACGTCCTCGAAGACCAAAGCATTCGCGGCTGAAGACGTAAGGCCTCTACAGTTAAAGCAGAGCACATTTAGGGAAGGCATCACTGGGGCGGCTGCATCCAACCCTCCAGTTCTGCCTTCAAAACTTTAAGTAAATACGCCAACCGGCGAGCGTACTACTCTGTCCCGGAAGGCAGATCAACATTTAATAAGAACTCATGCAGGAACGTCAGTTGGGTTAGCATCTCCGGAAGGTGAGAGAGTTTACTCGCTATACAAGGGAGAGTAATCAATTTCGCCCGTCTGGGGCGAGCAATCAAGGCATACAAATCTGTGAATGAGAGGGGAGTTAAGTGGCACCTCAATGTCAACAAACATAGAGGTGTTGTCAACCAGAGAAGGGGCATAAGAGTCGTCATCAGATTCAGCAAATAAAGTTTCTTCAGAATCGGGATCGGTTACGTCCATGGAATCATCGTTCGGCAAACAAGAAAAACGGTTGTACATGGAAACTGAAGAAATAACAGGAGCCGGTCCAGGTGAAGGTGACGAGGATGTAGCCGTCTTCCTGGATTTCTGGCTGTCCGAGGAACTCGCACGACGGTTCGCTGAGCCAGGGGAGTTTTGCCTCTTGGTCTGCTGAAACTTGGGGGTGGAGGCCTCTTCAGACGCTGGCAGCCGTGGAAATTCCTGCAGGTCAGTGGATGCCGAAGCAACACGGACTACTGGAGGTGATACGGCAGAGGTGAAACCAGGAACAGCAGCTGGAACAGATTGAGTGGGGAGGGTGGGGGACAATCCAGAACGGTGGGTAGAGTCTCCGCTCGAACAGCAGCATCAAGTGATTGAGTTGGAACAGTAGCAGCTGTGGAATGTGGGCATGCCGATGCAAGGTGACTTTCACCCTTGCATCGGAAGCACTGGACGCCAGCAAACAGAATGAAAATGTTGGTCCGTGTTTCAGTTATGAGTTCCAGGTTGGTTGGCCGGTTAACTGTTGCTTGTGGGGTTGGAAAGATGACTCAGTATTGGCGACGACCGCCTTGAACATGTTTCAGGGGGAGTCGCGAGCAGCAGCTGGGAGGTACTTTGTGGTACCAACCACTCGCCCCATGGTGTTAAGGGCATCAATTAATACCGAGTCAGGCACTGCTGTTGGTACTGGAGACAAGGTGACAGTCACTGGTCTTTTAGCTGCTGCAACTGGTTGGAGATGTACGGAACCAATGTCCAAGCCAAAAGCCAGGATTTTGTCCACCGCTTGTTGATGAGTGAAGTGCACGACAACACCCCCTCCCAAGCGGATGATAGACACAATGCTTTCTCCGGGTACAACTTTAGAAATAGCATTTAAATACTAGGGGTAAGGTGGTGTCGCGCAGAGCAGGAACAAGTACACTTAAAATTAAGGCAGACGAAAGTTCCTTACCTTGAGGAGAGTCAAGTGGTAATGTTATCCTTAAAGCGGAAGCAACACGTGTAAACTCTGGTCGCGAAGACACAGAAGCACTTTGTAAAGTAGAAGTCGCACTCACAGCCGCGGCGAACGAACGAGACACAGGAATAGAAGAGCTGGGTACCCCTGACCCACCCTCCGGCACATTTGTAACCAGCGGTACAGTTGGCGACGAAACCACAACACTATTTGACTGAACACCATTCATGGTGGTCACGGAAGATACAGACGACGAAGAAAGCGCAGAGGTAGGAGATATAGACGGGTATATGGCACTCATGCTGGTGGAGGTAGTAGCCAACCCGGCTACTAACCCTCACGGCTCGAGCGTTGCAGCTTGCAACACTCAAAAACAGGCGAAAAACGAAAAAATAAGCACGTACAGCTTGTACGCCTCACTACTTGCGAGGAAGGAACTCAGGTAATAGCAACACACGAACTTTCAAAGAACAAACGCAAAAAAAAAAACACAAACTTCACACGAAACTTCCAATCCTGGCAGGAGCTCGAAAAAAATGCGACTGATCAGGCAGAAGGCAGCGCTTTGACCACTTCGCCACTGGGGCGGCAATTGCATGTCTTAAAAAACTTTTCATACATGCATTTCGTATTTGAATTTGCTGGGTTTTTTTTATTATTTTGGTTAGAATATGCACCTTTTTAATTATACTCTATTCCATATGTCGAAATCCTTGAAAAATTTCCCTGTCCTGTTAACCACTCATTTCTTTTGTTGCTTACCGTATTAGGACGTCTTTAGCCGTACGAAGTATGAATAAGTTTGCGCTTTTATTTAAATAAAATTTCGGACCGCCAGTTTCTCTGCGAATACCATGACGAGCCACCAAAGGATTGACCAACTCAAAGCTCCTGTGTTAACCCGACTCAACATAGCTGATAACTTTAAACTTTAATATAATACAATCAAAACAGTTTTGTGTAAAACGCAGGGAGTAATTTTTATAAAAAAATATTCGCAGCATATGCTAAGGGAACCGCGTAGATTAGATGTTAGTTACACGCAACAGAAAAGTCTAACCTTATTAAAGAGAAAATAACGTGTTTAACTGCATTTGTGATTAAAGAATATATTGGCAGCAATATGTGTATGCATGTATACAATACGCAGTCCCCGACCACTGGAAAAGTAAAGAGACAAACTCCCAAGGCCCTGGCACCCAGGAAGAGCCGCGGACCGGCAAGACAGATAAATGAGAGCTTAAAATACAAACAAAAACGTTGTGGTGAAACTGGAAAACACGATATTACACCGTGAAATTTATGAGCGATAGCCATGTGTCAAACCTGTTTTTCATGAGAATAAATGCAAAAGATAACCCCCTCAAAGAAAAAGAGGCCAAATTATTAAATTTTCTTTTGTTTTTATATCTTCAATGTTTTGAAGCACTGAAAATGTTTTCAGTCAGGAATGTTTGCGAAGCAATATTCTTATACTTTCGTCCAATCCCTAAAATAAACATCTAATTTCGCACCTGCAAATCAGTTTGATCTGTGTTAACTCATTTAAGTAGCACGGAACAGCAAAGCGGCCTTAGTAACTTTAATTGTCTTGATGTCTTAATATGGTAAACATATTTCCAACTGATCTGTGGTATGCCGTAATTGCACACATTTGCAAACTTCTTAAACGCGTAGAAATAAAAGATTGCGTCAAACAAGATCTTTTTTTTTTTTTTTTAGGTTTAACGAGCACCGTAAGCAACTCAATTAGCTATATGCAATCGCCCGTCCCTAATTTAGGGCCAATGGTTCCGGGAAAGGGACAGAGCCAGTGCTGTAAGACAAATAAATCGTCCATGCCTCACCGGGATTCGAACCCGAACCCTTTTCGGACGAATAATCGGAAGCCATAGCTTAGACCAAAGCGCTCACAAGTTTCCGATCGCTTGCCATGTGAAACGCGTTTCCGAAAATACTCATACTAAGTCTAACGTGTTTTTCGGTTTTGCTATATTTTATTAACAAATATATACACTAATTACGAAGGCCTGTGGAAGGAATTTACAGAAACTGTAAATGGTTTACATCTCCCAATCTAAAGCTATATTGCTCCTACTATACCAGGACACGAATCAAAGTTAAATCATATTTATATATGAATGTTGTGGATATTTTTGCATATTTCTGAGATTTGGGCATTCGTTCCGTGGGCATTTTCCCCGTGTATCCACGAAAGTGTGTCAAGTACCGGTAAACAGACATTCCATTTTAATCAGCAACAGTATTCTCTCTAAATTTTACAGTCTGTAGCAGTTGAAATTTCTCTTATGCAAAAATCAAGTCAAGTGTTGTTTGCTTTGTACTAGAGGAACGCAGAAGGGGAGGGCAAGGAATATTGAATTTTATATCTGAGGTTCTCACCTTTTTCTGGGAAAATAGACACTATATTTTTCTTTCAACTTTTCTCTGCTTTTTTTTGCAGCGAATTTTTTTTTAAACTGGCCTTTTACCACTAAGGTTTTCTTTTTCTGTTATTATATTTGTTTGTAAGCCGTGTTAAACAATGCGTGGAATGGTTTCAAATATAATCATTGGCACTGATGTGTCATATTTTCACTGTTGCCCATGCAGCCACTCTTTCAGAAAACTTTAAAATTACATTGCCTTGGACGGGGAATCGAACCAGAACCTCCCAATTACTGGTCGATCATGCTATTCGTTACACGACCCAGGACAAGGAAGTACCAAGCAACTGAAGCTAAGCAGATGTAATTTAGAAATCTGAGAACATTTCAGATTTGCGCCAGTCGAGGCAATTATGAGTTTCAGCGTAGCGTCTCAATGACCTTTTCTCACAGATGGGGTCGGATGTAGGTATTTTAAGTTGCAGTGCTTAAAGAACATCATACATAAACGTGAAACGAATTTTCCTAATAAATAATTGTTCGCAAATTCATAGAAAGCGATAGCAATGTAATGACTGGCGCTGATGTGCCGTATTTTCACTGTTGTCCATATAGACACTCTTTCAGAAAACTTGAAAATTACAACACTGAAAATAATAAGCACTGATTATTTTTTCCAGGGATGATTATTTTTTTCACTGATTATTTTTTCAGTGATGATGATTATATTTTTCACTGATTATTTTTTTCAGTGATGATGATTATATTTTTCACTGATTATTTTTTCAGTGATGATGATTATATTTTTCACTGATTATTTTTTTCAGTGATGATGATTATATTTTTCACTGATTATTTTTTTCAGTGATGATGATTATATTTTTCACTGATTATTTTTTCAGTGATGATGATTATTTTTTTCAGTGATGATGATTATATTTTTCAATGATTATTTTTTTCAGTGATGATGATTATTTTTTTTTTCACTGATTATTTTTTCGATTATCGCTCCAACGCAATGTAATTTTCAAGTTTTCTGAAAGAGTGGCTACATGGACAACAGTGAAAGTACGGTACATCGGTGCCAATGATTACATTTGCATCGCCTTCCATGTATTTGCGAAGAATAATTTCTTCGGGGAAATTCGTTTCCCATTTTGGTATGGATTTCAAATTTGCTCGCGACTGCTCACACACGCAATTTGGAGGGAACAGTTTACAGTATATATTCTACTCACTTAAATTGAATTTGTTGCATACTAATAAAATATGTAATCAGGGCGAAACCAGTAAAAATGCAACGCCTAGTTTACAGTGAAAGAAAATGTAGGAGCTAAATTTACATAGAACTGAGTTACGCTATCTTGTACCATCTCCGCAGCAGTTCCGCTTGCCAGCCAACGTCCATCCATGCGCTATAGCGGAATACGTATCGCTGCTTCTGGAAATGTGGACATTTTGAATGATTTTAGCTGTGTTTGCTCGTCTTTTTGCGTCGTTTCACAGTTGAGAAAGTTCGTAGCTTTGTTTTGCCTGAAATGTGACAGGTATTGTACTGCGTTTCGTGACTTAAATTGATTGTTCGCTATCTCGCGTGTATGTGGTCATGGCGTAGGAAGTCATGGCTGCTTCAAAACGTAAGTCTCCTCCACCAATGAGCTTTCGCTTAGGCGTTTCTGCACTGCATGATACTTCTGGATTTAAAGGCCTGTCGCTTTCTGTGATTACACACACCTGTGCTAACTCAACCAGTCACACTGCCAAAGTGTACATCTGAAATAACGGCTCTTCAAAAGTTCCACCTACGAAGATTGGTTCTTCTCCTTCCTTTCGACCCTTGACGTCACCACGAGGTCGTGTGTTACCGCCACCAGATGTCGCTTTGTCTGACCACCCTCATGATCGACTTGACGTTTCTGATGTCTTATGGATTGCATTCTTGTCCACTTATGAGCAAGCTTTAGATCAAACTACACCTTCTCAGAAATCTTCTATGGATCATGTATTCGGCTCGTAAAGTTGGGCGTCTTTCAATAACTGACTCTATTGGATTTTATCAGCGGATGCGTGAACATGCAGTGGTTTTACAAGAGCCCACGGAAACTTCTTTCACAAGATATTTTAATGCCGCGGGTCAGACTCTTAGGTCTCAAGTTGTTGGTAATATTGCTCGCACGCTCGATGGAATCATAGTGTGTTTGAAGTCAAACCGTGTGAAACACGAACATCTCATGGGAAGACTGGGTATCAAAGATACACATTTTACCCCTGGCTCTTGAATCATCTTCGAGTGACTATTTTCTTTCCCAATGGTCCAACAGAAGTGACTGATGAGGTCTTGCTTGTTGTCATTAGTAAGCAAGGCAACATTCTTGGACTTATACGACAACTCCGTGCTACCATGGTCGACGACAAATTTCGTCATGTGATCGGTTTCCGACGTGCTATTTTTTCGATGGCCACGGCTTTAAGTGGACTCTCCTTTCTGTCATTTATTTTGCCTTTCCGGACTGGAACCATGAGATTTATATACATGTTGGAAAATGTTTCCATTGCAAAAAAATCAAGACACGTTTCCTCAAACGGTCCAGAGCTGAATTCCGTACTTCCTCTCCGATTGAATCTATGTTTTCTGCTGAGACTGGCACTCTTCCTCCTACATCTCTTTCAAAATCCAGAGAACAATTTGTATATGCACCTTCTTCTACTGGACATGGTAATTCAGTCATGTCTTCGTCTCGTCCTGCTGAATTCCAGAGCTATCTCAAGCAATCGAATATTACTGTAAGTGCTTCCATGTCGGTAACATATCTTAGCGTATTGATGCTTCCCCATAAGCCACTACTCACATTTCAACTGATGACACTGGTGGTGCGCAATCTCGAGTTGAATTGTCGACAACACAGTTTGGTGCTGCTCACAGACCTACATTTTCCCTTATATTACAATGTTCCTCTACGGCTTCTCATCCCTCATGGAGAGCATGTAAACTAACAAACATCATGCTTCACGGACGCGTCCCTCATAGGCCATGGATTTGGATGTTAGAACGCCTTTACTTTCAGAAGGTGGCCCCGATACTAATGATGTTCTACCGAATGAGAATTTGTCCATTGATGATAGTTGCCGCCAATATGTATTCGATGACTACTGCATCTTTTCTTGTTGAGAATGTGATCCCCAAAAACATCGATCTTTGAAGAAGAAACCTCAATGTCTAGCGTCTAGATGATGACCATACTGTTCTTCGGCAACTTGAGTTCACGCGTAGTGTTTTCAACTCTGTCTAGCTGATTGAGTACATATGTTCCATCAAAAATGAGAAAAAGAAGTTCCAGCTAACATGAAAGCATTACACATCATTCTTAAACGGCCTTGTTACGCCATTAGGAAAGGTCCAATCCTGGTGTGGTACCAGTTCTTCACGGAAGAAGGCTCTACAGAAATGACTTAGATCTCTTGTAAAGAGTTTAAACTAAAGAGCTGAGAAGATTCTTTTTAAATCAACCCTTGACAATCCATGAACTGTAAATGTTACAACCTTTGTTAACTGCTATTGTTATCTCAGAGGGTGAATGCGTTTCTTTTGACCTTACGCTGAATACATGTATGTCTTTGGTGTCTAGTGCTTAGTTTTTCTTGTTTATTGTTTTCCCGTAAAAGTTGCAACTTGTTTTGTGACCATGCACTGAGTTGTTTTCTCCTGTACGGGTTGCTGATATTTTCTTTAATTTTGCATTTTAATTGGTGCCTTGCACTTTGCTATAAAAATGTAGCTGTAGTAGAAATTTTCAAACTGTCCGTTCGCATCCTGTAACTTTGATGCAGACAAAGTTTCCCTGAATAGTTGTTCTGTCTACTATGTGCGTTCGTTTGTATTTATCTCTTATTGCTTTTACACCAATGAGCCATTGCATGAAAATGGACAAAGTCCTCACTTTTTCCATGTTTTTCTTTATTAAACACACAGCAACCGAAAAATTGTATTTCGACACCTCTGAGATCCAACCCCAGATCTTTCGATAAGTAGCCTAGTGCGTTCGCCTTACGCTACAGTGCCAACAATCCACAACCCCAGATCTTTCGATAAGTAGCCTAGTGCGTTCGCCTTACGCTACAATGCCAACAATCCACGGCCGTGGATTGTTAGCATTGTAGCCAACAATCCGCTACAGTGCCAACAATCCACAACCCCAGATCTTTCGATAAGTAGCCTAGTGCGTTCGCCTTACGCTACAATGCCAACAATCCACGGCCGTGGATTGTTGGCACTGTAGCGTAAGGCGAACGCACTAGGCTACTTATCGAAAGATCTGGGGTTGGATCTCAGAGGTGTCGAAATACAATTTTTCGGTTGCTGTGTGTTTAATAAAGAAAAACATGGAAAAAGTGAGGACTTTGTCCATTTTCATTGTCTCCACGTATTTGGGAGCCATTACATTTTGACCACCTAACTAATGAGCTGTAAGATCCCCCTTTTGCACGCAAAACAGCGGTCACTCCGCGAGGCATCGATTCGATGAAGTGGCGATATATATCCTGAGATTTCTGGTACCATAATATAAACAGTAGGTTGCCGCCCCGGTGGCGCAGTGGTCTAAGGCGCTGGCCTCTGATCATTCGTCCGTAAGGGGTCCGGGTTCGAATCCTGGTCAGGTACGGATGTTGTGTTTGTCTTACGGCACTGGCTCTCTCTCTTCCCTGGAACCAGTGTCGCTGAATTAGGGACGGGCGACTGCTTATAGCCCATTGAGTTGCTCACGGTGGTCGTTAAACCTCCAATCAAAAAAAACAAAAACAAAACAGTAGGTTCTGCAGTTCCAGTACATTTCCGGGTGGTGGTCATTTAGCACGAACCCGCTTTTCGAAGTCGAACCACAAATGTTCGATTAGGTGAATTTGGGGGCCAGGGGATTAACACAATGTCATTAGCATGTTTCTTGAACCACTCCTTGACGATTCTGGCAGTGTGGCATGGCACATGTTCATTTTTGTAATGGACATTGGAGGAGGAAACACATTTGCCATGAATGGGTGAATTTGGTCAGAAACGATGTACCTGACGGCTGTCACGGATTGTGCTATTGGGATAATGGGGCCTAAAGTGTCCAAAGTGAACATCGCCCAAAGCATACCATTGCCGCCGCCGGCCTGCTTCCGCCCAACAATGCATCAAGGTGCCATAAAATCCGTTGGTAATCGGCGTATCCCCGCTCGGCCGTCTACGTTGTGCACCAAGAATCTTTTTAGTCATACTAGGTCACTTTCTTCCAATCATCCACGGTCTAATCTCGATGACCTTGGGTCTATTTTATGCGTTGTTGGCGATGACGTGCAGTGAGCATGGGGACCCGGTTGGATATTCAAGTACGAGGGCCCTCGCGCAGAAAACTGCGATGAACTGTGTGCAATGACACATTGCCCTTATCACCACTGTTGTAGATGCGGGTGATTAGTCGCACTTTGGCACGGCGGTCACTGTGAAAAGTTCGAGACAATCTCCGCTCCCCTCTGGCCTCAATGAGCTGCGGGCAACACGTGGATGGACGACGGTTCATCCTTTGGCCATCTGTGCACCACTTTTGATACGTACTCACCACAGCGGCACGTTGACAACCCACAAGCCGCGCCGTTTCCGAGATCGCAGTTCCGATGCACCGTGCCATCACAATTTGTCCTTTATCAAACGCCGATAAATCCGCAGCTTTTCCCATTCTGACTCCAAACACTCTACTAACCGAAAGCCGGTCCTCCGGTTGTATATATATTGCTCTGTGACCTTCACCTGTGCCGCCGTTCGGTCTTCAGGCGCGTTCATTTCTCTAGGCTGGGGAGGTCATAATGTAATGAGTCATCGGTGCATGTGCTGATTGTTTTTCTGGCTTTCCATCAGTTGTTCATGTAATTTGCTTGATTGGAAAAAACAAACAAGAAAGATGACATCGAATTTTCGGTTGTAGTGAGCACGTATCTTGAATTCTTTTCGCCACTAATAAAATATTTCAAAGTCTGTCAATATGAATGGAAGCGGCTTAAAAAATGAAGGAGATTTCTACAATCGATAAACCATCTAGAAATAGAAATAACTACTTTCTCCCACTAGCGGCTGACAAGTTTGTTACCCAAATTAACAAACAGTGTACAAAAAGTTTCTCTTAGATGGAGGAAGATATCAGAGACAAATAGAGTATCCAATGGAACAGTTAGAGAAAGAGATATAGCGGAAAACATGATGTACATTTACGACCTGACGGAGAAATTCTGCATAATGCAAAGGTAGAAAATATGCGAAAAGCACTCGTCATTGAAAAAACTGAGATAAAGAAAATTAATTTTTTAAATACGCCTCCCTGAAGCAGTGATATCGAGCAAAAGGTTTGGACATTTATACCCCTTAGCGGGGAAACTGTGCATTATTTTAAGAAGATAATGTTACCCATATTTATTGTTGCGAATGACATACAGTAAAAAAATATTTAGAGTACGATTTTCAGAAGCGGAGATACAGCTGTAGAAAGAAATACACACTAACACCGCCTAGTGCCAGAACTGAGAAATACAAAAACCAGGAGGAAAAGTATCCCACAAGGCAAATGGTATCCGATGCTAAATTTCTTTTGAATCGGTCTTTTAGAAGCAGAGATATCGAGATTAAAACATGTTAAATAATTTCGAAATTCTAAGAAATTCTGCATTATTTCGGAAAGCAAATGACCACAAACATTTTTCGTATTTAGTAGTATCTGACTGAAAAAGGATTTTTTCAGATACGGCTGTAAATATGCTGTAAACGCAAACGTAAGCGTATGCCGTCTGATGGCAAACTTGTACGTTCAGAAAAAAAAATTACTTGAAAAACAATTCGCACAGAAAAATCTCTCAGACAGGAACGAATTTTTCAAATCGGACCGTTAGAAGCAGCGATATCGAGGAAAATAAAATAAATCTACTCTCCTGGAGGAAAAACTGTGCATCATTTTAAGCGGAAGATATTTGTGCAAGACTTTTCATAGTGAGCGGTACGTGAAAACAAAGAAATTTTTCAGTCAAATTTTCCGAAGCACAGATATTGCTTCAAATACGCCAGAAATGGAAATATGCATGTCGTAGCGTCAAAACCATGCTTTACCAAAAGTTTGAAATTACATACAAAACATTTCCCACCTGCAGCTCAAAAAGAATTTTTCATCCATGATTTACAAACAGAAGTATCGCGAATATTGATATTTAACTTTACGCCCTCTAGCGGAAAGCTATCAATTACTGAGAAAAGAAACTACCAAAATAATCTTCGTTATTAATCGTATTGAATGGAAGAAAGAAGTTTTGTAGTCTGATGTTTAGAAGTAAGGATATTGAGATAAAATGTATTTTGAATTTGGTAACATCTACATTTAAGCCCTGTAGCGGCGAAGTTGTATTGGAAAAACCCCTAAAAGCAAGGATCACCGTTTCCACACTTCGTGCTTCCCAACGTAAAAACTATTTTTTAAATCCGACAAATAGTTGCACAGGTACCCATAGACGGACTTACGGACAAAGATATTATAAACACGTACCTTTTTTACAAAAGACGTGCAAAAATGGTCCATTCCCTCGATGCAGCGCGAAAAGGAAATCGGCAGAAAAGATAACTTTATTCCGGTCTTCCGTGGTTCGCTCTGTTTTCTGGCAAACTCAGTCGCTGATGATATTCCGTGTTGAGGTATGTTCTGGTCATACATTTATACCATAGGCCCATACGGTGGAGGGATCGTTGTACACCACTCTATGCTCCCTGGTTGCAGACCGCGGTGTTCCAAGATAAAACTCCTATGGTTCGGAACAATAAGGTTTATCCGCTTTCTTCCCAAGCATTAAACAGCACCGACAGTCCAACGCCCACTCACCAGTTAAGCTCTATGTTGCTTCGTATCCACTCTCAGTAGGCTTTAAAAAGACACCACTTTGTGCTCCCTGGTTGCAGAACACGGTCAGCTGTTCCAAGGCTCCTTTTGTTCCGGTAGAAACGGGCTATCCTTCTCTCTTCCCAACGCGCACGCGTAATTGGCGAGTGGGTGTTCTTTGAAAGTCCAACACCCATCGCCGGTTACGCGTTGCGCTTCTTTCCATCCACTCTCGGTAGGCTTTAGCATCAACATCCTGTGAGCATCCAACAAGTTTTGCTGTTCACCTGATACTGCAATCCTTTGTTCTGTACCTGGTGATCAAGCTTCTTTCCAGGGAGTGTCAAATCCCCTGGAAAGGAACTTGATCACCTTTCTTTACTCATTACACCCCACATGTCACTGATACTCTTCAAATACGTCACTTACCTATATAAGTGTGTATCCCCACACGGAAAACGATCCAAACGTCAGATAAAGAGAGGGGTCTTATGTTTTGCTGCTCTATGTATAATCACATATTAGTGTCAACCGATAAGAGATTTATTCACGAATTTAGATATTTTTAAGAAAGCATATTTAATTGTGTCTTCAAGATTGGTTGTAACATCCCCGCCAAACATAGCCCAGATAATACTGTGCAGTAATTACACTATTTCCTTTGGTTTCATCTAAAAGTCGCCTGTTTAATTGTCGAGGTAATGTAGAAAGAGACCAAAAAGGAGAAATATTGCCTTTCAAGAAGCGTTTTTTTCTCCAGCTATAATAAAAAAACCAGCTCCGGGGCTGAAGACCACGTAAAAATGTGCTACACAGAAAATATTAGTATCAGCACTGTATGTAAGGGTGAATGAGCAGCTAGAATTTTTATTGGTTTATGCCTATGCGCTTCGTCATGCGTAATAACAGACTTGATCTTATTTTCAAAAATAAAAACAATTCGCTCATTATTTTGGGCGAGTAGTTCGTAATCTGTCGTTGGCCGGAAGGCATATCGAAATCCGAGAGTCCGCACGAAAAAAAAATGGTTGTCGAAAAATGTTATGGCGTTGTGTTTCTTTTCCTCACATTTCATTTTTATTGTTTCCCAAAAACTGACACGCCTTGCACTCACGTACACCCAATGTTAGATGACATACAAGATAAAAATTCAGCTTAAAGCAACTTGCGAAGATTTTCCAAGTTATTTGCCGACTAGAATAACTGATAAATTAAGCACAACGGCCTTATGAGAAAAATATTCTTTCAGTAAAAGCGCTATGAGCGAAAACGTTTTTCGCCGTGGGAATAGTTTAAATGTTTTATGGATATGATTCGGTGTTTCCGTAAATAATTTTTCACGTAGAGCAACCCACATTTTGAAAAACTGTTTGCTTAAGAAAGCCACCAGCGACTTTTCACAGTGAAAAATACGAGTCTTCCACAGTATTTGGAGCTTAACCTGAAAGAAATGGAAAATCTCCTACCCAGCTGAAGTGAATGAAAACTTCACGACAGAATAAATGCGGAAGAAGTCTACGCGGAATACTGTTTTGAATTTAGATGAACTGTGAATTGCGGAAATAATTGCATTTCTGCTGCATCAGTCGACATAAAAAATAACACTAAGTGCAAATGATACATTTTAACGAGAAGCATAATGCACAATCTTGATGCTGATGACTACATTATATGTAGGTTGTAATATGCAGCTAAATATACACATACATACTAAGCAACTCAAAAGTCGTGGAGATAAATCAAAAATAAGGGGGAAAATACAGAAGAAAACTACTCAAAGGGAATATATCTCATAAAGCATATATTCAGCCGCACCAAAAAGTCACGGTTTGCTCATTCTTTCTACTTTGTTATTCTCTGTACTAGTAATACAAATGCAAATGTGTTCTGAGAAGAAGAAATAAGATCAATTTCTTTTACGTATAAAAGCGGATTAAAATATTAGAGAGGGGTGCGGAAGACAATGTTAGCACTTGCTTCTAAGTTGGGGTAGCACGGATTAGTATTGTAGATCCTGGGTGACGCCTGTATACAATTCAGCCGACATCATCATCATTGTCAACCATTATCAATCCACTGCTGGACGAAGGTCTCCCCAAGTTTCCTCCACAACGGTCTGTCTTGTGCCAGTCTCTTCCATGTCACTCCCGCATACTTTCGAATTTCATCCACCCATCTTCCATGTGGTCTTCTTCTGGGTCTTTTCCTGTCCCTTGGAATCCAATCTAAAATTTCGGCTGTCCATCGATGGTCTGTTCTTCTGGCAGTATGTCCAGCCCATTGCCATTTCAGGGATTTAACTCTGATCATGATGTCTTCCACTCTTGTCATTTTTCGGATCCACGTGTTCCTCTTCTTATCTCTCCTGGTTACACCAAGCATGCAGCTCTCCATGCTGCTTTGAGTTGTCTGCAGCCTTTGTATGTCTCTTTTAGCTAAGGTCCGCGTCTCTGCACCATACGTAAGCACTGGAAGGATGCATTGATCAAACACTTTTCTTTTAAGACATAATGGCATATTGCTCTTGAAAATTATGCTGTTTCTTCCAAAAAGCTCTCCAGGCAAGTTTTGTACGCCGATTAATTTCTTCACCAATGTGACCCTCACTTGATATCTGCTGTCCAAGATAAACGTACGTGTCCGTTATCTCCAGCTTTTCTCCATCAATCGATAAATCTTCATTTCTTGTAAAAGCATTGTACATCACTTTTGTCTTCTGAAAGTTCATTTTTAATCCCACTTCTTTACTCTTGTCAGCAAGTTCCTGGATCATACTCTGCAGCTCTGATGGGGTAGTTGCAAAAATGACTACGTCATCAGCAAAACGAAGGTGGGTTAGATAATCTCCATTAATCTTTATCCCTTTGTTTTCCCAGTTCAGTGATTGAAAGACATTTTCCAATGTGGCATTAAAGAGCTTCGGAGATATGGTGTCACCTTGTCTCACTCCTTTTCCAATTTTTATGTGTGTTGTATTTTCAAACAGCCGAATCTTTGCACTTGCATTTTCATAGATGTTATTAATAATATTAATGTATGCATCTTCAACACTGCAGGATTTCAGAGCCATTGCAACTGCTGATGGTTTCACCGAATCAAAGGCTTTTTCATAATCGATAAAAGCCATGCACAATGGAAGTTCATATTCCCTCGCTCTTTCAATTAGTTCTCTCAGTACGTGGATATGATCTATTGTACTGGAGCCACGCCTGAATCCAGCTTGTTCTCTCGGTTGAGCTATGTCCAGTGTCACCTTCAAGCGGTGTGAAAGAACTTTAGTGAAGATTTTATAAACCACTGATAGGAGGCTGATAGGTCTGTAGTTCCTGAGATCCTCAATGTCACCTTTTTTATGTAGCAAGATCATTGTAGCGTTGTTCCAATCCTCAGGAATTTTCCCTTCATTAAGGCATCGAGTGGAAATTTGGGCGAGTACTGTTTCGATTTCTCCCCTTGCATCTTGTATGATGTCTACAGTAATTCCATCTTCTCCTGGAGCTTTTCCTCCGCTTCATGTTCTGGATTGCATGTGCAACTTCTGCTGGAAGGACTGGAAGAACTCTGGTACTGGTACCTTTCATGATGTCTGGAGTGCATGTATCATCCCTTTCATATAATTTGGAGTAGAAATCTTTCACTCTTGTCAAAATTTCGCCTCTATTTCTTGTTACAGAACCATCTTCTTTTTCTCAGTGCCATAATCTGTTTTTCCCCTTACTGAGATGTCCCTTTGCTATCTTTAGGCTTTGGTTGTTTTCAATTGCTTTCCTTACTAGTTCACAGTTGAATTTCCTTACGTCTTCAGTGATACTTTTTCGTACTGTCTTGCATAGCTCTATATATTCCACTTTGGAAGTCACATCTTCTTTAGTTGTCCTCATCTCTCTTCTTTTTTGCATCAACATTTTGGTTTTTCCTGATAATTTATTTACATGCAACTTGTTCTTAGACCCAGCTAATTTTGTTGCTGTTTCCATAAGAGCTTTGGTTACTTTTCTGTTAACTTCAGAGATGTCCACTTCTTCCGATGTTAGGCCTTCTAAAGCAGAGAACCTGTTCTTCAGTTCCAACTTGAAGGTATTATGGTGTTTTTTAAGGTTGGTTATGTCAATAGATTTTGTTTGTCTTATGAGCTTGCCACGTTCAAGTTTAGTGTTGAGGTGCATCTTACATCTCACCAATCTATGGTCACTACCTGTGTTGAACTTGTTTAGCACACTGCAGTCTTCTATGACGAATATTTTGTTACACATAATAAAATCAATTTCACTTGTCGTCCCATTTGGATGTCTCCATGTCCATTTCCTGTGTGGCTTTTTCTTGAAGAAGGAGTTCAAGATGAAAAACCGTTCTGCCTCTTCAAACTCAACGAGAGTATTTCCACGCTGGTTTCTGTTGCCGTGACCGAATTTACCTACTGAAGTTTCATTCTGTTGCCGTTGCCCTATTTTTGCATTGAAATCTCCCATAGTTATCTTCAAGTGCTGCTTACCTTTATTATTTAAATGACGAATTTCCTCATAAAATTCTTCAATTTCTTCTTCAGCATGACTTGTGGTGGGTGCATAAGTTTGAATAATCTGAGCCTGGTATCTTCTCGAGAGTTGGATAACGAGTCGTGCAGCTCTGTCAGAGGAACTTTCAACTTCTACAACTTTATCCTTCAGTTTCTTGTTTATTATAAATCCAACACCACTAGTTCTGCCAGTATCAGTCCCACGATAGTAGAAGATATGTCCACTTTTCGGTTCAATGAGATCTTCTCCTTTTCTCCTTACCTCACTTAGCCCCACGATGTCCCACTTGATCCTTTGTAGTTCCTCTTCCAATTCAAGAAGCCTTGAATCAAAAGATAGGGAGCGTCCGTTATACGTCGCCAAGGTCAGCATCAGATGGCAGCCTAGTCCGGTCCTCCGGGGATTCTTAGTACCCTATGCCTTCATGTCGCACTGGCCGCTGCCTTGGCCAGGTACATTCCAGCTGCCGGAGATTGAGGGCCAAGATTTAAGTTGTGGAGTCATTTTGGAGGGGTTTGGCCATAACTCACCACGCTGGCCAAGCGGGTTGGTGAGTGTGGGATAGCATTTCCTCTAATCCCGATGGTATAGTTATACCGCTATTGGCGGTCGTCAGAGCCCCTTTAGTGGAAACAGGATGTACCACGAGAAGGCGGGGTTGACATTTGTCAAGGAGAGACTGTGATGTTACGCATCACCTGACCTTACATCCCTCAGCCGACATACACCGTTAAAATTAATGATGAGAATTCACCTCCCCGGTGGAGCGGTAATCGAAGCGCTGGCTGCTTGCCATTCGTCCGACAAATGTCTGGGTTTGGTTCCCGGTGAGGCATAGATGTTATGTTTGTCTTATAGCATTGGCTCTCTCCCTTCCTGGAACCAATAGCCTTAGGTTAAAGACGGGCGACTGCTAATAGCCCATTGAGTTGCTCACGGTGGTCATGAAACCTTCAATCAACCAAAAAAAAAAAAAAAAAAAAACAATTCACCATATTCAGACGCCATGCTGTAACACAGACGTGAAATACTTATTCGATTCTTTCAGCGTTACGCTCATTGCTCACCCAGTGTCGCACAAGTTGAATTTGGCTGAATAGCAACGGGTGCGAAAGAAGTGTTCGTATTCAAATATGGTAAAGGTGAGTCAAAGTTCACAGGGCATAGTAATTCAAATGTCAAAGAAACAACGTGTAAAAGAGGGAAACTGAAAATATTGGATAACCAAAACAGTTCGCGCCGTTTTGCGAATTCAAGAAGAGAAGGAGACGCATGCGCAGAACGAACGACCGTTAGCACAGCTGTTCCGCGATGCTGCAAAGCTAGGACATGGTCATTCACAGGGTATCTGGCACGTGTCTGCTACGGTTGTACGTTTTAGAAGAAACCAATGCGCGATATGGATCCTTCGCACACAATAATAAGGTTATGTACGGTCTCTGAGCATAAATTGTGCGCAAACGCGACACAAACTACGAAGGGCAGTTGGAAACCACGTGGTAAGTATAGCATTTGGCATAGCATTTGGTAAACAATTGGTATTTTTTTGCATAGCATTTGTAAAACGCGTGGTAAGTGATGGAACGACCAGAAACTGATCTCAGAAATTTCGTTGTGGAGAGGAATCGTTGGAATATGCCTTACACAGTGGACGACTACATTCGCTAGATGATGACCATCTCCTGTGTCCCACATTATTTTTAAGATGACAACGAGCAGCAGCAGTCAGCTGTATGAATGTCTTTGCTCTCACGTCAGCACAGTAATATTTTGTTGTGTGCATAGTACATTGTCAAGGGCATAATGTACCGTCCAACCACTATATAACGAAGTTGAAAGGAGAGTTACAAACATTCGACAGATGTGAATTTCATTATAACCTGACTGATAAAGGAAGGACTATTGTTGGCATTTTACTTTATGTCCGTTAAAATTAGTCAATAATAAAATGTTTCTCAACTAATCGGATGTAAGTAAGACTTGTTAATTAAAAACTACACAGCTTGTCCCAAAACAACTAAGAATGTTTTTATAAAAAATGTGCAATACTGCGTTCGACCTTGGAACGGTTGTCGTTGTAGTAACCATAGCAACCGGCCATACCTGCTCAACACATATGCGTTGTTGTTAGTGCGTAGTTTAATAAGCGTTGTTTCGTGAACCCCTGACAAGTGTTTTCACGCTGTGGTTTTCAAAAAAATGGATGTGAAAGAGGAACAAAGATGCGCCATTAAATTTAGCTGTCGACTTAAGAGGTCTGTCGGAGAGACAGACTTCTTAAGGAAGTCTGTCGCTTTATGCAATAGACTTATAAAGATGAATGTCTAAGAAAATCAACAATTTACAGATGGCATAAAACATTTATGGATGGAAGTGAGTCAGCGGTTTGACTTTAATCACGCACGGAGGGAGACCTTCAACGAGTGTTACAGAGGTAAACAGCAATATAATAGGTGTTATTATACGTTGAGACCGACATCTATCATTTAGAGATATCAAAGGTATGGTTCACATTTCAAAATCATCAATTCACAGAATTTCAACCCAGCATTTGGGCATAAACCAATTTGTTCAACTTGGGTCCCCCATTTCTTGACAAAGGAACAAATGGATCGTCGAGTTGAGGTTTGTTAACAATTAAAGCAATTGATAAAAGAAGATCCAGAAGTCATGCAACGGGTTAATACAGGCGACGAAACTTGGCTATACTATGTTGATCCACACATCAAAGCAGAAGGCTGTGTTTGGAAATTACCGTCGTCTCCTAAGGCGAAAATAGTTCGTCAATCAAAATCAACGGAAAACGTCATGTCGGTTGCTTTCTTTGATTGTCAAAGTATGATCTATCACCACATTGTTCTCCCAAAAACTGCGATAAATGCCGACTATATTAAAACAGTGCTGCAGAACCTACAAAAACATGTAACAAAACGACCACACCTGAAAAAAGAATTGGGTGTTACACCAGGATAATGCAAGGCCGCACCTGGCCAGTTCTGTCATATCTTATTTGGAGAAAATGAATATTAAGTTGTAACTCCAACATGCATATAGTTCAGACTTGTCGCTATGTGACTTTTGGTTGTTCCCCATTTAAAAAAAAGGCATTAAAGAAACGACAATTTGAGACTGATCAACAATTTATTACGGCTGTGCAGGGGTGCTTGAACAGCGTTTCAGAAGAAGAATTCCAGAGGACATTCAAAAAGTAGGAAGAAAATTGGGACACCTGTATTCGATGCAATGGACAGTATTTCAAAGTAGACGACCACTGCATTGTTAATTAAGATCGGTATGTTTTCTTTATAAAATATTATCAGTTGTTTTCGGACAACCCTTATGCATCCAGTAATTAAAATATGAATAAGTTCCGCAATAACGTATTTATTTATTGCAAAAATTAAAGTAACTCCCAAAAATTCGAAATTTTACCTGTTACATTGTTTTGCTTTTTGCATCTTACGTTTGAAATATGAGTCAATTGCTGCTTGTTTTATACTTGACGTGATAGACGCTGTTCATTTAAAAAAAACAAAAAAACTTTCTCTAATGCCATGGTTAAGATGTTACTAAACGAAAACTAATTTTTAAGATTCTTTTAACCTTCAATAACAAGTCTGAAATTGTTTTAACTTCTATGGTGATTTCTTCTCCGCAGCTTTCTTTATTATCGTTCTGGCCATCCGTTAGCGATTCTACTAAGAGCAACTTCAATTTTTTGACCCATCTGGTTACCATTAAACTGACTGCATTCATTTTCTCACAGAGCGTTGAAGTTTTACACATGTTTAAAGTATATTTTTTCTATTTTCGAAAGCATGCTACACGAACTACTCATCAACTGAGCATTTGAAGTCCAATTAAATTTACCAAATGTGACCGACGTCATCCTTTCTCACCATATTGAGTCTAATATTGTAGAACAACTGCCATTGAAGAGGAGGATGATATCCCCGAAAAGATAAGGAATCCTAGTCGAGAATCCCATCGCTGATGTGACGTCATTTACTCAGTGCCCGGTCCCATACAAACAAGCTCGCGGTTGCCCGGAGCAGTGATGAAGTCATTGAAAGGTGGCATGATCTGTCTGTAAGGGGAACTGTACATCGATTCACCCTAAGATGACACTCAAATGGAAGGTACGTGAAACCTATTGCCGCGACTAAAAGACGTTCCCAAGATTTTCCCTGAAAACCAACGCATTTGTTCTCCAGAATCATAGTAACTTTTGCCGTAACAGTTTACTTATAAGTACGATCTATTTTCAGAAATTAAATTTTAAAAGTTGACCAACATACGCATGCGTAGATATGAAGTGTTTGGGAGACAAGGATGCCAATGAGTTGATGGGGGAAGTCATTGACAGCTGCTAACAGCAGGACACAGTGGGGAGTGACGCGGATGAACATAACTCTCGGCCGTCCCCGAAGGCTCAGTGAGTGCGTATGCTCTTGTACCTTAAACTGCAGTGTCAACTTCGGGTGAATCGAAGATTAGGTGGTGTTGTCAATAGCAGGCAATTCAATGTCTTTTTAGTAAAAGAGGAATGTGTAAAAACTGGTTGATCCATTTATTTGTCTGCTAAAATCAACGCTGAATTTCAATATATATCGTTTCTTCAAAAATTATGTTTCGTAATGTGCGGTTAAAGTAACAAGGAAAAACATTACGAAGTTCAGTGGATCTATGGAAACTTCGGTTTATGCGGAACTTCGTATCATGTAAGCTTGTTACACAATGGATGTTTACACATTTTAAGAATATTAATGGTAAGAAACTACAGAAAATAAAAGAAGTTCAAAGAATTGACACTGGCAACAGCACGTTAGACGAAAACGAAAGATTAGATCAGATCAGATCATATGTATAGTATTTTAGGAAGGGAGTATCTGACCCCAAGTCTCAAACAACCCTTTGAACACGAAAGAAACATTGCCTACAGTTAAACATCGTCCGCTAAGAAAATGACGCACGTAACACCGCTGGGAACACAAGGTTATGTTATTGTTCTTTACGAAGAAAAATATTCGTATTCTGTAATTAAAAAACGGTGGGAAAATCATGAAAATAGCATTTCTAAATGAATGTAAAATAAGCAATATTATTAATAATAGATGAAAAATTGTGTAATATATTTCTTCGTAAAGAACAATAACATTAAGAAAAATAAGTTTTGAAAAACTATTAACAGGAAAAAAAAAAAAAACATCAAACGAATATCCAAAGAAGTATGTACTTTTACGTCTACTTCAAAAGTAAGGTCTCTGGTCTTAAAAGAAAATCCACCGACACAAAAAGCAATTGCTAAATCGTTAAAAACCTCTGAGTCAACTGTAAATAAGGTATTAAATTTGAATCTGAAAAAAACAAAAACAAAAAAAACATAATGTTCACCGCCTTTTGCCTAGGCATGTAGCAGAGTGCAGAACATTCTTTATGGAAATCACTTAGCCGGAGACAGATGGAAATTTATTGTGACTATTGATTAAGCATGGATCTACCTAAAGGACTGTAACAAAACAAAGGTCAACAAACCAATCTATTACTACGTTCAAAAAGTTCCGGAACTTTTTATATTCAAAAAGAGTGAGTACAAATAATACTTGTTTATGCGGTGTTTCCTTTGAAGTAGTTACCCTGTGCAACTATTCATTTTTACCAACGCTCATACAAAGATTTAAATGCAGATTGCAAGCCTTCTTTTGCCACATCCTCCAGTGCCTCTGTCGCAGCTCGTTTCACTTCTTCGGAACATCCCGGGAAAAAAGAAAAAGTCCCACGAGGGGCGAGATCAGGGGAATAAGCTGGTTGCGGAGGAACGTGAATGTGATGTTTGGACAGGTAATCGGACACTAGGAGGGATCAGTGAGCCGGCGTATTATCGTGATGGATAACCCACGATTTGGTCTTCCGAAGATCGGGTAGCTTTCATCTCACTGATTCTCGGAGACGTTTCAGGACGCTGACGTACTCTTCTTTAGTGAATGTACGACCACGTTGAAAGAATTTATTGCGTACGACCTACTTGCAATAGAAGAAAACTGTTAACAAGACCTTTCCTTTGGAGCGGTCAGCCTTGAACTTTTTGGTCGTGGTGACGACGTTGAATTCCACACTTTTGACTGTCGGTTGGATTGGGGGTCGTACAGAAAGCACCAAGTCTCATCGCCAGTGATCAATCGATTCAAGAGATCGGGATATGAATCCACTGCATCGATGTTATCTCCGCAAACTTGCATGTGCTCATCCATTTTTTCTTGTGTCAGGTTTTTGGGAACAATTTGTTGGCACACATGATTCATGCCCAATTTCTCTGTTAAACTGGCATGGCAACTTCCAACTGAGGTGCCGGCGACTTCTGCAATCGCTGCTTTGTTTTTCGACGGTCATTTTCCACAATGTCTTTGACAATGGCGATTTGTTCATTCGTTGTGGATGTTGAACCTCGCCATGACCTCTCATCATCCTCGATACTCTATCGCCCATTTTCGAACAGTCGATGCCACTCATAAACTCTATTTCGACTCATTGCACTTTGACCGTACCCTGACTTAATCATTTGAAAAGTCTCAGCGAAAGATTTTCCGAGAAGAACACAAAATTTTACACTTGAACGTTGTTCAAAATTTGACATCTATGTCCGCGCGACGGAGAGCCTCGAATGCCTGTAATCACGAACTACGCACATACGCTGTACGTGTTGGATCTGGATCAAATCTATTCTGGATGGTCGGTCACATCATGCTCTTTGCTTGCTCAGCGGGGAATGACGTAATTCACTGACATTTGGCAAAATATTCAAAACGATCCGGAACTTTTTGAACGTAGTAGTATATAAAACTCCGTTTACTGGTGTAAAATTGTATCTCCCTAGCTTTCGCTCTCCAACCGGAAGGCTTTCTCAAGGACTGCAGACGTCATTAACAGTTCGCGCGAGTATGAGTAGTATACTCCAACCCGGAGGCTTTCAAAGAAAATAAGCGTTACTAACAGTTCGGGCGAGTATGAGTAATATACTCACCCGTTCGTAGTCCTTGAGAAAGCCTCCCGGTTTGAGAGAAAAAACTCGGGATTTTTTTCCTTGTATTTCGTTTTTAAATATATCTTCACACCAGTAAACGGAGTTTTATATAGATTGGTTTGTTGTATTTAAGTGTGAATCCCGTGCAACAAGTGGAAGAAACAAAGGTCGATTTACTATCGCCAAAGAGTAGAAAAAGACTTCTCTGTTCCAAGAGGTATCTCTATGCTGATTTCCCGCTCGGTAAATGTTGTGGCCCAACACAAAGAAAAGCATTGCAGAGTGAAAGTACGTTTTTTTTTTTTTTTAAATTTATCTGTGCGTTGTTATCTACGAGTGTACTATAATGGCACGAACTGTTTTGGTAACCAA
The DNA here is from genome assembly GCA_039090855.1 of Macrothele yani. NCBI lineage: Eukaryota > Metazoa > Arthropoda > Arachnida > Araneae > Macrothelidae > Macrothele > Macrothele yani. The sequence goes on along the minus strand of CM077013.1, from coordinate 63,263,547 downwards.
TGTTTATTTAGAGAAATGAAATTCTCACTACTACACTGGAAGTCCATGGCTTCCCAGAAAAGAAGAACAGGTGCAAACCCAGGTAACACAGCCTTGCAATTTAACATAGGCCCAACACTGAGCCACCGTTTTCTATTCCTAAAAGACGGCGGCTCAGTGTTGGGCCCACGTTAAATTGCAAGGCTGTGCTACCTGGGAAACGATACTGAGGTCACTGGGTCTAGCGGGTGGACTAAATTTGAAAACTGGAACAATACCTAAAAATTTTGCCAGGAAAAAATTTTGAGGTCTAACAGAAGAAGCCACTTTGTTGATGCTATGCATCTTTCCCGGAAGCAGTAAAGTAAATCCCATGAAAACATTTTCCATAATTCCATGCAGTTCGAACCTCACCACCAGAAACCTTTGTGAAAACATTAGTTTTCAGGTAACGAGGTTGAACTCCGAATTCTTCTGCTCCAGAGCTGAATGCTTTCCCAATTAAGATACACCGACGAAGTCTGCAGCTGCAACTTTGCCGTCTTAACATGTCTTCACCGTTGTAGTACGTATTGCACATCACCCCCTTGAGAAAGGTCTGGGACGGAATCATTGGTTTCCAGGTCAGCCGACAAACCAACCTTGAAGCAGTTCACTGCAGGAGAATAAATTTTTATTAATTCCAGAAGATATGTTGAATGAACATCGCACGATTCTCGAGGAATCCAACGGCCAGAAGACCCATTTCCACACTGAGCGCCAATGTGAATACCAGCATTTGCCGGTGGTACGGCCGGAACCGGCATTCTTCTGCTCCGGAGCCGAATGCCGCCTCCGTTAACTACACCAAGGACGTTTGTCACTGAAACTTTGCATTTTTGACATGTGCGTTAGCTCTGATGTAGGTACGTCACAAAGTAGTCATGTGACCATTGTTGAAATCTTCGCGTCCCATGAAGTGACGCAGAAGTATTTGATTTCATTGTTACTCAACGATGTATTTCACTAAACTATCGCCGAACATTATTTCCTCACGTGGTGCATAAACGTAACAATATCTCATTGCAATCTTCGTAAATTACGAGAACCTAATGCTAAATGTGATACAAGCCATTACAAAAATGCCATTGGATGCTATGCATCTTTTCCGACAGTAATAAAGTATGCATCGTAGCAAATTTGCCTTCCTCTCGACTCCTCCCAAGCGGGTGGGATTACATGCTATTGAGAATTGTTGTAAAATTCCGCAGCTTGTAGATATCCTAGACACAAAGTTACCAATCCCCCTTACTAACACACTTGCGATTCAGCTTTTCTTCCTATCTTGAGGACAGATTTTAGCTTGCGCATGCGCAGATGGATTTTCGTAGCTACATCACATTTCAGGTGTCAGGATCGTTTCTCAGGTTTGTCTAAATGTGAATAATATATAATAATGATAATAATAAAAATAAATATTTTTTTTTTGAAAAACCAAACTGTTGAAATACTTATTGCCGCCGATGTAGTTTAGTAAATATCAAATTTTATGCACTGTAAAAAATTACAGGGTCAAATTACGGTAGATACACCGGCAGCTGAGTAACCAGTCAATAAACCGTAATTTTACAGTACCATACCGTAATGTTCATTAACATGTCTAATGACCGGGAAATAAGAACGTCTAATGACCATAATGTTCCTTAGCATGTCTAATGACGAATAAATAATGATACATATTATATTCATTAACATGTCTAATGAGGAATAAAAACATCTAATGCCGTAATGTTCATTTACATGTCTAATGATCGGGAATAAATAATGTCTAGTGGCGGGGATATTAAAACGTGTTGCCCACAGAGGTGTTGCCAGTCAACTAAATGTACATGAAAAAAATAGGTATATAACCACTTTGAAAAGAACGTTGCCAGATTGTCAAGGTTAAAATACAGTAACAGTTCAAACCAAGAAGGTTATATTACTGGAGACACCACTCCTATCCATGCAGCATTGGCCGCCATAACTCACCGTCCGTGCTGCAAATGACGTCATGAGCAGGCACGACGCAGCCGCAGAAAAGAAGCTGCTTTGAAACAAATGGAACAAAAGCTTCTAAGCGTATAAACAGATAAAATGAGTAATTCAATAATCTTTATCAATGATATACAAGCTATAACGAAGTAAATTTCTCCGTCATTTCTGTCCACGCCAGGATTCGAACCCGGATCCCCTCATTCCGGAATAAGTCACTCTACCAATTGAGCTACGCGGACGTTTTATTCTGACTCCTATCTGCCTTTATGTCGTGTGCGTCCTTCGGGCAGGTACGTCACATCTCCTGGTACGTTACATCATCTCCCCCTTATTTTTTATTTTTTTCGAAGTGCTGGAGAAAGGATTCTCTTATTTTTCCTATCTCGCGGTGTGGAAATAACATCACACCAATGCGAGATTTTGAACGGTCGGGTCATCCGGATAGTTCGGGCGCCATTATAACGAAGTAAATTTCTCCATCATTTTTATCCACGCCAGGATTCGAACCCGGATCCCCTCATTCCGGAATAAGTTGCTCTACCAATTGAGCTACGCGGACGTTTTATTCTGATTCCTATCTGCCTTTATGTCGTGTGCGTCCTTCGGGCAGGTACGTCACATCTCCTGGTACGTTACAAAGCTTACTGTTTTATCAACGATATAATTTAGTTCGTTTTTGCCTGCTTGTGACGTCACACCACAGATTAGCTGTGACCTATAGCGTCAGAGCCAGTGCTGTCTCCAGTAATATAACCTCCTTGGTTCAAACAGCTTAAACACCGTGACCATGTAGTTTGTCTACCGAAAATTTATGGTTGAACGCCAGGTGGCGTGCTTACGATCTGTAAACCGTCTTAATCCCCGTGAAACACCGACTATTCATGACAATGTTTTACAGTGTGACTCATATATATTCTTTCATTGGTTTTACGAAACTAACATTCATTCATACATCTACCTAAATACCGCTCAATGTCAGGAATCAGTAAACCTCATCGTTTGTTGTTATGATTTAATTCACCTTAGTATGTATCGGACCGTGCCTTGGTGTGGCCGTGAGACGGGAATAAGGGCAATGCGTTGTACATAAATAAATGCATACCCTCAAAACACTCATGTTATTTCACACTCACAAAGATCTTGGCATGAGAAAGATGCACAGCATAAAGTAGCTACAAAGAGTACCAGGGTACTCTCGATTTTTTTTTTTTTTTTTTTTTTTTTTTCCTTTTGAGCAAAAAATTTTGTTCTGTGGTGTCATCTACATACTTCTGTGCGTGCTGTAAAAGCAAGAACCATATTTTTCTTACAAAAGAAAGGAAAATTATGTGGTGTTTATTCTTCAATCGAAACATACAATTTTTGACATACTGATCGCGCCACATCCCACGATCGTCCGTCAGAAATCTGTGAACTTAAGTAATGCAAAATACTGATGGATAACCAGTTTTAAGAGCCTGGCACTTTCCGGACGATCTTTCAGAAAATAAACAACTCTGAAAAAATCCTTCTTTTACTAATTTCGTCAGTATTGCAAGTAATCAAATAACGATCCATTCCTGCGCCATTTTTCAATAACGACGCATCGTAAGTTTGTATTGTTTTATAAATAACGTCCTTCTTTACCATTTCTCATACTGCTACGACGCATAAGAGGGACTTTGATAATTACAGAAAGATTTGTACATCATATTTTCAAATTTTAGAAAGATCCATGTTAAACTGAGTGAAAACTAATGAACAGTACTGAGTTTGAAATGTAAAATTAATAAGAATGCGTTTTTCTAGAATTCACTGAAAACTGTTAGTGAAATTGGTGGTGTACAAATTTCTTTAAAAGGAAGTAGTGTATGATACTGCCATGTAGTGGACAATTGTGCGATAGCGTGAAGTATTGGACCATTCTCTGTGAGTTGATAGCTCTGTTGACTCACAAAATAAGGTAGTTTTTGTCAAAGAACATTAACTCAGGGAAGAACCCTTTTTTTTTCATATATGCATACAGCGAGTTTGCATTTTGTGTGGAAGTTAAATAAAAAGCTTTAATATGAAGTTCTCAGAAAGGAGCATGTATTTTTCTTACTCGAGAGAGAACATGTGTGGTTCACAGAAAAACAGTAGAACAGAAGGAAACTAATTTGCTCATGTTCTTTTTATGAAATGACATTTTTTCGATTGTGTCACGTTTTGTCAAAATTCCCAGAAAGGATTTTCGGAGAATGTGTGGGTGAAGATTTTTCTTGTCAGAGGATTTCGCAATAGCAAAATCAACTCCTGCTCTCATTTTTCTTCCATAGTCGTATACGGTACTGCAACCGAAAGAGAGCTCGGTGACTTGGGCTGAACAGATGTTCTTTAAAATTTCTATTCACAGTCACAAGAAATCCAGGAGAAATTGATGACAAAGCTTCTGTAGCTTCTTCAGAGAAGGAAGAAACAGCAATGTATTTTCTTGAAACTGGGTCAAAAGAAGAGTTTTTTTTATAGTCTCGCGCAAATGCTGTGTAACATGTAAAAATGGGCAGCACAAATTATTCAACTCCCGCTGGCGGTGTCCGTTTCAGCAGCGAGCAGCTGAAATAGGGTTACAATGGGCACTATAAACAGTTAGGTCGAAATACATCTATTCGTACTGAATATTCTTCTTGTCAGAGGAACTGATTTTTATGCGCATTTCATGGAGCCTGTGGCTTTGGAAGCATCCCTTGAAATATTGCTGGTTTTCCAAGACCAACGATTTATACAACCTGGATACTTGACTTTGAAACTTATGTAAATCCAAAGCAGCTCGAAGATTTTTGCTGATGCTGCGTGTCTGATTTTTTGCTCTGATTTTTTTTCATGAGGAAAAACTACTACACTCACTGAATCTCATTGAATGGATTGCTTCACATTTTCTTATCCGTGTCTCTTAACTTAAAATATACTGCGAAGGGTTTAATGTTTAACGAAGCATCTCTGCCACTTTTTTGCATGAAAGCTGAACTCTCAATTAAAAATGCGACTCATTTAGAAAAATAGGGATGCCCTGATTAAATTACTCCTATCACTGACCTCATTCATGAAAAAATTATGCTGTCAATATAATTAGAAACTGATGTGAGAGGTTCAAAATTGTAGCTATTAAGAAAAAGGTTGAAGGAAAGTAGATTCAACAGATGTCAATTTTCAAAACTGAATGGAATAGCAAATATACTGTAGTTCCTCCAAAGACGATCGTTTTATTAGATTGCAACACGATGTCAGGATTGGATTCCATTCTCAACGTGAACTCTGTTTTGTCTGAGCTTCTTACCGGAAAGAAAGTGTGAGTAGTATAGGATGGTATTTACTTATATCCTGCGTGTGGCAATAATTTTGTTACCATTCGTAGAGATATGCTAAAAGTCAACCTAGAAAATTGACTGCTCATATTCAATCATTAGGCCTCTTTTGTATGATCCACTTGCACAAATAAGAGGTTTATTGGCAGTTGTGTGAAAGAGATACATAAGTCCTACTGAGAATATATAAAATACAATGTTCAAAATAAGCATGTGCATTTCGGGATATCATGCAAGCCAATTATGTGTAGTCTGACCGAAATATGGAAAAAGCAATTCGAATGGGATGTAGACAGCCGAATAATGCATATCCTTCTTCAAATTAACATCTGTGACGTTGGAATGTATAAATCACAGACTGAGATAAAGACGAAGGTTTTCCGAGAGCTCCCTTATTCTGCCTGGTTTATCGAAGTCTTCTGTTCGAACGATGTCTCAACAGTATGATTTACTGGAATCAACGAGGTGACGAGCTATTGGCAGGCTGGAAGTAGGGAAGACCCAGAGGATGGTAGCAGAATCCTTAGGAGTATCACGAAGTGTCATTTCCCGATTGTATGCACGATTCAAAGATACGGGAAGTACTGGAAGAAGGCATGGTCAAGGCCGTCTACGAGCAACTACAGCGAGGGACCATCATTATGTATTGTTAAAACAACCTGTTGGAGCAGGCGGCAAACTGCTACTCAGTGTCAGCGAAAGTTTCTCGTGTCAACAAGATGCAAGTTGTCAATTCAAACTCTCGGCAATCAACTTCACCAAGGTGGCCTTTACGCACATTGGCCAAGGGTGTGTGTGTCCCTTTAACCGCACAACACTTTCTGGCCCGTAGAAACCTGGCTGCGGAACATGGTGGTTGAGTACAAGAAGAATAGAGTCGAGTTCTCTTCTCTGACAAGTCGAGATAACGAATTCTTAACTGGTGAGGACTTGGAACAAGAAATCTTCAAAAAAGTATTTTTTTGTTGTTGTACAGATATGCATATTGTTGCATAGCAATCGAATCGTGTGCATTAAATGATAATACTGCATAAAAATCATTAATGTGCCTTTCTTTACCTATATTACTTAATATGCTATTGTATCCCACGTTAAAATAATATTTTGCATTCAACAACGTGAGTCGCACATGAGTTTCCTTGCAATATCTCTTGCGCTCTTAATTCTTTTGAGCGGTCTATATGCGAGCAATGAAATAATGAGACTGTGCTTATGACAAATGAAAAAAGCTGTGCAGATCAAAAGCTAGTGGGAGTCCATTGATTTCGAAGTGTTAGTAACCTGAAATGCAAAGTCCACCTTACTCTCTGCATTAGTTTGGTAATTCGTTCCAATGAAACTAGACGTGTATTTTGCCTGGATCCAGGAAAAGGCTGAGTTCAAATTTGAGCAAAGGAAAAACATGAAATTTCCGGCGAAATAATACAAAACGCATGCAGAATATTTTCGTATGTTAAGTGAGGAGTACAGAGAAGAATGCATGTCACTTGATCATGTTTTTGCGTGGTATAAGAAGTTCAGTGAAGGCTGAGAGGACATGGAGGACGACGAATGTACGAGACGCCTAAGCACTTCAGGAATGGATGGCAATGTGGACATATAGATAAGTAGCAACATACTACAGTGCAAACTTTTACTGTAATATGTTGTGACTTACGTACAGTAAGTCTGTTTCTGCAATGAATAGCAATATACCGAAGATCCAAGATCCAGCACGTCTTTATGCAAATCGAAGCAGCTGCTGCAAAACGACGGCAGGTGTGAAGATCGTGTAATGATAATCATAAATAACACCTGATACTGAGCTCTATTAATCAGTGTTATTCTTGTTCTTCACATGGCACGGCTTGTGGTGTGCTCACATTCAGCCGTGATTAGTACCTTCAAAAAGTGGTCCGAGAAGGGTAAAAAAACACGGAACGCCAGCAAGGTGTGGGTTGACCAAGGCTCATAAATGCTAGAGGTGAACGTATGTACTGTGCGAGCAACATAATGAATGCTGTGGCGGCGCAACTCACTGGTAATACGAATGCTGGTGACCTGAGTAATGTGTCACAACATACAGTACGTCGAACTCTGCAGAAAATAGGGCTTCGTAACCACAGGCCGCTCCGAGTCTCCATGCTAACCTTCGTTCACCGGTCGAAAGCACCTACATTGGGCACACGAGTATCAAAACTAGACCTTGAATGATTCGGAGGTCGTCTGGTCCGATGAATCTCGTTTCGTGTTGCACTATGTGGACGGCCATGTATGTTTGCGTATTTTACATGGAGAAGTGGTGGCATCAGGATGCACCATTTATGCAAAACAAGCCGGAGGAGGAAGTTAAATTCTTTGGGCAACGTTCTGCTGGAAAACTCTGGGTTCAGTCATTTATGTGCAGGAAAGTATGACATCTACCACCTATTCAAAAATCATTGAAGATCAGGTACATTCTTTAATGGCAACAGTATTTCCCTCTAGTAGTGCTTTCTTTCAGCAGGAAAATGCGCCATGCCACACTGCTCGAAATTTTCGAAAATGGTTCGCGAAACATAAGAAAGACTTCCAGGTATTGTCATGGCTACCAAGATTTCCCACACATCAATCCAATCGAGTACCTGTGGTTTGTATTGGAAGAGCAAATACGATCTGTGGCGGCTCAACCACGTAGCTTATAAGAGTTAAAAGACCTGTTGGTAATCTGTTAATACCAGATACCGCACGATAACTTTAGAAATCTTGTAGCGTTCATACCCTCCGGATAAAAGCTGTTTTGGTGGAACTTTGTGGACAAACATCATATTAAGGAAGTGGTCATAATGTTTTGTCTCTTCGGTGTATATTGCTTTATCGGAAGTATGATTTTTGGTTCACTTTAAGTCACGTTCGAAAAGCTTAGAAACTGTTAACAGGGCATTCACAAAAATCTGATTATTAAAACTCACATCTAAAAATCAGAACATTAGAGTTCAGCTAAGATACCGTCAGCTTCGCTAAATCGCATTACACCGTATAGAAGGATACAGGATGGAAATATGTAACCAATGAACAGAACTACATGGTGTATGTTCATTTTTATAGCAAAAATGTATCTGTCTATGCCATATTCAGTAAAACAGCTCTAACTGGAGTGGCAGTTCAAATTCTCTTTTTGACAACAAAACGAAGTGAAAGAAAATCCATATGGATAATGCGTGTGTATGTGTGCGTGCGTGTACTCACGCGATAGCCACTAGTAATCGGAAATCCTGGTAGGCATTTCAAAGTTTTGGAGATAATTTTTCATTGTTCTTCAAGCTACGTAGCAGGCTTCATGTAGAAATTCCGAAAGCAGGACTTGCTAGATGCAATAAAGTTCGTCACGCTATGCTATTTCTGCTGGAACCAAGAAGTTATGAACAGCTGAGAAAGAATGTGTGACCTTGAACTTTCTTTTGCTACCATTAGCACATGTATGAAAATGTTGCTATCATGTGTGCATCATGAGAAGCAAAACAACTTACTTCATTTGGGTATTGTTATTCCATAAGTGGTCGTAATGTTTTGTGGAGACGAATGTACGTTACTCTCCCGACGCTTGATTAGCTACCGATCTTCAGCAGTTTAATACCCGGTATTTTACCTAAGGCTCAAAAAGAACTATACAGGGCGTGCTTGTCAAACTGATTATCATTATATTCTTTCTGAAAGAGCACATTCATGCCTGCAACTATAGCTACAGAAGCAGAAAGAGGGAGTCGGAAGAGAAAAGAAACATCTCAGCATCTAAAGGAAAGAATATTAACATAAACGATAAAGAGGCATTAAGAGCTTATAACCGAGATGTTTTTTCCGTATTCTTGTATTCCAAAGATATTACGAGGTTTGTATCGAAAGTAATGCAAAAGTGGGCATAACTTTTTTATTAACTGACAGAGGTCGTTCAAATTGCACATGTTGGTAGAGTAACTCTTTCTCTATACAAAGGTACTACTCAACATAGTATCCATCACAAACGGTACATTTGAGCCATCGCTGAACCCAACTCTCGAATCTTCTTTCAAAAAATTCAGGTGTGGACTATTGTACCCACTTCTTCACAGCTACTTTTACCTCGTCTGTGTCATCAAATGGTTGTCCCCAGAGACTGTCCTTCATTGGACCGAACAGGCAAAAGTCGGAGGGCGGCAGATCTGGACTCTACTTACAGTGGATGGGGAACCACCGACCAGCCTAATCTGCTGATCGCCTGATTTGTTGCCAAAGACGTGTGTGGTCTCGTATTGTCGTTGTGAATGTGGATCCTTTTCAGATTCTTGTTCGGTGTCTTCCTCCTTACGGCTTCTCTAAGCTTTTTGAGTGTATCAATGTACCGCTCGCTGGTCACGGTACGGCTACGTTCCAGAAAATCAAGGAGAATGACGCCCGTGTCATCCCAAAAAACAGTCTCCATGACTTTGTGTGTTGATCGATGGTTCTTGAACTGTTTAGGACTTGGTAAAGAGGTGTGACGCCATTACATTGATTGATTCTTCGTTTCCGGATCATAAAGATACACCCACTTTTCATCCCCTGTTCATAGAAAAAAAAAGTGTCTTCATTGACTTTAAACTCATCCAACGGATCAGTGCAGAATTCCACCTTTCTCTCCTTCAAATCGGGTGCCAAATGCCGAGGTGCCCACTTTGCACACAGTTTCTGATACCCTAAGTCTTCCACCATCTTCTGTATGGCATTGTTACTACAGTCCAGTTCTGCAAAAAGATCCACGGATTGTGACTCGTCTTTTCGCGCGAATCAGTTCATCCACTTGCTGATGCTTCGTGTAAGTGGTCGAAGATGATGATCTCACACTGCGTGGTTTTTCTTCAGTGTTGGTTTCTCCTTCTTTAAACTTTTTCATCCATCTGTGAACATTACTCTTGTCAATGGTGTCATCTACGTGAACATTATGCAGCCTTCTGTGGATGTCGGACAGACTGCACCCTTCCTTTGCCAAGAATTCAATGACGGCATGTTGCTTTTGCTTGGAATCCATTATTTACCTGCAATGAAGAAGAAGCGCTTTACAGGAAGTGTTACTTTACCAAAATGTGCAATTTTGAACTACCTCTGTTAGTTAATAGAAACGTTATGCTCACTTTTTCATTACTTTCGGTACAACACTCGTGTTTCTGCACTGTTAACATGATTCATATACACTGAAGTGCCAGAAAAACTGGTGCACCAGTCTAATAATTGGCAGGTCTTCCACGGGAGCGCAGGACTGCAGAAATATGACGGGACACGGACTCTACTGGCTTCAGGAAATATGCTGTAGGCAATGCACACCATAATTCCTGCAGAGCGTTCCACAATTCGGGTGTATTCCGAGGTCTCGGATTCCTGTGTTCGACAGCGCGTTGCATGGCATCCCAAATGTGTTCTATCAAGTTCAGATCTAGGGACTTGGCTGTCAGTGGCAACACCCCAAACTCAGATGAATGCTCCTCTAACCATAATGTGGCATCCCGATACATCTGTGGAGGTGCATTGTCTGTTGGAGCAGGCCCAACCCATCAGCATGAATGCAGGACATGTACCTCGTCAGAAAGGATGCGCACATAGCGTTGGCAGATCACAGATGTTTGTAGACATAGCAGGGATTCCAGTGAAGTCCAGCTAAACACACCCTATACCATTGCGGACTGCCCACCAGCCGGTACACTTCCCTGTTGACAGGCGGGATCCATGGCTTCATGGGGTTTGTGCCATACACGAATCCTTCCATCTGCCCGATACGGTTGTGGCGGTGTTGCCGGGCCCAAGCGAGGCGCATAGCTCTGTGTCGTGAGCACATCAAGGGGACTCGAGTTGGGCATCGGCTCCCAAAGCTCATATCATGCGTGGTACGTTGCACAGTCCAGACGCTGATGCTTGTTGAGGCTGCAGCATTGAATTCCGATGATACCTGCGAGAGTGTTGCACGCCTATCGCGTGAAACGATTCTTGACAACCGACAATCGTCATGTTCCCCCAATGTCTTTTTACGGCCACATCGGTATCGTAGGTTAGAGGTTTTCCGGAATTCTTGTAGTCACGGTACACCCTTGCAATGGTCGTCCGTGAAAATCTGAACTTCGTTTCTACCTCCGAAATACTATGGCCCATCTAACGAACGCCAACTATGACACCGCGTTGAAAATCGCTTAAATCGTTATTACTTGTCATTCTCATGCCGAAAACCGCTCTGACAGCTGGCAAGGATGGCTATCGCTTTACTGTATACACGCACTGGCGGACGCAACCGTGTACGCGCATATGTGACGTTGCTATGTAATTTGCATAAGCTCGTCTGTACCAGTTTTACTGGCACTTCAGTGTACATACAGTGCGGGCAAAAATGAATTTGTTTTTTTTTCTATTTTTAGGAGGATATATAATATAATGATTCACTGCAGGAAAATTCTGAATGTACAGATTGAATTTAAAAATCGTTACCCAGCAACGGTGTGTACAAATTGGCTAGTGCTCTGTAAACAGAAATGGAATAGATAGAACGCAAAAAAAAATTTGAGAACAGCGGGACACCTTTCGTCATATTGTTTGACACGAACTCCAAAAAAAAAAAAAAAAGACAACAAGATAATAGTGAATTTCATATTAACCAAAGCTTAAAATTGTGAGTGAAATTTTACATGACAATAAAATGCTTTTCTTGCTTTAAATACATCTTACGCTGCTGCTCCGTATTTATTAGTAGAAAATGATTTTAGTTTCTTGTCATACTTCATTAAATGATGACGCGATTGTCTCAGGCGCACAAAGAATATGCAGATTTTACAAGACAAACAAATTCACGGTGCCAATTTGGGATACAGTTTCTTCTACAGTAGATTATAATTGTTAATATATTGACATTGCTTGATAGATTCATTAAGAAATTCTTCTTATAGTAAGGAACTGTTGAAGGGAAAGTAACGTAGTGATTTTATTTGTTTTATGGAATTATTCTGTTGTCTACATAAGTAGATCATGGAAATATTATCCTACTTCGACGAAATTTGAATATATTTCCGGCTACTACGAATTAAATACAAACGTACTTTGGTCCAGCGTCGTTTCAAAGTTTATGGACTATAGGAAAATTTGGTCCTTGCTTTCGAACAGCTTCTGCTGGTTTCAAAGATTTATTAAATACTATTATTATAGAAAAACTTGGTCCTTGCTTTCGAACAGCTTCTACTGATTTCAAATATTTCTTAAGTACTATTATTATAGGAAAATTTGGTCCTTGCTTTCGAACAGCTTCTGCTGATTTTAAAGATTTCTTAAATACTATTATTATAGGAAAATTTGGTCCTTGCTTTCGAACAGCTTCTGCTGATTTCAAAGATTTCTTAAATACTATTATTATAGGAAAATTTGGTCCTTGCTTTCGAACAGCTTCTGCTGATTTCAAAGATTTCTTAAATACTATTATTATAGGAAAATTTGGTCCTTGCTTTCGAACAGCTTCTGCTGATTTCAAAGATTTATTAAATACTAGCCCCACGAGTTTAAAGGTAGTTGCTTACGAAACGTTGTCAAACCCTCTCATTCTACAAATTTTGAAGATAACAATCCGTTTTTTTGGTGTAAATATGACGAGGATGGTAAGTCAAACAATATCCGAATATTTGAAAATTTCGTCGTGCTGCAGGGGGAATCGAACCCGCATCTCCCAGAAAGTGGCCGGGTATGCTAACCACTACACAACCCAGAACGACCAAGTCCCAAGTTTCCGATTAATTCGAATATAACCATCACAGGATTCGCTAGTCTAAACAACCGGTATTCATGTTTAGCGAATCTGGAAGTTAAGAATCCTCTCATTCTGTTTGCCAGAGAAAAAAATATTTATTAGATAAGAATATAGTTTGGGGCACGGTAGCAGAGTACAATTACATGTTTCAGGTAATATTTTGTAAATGGTATTTGAAAATGCATCGCAGTCCAGATTAAGGTAGACAAAAAAATTACAAATGTTCAATATGACTTTCTCTTATCTTCGGACTAACACGTGGCCTGCTGATGATGACATATCAGACCGAGGAGTTCAATTCAAGTCCAAGTGGAGACATTTGCTTTGAATAACATGAATCCCTGAAAGCAAATCGGATAAAAATAACACACGGACTATGTCACTGGAAATAAATGTTTTTTTTAACATGAAACTAGTTCCTCGCTGTACTCTCTACATCAGGTCTTAAGAAGGCATTTGTTTAAAATGATTTACAACCTCTTTTCGCTCTTCTTCGAAAAAATACCTCCTTATAATATACATAGCGGGTAATTTTACCTGATATTTGAAGCATTTATAAATTATTTTGACACATCCGTTCTGTGTTACAAAAAATATTTCCAAATAGCTCGTTAAAAGAAATATCTTTGTAACTATAACAGAGAGAAAAGAAGCTATTGCTGGAAAAAAATTACAACCGATAGCTTTCTTGTTGACAAATAAATATTTACAAATTTTGAAGATGACAATCCGACTTTTGGCGTAAATGGAAAAAGGATAGTAAGTCAGATAATATCCGAAAACTTGAAAATGTTCATCGTCCTGGAGCGTGACTCGAACCCGCGTCTCCCAGATAGCGCCCGGGTATGCTAACCACTACACCACCCAGAACGACCAAGTCTCAAGCTTCCGATTAATTTGAATATACCCGTCATGACTAGCGAATTCTGTGATGGTTATATTCTAATTAATCGGAAGCTTGAGACTTGGTCGTTCTGGGTGGTGTAGTGGTTAGCATACCCGGGAGCTATTTGGGAGACGCGGGTTCGAGTCCCGCTCCAGGACGATGAAAATGTTCAAGTTTTCGGATATTATCTGACTTACTATCCTTGTCATATTTACGCCAAAAATCGGATTGTCATCTTCAAAATTTGTACTATATGGCGTAATCCCGTATTTCTTTCATGAAATAAATATTTGTTTTATATTTTTATTCAGGAACATAGGATGCGAACAAGGTAAACGTCCAAGTAAGAGGAGCGCAAAAATACGCTCTAGTGCACATGTTTATTGGGTTATGCGACGTACCGTTAGTTACCCTCATAATTCTCGGTAACTTAAACGCACTTGGCAGATCGTTTAAGTTCAGTTAGTCTTTGGTAATAAATTGGTAATCAAAGCATTTATCATATCCTTCAGACCATTGCCCTTTGGTTTTCCGAAGTTCTTCATCGCTGTGAGACGTTTTAGATATGATGAAGAAATCCAACATGACATACGATGGAGAAGTCTCTTCATAGTATCTAACCGTGTGCTCCTGCAAATTGGTCTACCGGTTTCTTCTTTCGTTAAAAATTTAATCACCATTCAGAGCAACGCATTTGAAGTTTTCCGCGCCATTAATGACTGACGTAACGAATTTACTTGCTGAACTCCCGTAAATGATGAATGAAGGGAACTAAAGATTAATTAGAGAACAGGGACAGCCACATGCCCGATTAACTTAGGGAATAACTCGGAAAGAAATGAAAGATGCCCTAAAGAGGCATGAAAAATGGAAAGCCTTGTCGGTAAGACAATATGCCCGCGGAAGTGTGGAAAAGCACTGGATGAAGAGGATATTGGTATCATGTGGGATTTAATAAAAATTATATTTGAGTCAGAAGCTGTAGCAGATGGATGGAAGAGTAATATTTTTTGACCTTCTATAAAAAATAAATGGATGCATAGATTTATAACAACTAAAGAGGGATAAAACTTATTTCTCCTACAAAAAAAATGCGGGATAGATAACTGGATTTGCGGATAGGGAAACAGATTTCAGGAGATTGGTTGCCTGGAGAAAGCGCAACAGGTGCTTCATTTACTTTAAGGTGGAGGTCAAGTAATTTTGCTTCCTATACTTCCAATGGAAAAACTTCTGTACACATTTTCTTCACAATTAATGCGTTCCCAAGGATGAAAATTATAACGTCGATTAAAATAGCTTCAATTTATAACTTGGAATACTTAATATTTTCTAAAACATAACCATAATTATGCAATCCAACATTTGTTTGTCTCATGACGCCATCAAAGTACAGGTCGCGCCACCTTTTTTCTGGTTTCAACACCACCAAAGGGAAAGTTATTGATTTTTAATATAATTATGGTTATGTTTTAGAAAATATTAAGTATTCAAAGTTATAACATGAAGCTATTTTAATCAATGTTCAAAGTTTCATCCTTGGGAACGCATTAATTGTGAAGTAAATGTGTACAGAAGTTTTTCCATTGGAAGTATAGGAAGCAAAATTACTTGACGTCCACTTTAAGAAAACTAATAGAGAAATACGGAGCACAAAAGGCACTTTGCACAAGCATTTATAGATATTATAGCTTTTCAATTCTGGAGATTTTGCTTATTGATACTGAAATAAAACAGTCACTTTTGTAATATTTTTAAACTAAACTTTCGCTGAACATTACTTATCGTACTATCATTGGTTCTTGTAACACTGGAGGTTCTTAACGTTATGCTCCGGGTAACGAGCACTAAATCCTTAATTATGAGCATTACTAGTCTTTCTAACGGCCAGAAGAGAAAATTCTTTAAGTACTAACATAGATCGTATTTACTTGTTCTTCTAAGAATTGCAGAATTATGTGTCAAAGTACTTCAGTAGTCTCAGCAGCACAAATTCAAAATACTTTAACAAATCGAACTTCTGTAAGATTAGGCTCAAAGTGCGTCTATCTCAATACAAATTTTATCCAATGTATATTATACAAGGTATACAGCGCAAGGCTCTACTAATCGACCCACACGTAATGATGCTCGCTCCACACATTATACACTATATTGACAAAAGTCACCGGACACCTAGAAGAAAAACTCAACATAGCATTTATTGACATATATTAGTACGATATCGGTCCATCTTTGGCCTTAATGCATGCACTGACCCTTCGAGACTTGCTTTCGACAAGGTTTTCGAACACAGCGATAGGCACACGCTTCCATTTAGTACATAATGCTGCATTATAACTGTTGCTTAGTTGTAGGCCTTGGTTCCAAACTTCTTATGCGGCGCGCTAATTCATTCCATAGGTGATCTATGAGATTAAGATTAAGGCTCTGTGCTGGCCAGTCCACACACGATACGGAATTATCGTCAAACCACGCCGTAACAATCCTTGATTTATAGCTCGGTGCATTATCCTGCTAGTACCAACAAGGCTCGGTTCCATAATATTGCCACAGAGATGGTAGGTCATAATTGTCCAGAATATCGAGGAACACGTGCTAGTTAACAGGTGTATCCACAAACACCAATGGGCCTGCACCATACCACGAAAGACTCCCCCACACGAGTACACTGCCAGCTCCAAACTTGACCCTAGGAACAGTACACTGTGGTGAATAGCTTACCCCCGGCTGCGGCCATACCCACTCACGACCATCATGATGATGGATTGTGCATTTTGATTCATCAGTCCATAGGACCCGTTTCCATTGATCTACTGTTCACGATAAATGTTCTTAACACCATACTAAACGACGAGTAGCGTTCCGAATGGAGATTAGTGCTCTTTATCCTGAGCATAACGTTTTGCACATACCGAGGTTCCAGCATTTTTACTCACCTGTACACTAAAGTCTTGTTCAGTACACCGTCGATTGCCTGTAACGACTTTCCCGAGGCTTCGACGTCCACTATCACTGATTTTCTTTTGTCTGTCGGTACGTTTTGCTGCTTCAGATTCGTCATGTGGCTTCCACTTATTCAGTACATTCAAAACCGTTGACTTGGGTACGTTTAAACACCTCTCGGTTTCTCTTATGTACAACCCACTAATATAACATCCAACAATCTTACCTTTCTCAAAGTCAGTTCTCTCCCGCCGCGACATTTTCACTCAACCTCACAGTGCGATATGATCGCAGGTAGCTGCAGGCTTGTTTTTATACCGTTCGCAGCTGTACCGCGCATCTTGAAAACGCAGCGAATCCGTTCATTGGCTTTTGAAGTTGTGTCCGGTGTCTTATGTCAGTATAGTGTATATATCGTTCTTATCTTGTCAAAACATGCACACGTCATTCAACCTGACCTCAAGGCTAGGCTGTTTCCACATAACATTCAGTGAGTGAGGAATATATAACTATGCCGCCCCGGTGGCGCAGTGGTTTAAGCGATGGCCTCTGATCATTCGTCCAAAAGGTGTCCGGGTTCGAATCCCGGTGAGGCATGGATGTTGTGTTTGTCTTATAGCACTGTCTCTTTCCCTTCCCTGGAAACAGTGACCCTAAATTAGGGACGGGCGACTGCTTATAGCCCACTTTGTCGCTCACGGTGGTCATTAAACCTCCAATAAAAAAAAAATATATATATATAACTATAAGGTTCAAACTGTTAAAGAGAATGAACTCAAACTTTACATAGCAAAAGAAACTAAAAATGAAAGTTAAATTAAAATATACGTCATACTTTAACTAATAAAATTCTTCCAGCGTTTGTATTAATGAGTGTAACGTATGTAAAAATCCAAGTAAGCTTTATACCATCCAACTGTCGAAGTAACTCGAATGTAGTATCTTTACGATAACATGCATAAAAAGAAACTGTACTCACAGATAATTAATCTTTGAAATCTCGTTGTTTCAAGTTAATATGAAATCAACAGGGGTTTACTAAAATAATTTAAACACATACTATTGGTGGAGAACTCTTTATTACTAAGCTGTAGTTCCTCCTCGGGCTTTCAGAACAAAAGCAATGTGACATGGAATAGACTTATACAAGTTATGTACATACGATAATAGAATTTGGGGCCATTATTCCTGTAAAATATGACTCAACTGTGCCAGTGATGTTGGAGGTGGAAACTGTGATCTTATCTTTTGCTCATGATCTTCCCACAAATGTTCAATAATGTTGTGGTCTGGAGATTGAGGTGTCCAGGCTAGCTGCTGTACCTCATCCTCATGCTCCGCAAACCACAATTTGACACGTTTCGCAAAGTGCACAGAAGCATTACCTGCATGAAACCATAGACGATTATTACGGCAAAATGCTTTAATACTAGGTGCAGGTGCTCCATAAGAATGGATTCGTTTGTGGATCGTAACGCGGTCATAAATACCGGCACGATGGAACTCCCGACGAACTAATTATGACGAAAACTGAAGAATTCCCACTGGTGTTTAACTATGCTTCTATACACATAAATAGTTGTCTAAAACCAGGATCTGTGCCAACGTTTGCCACTCTTATCTGACATCTTCGTATGGTGTCCACAATATACACATTTGGAGGCAACACCAAACTTGCAAATGTTTGATTAGTAGTCATATACACTGCTGGCCACCCAAAATGCAACACCAAGAAGGATGCATCCGATTGGCCTGAAATTCGCAGCATGCGTCGCCCGCGAGAGGAAATGCAAACGATTAGCATTACAGGGCATATGCAAATAATGTACGCACGACACGGCACCGAGAAGCACTATAAGAAGAGTGCACAGAAGACGGGGTGTAAGTATTGGAAATGTGTTGTGCTGCCGGACTTGTGCATGGGAAGCTTCCTGATGCCTCACCGCAGAATACGGTAGTCATTACAGCCCGTTTCGGGGTTTGACAGTGGACGAATAGTGACTTATCACAACAGCGGTTTATCGTACCGAGACATCGGCGCCCGTGTGGGACGAATTCCAGCCACAGTGAGGCGAGTATGGATTCGGTGGGTGCAGCAGGGAAGGACGGACCGACGTGAGCGATTGCCGAAGCCGCGGCACACCACCGATCGCAAGGACAAGCATGCTGTGCGGCGGGCATTGACGACTCGGACCGCCATATCACGAACGTTAGCGCAGGAATTAGGGTGTGTTGCGCAAACAACCTGTGTCAGCACGTACCGTTCGACGTCGTCTGCAGGAGCGGGGACTTGTCGCACGCCTCCCATTGCACCGATTACCACTGACGTTACACCACCGGCGAGTGCGGCGGCAGTGGGTCGTTGAACGCCGCACCTGGACTACGGAATGGCACGACATTGTCTTCTCCGACGAATCCCGCTTCTGCCTGCAACACCACGATGGTCGGATCTGCGTGTGGCGGTACCGCGGCGAGAGACTGTATGACGCCTGTATTATGCATCACCATACCGGTACGTCACCTGGCGTTATGGTTTGGGGCGCAGTAGTATATGACACCCGCACCCCTCTGGTACGCATTGCCGGTACACTCAACAGCTACCGCCACATCTCCGACGTTTTGGAGCATGTAGTCTTCCCTTACCTGCAGGACCTGCCAGCGGCCACGTTTCAACAGGACAATGCGCGCCCGCACGTGGCCCGCATCGTGCAATAATTCTTCACGGACCATTAGGTGTCACTGCTGCCGTGGCCAGTCTGTTCTCCTGATATGTTGCCCATCGAACACGTCTGGTCGCTGACGGGCAACCGAGTGGCCCGGCAAGCACCACCCGCGGCTACGCCTGATGAACTGTGGCAACGTGTGGAAGCAGCCTGGACCGACATACCCCAAGCCCACATCCAAAGCCTCTTTCGTTCAATGCCGCGGCGTGTAGCGAACGTTATTGCTAGCCATGGGGGCCACACGAACTATTTATGTCTGCGTGTTCCGCAAGTCGCACGGGCCTGTAAGCTCAATCGTTTCATGTGTCCAGTACATCTGACTTTGCTATCTCGTGTCCTTCTTGGTGTTGCATTTTGGGTGGCCAGCAGTGTACTTTCATGCAGGTCCCGGTTTTAGGCCTACTTTTTATGTCGTTCTATTTAGTTACTGAAGCTCCTGCAAGACGAGCACCAATGATTATGCGTTTTTCGAGATCACTGAGATATTATTGATAATTAATCCACAACAGTTGTTAGACCGCGACTGTGGCATTGCTACGTGTTCTGCACCCCTTCGTATTATTCACATTGCAGGTAAAGGCATCCCTGTTATTTACATACGGCACATTGAGGGTACTCCAGTTGCATCTGGTGTTTGCATTATTTGGTTTAACCCCTGGGTGTCAACCAGTAAATCCTATTACGATCTTTAATTCTCTCACTCCATAATTTATATATTCAATACTCCACAATTTATATATTCAATATAGCTTTTATTTACCTTTGTCTGACCGTCAGTGTTACCAAAACGTATATGGAATTCAGGGAAGCGGCGTGCCGTTCGGAACGAAAAATCAAACGGAGAAGTAACAAAATTAACATGAAAATAGAAATCAAAGAGGAAGGTTAAATTAGAGATATAAGAGAATACCTATGTCACAGTAGGAAAAACGAGAAATAAAGGCAACTCCAGATGTTTTCAGTACTTATATACAAATTAATATGAATTATGAATATTTTTTCACTTTTTTGGCGTCAATAATTACTTTTATCTCCTTTTTAGTGTTAGTAGCTAAATTTATAACCATATATTCGGCAAAACATTAAGCCCAATATCTTGGAGAATGTACGGATTTATTAATCTGCGACGACTTCAGTTGCCAAGAAAGCATTCAGATATGGATCATTCAAAAAACAGAAAAAAAAAGAAAATATTTATTTACTCAGGTTTTTATGTACAAATACCTCATTTATTTTGGTATTTTTCACGGAAAATATTTTAGGGTGTCTGTTTTTTCAATTTACAATTGCTTTTGCAAACTCATTTGTGTTTTTTAGTGCCCTTTTGAAGAACTTAAATATTAATTAATTATTTACGTGAATTGAATAAATTTTCCCTACATACACGGTGGAGTTACATTACTGTGACCACCAGCTAATATCGAGAGTAACCGCCGTGTGCAGCGCGGACAGCAGCTAGGCGGGCTGGGAGTGACTCAATTAGGTCCTGGAAGGTGTTCACAGGTATGTGGATTCATGCTGACTGCAGTGCATTTGACAGCTGCTGGAGGGTGCGTGGTGGATGATCCATAGAGCGAACAACGCGATCGAGGTGACACATGCTCAGTTGGGTTTAAGTCTAGGGAATTAGGGGAAAGGGAAGTACTTTGAAGTCTTCATCGTGCTCTTCCAACCACTATCGGACATTTCTAGCTGAGTGACACGTCTCATTGTCGTGCTGAAAGATCCCATATGTCCCAGGAAAGACAGTCAGCATATATGGGTGTACGTGGTCTGCAAAGATGGATTCACAATGAATTCGGTCCATGGTGCCTTCAACTGGTATGACTGGACCCATAGATAGCCACAAAAACATTACCCATACCACAAAGCTGCCCCCACCAGCTTGTGTTCTTCGAGCAATGGTAGAAAAGTGTTTGTTCTCTGATGTTTCTCAAATGATACGCCAACGTCCATCCGTTCGATGAAGCACAAAACTTGTCTCATCGGAAAAGACAATCCTTTGCAAAGAGGTCCAATTCCGATACTGCCATGCAACTGTAAGTCTTTTCTGCCAATGCACCTTCGTTAGCATAGGTGCAATGACCAACCATCTGCATCGGAGCTCCAATCGCAGCAGCGTTTGCTGAACTATCGTTTTAGGCACACTTCCGGTGGCCCTCTGGTTCATTCGGCCAGTGAGTTGCCCCACTGTAGCGTGCCGATCGGTAATCATATACTTAGAAGCCAAAGTTCACCTCTCACATCTAAGGCACGTGGTGCTCCGCAGTTGGCACGTCGCGTATTCGCAATGGTGCTATTTAATATCATTTCATTTCATTTCCTACTTATGCTGTTACAGATTTATGATTTATTGTTACATTGTTATTCATCTATTTTTATGACAACAGTAAAGAAGCTATGGGAAAAGGCCTGACAGTCCTTAAAACCACGAAAACATTCCCAATCGCGGTACACTTTACCACAGTAGCAGGCGAACAGTTCACAAATTGCACTGTTTCAGAAATACTGCCACCCTATTCCCGAAAGCTGATAATCATCCGTTTTTGCAAATTTGATATATCACTCCGTTTATCGACGACATCAACGAGTGATATGTTTTCCGATTGCCTGCAACACACCTTATGTACCCTCCAAGCCAGCTGACGACACGTGCCTTCTTTCATTGCCTACGCGCTGTTGACGTCAAAAGTAGAAGGTGGTCAACATATGTGACTCGACTGGGTATTATACACAATTGCTAAGGACGGATGACAATAGCAACGATAGCAACCATAAAATGGAAGGCAGGAAAATGTGGAAATTAGCATAAGTGCGGGATACAGTAAGACGTGTTGTACGTATGCAAATTTTGGATTGTCGAACTTGTTCGTGACGTCATAGTGCTGAAGAGGTATAAAGGATTTGACGCGTATTGACCGTTGTTGTTCAAACGCAAAGTTGAAAGGGAAAGAATCAATTGACGAACTTGCAATTTTCAGTATGTCTTCCCGACATCACCTAGATGATTTTACGAGTGGCCGTATTATTGGCAAGATTGAAGAAAGGCGAAAAATAACAGATGTTGTCAGGGAGTTCGACGTCAGCCACAGTGTTGTTTCAAGGCTTTGGAAATCATTTCAAACAAATGGAGAGTGTAGAAAACGTCACGGGGGAGGTCGTGTTCGCAGTACGACACCTGCAGAAGATCGGTACATAGTGTTATCAACAAAAAGACACCGGCGCAGCACAGCTAGTGAGGTAGCAAATCAGTTTATGGCTGCTACTGGCAAGCGGATCTCCCGAAAAACTGTCACCAGACGTTTGCATGAAGGAGGACTATACGCCCGCCGTCCTGTTGTGTGCATCCCATTGTCCAGACGTCACCGTACCGCCCGTTTGCAATGGTGCCATCAACATCGCAATTGGACTGATAACGACTGGTCTGCTGTCCTCTTCTCAGATGAGAGTAGATACAGTCTATCGTCTGATTGTCGACGACAACTGATCTGGCGTGATAGTGGTACTGCATATTGTCTAGCAAACATACAGGAAAGGGACCGATATCCGACATGTAGTGTCATGGTATGGGCTGGCATCATGATCAATGGCCGTACGTCCCTCTATGTGCTTCCAACTGGGACTATGACTGGCCAACGATACATTAATGATGTTCTGCTACCTCATGTTCGCATGTTCCGTGGTGCTGTCGGTGATAGATTCATTTTCATGGACGACAACGCAACATGTCATCGAAGAGTCGCTGTCCAGGAGTGTCTTGAGAGCGAAGATATTCAACGCCTCGTATGGCCAGCACGTTCTCCTGATCTGAATCCCATTGAAAATGTGTGGGATGCTTTGGGGAGGAGTCTTGCTGGTCGCCAATGCCCTCCAATAAACAAGGACACCCTCATCTGTGCACTGACAGAGGAATGGGATAAATTACCCCAACAGCTGCTTGATAATGTTGTGCAAAGCATGACACGACGTGTGGAATCTTGCATCGCCCTCCATGGTACCATATCCCGTATTGACATCTTACGCCGGAGCGCCTGCGGACGGTAATTGCATTTTTTCACGTTTACGTATTCTGAACAAAATGGCCTGTTTGTCCCTTGAACACGTTCCAAAGCCTTCTGGATTTTAGAGCAGAATAAATTGTCTTTCTCGTAATGTCCTGGCATTCTGACATTATTTTATTTCACTTGGCATCCAACCACACTTACTTTTTTATGCGCTATATAGCCGTTTATGATCCGTCCTTAGCAATTATCCAGCAGTGTACTATGAAAACCGCATCCAGTGCAAAAAAGTATAAATAATAGGCCCTCTCCGAAGATCATGAATCCTAAGGATTTTATTTAGGATTTTTTTTTACTTTCACTTAAATTTCTAAAGACTTTACTTTAATTTTTCCCACTGAAGTTCTTGAAAAAAATAGTCGTTTCAACAAACAATTTAGTAAACTAATTGCAGTCGGATCTCAGGAAGTGAAAAGATTACGAAAATTTCACTACAAAGAACAAAAGGTACAGTAGAAGTCCACAAAAAGAATTTAACTAAATGATCGCTCAAATTTGTTGAGAGCACAGCAACAATCATACACTGGCGTGAAAAAATTAAGGACGAGACGGTTTTTCCAATGTAACGTCGTACAGAAGTGCTGCACATCGACCCAAATCATACTATAAGATCCCCAAGATGTAAGAATATGGGACAAGTGAGCAAAATCGTCCAAACAAGGAATCCAAAGAATACAAAGGCACTTTATTGAAAAGGTAGCTTCGAGCACAACTGGACAGAAGACAGAAACGTCCATGTGACAGGCGGCTGCCAAGAAAAATCTAGCCTGTAGTAGGGGATATGATCACCCCTGACTGCGTTGCAGGATTTACAACGTCTGTCCATGCTGAGTACGAGGTTGTCAAGGGGCTGTTGAGGCATCGCGGCCCATACCTCTTGTAGCGTCAATCGCAACTACGGAATCGTTGCTGGCGTCTGGTGACGTGCCGCCAAGCGTCTCACGAGAAGGTCCCACACGTGTTCGATTGGATTTAGGTTCGGGGACCTTGCGGGCCAATCCATGCGTTGAATATCTTTACTCTCTAACAGCTCTGCGACAGCCACTGTACGATGAGGTGTAGCGTTGTCTTCCATGAAGAGGAACTCAGGACCCGCATCACCTCTAAACAGACGCACGTGAGGCAGGAGAACCTCGGTACAATAGCGGACACCAGTGACTGAACCTCCTTGAAAGATGCGGAGGTCAATACGGCTAGCAAGCATGATACTGCCCCAAATGAGAACTCCGCCACCTCCAAACCGGTCCCTTTCGAAGATGTTGGTGGTGTGATTGTGTATTTTCCGCTCTCTCCAGATGTGTATGCGTCCAGAATCGCTCGTCAGACTAAATCGGCTCTCATCCGTAAAGAGAACTCGACCTCATTGCTGATGTGTCCAGTTCTGCCGTTCCTGGTACCACAGAAACCGCCGTCTCTGATGAGCAGGCGTTAATGGCACACACCGTACTGGTCGTCGTGCAAATAGACCATCTTTGTGCAGCCTCCTGGCCACGGTAAAACACGATAACGGACGTCCATTTGTCTATTGCATGTGCCTTGCGATTTCTCCCGCTGTCTGCCGTCTGTCTCTTCTCGCCTGTAGGACAATATACCGGTCGTCCGCCACAGTGGTTTTTCGTAGACAACCACTTCTAAACTTTCGGACAGCTGTTGCTGTCGTTTGAAATGCTCTCCAAGCTCGTGAAACGATGCTGTGAGCAATCCTGAACTCCTGGGCCACACTAGTCACACTTCGACTTTTTCCAACTTCCCAATTACGCGTCCTCGGGTAAAGTCATCCAGAAGTCGTCTAATGGATTGCCTGTTGGCCATATCACACGGTGGCAGCAACTCGACGTTGTTCAAACCGATGTAAACGGTGCAGTAGCTTTCACCGAAAGCTGAGCGTACACCACCCGTGTGCTTTATACCCTTCCGAGCCGCCCCGTTGGCGCAGTGGTCTAAGGCGCTGGCCTCTGATCATTCGTCCGTAAGGGGTCCGGGTTCGAATCCCGGTCAGGCATGGATGTTGTGTTTGTCTTACGGCACTGGCACTCTCCCTTCCCTGGAACCAGTGACCCTAAATTAGGGACGGGCGACTGCTTATAGCCCATTGAGTTGCTCACGGTGGTCGTTAAACCTCCAATCAAAAAATACCCTTCCGACTCCTCCCCCCTACGTCATGCTGCATATATGCGCATGCCCTACCGTATAGGACCCTAGTCTATCACCTGAGTGGTCGTTCGGTTCGTTCTGCCTGCTCGTTCCGCTGTTATGCTAATTTCTCTTCTTCGGCCTTAATTTTTGCACATCCGTGTATAAGCTTTCCTTCTGTTTTGGTCAACTACAGCATCCTGTAGAAATTGTAGGTAAAATAGTCACCCTCTGCAAAGCCCCCAGTTCCGGCAGGATAAAGACTGGAAGGGGATATTTTTTTAGCATTCTGCAGCACCGTAGCACGTAGTCACCAGTCGCCACTGTATAAAACATCGTTTTTCACTTGTGGTATGACAGTTGAATTTTTTAACTTAACGAGTATGATATGAATCCACATGCATCAATGTATCAGAGTGATTAAATTCGAACATTCTGCTTGATTTATGCTCTCATCTTTTGGACAGGATTTTTGACTAATTTATATTTTACGTAGTTTCCCATATTTGCCAGTTTTATTGCAATATAAAGTTTTCATACGTATTACTGGTAAATTTTCTGTTTCCTTTTTTAACATTTTCATAGTGATAACCTGAAGACCAATGCGTAACTCGAAGCCTTCATTTTCAGCACGTCTTTTGAAAAAAAAAAAAAAAAGCACGTACATATAGTGTCAGTTGTCCATCAATCCGTCCTTCCGACTGTGGTGTGGACACCATATCTCTGCAACTATTAGTACAGTTTAAAAGTTATTTTTTTGCATTGGGAAGATCGAAATGGGAAAACGATTATCCTTGTTTTCCTGTCCTTTCCTGATGCACAACATTGCTCCTAGAGGATGTGAATGATGGTCCTATCGGATTCGAAGTACATTTTGTTTTATGTCATTGTTTTTAAATATCCGACTGAAAAATTCTTCCTTTCCATTAATGCCATTTGTAACGAAGACTGTTTTGGGAACACTTTCTTCTTCAATGATGCGCAATTTCCCCTCGAGGGGCATAAAGGAAAATTGCTATTTCCCGATATCTATGCTTCTAAAATTCAGATTTAAAACATCTACTTTGCGTCCAATAGAGGGCCTTGAGCGAAATGTTCTGCATATAATTTCAAATTTTCAGAACTGTTTTGAACCGTTATAGAACTATTTTGTCATGCTGCATATAAGCGCATGCCCAAAAATGCTTGCTTCTGTTTCCGATGTATTTGCAGCAATATCTGCGCTTCTGAAAACTTGATTGAAAAACTTCATTTGCTGCCAGATGCTGCCTGCCATCCAAATTCTTGTGCAAATATTTTCTACTTAAAATAATGCACCATTTTTTTCTAGGTTACGTAGATAATATATCTTATTTTCCTTGATATCTCTGCTTTTAACAGTACGATTTAAAAAAAAAATATATTTCTTTTACGGACAGTGCTTCAGCTGCGCAATGTTTGCATGTCATTTTAAGTTTTTTTAAAGCACAGGTATACCACTGGAAGGCATAAGCTCACGTTTCTGTCTACAGCATATTTACAAAATATATGCAGGTCTAAAAATCCAGTTGAAGAAATCTTTTTTCCGTCAGATACTATTAACCACGGAAACATTTTATGTGCATTTCCTGCCTAAATAATTCACGATATCAATAGCAAATGTTTTATCTGTTTTTCTCGATATCTCTGCTTCTGAAAGTCCCTCTACGAAAAGAAGTCTCTAGCGCTTAGATCGGAAAACGAATGAAATTATTGTTCAGAATTCATTTTTTGCTTGCTCACCAGTTTATCAGGAAAAAGTTTAATTTAAGACAAATTTTCAAAACTGAAGAGAACGTTTTAGAAATATGTTTGATATGAGAAGTTACTTAATCAAGAACGCCACGCAGTTTCCGCCGCTAATTGTTCAGATGGGAAATGTACGTAACTTAAAGAAAGGTGGGACGCGTGGAAGCGATCCAAGATTTCTCTTAATATCGCAGCACATAGACAATAGATTAACAATCGAGGAAATGAGAGGGGGTGTACTTAAGCAGGCGTAGGGGTGAATAAAACAAAAAGGGCAATGCAATGAGCTTCGGTTAGGTCACCAAGCAGTAAATGAAAGGTGGATTAGTGCAAGAGTGTAATGGAATTGATACTGTTCTTGCGTTCCTCCGAAACCGCTGTGATCTGGCTATCGTGCTTTCAACATCAGTAAATTTTTAGGTTGCCTTGGAACAAAATATTAAACTGCGCAATATACAAATGTTTGTAACCTGACCTTCATAATCGACGGAAAATAATTCCCCACGTTGTGGGACGACCCAAGGATGGCGCAGCATCTCTGAGTGTGGTGACTGGAATCTCTGTCAGTTTTGTGGAATTCTGCGACAAAATCAGACGGTCAGCCTTAGTTAGGTGTTACCCTCCTATGAACACTGAACCTTACGTACCGACTATGTATCCCATATCTGAATTTTTGAAACCACTGCTGACAATATGAATGATTTTTTGCAGCTAAGGTATTTTTAGCGCCTCGTTTTTAGGGAATTATGTGTCTTACCTCAAGTAAGTAACAGGTATGACAAACGTACAGGTTTCTCAGTATTCAGTGAACGATGCTGTTTTCGTAAGTTACTTTCGGCAGAAGTGATCACCGTTCAAAAATCCACAAACTAATGGAGAATGTAACAAAGACAGTGACATATTTTGTCCTCTAAAAGCGACACATCCACTGCGCTTAATTTCTACAGGAAATACATTTTTCATCCTGAGAACACCTGCCACCTTGTGTTACATTCGGATGATTTCTTCAGGAAAAAATTCAATTTCAGTTAGCTACATGAAAGAGAAGTCATCGCTCTTTCCACGTTTGTAAGTGAGTAACGGAAAAATTAGTATCGGCCACCGCGGAGAATCGAACCCAGGGTCTTCCAGTTACGCGCCGGATATGCTACCACTGCACCACAGCGGCCTCGAATTCTCGAGACTCACATACGGCTAACTGCCAAACGACATGGTAGGTTGCTTCTTGGATTCCCGCACAATGCTGGGATTCACCGAAGATGGGAAGCAGCAACTGAACAAATAACTAGGAGCCGAATGAATAATTAATACACACATAAACGTGGAAAGAGCGATGCCTTCTGTTTGAAGTTCCTAATCCACGTCCATTATGTGTATTAACTCAGTTAGTTATTTGCGGATTTGCCTTGCGGATCTTGCAAATTTCTCGTATGTTTATCATAGAGATGTGTGTTTTTATTCTTAAGTAAAGCAAATACACTACTGTTTGTGAAAACTGCAACATCATAAATGACTACTAGTAACAGCTTGAAACTTACAGGGTATGTACAAAGGTTTGGGACATAAAAATTACACAGGCCTGCAACCAAAAAAGTGTTTAGAAACCAATAGCTAATTGTGATAGATTTTTGGATGCTGATTTCAGGAAAAATAGTCAAAAAATTCCATCACGTACCATTTTTTCGCAAATTGAAAATTTTGATTTTCGTAGCCACCAATCCATTGTGTTATAATCTACTAAGGAAGGGGATGAGCATTTAGTGTCATAAGTCATCATTACTGGCGAAAACTGGAGATTTTTTAGGGCAGTCTCTGGTGCGAAAAAAAAAAAAAACAATTATCGAGTAATAATATGTCCAAAAAAAAGTTTTGTTTGGAGAGATTTTGCTTCAAACTAGCTCTTATTCGTCGAAAGCCTACGTTAAAAATCAACATGATTCACCAGTCGTTATCATGAGTAGAATTCCAAGAGCATCAAGTGTGACCGGAAATGAGTTAGTTCATGACTCACTACCTTTCGTTCCTCTCCCCTATTCCACGCTTCCGCTCTCTGCTCAGTTGTACTTTGATCTTTGAGTGAAACGGTTGTGTGCAGAGCAGTGCAATTTTTCTCAAGGTATTATATCTGTAGAGGTTAAATTTTTTTCCCCGCAGCGGATGAGTATACTCATTTTTATAGTTTTCATATTTAAAGTTTTAACCTATAAAGTGTATTAAATGGCAGCAAGGGACACCTGATTCCTTTTGTTATATTTGTGGGGAATTTGTAGTGAAGAAACATCAAAGTAATATAACAGATTTTGTGAAGAAAGTATATTATGCATATTTCGGTGTAAAACTTGGTGACCAGAATAAGTCATGGGCCCCACATAAAGTGTGTTACCCTTGTGTAGAAGAATTGCGAAAGTGGTCAAAAGGCCCGAAAAAGTCTTTCCGTTTTGGAATCCCTATGATTTGGAGGGATCCTAAAAATCATAGTGATGACTGCTACTTCTATTCATGTAACGTGCAGGGGTACAATTTAATTAATAAGAGAGATGTGTTTTATCCAAACCTCCCGTCGACAATACGCCCTGTTCCTCATAGCTCAGAAATACCTGTACCTAAACCTACTGAGAAACTAGAAGACATTCCTGAAGACGAAAGTCAGGCTTATGACGAGGACTTTCACGGTGTTTCAGATAGCAGTGAGCCCCAACCTTTTTCCCAGCTGGAATTGAAGGATTTAGTCAGAGATTTGGGCCTTTCCAAAGAATCTGCAGAACTCTTATGCTCTAGGCTAAAGGAAAATAATTTATTGGCTCCTGGTACCTCTTTCTCATGGTTCAGAAAGAGAGAAACAGATTGTGTTCCATACTTTTCTCAAGATAGTGGCTTGGTTTACTGTAGCAATGTCCCTGGATTGATGGAGATGTTTAATATACAGTATGACGTGAACGAGTGGAGGCTCTTTATTGACTCGTCAAAAAGAAGCCTCAAAGCAGTGCTTCTGCATAACGGCAGCAAGTATGCTTCAGTGCCATTAGGGCATTCTGTGTACCTGAAAGAATGTTACGAGAATATAGCCTTGATTCTCACCAAATTGAAATATAAAGATACTGGATGGACGATATGCGGTGATCTAAAAGTGCTTTCCATGCTTCTTGGACAACAAGCAGGATACACCACGTACCCTTCCTTCTTGTGTAAATGGGACAGTCGGAATAAGGGCAATCACTGGATCAAAAGGAGTGGCCGCATAGGAAAGCATTGAAACCTGGAAACAAAAATGTAGTAAAGGAAAGTTTGGTTGATCCCAGTAAAGTCCTCTTGCCTCCACTTCACACCAAGCTTGGCTTGATGAAATAATTTGTTAAGGCTCTATCAAAAGAAGGAGAGTGCTTTAAATACCTTGGCAACAAGTTTCCAGTACTGTCGGAAGCAAAACTAAAGGAAGGTGTTTTCGTAGGTTCAGATATTCGGAAACTTTTTACAGATGAAGTGTTTGAAAGTAAAATGGTTTTGAGTGAAAAAGAGGCCTGGGAGCTTTTAAGGAAGTCGTCAAAAAATTCCTCCGGAACTTTAAGGACCCCAACTTTAAATGAATCGTGGAAAACATGTTAACGAAATTCAAAGACTTGGGTTGTTCGATGAGTTTGAAAGGGCATTTTTAAAATCGCATTTGGACTACTTTCCCGAAAATCTTGGTGCTGTTAGTGAAGAACAGGGAGAAAGATTTCACCAAGATATCAAGGAGACGGAGCGTAGATACCAAGGTAGGTGGAACGTCAATATGATGGCGGACTACTGTTGGATGCTGCACAAGAAGACCCGCATACTGCCTACAAGAGACAAAGTGACAAAAGGAGCTTTCAGGGGAAAAGAAAAAGCAGCATAAGGACCTATGAATACCAGGATGTATTAACAATGGTAACTGCTCTTATTAATATAATTTAGCAAATCATTTCCAATAGTTTGATAAATCATAATTTGTAAATAAAACACTTAAAAATATTTTGAAAAGACCTACCTTTCGCCAGAAAATGTAAAATAGGCTTTCTTCCCCATATATTCAAGCCCATTTTGTGAAAAATCCTTACGTGATTGAGAAAAATGGATGCCATATTTGAAATCAGTGCACCAAACAATATAAAAATCAGTCATTACATTGCAAACACTTTTTCATGACTCAAATTTTGCAGGCCTGTGTTATTAAAATGTCTGTGAAAATGCGCTTGCAGTTACAGAGCAGCACCCTATGAACTCTCCGATATTGGGTACAGAGAACTGACTTAAACGAGATGTTGTAATCAGTGAAGAGCTGACATTGGGTCGAAAGTGTGTTTCTTGTATCTCACTATGACGGTTGCCGAAGAAGTTCACATTATCATCACCTGATAGACTTTGAGAGAGGGAAAATTGTTGGAATAAGGGTTGCTAGATTTTCCAACAGCGAATTTCCCACTCGTATGGATAGAATCGCCACTAGAGTGGTGCGAACGTAGTGTAAGTGGACAGATGAGGCTGACTTACAGCAATCCGTAAATGGATTGCAAAGCCGCACGACTCCCCTGAATGAAGACACCTATACCGCATGGCAGTGGCCGATCGCACATCGACATCCACGGTGTTAGCGCAGCAATGAAGCACTGTCCCAGGTCAGGTCATGTCCTCCAGCACAGTTTGACGTCATCTGATTAACAGAGTGTTGGTCGCTAGCAGCCCATTGCTACACATTCCACTTTACCTTCAACCACTGACGCCTCAGGCTACAAACGTGTCTCGAATACAGACATTGGCGCCCTGATTGGCTACAGGTCGTGTTTTCAGAAGAGTCACGATTCAGCTTTCTGCACCATAATGGTCGCATACGTGTTCGAAGGCGTCGTGGTGAACTGCACCTTGCAGCGGGCATTTTGCAGGTTCACACAGACCCAACACCAAACGTCATGACTTGCGGCACCATTAGATTCAATTAGCGATCTTGCCTGATACTAACTGAGAGAACCCTCACCAGCCAGCGATGCATCAGGGATTATTTAGAGGAAGTGGTTATACCCTTCCTTCAGAGTTGTCCTGGCGCGTATATTCCAGCAGGATAATGTTCGCCCACATGTTGCACGGAATGTTCAAGACCTCTTCCATGCACAGCAGAAACCGCTTCTTCCCTGACCCTCACGTTCACAGAATATGTCTCCTATTATATATGTCTGGGATATGGTAGCTAAGCGATTGTTCCGTCAAGAGCCTCCTCCAGTCACCACAAATGAACTCTAGTCTCGCGTAGAAGAAACCTAACATGCAATCCTCCAGGACGATATCAAAAACCTCTTCGATTTAAGGCCACAACGCGTATGGGCTGTTACTATTACTCAAGTGGCTTCACACGATTCTGAGTTTTGAAGCAAAAATATCCTGTATAGCTGTTGTAATCAGTTATCTCCCGAAGAGTGAGAAATATGCGCTATAAATTTCATTTGGATAGCGCGATTCTTTCTTGGTGCTGCAATTTGAAGAGACAGCAAAATATTTTTCCTTCTAACAGCTACCCGTCTAGAGCACCTGATTTCTACAGGAACGAAATTTTCCTATCTGAGACCACCTGTCGTTTTGTGTAATATTCGGGTGATTTCTTCCGGGTGATTCAATTTTAGTTTGCCATTTGCTCATTTGCCTTGCGGATTTTGAAAATTTATATGCTAACCATAAAGATGTGAGCCTTTTTATCCTTAGGTATAATAAATGAAATTGAATCTTGAACTGTAGCTTAAATGAATCGCAACTACTTAAAAATGTGTAGGGAAACACACTGCTTGCTTAGTAATTAATGATAAACACATTATCCGTGCCTCACCTTTCGAGCACTTCTCGGACGAAGTATTAGAAGTTTTGTAGCACTCAGCCATCGGGAAGAAGAAATGAAGGTTTAGCTTCCTCTCATTCGTTAGCGGTTTTCTGAGTCTCACAGTGACGGCGAGCGTAGATGGCAATTCCCAACACTATCTTCTGAAAAAGCTTATTCCCTGTTCCGTGAGAAGCAAAATGGCAAACAGTTTGGTTTCTACAGTTCTCAAGTGAACACATTATTTATGTGATCAAAATGATTAAGCAAGCTCTTTGTAAAGAGGGCGATTTCGTTGAGAGCATATCAAGTTAATGATGACTCGTTACACGGAAGTTTTTCACTGGTGTGATCAAGGCACTTTTTTTATTCTCCTGAGCAGTGAAATGTGTGTTTTTGGAAAAGTTTGATCAGTTCATCACTGTTTATGGCAGGGGAAAACGATTCGCCTCCTGCAGGGCAATTTCGCAAAATATATGTTTATCACTTACGAAGCAAAATTAATGCGCAAGAATTAAGCCCAAGGAGAAACAAGTCCAAATTTTTCTTCGCTTATTTTGTTAGGTAGTTTCTCGACGCAACGATGGCGTCTTCCTAGGGACTAATTGGATTTTCTTCACTTAAGGTACCTCGGACTGAGACGAAAAGAGGTAATTACGTTAATTACTGCAGTTAGGATGTAGGGTTAGTCGTAGCACCTGTTGCACTGCAACCGCAATGCTGCCTGTCGTCGTAGAACCAGCTCTCCTTCGAGTGATTTTTGGCGCATTAGCCTTGACAAGTCCCGCGCCTATCGATCACAGATGCGGAAATGTTGAATATGCAATTGATCTTCATTAAGTGTTCGACGGGTTGTAAAGGCGCACATCCTTAGGCCATTGTGGTGGCGTTTTAAGAGTCATACATTCATTTTCTTTGAGCATGAAATTTATTGTTGTTGAATTTCTTAAACGAATTTCCGTGAAGTAATCAGACTCCTCTATTTGCAGATCTAGCATCTAAAATGTGATTACGTGTCGCAAGCGAAGTTATAATTAAAATCCATCAATTCTTACCTTCGATGGCTCAGAGAGGAATAAGAGCTTAACCACCAAGAATAGAAGTGGAAAATAAAAAAATAAATAAAAGCCAACTCAGTCGTAAATTGTTAGGAGATAGATTAGTTACTGATATGCTCTTGATGCGTGCTTTTACGCCATTTTCATAATAGGTTAATCGCTTTGGAGTGTTCTTGTCGAATCTCCGGATGACCATGCTCAAAATTAAAACAATGAACCTGTTCGGAATAAGTTGTTAACCTCAAATAACAAGTAGTGAAAACTGATTCCAGAGATCTTCTCTTTCGTACACTCTAGCTTATTGAGTTATGTTCTATGTCTGGTAAATTAAATTAGCGAACTTATGGAAATCTCCAGAATGAAATTGAGATATCCTGATAAAGATTGTTTTTAAATTAAAAAGATTCTTCGAACGAATTCTGCAATTGTTACATACGAATTAAAACTTTTAGAATGAAATTTACATTAGCTCTGCTCTCCGTGTGTTACAAGATAATCTGGAACTTGCGGAAATCATTTTCTTGGTCTTTTTAGGCGTATGGTATAGCATCTGCTATCTCCGTAATGCTCAAAACCTCGGAAAAAAATGGGCCATTTAATTTTGAACACAAATTTTTTTTTCACTGGAATATTTTAAAATTCCAAGGCAAAACGCCAAAATGAAAAAAAAATACGGATTTTTCGTTTTCAAATTGTTTATTGGAATTTTAGTGCATTGCTGAAGAAAACTAAGTTTTGTTGCTTTTAAGTGTTGCCATACCAAATAAAATTAAAACCAGCCTGGAAATTGTGACGTCAGAACTTGTACGACGGGTGCAGTGATTCGATAATTTTATGGGGCGGGCATTTGCTTTAAAGATTTTGGTATAGAAATGCATTGTATGATTTCTAAGGGGTTTAGAGGAATTTCTTGTGAATACCGCTTTGAGAACTGTCACGCGTCAACCTGGATGATTCTTATCATCTGACTGAATGCCTTTTTGTCTTTAGTAAAAAATTGAATGTATCACCGAATTGTGCGAAACATGAAAATAAACTGTCCTTTTTCTTCAGGTTAATAGATTCGAACCCACATCTTCTCTCTGCGGAGTCGGACATTCTACGAACTGAACTACGACCTCGCTTATCGCGGCAACTTCCTATTTTGATCATCAAACAGAGGTCTTTGCTCTTTCCACGTTTATAAGTGAGTCACGGAAAAATTCTCATTGGCCGCCACCGGGAATCGAACCCTGGTTCTTCCAGTCACGCGCCGGATATGCTTCCACTGCACCACAGCGGCCTCGAATTCCTCCAGACTCACACACACTAACCGCCAAACCAATTTGGCAGGTTACTTCTTGGAGTCCCACACAATGCTGGAGATTCATCAAAGATGGTAAGCAGCAACTGAACAAATAATTAGAAGGCGAATGAATAATTAATGCAGACATTTGACGTGGACTGGGAACATCAAACAGAGGTCATCGCTCTTTCCACGTTTATATCCGGCGAGTAACTGGATGACCCTGGGTTCGATTCCCGGTAGCGGACAATGAGAATTTTCCCGTGACTCACTTATAAACGTGGAAAGAGCAATGACCACTGTTTAATGTTCCTAGTCCACGTCAAGTGTCTGCATTAATTATTCCTTCGCCTCCTATTTTGATATATGTGTCACATCTGATGTAGGTACGTCACTTGATACTGGTCACAAAAAATTAGGGATATTCCAATTTCGAAGGAAAAACGTGGAGATATGAAATTTAGCGTCTACTGGCGATCGGTTATTATCAGCGTGGTTAGCTCCGTCATGCAGAAATTATCATCAAGACAACACAGCACGCTGTGCGGGAGCTTCAATAAAAGCACCCTGCAAGAAGTGGAAAACGGGTCGTTTCACCTTACGATCGAGAAGTTTGCTGAAAGTATTTCCTTCAGTGTGGGATTTACCTGAAATGATGTCCAGCCGACGTTTAAGCATCGAAAACAGAAATACAGCTGTTAGCGTGTTACAGACAGGTGTACGACTGACCGATGTGGCTGCTGTTCCAGGAATTTCGCAAAGTGTAGTACGATGGCTACGCATAAGATGTCTACTGCATGGAAATGTTGCAGATCGACCCAGGAATGGTCGCAGGAGGATAACCACCAGGAGGAAAGATCGCTATCTGACATCAAGTGTTCGGAGAAGGCATAGTACCAACAGTTTACAACTCTGTGAATCACTTCAAGATGCTTCTGGTGTCGCAATATGTACTCAAACTGTACGAAACCGTCTTCACGAGTACGGATTCAAAACAACGAGGCCGCTAAGATGTATAGCATGGACATCTGCTTACCGTCGTCAAAGATGTACCTCGGTCCAGCAGTACGTGCCGTGCAATACAGATTGGCACCATGTACTTTTCACAGACGAATCCCTTTTTGCTTTTAATACTGATAGTCAACGAGGACACGAGTGGAGGAGATCCGGCACATGAATACAATCCCACATACTATGGGCAATCCAAGCACCTTTTCCAGAGGCAGTCAGTTCTGATCTGGGTAGGAGTGTGCTTTAATGGCCGTACTTCTTTGTATGTTTATGAGGACCACACGAAAGCCTCAGTGTACCAAAACGAGACCATTGTGCCTATTGTGGTACTGATTTTATCTTGCTAGTTTAAATGCATTCCATTTTCTCGATGATAATGTAACCAGTCATCATCCTTGGAGCATGCTTCAGGAGTTGGAAAAACATGAGACTGGATCGTTACAGTTGTCTCTAAGGTCGACTGTCGTTAATCCTATTGAGAATATTTGGAAAGCTGTACAGCGACGTCTGGATAACCATGTTCTATACCCCAGCACAGAGGCAGACATTCGTATCGTGTTTCCTGTAATATGTGACAAGCTACCCCAGCACACAGGCAGACATTCGTATCGTGTTTCCTGCAATATGTGACAAGCTACCCCAGCACACAGGCAGACATTCGTATCGTGTTTCCTGTAATATGTGACAAGCTACCCCAGACACTCATCAGTAGTATCATTGCAAGTATGCCTGGTAGGCCTCAAAACGTTCTTCTACATGAGGTGGTGTTTTTGGGTACTGAAAGACGGAGGTACGGACGTTCTTTGAATTTACCATTTTGTCTGCATTGCAGTGATATTTTGTTACGTAAAGAAATTGTGAAATAAATTGTTTTTGTATATGCACTCTTTATCGTTTGTGTTACG
Organism: Macrothele yani; assembly: GCA_039090855.1. NCBI lineage: Eukaryota > Metazoa > Arthropoda > Arachnida > Araneae > Macrothelidae > Macrothele > Macrothele yani. The sequence goes on along the minus strand of CM077013.1, from coordinate 63,225,886 downwards.
TAGCCTCGCAGATGTTATTACATTGCGAGTTACTTGAGTCAGATTTCATTCAATATTCCTAACTTTTTGAGACCAATGTATTCCTTTTTGAGAGAGGGGGTTGCTCGAAATCACAGGCTCTTCCAGTCGGCAAACGAAACATCCTTGGAGGATCTCTCTGTAGAAGAGGAAATTTTGATTCATTCCAGAAGACGTGTGGAATGATCACACATTCCTGAAGCGTAGAAAAGAGAATTCTACTTAATTCCAGGCAATGTGTGGAAGAGACATCACACATTTTTCTGGAACCTCAGATCCAGGAGTTTCATTTTACATTCGGGTGCCAATATAGCGAAACTATTTTTCTGCCGGTGGTGAGATTCGAACCCACATCTTCTTTATCAGGAAACTGAAAGTGTACCAATCGAATTACGCAAGGAAAAGCTTTACCGTTTCAACATGTACGTCATCACAGCAGTAAGTACGTCAGAAAACCAAACCAACGGTAAACATTTTCCATCGTTATTATCAACCGTAAAAACGATTTCACGAGAGATATACGTGTTCCACAAATTTCACTTCTCGAAGAGAAAACCTTTGTTTTCAAGCATGATGTTTGTCGCTTAGGAGTTTGGCCGTTAGGAACCGACACTAGAATGTTTTTTTTTTTTTTTTTTTTGAGGTTTAACGACCACCGTGAGCAACTCAATGGGCTATAAGCAGTCGCCCGTCCCTAATTTAGGGTCACTGGTTCCAGGGAAGGGACAGAGCCAGTGCCGTTGGACAAACACAACATCCATGCCTCACCGGGATTCGAACCCAGACCCCGTTCGGACGAATGATCAGAGGCCATCGCTTAGACCACTGCGCCACCGGGGCGGCAATGTTTTATTGCTCTGTCAACATATATTTCGCTCCTCAGATAAAGCTGGAAGTCATGTGCAGCTTTGACCGCGCATTTTTGATTTTTTACTCAGGTGCAAACGATTTGATTGCCTTTTTCACTGCAAACAAACTGTCTTCTAGTGCAGTTCAGCAGTAACGGTCACTAAATCTTGTCGGTGAATGAATATTTTCAGAGAGATATACTGCTAAGCCACGTCAAAAAAAAATGTTCTAATAAAAATATATGAAGCTGCTATGGCGTCGAAAGGCTTCTTGTCAGCATTTGTCATTTTCATGTAGGACTTCCGTCCACAGGGAGTAGAATTTAGGTCCCAGCCACCTACAGCGAGATCGCCTTTTGGGCAGGACACAGAAACGGAAGGAATGAGAGCAAGTCTAGCGACTTTTGACAGAACAGTTTGTAGTGAGATTAGAGTACAGTAGATGGCGCCACCGTACAAGTACGATATTGCACACAGATGGGTGAGAGAATTTCAGGGAGGACATAGGAAAGGATACCCATTAAACCAGTGGGTCCAGCCTGGGCGCCGTCACTTTAAGTGCTCGTCCGATGCACGGCGGATATTCAGCGATTGTTAGTAAATCACACCATCTCTGAAAGATCAGCCCAAGCTAGAACCTGGGGACCCAGCATCGATAATCTGAAACACTAACCACTAAGCCATCCGCGGCGGCTTCTTGTCAGCGAAATGTGTACCTTTGATATACGTATTTTTATCAACAACATACTGAAAGCTTAAATACATTGAAGATATTTCAATTTACCGTCAAAACGATGCACAAAGGTCATATACTGCCACGTTATCAACATCCAGACACCTACATGTTTAAATTTACTCTTTATTCACTGAACATTCAATAATATATGCTGAAAACGTTGGCACTTATGGCGGCCTCTGGTCTTTCTGGAATACGCTCCACCAGTTTGAGGTAAATATCCACCATTCGGTCTTCAAAGCGGTGAGGTCAGTTTGCTGGGTTATCTCTTTTTCGACGCACTCGACAATCCCGTTCGCCCCAAAGATTTTCTACAGGGTTCAAGCCGGAGCCCTGTGCTGACCAAAACAAGATTTTTAAGTTTTTTTGCTCAAACCAATCGGCAACAACGCGAGCAGTGTAACACGGATCGATGTCCTGCTGATAAAAATATGGGCTTCACCCAAAGTACTGCCACAAGGATGGATGTGCATAATTGCCTAGGACATCAATGCAGAGCTCAGCATTTATAGTTTTGTTCAAAAGTACAAATGGGTCGAAGACAAAGCACTAAAAACAGTTCTATACTATCACGCTTCCTCCGTAAATCTTCACTGTTGGGACGATAAAGCACGGACGATACCTTTATTCCACCATCCGCCACACCTACCAACGCCCATCAAACTGATAAACGGTCTTCCGTGACACGTGAGTGCAAAGCTCAATTTTCCATTAGTTTACGGTCCTAGATCGACGTACCTGAAGACACTTTAATCGTGATATTCCATTAGTCGAAGTGATTAAAGCCTTGTGAATGACGGCTCGACCGTGCTAACTCACCTACCGCAGCATCCTGCGCACTCTACTGGTACTAACACCAACAGTCTCAAAAGTCTCACGTAGGGTTTCCGTAAATTGAGAAAGTGCACTGAATTATTAGCATTAGTACACCCCCTCCTACCCGTTTTACATATTCAGAGCGATAACGAAGTACCACGTTAAATCAAAGTCACGTGTGTGACGTATACTCTAAGTTAACTTTATTTTTCATTTCCTTTTCCTATGTAAATTTGAGTTTGTTCTTCTTTATACTTCCAAACTTAACGTTATGCCTTTTCCCTCAAACGAGAATAAGGTTGGCAACAAATTTGAGTTCAGAGAGAGAAAGTGACGTATGAATGTGATAAGAATGATGGATAAAGAGAACGATACGACAGTTGCTTCTGTGGATGTGTGTGTGTGTGTAGACGTTTGGTCGCTAAGATGAATGTAAAGTTTACCTGCTGTGCTATATATGTTGGATCTACTGAAGTATTGCAGGACCAATAAAAATTTATCGTAAGTTGACTTCTGTTTATGTTTCGTCTGGCCGTAAACTATTGCATTGTATTCTTGTTTAGGTCCACATTCCTTACTCACGGTTTAGACATAGCGTAAAACTAATCTTGCTCACGAAAAAGACATTATGTTATTCGTGCGGCTACTAGAAATTGTGCATAACTATCCTCTGTACATAACCAGTAAACGTTTGCCAATTATAGAAAACGTGGCGACTTAAGACATTTTGACTACTGCCAGATAGTTGGCGCCCGAACGGCAAGTGCCAGTATTTCGAAAACTGCCACACTTGTTCTCCCGTACTACTGTATCCAGGGTGCACCAAGTCCGTATTAACCATGAACCGACATCCAGCAAATGGGCTTACATTGGTCAGCCACGCGCTGTTTTTCCTAGAAGTAAGCATCTGGTCATCGTAAACAATGCCCAGTCATTGTCAACAACGTCTCGCATGGGCCAAATAGAGTCTTCATTCGAACCTTGACAGAAGGAAGAAGGTCGCTTGAAGCTTTACAGATGGAAGAAGGACGTCTGGAGAGCTTTTTTCCTTGCAAGCCCTAAATCCATTGCTTATCATCCCAGAAACACTGAATGGTGGATGTTACAGGGACCTGTTAGCCGACCATCTCCATCCGGATCTGTTGGAGGCTTACCTGGACTACAGTGCCTTCTTTTAACAGAACAACGCCCCGTGTCATTGGGCTTGTATAATTATTGAATGGTTGGAGGAACACGACAACGGCCGCTCTTGTGTCTCAGTGGTCTAAGCGATAGTTTCTGATCACTAGCCCGAGATGGGTCCGGGTTCGAATCCTGATGAGGCATGGAGGGTGTGTTTGTCTTACGGCACTGGTTCTCTCTCTTCCCTGGAATTAGTGGCCCTAAATTAAACTCCCAATAATAAAAAAAATCAGACGACGAATTCCCCATGTTCCCTTGGCCCTGAAACTCCTCTGAATGTAGCGCGATTTAACATCTGCGGAATATGTTGGAACGGGGTAGGAGAACTACTGACTTGGAATTAGCGTTAACTGACGGAGCTGCTCCAGCGCACATGAGTCAAGTTACGCATGAAAGATGTTCGACACCTTGAACTACTGACTCGGAATTAGTGTTAACTGTCAGAGCTGTTCCAGCGCACATGGGTCAAGTTACGCATGAAAGATGTTTGACACCTTGTACAATCTGCTCCTAGGCGTCTGCGAGACGTGACTGCCCAGAAAAGTGGACCATCGCGTTATTGGGTAGGTATTCCTAATGCAAAGCTAACTCAGCTTATTTAATTACGTTCTGTGCTGACAGTTTTTTGCAGAGCTGTCCTGTCATGTTCTGTTTGCTTCGTCGACTTATCAGGCCGTTCCTTTACAGTTCATCCCCAAAGCTATCCATCACCAGCCGTAGACCTAGTGATCTTTTAATCTGCTGCAATGAGACCTACGCAGCGATTATTTATGTGGCACACTATTATCAATCCTCTGTGAAAATCAGTTAACTCTGTCGATCAAGGCGTTTTGCATTCACCGTCATGCTATTCTTTCATCATAGGACCTAATTCGCTATCAATAGAGGTGTATTCGGATAATAATGATAAGGCAATGTATATAGAAAGTTTAAGAAATTTGATTGCTGGCAAAAATAGTTGGCACTTTTCCGCGTCTGGTAATAAATAACTCAAAGTCCTGTACAGTACAGAATTAAACGTGGCCTTTGAGAAACAACGGTCAGCTATTTTTACCGCAAAATGTGATTTAGAACCCATCGTTAATGCGAAATCTCCGTAAATCAGTGTAATTCCATCATTCGCAAGATATCTTATTAAAGAACGGTATTTTCTAATGCTCACTAAACGTTTTGCAATCTCTATATCTAGCTTACAGCTAATTCGAACAGAGAAACAGTTATTTTCGGATGAATGCTGAAAAAATGCCGTTATCTATAACTTTATGATGCAATAAAGTAAGTATAAGAGCATTTGTTTGGAGTGTACTCATACACATACTTCTTGCTGATGGAACGAAAGCTGCCTAAATTTGACGCTATTAGCTTGTGCTAAGCTGAAACTTCTAAATGTTAAGAGGCCGTCTGCTGGCGCAGTGTTGCTCTTCTGACCACTTATCCGAGATGGATCCGGATTCAAATCCCGGTGAGGCATGGATGCTGTGTTTGTCTTACGGGTCTGGCTCTCTCCCTCCCCTGAAGCGGGTGACTCTAAATTAGGGACGGACGACTGCTTACAGCCCATCGAGTTCTTCTTTTGGTGTATGTTGAATCCCCAAACAGAATAAAAACCGCTAAAAGTACATGCAAGCGGCATAAATCAGTCTGAATGATTTTTAGTTCACATTATGGAGTCTTTGCAATGCAGTGTAGATACAAGTGTTAAAAATTGAATGAATAACAAAGATGTGCATGAATTTATATAGGGCATATAAGTGATTTCATTATGGGATTACCTGGCATTAAATGATATTAAAGCGATTTCATCACAAACTGAGCATTTACTACAGCCAATTTTACCCTGATACAGGGTGTGCCATATAAAAGAGGCCCGAGTATAATGAACAACAACAGTCAGGCAATGTTACTATACATGGTAAAGAATAGTTGAAATGACAGAAAACAGGAGTAATTTACCTGCGATGCGTGTAATTTACCTTGTAACATCAGAGTGCACACATCCTTGATATTGTCTTCAGTACGTATTGTCTTGGGCTTGTTTCTTTTCCTGTTGCACACCTTACCGGTTTCAACTTCTGTTCCACTGATTTCGCCGGTGCTGCACAATGTGGAAATTTTCTGTAAAAAACACATTTAAAACCCTGTATGAGTTAATATATATCAAATACGTGGAGATAATGTAAAATAGACGATGTCATCGCTCTTTCCACGTTATTTTGTAAACAACGCATAGCGACTGAAAAATTGTATCCGGCACCGCTGGGATCGAACCCCAGAACTCTCGATAACTAGTCGAGTGCGTTCGAATTTCCGCTACTGCGCCAACAATTCTCAGCGCCATGCGTGGTTTATCAGTCAGCATCTGACTGCACGATACATTATCTCCACGTATTTGACTCCATTTTACATTATCTCCACGTATTTGATATATATTAACCATTTCTATCGCCCTTTGAATTTATCAGCTACAATTAAATAGCTGTTGCATTAAATGCCACCAGATGACGCCATCTCAGTTGCTGAGAATATCAATACGTATTCGTGGAGTCAGATGCTGACTGATAAACCACGCATGGCGCTGAGAATTGTTGGCGCCGTAGCGTAAATTGGAACGCACTCGACTAGTTATCGAGAGTTCTGGGGTTCGATCTCAGCGGTGCCGGAATACAATTTTTCAGTCGCTATGCGTTGTTTACAAAATAACGTGGAAAGAGCGATGACATCGTCCATTTCCTGTATGAGTTATTTCTGAATACTGTTCCACAATAAAACTCCGCTGTTTCGTACTTAAAACCATTCCCGTTGCCTTTGTTCTCTCTTCACTTACACTTATGACCGCGTACCTACACTGCTCTGGCTGTGACTAACCACTCCGGAGAATTCATTTGCAGCTGTACACGCAGAAACCGGTTAGAAGTGGAACAAAGCGGTTTTAACTGGAAACCCGCGAAACAACTTTAACCAGCCTAACAACGTCTGGCCACGGGGTCTCTTTTGTATGGCGCACCCGGTAGATATCTACGTAACGTTTTTCCAGTTGACAGATATATTTCAAGATAAAAATAGGTCCTATAATGTTCCAGTCAAACCTAAGTGTGGAGTTTTTTATTTGCATCTAAAGTCACTTGGGAACTGTGCTGGTGTATGAGCTATAACTGAGCATGTACAGTTGAGAGAGAGAGAGAAGAGAGAGAGAGAGAGAGAGAGAGGAATACAGGAAAGAAGAGGTGAAAGATATTCAGAAGATCAGACTAGAAATTAGAAGTGTAACGTACCAGGAGATGTGACGTACCTGCCAGAAGGACGCACACGACATAAAGGCAGATAGGAATCAGAATAAAACGTCCGCGTAGCTCAAATGGTAGAGCAACTTATTCCGGAATGAGTGGACCCGGGTTCGAATCCTGGTGCGGATAAAAATGACGGAGAAATTCACTTCGTTATAGAAGAAACTCTGGAGTTGAAAATATGAAAGTCACAGTAATGATGAACATCGTCTTTAATTACATACTGAATAAAAGTCAAATAGATTCAAATTTGAAGTATCGCGAAGTTACCTGCATGAAAGTGCAAGCAAAAGGAAAAAGTTTAAACAATGCTTTCAAGGTTTTTATTGCTGTGCTGTTGCGATATTTTCTTTGTCAGACTCAGAATACAAACAATAATCGACATGAAGGAAACAAGATGTCACTCATGCTGTATAGTTCAAAAATATGCATTTCTGTCTAAACATTGAATGTGAATATTTTTGAAATTGCATATGGATGAGGACATAAGAACAAACGAGAAATGCGGTTATGTGCCTCGACCAAGGAAGTTCTGTCTTGCTTTCAGTTATTTCAGCTACTTTCGGGGCTGTTTCGCAACTGCCAATCGATTCCTTGTATCTTTCAATTTCCCTTCGGGAACCGAAAAACAGTTGACTTCTAGTTATTGTAAATAAATGTTTGTTCCCCAACCTTACCCCTGGAAACTATACGCTCTCAGATCACACGGTCCTTCATCCTGTTATTTTTTCATCCATCCATTCAAAACAATGACTTAGAGGTAGGTAATATTGATTTGGATGCTGAAAGTCTTGAAGAGCCAGTACATCAAACACGGATTCGTTGCGGAAGAAATCTATTTGAGATACTTTATTTTTGTCGTAAGGACATCCTTGAGTTTCTAAGTCCTAAAATATCAAAAACAAAACTTTCTTTGTTACGAATCACGTGACTATACATGATGGTAGCAGGAAAATGAAATAAAAACGATATATTGTGAATGAATTTAACCAATCAAATGATTTCTGTGAGAAGAGAATTGTTACAAGGAATTAACTGATACAGTACAGGGTTAAAAATGTGTTTATAAACAAATATAACATACCACTACAATTAAATAGTCTAAAGGTCAGACGACGCTACAAATATTTCGTTTGGGGGTTTAACGATCACCATGAAAAACTCTAAGGGATACAAGCATTCTATGGTCCCAAATTTAGGGCCGCTCGCTCTAGGGAAGGGAGACAGAAAGCGCTGTAAACGTACGTGTGACCACTTTATTAAACACGGACGACTAGTCAGAAATTTCCAACTCTTTATGCTTCTGGGAGAGTGGTATAAGATTGTGGATTCACGAATGTCCTGCAATTCAGTAACACTAGGGCAAGCCGCATCTAAGCTCATTAAGGCGTCTATTTTAACAAATTCTAATAAACGAACGCGTAAAATTTATGACTTCCAGAAAAAAAAATACGAAACATTCTAAAAAAGAAATGCCTAAAATTTATCATGAACTACTTTCCTTCACGGCTTCACTTTCGTTGTGATCAGTCTGTATGTAAACAAAGCGGAAAGACACATTCAGATCGGGAAAACGTTTTTCATTTTGTATCGCGAAAGACAGACAGACACACACATATACAAACTTATTTTTATTATTATAGATTAAGCAAGTGTAGAGCTAACAGACGGAGTCTTTCCATTTCTTCGTTTTTCAATTCGAACGATTTGTTTAGACTAATGTTAGTGAGCCGACTTTCGTGAAACAGTTCAAGTAAAATGCTATCTAGTTGTTTTACTCTCGACTACCCTACATATGCCAAGCTGAGAGTGAATTCATGATATCATTGAAAAAATCAATGATTAGTGACATGGGGTTGGTGTCATGGTGATTGGTCGTGTCCTATAAGAATAATGACCATTAAAAAAATGACCAATTTTAATAATTTTAATTGAAATTCCTAAATGACACGAAATTTCGGGAATCGGAAGGCGTCAGAACCTGACCATGGATGATGTCCAATCGCATGCCAAAAATCACGGTGATCGAATGTGTCATGTCGTAGCTATGCCCAAACAACTAATTGTCCCTAGTCTTGTATAGAGAGCAGATTTTTTCAATTATTATTAAAATTAGTCATTCTTTTAATGGTCATTATTTTTATACGACACGACCAATCACCATGATACCAAAACCATGTCACTCACCATATCCTTCCCTTTCTCTGTGGCAAGTGTCACCGAGATTGGCTGAAGAACTTTGGAGGAGATAGGTAACAAACGACCCCTTCTCAAAACCCCTAGAAAAACCCCTAAAATGCATGTTTTGAGACGATTATTCCTCAATGCCACGTAATTTCGGGAATCGGAAGGCGTCAAAACCTAACCAATAACGATGTCCAATCGCTTGCAATAAATAACGGTGATCAGATGTGTCATCTGGTACCTATGCCGGAACTACTAATTGTCCCGAGTCTCGTAAAGGGAGCTCCGCTCGGCCTTCGGCCTTTCTTCGCTCAACTAAAACAGGCCGCCAACAATAACCGGTAAATCGGGAACATTTGGCAAATTTTGAGCGACGTTATTGCAAAATCTATGCTCATTAAGGCGTCTATTATAACAAATTCTAAAACACGAACGCTTAAAATTTATGACTTCCAGAACAAAAGCACAAAATATTCTAAAACGGAAATGCCTAAAATTTATCACGAACTACTTTCGTTCACGCCTTAACGTTGGTTGTGATCAGGTTGCATGTAAACAAAGCGGAAAGACACACTCAGATCGGGAACCACGTTTTTCATTTTGTATCGCGAAAGACAGACACACACAAACACATGCACAAACTTCCTTTTATTATTATAGATTAAACAAGTGTTGAGCTAACAGACGGAGTCTCTCCATTTCTTCGTTTTTTAATTTAAACGATTTTTTTAAATAATGCTAGTGAGCCTACTTTCGTGAAACGGTTCAAGTAAAAGGCCACCTAGTTTTAATTGAAATTCCTCAATGACACTGAATTTCAGGAATCGGATTGCGTCAAAACCTGACCTTCGACGATGTCCAATCGCATGCCAAAAATCACGGTGATCGGATGTGTCATTTCGTAGCTATGCCCGAACAACTAACTGTCCCGAGTCTCGTATAGAGAGTGGATTTTTTCATTATTAAAATTGGTCAGCCATTTAATGATCATTATTTAATACGACATGACCAATCACCATGATACCAACCCCATGTCCCTCACCATGTCCTTCCCTTTCTCTGTGGCAAGTGTAATCGCGATCGGCTGAAGATCTTTGTAGGAGATAGGTAAGAAACGACCCCTTCTCAAAACCCGGAAAACCCGCTAAAACTGCAAGATTTTGTACGATTATAACCCAATGACACGAAATTTTGGGAATCGGAAGGCGTCAAAATCTGACCATGGACGATGTCCAATTCCATGCCAAAAATCACGGTGATCTGATCTAGCATCTCGTACCTATGCCCAAGCAACTAATTTTCTCGAGTCTCGTAAATAGAGCTTCGCTCAATTACTTCAGCGTATTGTTAATTACCTTTTTGGAAATTGCTGATAGAACTCGGCTTGATCTTACAAGGGGACTTTACAGCTGACCACCCGCGGATTTCGGTGATTTTTTTTTTAATGAAAGTTGAGCCAAAATGAGGATATACATGTCCCGGCATTTGATCTAATGCCTCTTATTTTCGGAATAAAAAATCATAACGATCCAAGGTCGGAAAAATGGACAAAATTCGTGATTTCCTGTAAATGAAACTTTACTGTAATGTCACGAGGTCCTGCCACAGTGTGTTATAGCATACATTTCCTGTTATGATGGCTAATGTCGAAAAGTGGGGAATGAACGGTGAACTATCAATAGCAGCAAAGATCGGAATGCCTGTATTTTCCCATCCTCCTTTAAAGCTCTCTCCTTCTCACTTTTCATAATTCAGTAAGAAGTTACAACAGCATTGTGTGATATAGGTAGATACTGAATGAAACAGGGACAATTTGGACCTCTTGTTTCTAAGATTGTGGAAGGACTAAGGGCGGAATATGGAAATGTATTCGTAACATCGTAGAAATCAGGGAAATTAACGAAAGAGCATTTCAGCAGTTTTATGAAAAACATTATCTGACCATTTTGCGAAGAAGAGAAGATTCCATTGATCTTTGATTCATGGGGAGGTCAAACAGATCCAGCGCACTTTAATAGGTTCTTCACAAAGGACGACGGCACTTGTTTTTCTACTGTTAAAATCATTCCACCTCATTGTACCTCATACTGTCAACCTTGTGATGTGTACCTTTTCCGTCAAGGAAAAAATTTTATTAAAAAATTACAAAACTCTGTCGAACGTTTAAAAGAAAATAGGCATTTAAACAAGCGAGAAGATACCCTGAAGATCCATTGACTTATACATCTCAAACTTTCTGCGCCGATTTTCAAGAATATGTTGCAGTACGCTTGGTTTGCTGCGAAGTTAATAAATGAAAGAAAGGTTTTTGGAAATGTGAACGAAGTGTATTTTCCGGACGACGTTCGACAAACGAAATGTAAGTGCTCGAACAGTTCTTTTATCAAATCCTCGCGTTATAGAGAAGTGTTATGTTTTTGTTATTTTTATGATAATTATAATCCGCAACTTTGTGTACCAATAAACGATAGCAAAACCTCCGATAGTGGTACCTAACAACAAATATGTTAGGTCTTCAAATAAAAGTACGTAATTATACTTTCTAAGCTAAACGATGCCGTTTAGCTTAGAATGTGTTTAGCTGCGTTATAACACAGCTAAACGATGCCGTTTAGCTTAGAATGTGTTTAGCTGCGTTATAACACAGCTAAACGATGCCGTTTAGCTGTGTTATGTGGGCTATCCATAAGAGAAACCGAGAGGACACGCAGACATCAATAGTTCGTGTGGCCATGAAGGCCACACGAACTATTGATGTCTGCGTGTTCCGCAAGTCTCACGGGCCTGTAAGCTCAATCGTTTCATCTTTGTATCTGTTGTTATGTGTCCAGTGAATCTGGATTTGCTATCTCGTGCCCTTCTTGGTGTTGCAGTTTGGGTGGCCAGCAGTGTATATAAACAAGTTAGTAAAATCATGCAATGCATTTATTATGATATGCTTTCCAACATACCAGAAATCATTACTCAAGCTATTACTGAAGTTATGAGGATAATGGCTGTGGAATAAATCGCGTTCCTGCGTCCTGATCTTTGACTCCATTTCGTCCATTTCCAATAGGGCATTTTTACACGAGTTGTCGTGCAGACGGTCGAACGGACAGACAGACAGACAGTGAGACGGACAAAGCTGGAGCCAATACGCTTCTTCAACTTACGGTTGGAAAGCGTAAAAAAGGACTTACCACCAAGGGAAGTGGTATAGTAATTCCACAATAAACCCTATCTTCCACTTCTCTTTCGGATTTTTCCACATAAGAAATATCTTTTTGAACTTCTCTTGCAGACACGTCCCTGACGCTTGATCTGCAAGAGCAACACAGAGATATAATTGAGGAGTCCCAATCCTCAGCATCGGACGACATCAACGATCGCTTAAACATAAGAACTCAGGCAGGGCCGAACTCATTTGATGGCATACATACCGTCATCATACATAAAAGAAATCACTTCAGTGGACATGCTTCAACTTTACGTGTGAAGGCTCTAACTTCATGCCTTTTATAGGAAATATAGAAACTATATCTTTCCTGATCTAAATATCAAAGAGTGCAATTAACTTTTACGATGTATAATACAATATTCTACAATACCTACGTGCTATTATGTCATATATGAAAGCATGAGGCATTTTCAATAATCTGATACGGAAGTACTTTGTAACTGTAATTATCCTTTGTATCCCCCTTCTTACGATGTAATGAATCATATAGACCGTAATGTAGTACATGAGATGACGTAGTGCTGAGGTGACGCATGAGTCAAAGCGACAGTTAAGCAGCGATATGCCTGCCGATGTAGTTCATTTGAGAGAAGAGCAACTCCGGAGTAGGAGGATTCGAACACCACCATTGGCAAAAAAGTTATCTTATACTGGCGCCAGAATGAAAGTGAATCTCTTGGGCGTTAGGTTTGAAATATTTATGTAATGAGTCTTCCACACAATGCACATAATCCTTCAGCGAAAAAATGGTCCTTCCAGCATGGCTCTTGGTGACCCGAAACCTGCGATTTTGTTATCAAGGGAGAATGATGCAACGTGCTATGTGACATGACGTAGATGGCGTAGTACTGAAGTGACGGGTGAGTGAAATGATAACTAAGCAGAAATGAACCTGCTGGCGTAGTATATTTGGGAGAACAACCGCTCCGGATTGGAATGATACATACATACACATCACTAAGCTTTTCTATGAGATTCAGAGGTTAGCTCCACAAAGACATACAAACTACCAGATAAATTTTTAACTGATTATTTACTTACTGTTGACGTATCAAACTTCTCCATTTACGGCGATCTTGACACGCAATTCGTGCTTCACTAACATCCAGCAAAGGACGTACACAAGACCTTCTGTACTTCATACTCATAATCTTTTACTCATGAAGACATTCCTGAATCTGATCCTCCCATTACTTCCTTGGCCTTCCTCTGCCTTTCCTATCTGCCACTTGAGCTAAAACAATTTCTTAGTAAGCATCTCATCACTCATTCTTTCAATATGACCAAACCACAGAAGAATGTTTGTCTCCACCTTGCTAACAATGTTTTGCTTCACATTACACAACTGCAACACATCTTCATTCCTCACATGATCACAACATGTCTTGCCACAAACCCCCCGTAAGTAACGCATTTCTGAAGCACACAAACGACTCCTATGTTTCTTTTGTTGTTCCCAGGTTTCACTGCCATACACCAGGATAGGAACAATTACACTCTCATACACAGCCATGCTGGCGCCCGTTGAGAATCCATAATTCCTATGAAAACCTTCTAAAGCAGCAATGACTTTCAATGAAGAATTCACTAGCTTACTAGTGAATTCTTCATTGAAAGTCTATCGCTGTCAAACATGCTTCTTTAAGAGACAAACTCATTCACCCAGTCACACACTGTACCATTTAGGTTTATAAAACATTCAGTGCTAACAGTTCCTAGGTTCGAATCCCACCACCGGCAAAAGATTATATGTTGTTAGACAAAGAAATTGTAGATTTAGTACCTAGATTTAAAGATCTGTTGAGTTCATTGCCTTAATGTTTTACATTTTCATTTTCTCACATAAAAGCGCTAATCTTTTTTTCTCTTTTATTTATTCATTACTATTTTTTTACGTAAGTTCAGAGCTCAGATTTGTAAAACTATGAACTTCCTGTTAAGTGCAGTTTTCGGTCAGAAATCTAATCGCCAAAGTCATTAACAACAGCTTACTTTATGGCATTCTCTAGGAAGCTGTGTTCAGATTGCGCTGTTGCGGAGAAGCGAAATGTGAGTTGGAAGATAAAGTTCTTTTTCTTTCTTTTTTTTTTTTAGAGAAGGCGTTCAGTATTTGAAACGCACGGAACAGCGCTAATTAGCTGATCTCAGTGAGACCGGGCTAATGGTCCACGTCTTTGGTTGTGACATTACAATAACTTCAGATTACGGAACTCGTGATAAAGTTAGAAAAGGCTGTTTAGAGATCATTTAATTGCCTCAGTATACCGCGTTTCGGCTGAATTATTATTTACAAATTGCTCAAGCATTACTAATATCTTACTGTACATATTGAAGATTTCATTTCTCCTGTGAACAACATTTTAGACAAAATTTTGTAAGAAGAAACAAATCACACTGTGTGGAACAGCAACTAACAATCTTTTAAGAAGAACACGCATTTTCATTGACTGAATGTTATGGGGCTACTCTTTTTTAGTGCAGCTTTATTAAATGGATGAATTCACCTATATCCTCATCATTCACGATATTTTTTTTTTCAACTAACCTGGCTTACGATTTTTTTGATGAAGTTGAAACCATGTGAACAACCATGAGATAGTTCATGTCTCTTATGCACTGTGTTTCCTCTATAGTTCTGCAGTGTTACATGAGAAGTTCCACTGTGATATTGCTTTTTGCTTGATCTTTAGTACCGAGGCCAGTGGCGTATCCATGTTTCAATTTTTTTTTGGGAGGGGGGGGGGGGGTGTTCGATCACACATACTTAGTGATCGGACCCTCACAGATTATATGTATACATATACTGTACATGTACACTGCTGGACACCCAAAATGCAACACCAAGAAGGACACGAAATAGCAATGCCAGATTTACTGGACACATAACAACAGAAACAAAGATGAAACGATTGAGCTTACAGACCCGTGCGACTTACGGAACACGTAGACATCAATGGTTCGTGAGGCCCCCATGGCTAGCAATAACGGCCGCGGCATCGAACGGAAGATGCTTTGGATGTAAGCTTGGGGTATGTCGGTCCAGGCTGCTTCCACACGTTGACACAGTTCTTCAGGCGTAGCAGCGGGTGGTGCTTGTCGGGCCGCTCGGTTGCCGATCAGCAACCAGACGTGTTCGATGGGCGACATATCGGGAGAACAGACGGGCCACAGCAGCAGTGATACCTAGTGGGCCGTGAAGAATTTTTGCACGATGCGTGCCACGTGCGGGCGCGCATTGTCCTGTTGAAACGTGGCCGCTGGCAGGTCCTGCAGGTAAGGGAGGACTACAGGCTCCAAAACGTCGGAGATGTAGCGGAGGCTGTTGAGTGTACCGGCGATGCGTACCAGAGGGGTGCGGGTGTCATATCCAACTGCGCCCCAAACCTTAACGCCAGGTGACGGACCGGTATGGCGATGCATAATGCAGGCGTCATACAGTCTCTCGCCGCGGTGCCGCCACACGCGGATCCGACCATCGTGGTGTTGCAGGCAGAAGCGGGATTCGTCGGAGAAGACAATGTCGTGCCATTACGTAGTCCAGGTGTGGCGTTCAACGGCCCACTGCCGCCGCACTTACCGGTGGTGTAACGTCAATGGTAATCCGAGCAATGGGCGCCGTGCGACAAGTCTCTGCTGCTGCAGACGATGTCGAACGGTACGTGCTGACAAAGGATGTTGCGCAACACACCCTAATTCCTGCGCTAACGTTAGTGATGTGGCAGGGCGAGCCGTCAATGCCCGCCGCACAACATGCCGGCCCTCTCGTTCGGTGGTGTGTCGCGGCTGCGGCAATCGTTCACGACGGTCCGTCCTTCCCTCCTACATCCACCGAATCCGTACTCGCCTCACTGTGGCTGGATGTCGTCCCACACGGGCGACGATGTCTCGGTACGACAAACCGCTGTCGCGATAAGCCACTATTCGTCCTCTGTCGAACTCCGAAACGTGCTGGAATGACTGCCGTATTCTGCGTCGAGGCATCATGAAGCTTTTCACGCACTGGTCCGGCAGCACAACACACTTCCACTACTTACATGCCGCCTTCTGTGCACCCTTCTTATAGTGCTTCTCGGTGGTGTGCCGGGTGCACATGATTTGTATATGCCCTGCAAAGCTAATCGTTTGCATGTCCCCTCGCGGGCGACGCAGGCTGCGAATTTCAGGCCAATCGGATGCTTCCCTTCTTTGTGTTGCATATAATATATACATACTGTATAATATAGTTTGGGACCCTTCACCCCTACACACATATGCAGGAGCAAAGCAGTTGCTGAGGCGCGATCTAGCGGGCAGGACATAGGCGCCTGCGTTGGCAAATCGTGGAACTTTGCAAACACAACTGCAAAACAATGATACATAGGGCAGAAATATAAATTACAAAGTTATAGAGCTGACCTTTCTTATTAGGAATCGATGTCGCTGTTTTATTAAGTACACATTATACACGTGTTTGTATTCTACGAAAAATTACAATCTTATATTATTATTTTTAGTCGGTTCACATCAGTGGTTACGCCTATGACCGAGGCTATTTCTTGTCTGAATCAGAAGGGGTTTTTTTGTTTTTTTTGAGCTTTGTCACCTAGAATTTCTGTTTTTGTATGAACGATTGTTTGTCATTTCCACATACCAACCTACCAACCAATAAAGAAGGAATTTTAATTCAATCCGGATTGGATCCCCTTTAGTCCGAATTACAGCACGGATGCAATTTGGTGTAGATTCCACAAGGTGATGAAATGCATCTGCGTCTTCAACATACCAGGTGTCCACTAGACAATCCTTAAACTGGCTCTGATTTGACGGAAGAGGATTTTACTCCTCCCGGATCTGTTTTTCTAATATGTCCCGTACATTCTCAATAGGGTTGTGATCCGGGTTTTGGGGTAGCAAGAAAAAATGATGCAAGTCATTATCACGCTCGCTGAAACACTGATGAGCACATCTTGCGCGATGGACAGTAACATGGTCGTCCATGAGTTGTTTATAAAGCCTTCTAAACGTCATAGTTGCATTCGTAAGTGAAGATGGCACGTGTCTGATTGTTATTGGGTGCTCCTAATAAATTGCTACTTCAGTGTAAATTCACTTCATGCACGTCTGAATTCTCTGCGGCTAGCTGTTTATGAAGCCATCTCAACCGTCACGTGTTGGATAAAAAGTCGACATTGCTGGAGAGACTTGAAAAACAGTAATGTCCAGATAATCCTTGAAAGACATCCAACCTTCCGGCAATATCAGGGATCGCGTTCCATATCACTAGAACGTGCCCCACACTACGACACCACCTCCAGAACATTGAGATGTTTTTTAAGGCAAGCTGTGTCCATTACTTCATGGGGCTACCGCCAACTCTCTGCCTACAGAAGAAGGTGAACTGTGACTCGTCGGAACACATGACTTTTTCCAATCTTTCAGTGTTCCTGATACCACTGTAGATAAACTTTTCGGTTCTTCGCTGAAATGATTCGTTTTTATGTAGGCATGTGACTGACAGAACCGATGCTCTCCAATTCTCCGCGCACAGTTCACTGAGATATAGGTCGAGGCCAGCCTTCATTGAATGCTTCCGTCAACTGCTGCAAACAGGAAGTCTTGTTTCTCCGTACAAGCCTTCTCAGACGACGGCGATTCGTTCCTGACAGACTGTCGTTATGCTACAGTTACTCGCATCGTATGCAAGCAATGTAGGTTGTTTTTCCACTGCTTAAAGACCCGGGATATCTCTCCTTTTGAGAAACCAGACAGCTCTGCTGGTTTCTAAATCATCGCTCCAGCCATACTACAAATCGCAATAATCATTTTATCTAACTCCGAAAGATCTTTCTTTTTTTCTCCATTGTGATCAACACTACTGACGAGCAGCAGCCTTAAATAATTGCCTAAATCACGTGACCACGTACCTTGCATTTCCGCTGCATAAATGACGTTTACGTACATCTGCATCATCATCATCATTGTCAACCATTATCAATCCACTGCAGGACGAAGGTCTCCCCAAGTTTCCTCCACAACGGTCTGTCTTGTGCCAGTCTCCTCCATGTCACCCCTGCATACTTTCGAATTTCATCCACCCATCTCCCCATGTGGTCTTCTTCTGGGTCTTTTCCTGTCCCTTGGAATCCAATCTAAAATTTCGGCTGTCCATCGATGATCTGTCCTTCTGGCAGTATGTCCAGCCCATTGCCATTTCAGGGATTTAACTCTGATCATGATGTCTTCCACTCTTGTCATTTTTCGGATCCACGAGTTCCTCTTCTTATCTCTCCTGGTTACACCAAGCATGCACCTCTCCATACTTCTTTGAGTTGTCTGCAGCCTTTGTATGTCTCTTTTAGTTAAGGTCCACGTCTCTGCACCATACGTAAGCACTGGAAGGATGCATTGATCAAACACTTTTCTTTTAAGACATAATGGCATATTGCTCTTGAAAAGTATGCTGTTTCTTCCAAAAGCTCTCCAGGCAAGTTTTGTACGCCGATTAATTTCTTCATCAATGTGACCCTCACTTGATATCTGCTGTCCAAGATAAACGTACGTGTTCGTTATCTCCAGCTTTTCTCCATCAATCGATAAATCTTCATTTCTTGTAAAAGCATTGAACATCACTTTTGTCTTCTGAAAGTTCATTTTTAATCCCACTTCTTTACTCTTGTCAGCAAGTTCCTGGATCATACTCTGCAGCTCTGATGGGGTAGTTGCAAAAATGACTACGTCATCAGCAAAACGAAGGTGGGTTAGATAATCTCCATTAATCTTTACCCCTTGTTTTCCCAGCTCAGCGACTGAAAAACACCCTCCAATGTGGCATTAAAGAGCTTCGGAGATATGGTGTCACCTTGTCTCACTCCCTTTCCAATTTTTACGTGTGTTGTATTTTCAAACAGCCTAATCTTTGCACTTGCATTTTCATAGATGTTATTAATAATATTAATGTATGCATCTTCAATACCGCAGGATTTCAGAGCCATTGTAACTGCTGATGGTTTCACCGAATCAAAGGCTTTTTCATAATCGATAAAAGCCATGCACAATGGAAGCTCATATTCCCTCGCTCTTTCAATTAGTTCTCTCAGCACGTGGATATGATCTATTGTGCTGTAGCCACTCCTGAATCCAGCTTGTTCTCTCGGTTGAGCCATGTCCAGTGTTACCTTCAAGCGGTGTGAAAGAACTTTAGTGAAGATTTTATAAACTACTGATAGGAGGCTGATAGGTCTGTAGTTTCCGAGATCCTCAATGTCACCTTTCTTATGTAGCAGGATCATTGTAGCGGTGTTCCAATCCTCAGGAATCTTTCCTTCATTAAGGCATCGAGTGAAAATTTGGGCGAGTACTGTTTCGATTTCTCCACTTGCTTCTTGTATGATGTCTACAGTAATTCCATCTTCTCCTGGAGCTTTTCCTCGCTTCATGTTCTTGATTGCATGTGCCACTTCTGCTGCTGGAAGGACTGGAGGAACTCTGGTACTGGTATCTTTCATGATGTCTGGAGTGCATATATCATCCCTTTTATATAATTTGGAGTAGAAATCTTTCACTCTTGTCAAAATTTCGCCTCTATTTCTTGTTACAGAACCATCTTCTTTTCTCAGTGCCATAATCTGTTTTCTTCCCTTACTGAGATGTCCCTTTGCTATCTTTAGGCTTTGGTTGTTTTCAATTGCTTTCCTCACTAGTTCACAGTTGAATTTCCTTACGTCTTCAGTGATACTTTTTCTTACTGTCTTGCATAGCTCTATATATTCCACTTTGGAAGTCACATCTTCTTTAGTTGTCCTCATCTCTCTTCTTTTTTGCATCAACATTTTGGTTTTTCCTGATAATTTGTTCACATGCAACTTGTTCTTAGAACCAGCTAATTTTGTTGCTGTTTCCATAAGAGCTTTTGGTTACTTTTCTGTTAACTTCAGAGATGTCCACTTCTTCCGATGTTAGGCCTTCTAAAGCAGAGAACCTGTTCTTCAGTTCTAACTTGAAGGTATTATGGTGTTTTTTAAGGTTGGTTATGTCAATAGATTTTGTTTGTCTTATGAGCTTGCCACGTTCAAGTTTAGTGTTGAGGTGCATCTTACATCTCACCAATCTATGGTCACTACCTGTGTTGAACTTGTTTAGCACACTGCAGTCTTCTATGACGAATTTTTTGTTACACATAATAAAATCAATTTCACTTGTCGTCCCATTTGGATGTCTCCATGTCCATTTCCTGTGTGGCTTTTTCTTGAAAAAGGAGTTCAAGATGAAAAACCCTTCTGCCTCTGCAAACTCAACGAGAGTATTTCCACGCTGGTTTCTGTTGCCATGACCGAATTTACCTACTGAAGTTTCATTCTGTTGCCGTTGCCCTATTTTTGCATTGAAATCTCCCATAATTACTTTCAAGTGCTGCTTACCTTTATTATTTAGATGACAAATTTCCTCATAAAATTCTTCAATTTCTTCTTCAGGATGACTTGTGGTGGGTGCATAAGTTTGAATAATCTGAGCCTGGTATCTTTTCGAGAGTTGGATAACAAGCCGTGCAGCTCTGTCAGAGGAACTTTCAACTTCTACAACTTTATCCTTCAGTTTCTTGTTTATTATAAATCCAACACCACTAGTTCTGCCAGTATCTGTCCCACGATAGTAGAAGAGATGTCCACTTTTCAGTTCGATGAGATCTTCTCCTTTTCTTCTTACCTCGCTTAGCCCCACGATGTCCCACTTGATCCTTTGTAGTTCCTCTTCCAATTCAAGAAGCCTTGATTCAGAAGATAGGGAGCGTCCATTGTAAGTAGCCAAGGTCAGCATCAGATGGCAGCCTAGTCCGGTCCTCCGGGGATTCTTAGCACCCTCTGCCTTCATGTCGCACTGGCCGCTGCCTTGGCCAGGTACATTCCAGCTGCCGGAGACTGAGGGCCAAGATTTAAGTTGTGGAATCATTTTGGAGGGGTTTGGCCATAACTCACCACGCTGGCCAAGCGGGTTGGTGAGTGTGGGATAGAATTTCCTCTAATCCCGATGGTATAGTTATACCGCTATGGGCGGTCGTCAGAGCCCCTTTAGTGGGAACAGGATGCACCACGAGAAGGCGGGGTTGACATTTGTCAAGGAGAGGCTGTGATGTTACGCATCACCTGACCTTACATCTGCATAAAGGTATCTAATTCAGTGGCAGGGATGTGTATACGCACGTAAATTTTTTTTTACAAAAGACGAGCTGAAAATAATCTATTTTTTTTTATATACATTATATTGACAAAAGTCGCCGGACACCCCTTAAAAAGCAAATGAACGGATCCCCAGCGTTGTTAAGATGCGTGGTACAGCTACAAACAGTATAAAATCGCACTCTGAAGTTTAGTAAAAATGCCGCGGCAGGAGAGAACTGACTTTCAGAAACCAGAGATTGTTGGGTGTTATGTGGGTTATCCATAAGAGAAACCGAGAGGCGTTTAAACATACCCATGTCAACTGTTTTGGATGTACTGAATAAGTGGAAGACACATGCCGTGCCTGAAGCAGCAAACCGTACTGGCAGACCAAAGAAAATCAATGAACATACCGAAGCCTCAGCGACATGGGTATGTTTAAACGCCTCTCGGTTTCTCAGCGGTCACATTCGTGTGAGTTCCGTATATATTGGTTTGTGTTGTGTGATATCAAGTGTTTCTTCCTTACCTGTTTGTCGTCGTCGATTCGTGAAAGTCCGGTGATTATTTTAATTCTACTCCCGAGCGGGTGAGTTTTTTTCTTTTGCTATTATCAGTTTGTTTACGTTCGACCTAGCCGGTCGGCGGTGCACACTTCATCAAAATTGCAAATGGCGACTTCCGGCGGAGAGGGGCGGAGTCCAACCCTCGCTTCCCGTGGCCCATCATCATCATCATCATTTTCGTTTTTGACTGATGCGAGCGTCCCTGCGCTGTCTTTCCTAGCTAGCACTGATGCACTACCCTCTCCGAGTGGTGCGTTCGGTAGGCTTTCGGGTGTCAATTCGTTGACCTCCCCAGATACGTCAAACCTTTCAGCTTCTGCTCCAGTTGATGAAGCCATGGATATTACTGGTGGTGAAGCCTCTTCCAGTTCTTCTGTGCCTGTTCAGTCGTCTGCCACTTATTCTAAGGTTGCAGCCTCTTCTACTCCTCAACAGCTTTCCAAGGATCTGTATGCAAGCGCTCAAGCTTTGCACACTTATATTTATCGTGCTGGAAACAACATTCTTCTTGAAATTCCAGCAGGCTTGCCAGCCGCGACTGCTTTCTTTGAAAACCTGGCTAAGGGAGTTAGTTTTGAGGCTCTCCCAGATACACCGATGCAGATCTATGCCGATGCCCTTCAAATCCTGTTTCCCCCAGACGCCATTTTGCATACGTTCCGGCGGGGCCGGACGTTTGTCGTTTATCTTGCCAAGGTTGAATATACCAAGTCTGTCCTGACGACAGGCCTAACCATAGGAGATCGCCAGCTTACTCTAGAACCAGTGGCCCAACGACCAGTAAATGTTTCCTTTTACCCTGTATCCCCAGAGGTGACTGACGTCATGTTATATGCTGTGCTTTCATCTCTGGGGCGAGTCGTTGGAGGGATTCAAACACACTTAGCTGCAAAGAACGACCCGATGCATGATACCATCCGTGGAGCCCGTCGAGTTGCACGTGTCATTTTTCTTTCTCAAGAAGGTATTGCTCAGCTCCCAACTCTCTTCACAGTTAAGTGTGATGGTCAGACTCGCCAAATTAATCTATTGACTGAATTCTATTGCAGTCAGTGCAAGGAAGTTGGACATTTCTACAAAGAGTGTCCTATTGCACGGCCATCAACTGGTTCTTCTGCACCACGGATGGATACTCACTACACCCCTGTTGGTGCCTCATCACTATCTTCGGCACCTGATGATCCTCTTCACATGGAGATCTCTCCTAAGTCGACTGCCTTACCACCTCCTGCTTCTGTAGAGCATTTTCCTGAATTACGACCGACATCGCCTTTTCTTGCTCCTGCACCACCTGGCGACATTACTGATGCTTCTGGTGGGGTGTTGTCTGATACTGAAACTTCCAATGCGGACACCGACACCGCTTACCAGAGCGTCAGTGACCACACCTTAATTGATGTCTCTGACGCGACCTCTCGGTCCCGCACTGACAAAAGAGAAGCGCCAAAGACCCCCCACGGTTCCTCCAAGCGCGGAAGCCTCAAGGGAAGTCGCCACTTTCTACTCGATCCCGTACGTCGGCTTCTCGCCTGAAAGACTGTGATTTGTCTTCGAACTCTGAAGACTTTATCTTACCTTATGAGGATTTTCTTGCAAGACTGCAACAACATGTATTTCCGTCGACTCCTTTATCATATCCGGAGTTATATGACGTTTTCTGTCGGAAATCGTTGCCTGGGGGATTCCCTCCTTTTGTCCAGGCACATACGGCTCAGCTTCCTGCTGTGACTGAGCAGTTGACGGAGTTGGACTGCATCTATCAAGCGCTTCGTAGTCCGTCTTCTAATGATGCTGCTGCTGTGAAAATGATGCATCTTCGATACACTAATCTCCGAGACCACTTGCGTAAGGTGCTCACTCCACCCTCTGATTTAGCGTTTTCACGGTGACGACCTTCAACTGTCGCGGATTTGCGACCCCTGATGTGAATGCCCTTGTCTACGAGGACCTCGCGGCGGATTCCAATGATGTCCTCCTCCTTCAAGAGACTCGATGTTCAACTGATACGCCGACACACAGATGGCGGTCGTGGCTTTACACATTCTACCATGCATACCGCCAATCGTGGTCTGGTGGCATTGCCGTCGGTGTACACCGTCGTTTAATGCACCGTATCTCTTCTATTTCTGTCAATAACTTATATTCAGAATTATTGCAATGCCTTACTTTCTGTGTTGATACTGTAACATTTCATGTGTTTAATGTGTATATACCAACTGAAGAATCATATGTTGATCCACTTTTTCGAGTCTACGTGCAGCGTTTGCTGCGATTCCCTCCGGGGATTTTTTTTATCATTGGAGGGGATTTTAACTGCACGGTGCAGCCCTCTGTAGACCGCTATTTGTCGCACGGAGAACACCGTGCGAATCTAGTCTCCAAGTTAACACAGTTTATTGCTGATTTTCAGCTTGTTGACTCTTTTCGCCAGCTAAATCCTCAAACCATTTCATTTACTTGGTACAATTCCCCGACGCAGTTTTCTGCTGCCGCTCGATTGGACCGTATTTATGTTGTCTCTTCTTTGATTCCCACTATTACTTCGGCACGGCACCTCCCCACAGTGTCCTCCGATCATAGCGCTGTGTCTCTATCCGTTTGTGTCTCCCCATCACCACCTTCGGCTCGTCGTGGATGGAGTTTTGATGATACAATTTTACAAGATCGTTCTTTCTGCGATACAGTTGAGAAGTTCCTTGCTGCTAGGAAACCTCTGATAGCTACTACTCCGAGTGCTGTGCGCCTTTGGCTCGACATTAAACAAAACCTTCTATTATTGGTACGACGCCTTTCATTCTTCCATCACTACCACTCGTGCGATGGCGATCAGCAATCTTCGGGGCTTACTTTCTTCGTTACAAATGTCGGATCCACAGTATTCAGTAGTTCATGATGAACTACACGCTTACCTACAACCGCTTGCCCATCAAGCTGTGCGTCGAGTACGACTTCTGCATCTATCTCCATCGACACAAGCCTTTGAAGTTCTTTCCAAGATGGAATCATCAAGACGAGCGTCAACCTCACTTCGACATCTTCGCCTTCCTAACGGCTCCACCACGTTCGACACATCTCTTAATTGATCCCAGGTACGTCACTTCTTTCAGGAGAAGTTCCGAGCGGTCGCGCAGGTTACTGATCTTTCTTCTTCTCCCTTTCTCTCTTATCTCCCTCAGGTCCCGCCTTCTCTCTGTGCTCCCCTCACTGCTGAGTTTCCTTTGCCTGAACTTCGAGAGGCGTTTTCCTCCCTGAACTCCCATGCCTCCCCGGGACCTGATGGTCTTCCGCTGTCCTTCTACCGTGCTTTTCTTCCGTCCCTTCTACCTTTTCTTTCTGATGGTTTTTCTTGTGCTCTTTCTTCTTCTGCGCTTCCGCTGGAATTTACAGTTGCTCGTGTCATCCTCCTGCCGAAGAAGGGGGACCTCCTGAATCTGACAAATTGGCGCCCTATCTCCATCCATAATATTGATTATAAATTTTTCTTGAAACTCCTTTCTTGACGTCTTAACTCTGTCCTTTCGTTTCTTGTTTCTCCCGACCAGTCATACACTGTGCCTGGTCGGTCTATCGCTAACAAAATTTTTTTCTTCTTAATCTCAGTTTTCTTGCTCGCAAACATTCAGAACCCCTAGCCCTATTTAACATTGATCAACAGTCTGCTTTTGATAACGTTTCCCATGACTATCTTTCTGCTGTTCTAACCCATTTTGGCGTTCCTTCTTCTTTTGTCTCTTTCCTTCTCAATCTTTATCGGGGCGCTCATTTTCATGTTCGGGCGGCCTCATTTTTGACGGCACCCATCCCTTTCTAACGAGGAATCCAGCAGGGTTGCCCCCTCTCAGGGCAACTCTTTGCACTCGCATTCAAACCTTTCTTGATTGCCAGCCGTTCATCTCTTCTTTCTGCATTGCCGTTGACCGTTTCTAGCACCAGGCATCACCGTTTCGTTGTTTCGGCCTATGCAGATGACGCCACTTTCTGTCTCCGACGAGATGAACAGTTTGATATACTACTTTCCACGTATTAACAGTATGCAGCTCTCTCTGGTGCGTCCTTGAATTTGCTCAAGAGCACCGGGTTGTGGTGTGGATCTTGGATGGGCAGCACCAATGCCCCATGTGGTGCGGTGTGGTCCTCCTCGACTCAGAAAATTCTTGGCGCCTAGATTGGACATCCATTCACTTCTGGAATTATTACCTGGAATGGACTCATTCCTCGATTACAACGCTCAGCTGCGTTTTGGCGATTCACGCATTCTTTCGCATCTTACATTCAGAGAGCGCAAATTGTCCAGCGATACCTTCTATCCCAATGCTTGTTTTCTTGGAACTCATCAGTGTTTACCTCAGCACGTCTCTCTACTATCAACAGCATCTTCACTTCCGTGATTTGGTCAGCAAAGCATTGGGTTGCTGCTACGACTCTCACTCTTCCAGCTTCTTTGGGAGGAATTCGCCTACCGGATGTACGCCTTTACTACCGAGCCTTTCGCATCGTTTCATTCCTTCGCCTTGTTCTCATTCCTTCTCCATCACTCTGCTCTACTTTTGATATTCTTATCTCTCTCCAAGATCCATCCTTTTCTTTTCTCTTATATCTTCGGATGGACTCTTATCCTTCTTATTTTAATCAATTTCCACCCCTCATTACTCAAGCTCTAGCGTTCTTTCGCTCACTTCCACTTCTTCGCGCAACTCCCTCTACTACTCGTGATCTTCTTTCCGAACCACTTTTCTTTTCGACTCTGATTCACCCTCCTGATCAACCCTACTTCATCTTCCCACCTTGGGTCCACTCCGGAATCTTAACTGTTCAAGCTTTAGTTACTGCTGACCACTCCTGGAAGACCCTTTCCTCTCTCTCTTCCCCGCTTCTGCTTCCCTACTGGAGGAAGATTATGATCTCCTTCGTTCTAGTCTCTGTTCTCTCTTCCCTTCCCTTGTTTCTGATTCTGGTCTCATCTCTGTTTCTGGTCCTAGCCTCTCTATTCCTTTCGTCCTTCCTCTTCGTGCCTCTGTTGCCCCCATTTCTTCTTTTTCCACCGGTTCGATCTATACTCTTCTCAGCGCACCCCTCGCTATTCCTCACCCACTCCCGGATGTTTCTTCTTTGCTTTCTTTGACAATCTGGTCTGCATCTTCTTCGCCGCTCTCCTCCCCGCTGGAGCTTAACCTTCAATGGCGGTTTCTCCACCATCGCTTTCCCGTTCCTTCCTCTCTCTTTCGTATGTCTATTTCTTCTACTTCACTCTGTATTTTTTGTGGTTCTGAAGGCGATGTTCCACACGTTTATCGTCACTGTCCCATTCTGTTACCGCTGCTTCATACTGCTTTTCGTCTTGCTGGCGTTATTTGTTCCAGGGATCTTACTTTCCAATCATATCCATGGCTACTTCTCACTAAGCATCCTCCAACTAAACTTCCGGATGCTTCTGCCTACCTATTCGTCCTTGTGAAGCATGTTATTCATCTTTACCGCCTTTCTATACGATCTCGTTCTTCCACACCTAGCATTCTTTCTGCAGGTGCAGCTTTGCGGAAGAATTTTCGGAATCGCATCTTGGCTCGTCTCCGGCTGGAGTACTTTGCAGCGTCCACCCCCCAATCTCTGGCTTCCTTCCGGTCTGCCTGGGCGCAGGAAATCAGGTGGTTCCGAGTTGACGGGTCGACGCTGTATTTTTCGTGTTAATTGCGTTGTGCTTTCTCCTCTTACTTTTCCATGTGCCTTTTGGGACACAGTGTATATTTGTAATTATATTTTGTTATTTTTATGGATCTGCATTTCTTTGTGTCTGTTTTCTCAAATGGCAGGGTATGTAGTTGTCCACCGTGGTGTGACTTTTTTGGCATAGGTTTTGCTAATTGCTAACTCATGTGACTCGTTTTCTTTTGTTTGGGTACAGGTTTGTACCCGAGTCTAAGCTGCATGTACCACTTTTTTCATTTTCTTCCTGGTGTTTTATGATATATATGTACCATATCTTCTTATGGTCACCTTATTGCTGTCAATAGGCATGGTATTGTTGGTTGCCTGTAATTGTATGCTGTTGTAACCTATCTTCATTGTACATGATTTCTGACATTGTCACTTTTTTTCGCACCTTGGATTGTTATGTGCCCTGTTTATTGCAAATTGTTCGTCCATTGCTTCTTTTTCCCTACTGTTATTTGAGACAGCGAAGTTCTGTTCTCTATGCTTGTAATTTATATAGCATGCTCATTGTGTATATTCATACTGAAGTTTTACATTGTTACTGTTCATTGTTACTGTTCAATTATGTAGTGTTATGAAACAAGGAACAGCGTTTGCTGATTCGTACCTCTCACTCGAATGTTCTGTTTCTCTGTGTACCCAGTGTGCTTATTCCTTGTTTTTCTTCTCAGTCATGTATTGTTTGGCTTATCACAGGGTTTATGTTCGTGTCCGAAGTTCCCGGACTCTCGTTCCCCTGTTGTATTTGTGCGGTCCCGGACGATTCGTCCAACGACGATTGGTCCAATGCCGATTCGTACAATGCCAATTCGTCTAAAGGGACAATTGGTCCAATGCCGATTGGTCCAATGTCCGATTCATCCAATGGTACGATTGGTCCAATGCAGATTCGTCCAATGGTACGATTGGCCCAACGCCAATTCGTCCAATGGTACGATTGGTCCAACGCCGATTCATCCAATGGTATCAACTTACCAACGGTAAACTGTTTTATTTTCGAGAAAGGAATAAGGATTCAAATTATTCTGCTCATTTAATCTTTTTGAAAGATCATTTCCGCATATTTGGTAATTGTAAACATTTTACATAAACCTGGTAAAAGGCACTTAATGGAGCACTTCTCAGCTGTTTGCAAAGCACCTAGGCGTGGGCCTTTTTAGAATATTTTAAGTTACAACCTAGATATTTAGTATTTGTAAACCTTTTAAAAAACCTTATAAAAGGCACTCATCGTATCATTTCCTAGGTCTTTACAAGGCACCTAGGCCGCGGGCCTTTTTAGAAGATTTTAGGTTACAACCTAGATATTTGGTATTTGTAAATATGTTATAAAACCTAATAAAAGGCACTCGTCGTATCATTTATCAGGCCTTTATACAAGGCACCTAGCCCGCGGGCCTTTTTAGAAGATTTTAAGTTACAACCTAGCTATTTGGTATTTGTAAACATTTGATAAAACCTTATAAAAGGCATTCAACGGATCATTTCTCAGCTCTCTACCAGGCACCTAGGCCGCGGGACTTTTTAAAAGACTTTAAGTTACAACCTAGGTATTTGGTATTTGTAAATATGTTATAAAACCTAATAAAAGGCACTCATGGTATCATTTCTTAGCTCTAAAATAAAGGCCCTAATAAAGGCACTCATTGTATCATTTCTTATCATTTCTTAGAGATTCATAACGTTTACCTATATATTTCGTGCTTAAGTAAAAGCGCAATATTATTAACTTGATTTAATATGTAAACATTGCTAATCTGATATCGGTAGAATAAAAACTTTTAAAAGGGCCTAGACATTAGACATTTAAAAGGGCTAATCTGATATCGGTAGAATAAAAACTTTTAAAAGGGCCTTAGGAATTAATATTTCGTGCTTAAGTGAAAGCGCATCATTATCAATTTGATTTGATATGTAAACGTTATGAATATGACATCGCTAGAATAAAAGCTGTTGAAAAGGCCTCTGTCCGAACCCGACCAGAACGTTTCCGTTGGCCAGTTGGCGGAACCCCACTGTATGCTACAAACAGAAACGGAAAACTAGTATTTTATAATATTTCATACAAAAGAGAAACATTGAAGTTGATTGAACGGCTCGTACATCAGTAACTTCATACGGCAGCAAAGACAGTATAAAAAAAACGCGATTCCGGAAAAAAAAAATCTGTAACCACAATATTACGCATGAAATGTAACATTATTTTACATTTTTTGTACTACCGGCACTTTCGTATAACATCGGATATAAAATCAGAACAGCTGAGATTTTTATAACACGAGTGGCACTTTGGGCAGATAGGACGGAATTGGACCAATCGTCCATTGGACGAATTGGCATTGGGCCAATCGTTCATTGGACGAATCGGCATTGGACCAATCGTTCATTGGACGAATCGGCATTGGACCAATCGTACCATTGGACGAATCGTACCTTTGGACCAATTGTCCATTGGACGAATCGGCATTGGACCAATCGGCTTTGGACGAATCGGCATTGGACCAATCGTCGTTGGACGAATCGTACCAGACCCGTATTTGTGTTATGTGAACGTGACCTCGCTGCATACTTTTCACGCTCTTCGTTCTGTTTGAGTTGGTGAAAGCTCATTGACCTGTAAATACTGTATCATTTTATACGATTTTCTTTTTCATGCTTTCGCCGGTTAACGCGAGCGTTGTGCTTCTTTTTTCTCACTCGCTTGCGGTGTTCATCACGGATAAGCTGATAATGTGTACCGTGTTGTTCATGCCTTGTTCTTGTTATTGTGTTTCTTGAATATGAACAGCTTTTTCTGTTTTCTTGTATGTAGAGAGTGTACGTTTCTTCGGCATTTCTGATGGTACTTGTTCATCTGTGTTTCTTTGGTCCTCGGTTGAGTCCTGGGTCTTTAACTTTTATATCAATGTTGATTTTTGTGAAATGAGCATATCACTAGGTGCGAGTGGTCACAGGGTTTATGTTCGAGTCCCACGTTGTTGGACCCTTGTTCCCCTGATGTCTTAGTGCTATGTGAATGTCACCCTGCCGCATACTTTTTTTTCACGTTCTTCGATTTTTTTCAGTTGGTGAATGCTCGTTGACCTGTAAATGCTGTATTATTGTACCCAATTTTTTCTTAAGCATTCGACGGTTCCCGCGAGCGCTGTGTCTCTACTTTTCGTACTCGCTTGCAAGGTTTTATCACTGTTACATTGCTTACGTGTACCTTGTTGGTTATGCCTCGTGCTTAATACCGTGTTTAATGAATATATTCAGCTTTTTTTTTTTTTGTATGTATATTGTACTTTTTCTTCAGTATTTCTGTTGGTACTAGTTCATTTGTGATTCTTTGATCCTCGGTTGAGTCCAGGGTCACTATAAATTTTGTATCAATGTTAATTTTTGTGAATTGAGCTCAGCACCAAGTGTGAGTTGTAATTTTATTGTTATGTTTTTCTTTAGTTGGCGCTTGCCATTCACCTGTAGTGCGTATCATGTAACTTACCGTAATCTGCATTATTTTTCTGGTACTGTGCTTGCTGTTATTATCAACTATCTCTCACGCGTATTTTCCCTGTTCACAGTGCACCGTGCTATTTGTAATTATTGTTTGTTTTGTATCCCCGATGTGCCCCGGGGATTTTGCACTTGCATTTTTGGCTTTTTGTACTGTATCTTCAAACCTCGTGCGATTTCTGTTCGAGTCGGTGTCATTGGGCTCACATTTATTTGTACCGTTTTATGAATTGTGCATGATGCTATGTTGTTCCTTTATGTTTTCCCCTCTATGTTCTAGAGTGGTGCTGCCCGTTCACTTGTAGATCTGTTTTCTCATTGTTTAGCGTCGCTCAGTGTGGCACGCCTTGATCTTGTCTTCAGAATCACTCACTGGAGTGGTATTCATGTGAATTTTACCGGGTTTGTTGCGCACTGTTGGTGTACAGTGCTTACTGTATTTATCGTTTCTATTTCCGGTTTTCCTGATTGTTAATAGAGTGCCGTGTTGGATGTCCTTTTCTGTTGTTAGGCGTTCCTCGATTACATCCTGGCTATTGCCAGTGCCAATTGTAATTGCTTTCGTGTGCTTTGCTGTCTCTGTGTATCGTGTATTTTACCACCTTCTTGTGGGTTTTAGCATTTTTCATATTATCTTGACCGGCGTAGCCGCATTCATCTGTTGATATTGTCATTACTTTCATTCATTGTTTAATTATTGTTTTTCCCACTTTGTGGTGCGCCTGTATTATTTTATGCCTAAGAGTTCAATAAAATTTGTTAATACTCAGGAGAGTCGTTATAGCTAATCGACGGAATACTGCACAAGTCCTCAGTGTGCTGGTGAGAAAAAATGCTGGAACCTCGATATGTACACGTACCATTCACAGAAAACTTCATTCCACGGGTTACCGTGGTCGTGCGGCTGCTCATAAGCCTTCCATCTCCACTCTTAATGCTTCTCTTCGTTTAGCATGGTGTAAAGAACTTTTATCGTGGACCGTAGATCAATGGAAACGGGTCCTATGGACTGATGAATCTAGATACACAATCCGTCTGTCTGATGGCCGTGTGTGGATATGGCGGCAACCGGGGGAACGCTATTTACCACAGTTTACTGATCCTACGGTCAAGTTTTTAGCTGGCAGTGTGCTCGTGTGGGGGTATCTTTCGTGGTATGGTCCCGGCCCATTGATTATCGTGGACAAACCTGTTAACCAGCACGTCTACCTCAATATTCTGGACAATTATGCCCTACCAACTCTGTGGCAATACTATGGAACCAAGCCTTGTTGGTACCAGGAGGATATTGCATTGAGAGGTAAAGCAAGGACTGTTACAGTGTGGTTTGACAATAATTCTATATCGTGTGAGGACTGGCCAGCACAGAGCCCTGGTCTTAATCCCATAGAGCATATATGGGATGAATTAGAGCGCCGCGTAAGAAATTTGAAACTAAGGCCTACTACTAAGCAACAGTTAGCGGCAGCATTATGTACTGAATGGAAGCCCATACCTATCGCTGTGTTCCAAAACCTTGTCGAAAGCATGTCTGGAAAGCTCAGTGCATGTATTAAGGCCAAAGGTGGACTGACACAATACTAATGTATGTCAATAAATGCTATGTTGTGTTTCTCTTCTAGGTGTCCGGTGACTTTTGTCAATATAGCGTATATGGTGAAAATCCTCCAAATACGTGGCGTCAGTAAATAAATAAATAGTGAATAGTGTATATGTTCCATTAATTCTCGCCTCTCCTTATCGCTTTAGTTTGTTGGATAAACAAAAGTTGGAGATTTTCCGCACTATCAGTGGTTGTTGCACTGATTGCTTCTTGCTCACGATTTAACTAACTCTTTGATGTCATCTGCAGAAAGCATGCCATAAGGGGTGACTAGAAAGGATGCCATAGGGGGTGAGTGGAAAGGATGCCATAGGAGTTTAGTGGCCAATACGTCAGTTGCAGGAACATCTACAAAATGCGAAAATTCTTACGTCGTGAAAATCAGAGAGCGGAAGACTACCCATTTCATCACTGAAGCTGACTGTGCTTTCCGATACAGATCTTCTGAAGCAGTTTTGGAAGCAAGATTGCGATACACGTTCTCGAGCATCAGCTATAAATAGAATAACGCTAAGAATAGAAACTTTAATTTCCACCTTTTCTCCATTCTCTCTAACAGTGTTAGAGGTAATTCCCTTCCGTACTGGCACTTGTGGCTTCCAATCATTTCTTGATCTGTGGGTTGTAACACAGCCCTTGAGTTGGGAGGCGAAATAACAAACTCGATGGTGACGAACTCCTTAAGGATGCGCTGAAATCTTGATGATTCCCCAATTGCTTTTCTATCAACATTCTTCCACTAATACATGAAGATTCCCCTGCGCTGTTGCAATTTATTACTGCAGGGCACTACTTATATTCGTCCACTTCAGAACTCTTCACGACAGACTTTTTTCTGCCTCGTTAAATATGCAATTTTATTAAATTTTGTCAATTTGTTTATTAAAAATGATGATCCCCTTAGGATTTCAAAATGTCCCGATGGCCATCAGATGGGCCAGCAGTTCAGCCCAGCAGCTGGTCAACAGTTGGCACCCCATCAGTTCTCATATGCCAGTACAGGGCCATTAATTATCCATCACAGGCTGTGGCTGCCAAAAGCTGCCCTTAAGAGGCCCTGCACGTACGTGCCATAAATTTTGGCTAACCTAATGTGGTTCGTCAGTGTTCCGGCAGTGGCAGCCGGCAATCACGTGACGTAACTGATGACTTGACTAATCTTGACCGTCCATTTCCCAGTAGTAGAAAAAAATAGATAACCATAGTTCACCAAAGGCATTCACACACAACTGCTTTCTTTCCCAACGAAACTTCAACATGATGTCACGGTGTTGAGGGAATTTCCTCA
Organism: Macrothele yani; assembly: GCA_039090855.1. NCBI lineage: Eukaryota > Metazoa > Arthropoda > Arachnida > Araneae > Macrothelidae > Macrothele > Macrothele yani. The sequence continues at coordinate 63,191,797 of CM077013.1, read as the reverse complement.
ACAGGTCCGGCAAATAGCCCGATGGATCTGACTGGCATCGAACAAAGGACTGCTTGTTTGCGAAGCGGATACTCTAAGCACTAGACTAATTTGCCAAGCGTGACCGTTCGCTTGGAGGTGATTCTCTCTCCTGCGCGATGTGAAGCTAAGGGTTCTCTTTTAATTTCGCAATATTGGGAATTCGTTTTCGTTTCATATAATTCATAAATTTATTTTTTCCGTAGCGATTTTTTTTATTTACTTTATGGGATCTTCACTCACTTTCAACGAGTGTACCAACTTAATTAAAGACGTTTTTCAAAGTTTTGTACTGCCATTCTGGTCTTGAAAGGCGATTGTTTAATTATTATATTTACACATTCATGTCACATTCTATCCGGAGCTACATTTGTTCTAAATAGTAATGATACTTTATTTTACTTCCGGTTCCGAGCGAAAGCACAAGTGTTGGGAAACTGCTGTCCACCAGCTGGCTGAGATCTGCCGCTCACGGCCCGCTAGCGGTCCGTTAATGGCAGCGGCATCAGTTAGCAGCTCCCAGCAAAAACAGTCTTGCTGGGCCAGCAATGCCAGCAATGGCCCAGCACCATGTTGCCGTTGCGTTAATAAAATGTTCGGGCGGCCAGCAGAAGGGCCAGCAGTTCAGGCCAACAGCTGGATAACAGTTGGCACCCCATCTGTTGTCATATGCCACAACAGGGCCATCAGTTGTTCATCACAGGCAGTAGCTGCCACAAGTGGCCCTTCGGTGGCCCTGCAAGCACGTGCCAGAAATGATGGCTAGCCTAATGTGGTCCGCTAGTGTGCCGTTAGTGGCAACCGGCAACCACGTGACGTAACTGGTGGCTTGCCGAATCTTGTCCGACAATTTCCCAGTAGTAGCCATGATGATAATAATAAAGCAAGGATAACCGCTGTTTCCCAAAGCTACAATTTTTTTCTACACTTACGAATTAACGCACGTCGCTGGGGAAATTTTCTCAACAGACCGGAAAAACACCCGTTTGCATCTGAGTGGATTTGAACCAAGGCCGTTGGCGTGCTAGCTGAGCTTCCTACCGACCGGACTAATTTGCCACGTTTGAGCATATGCTTAAAGCTGTCTGCTTGGTATGCAATGTGTAATCGAATGCTTCCCTCTTACATTTTACAATATCGCGAGGTATTTTTCATAAAAGTCCGTTTCATATAATTGATAAATTAATTTTTTCAACGTAACGATAGTTTTTTTTTTACCTTAAGGGAACTTCACTCATTTTCAAGGAGTGTACATACTTAGAGTCGCTTTCCAAAGTTTTGTACTATCCTTGCCGTCTTGAAAAGAGATTGTTGAATAAATATATATTTACCCGGGTTCATGTCACATTCGGTTACATTTTTAACGTTGTGCCTTTCCTTTCCGTTGTCCGAAGCTACATTTATTTTAAAGCGTAAAGATATTTTATTTTACTTCTCGTTATTTTTAGAAGCGAATTCCTCCCAGTCTTGTGTATTCAACCCATGGATGAGTACACCACATAGCGTTGCTTTTTTTTTCTTTCAAATAATTAATAAATTTTGTACGCGTATAATTCTTTTTTTTTTCCAACAAACGTTGTTTTAGTGGTTTTCCAGGATATTTGTTTCAAGCGGTTTCAAATTTGTTCTTGTTATTCAGCCACTCCATTCCACGAATTGTTATTCATGGGAATGGAGTGGTTGTATTTCATGGCTGTAATTTAGTATTTCACGGCTTAATCTAATATCTTCGTCGACGTAAAGTTTCATTAGGAAATTAATTCGCCTCCCCACATATGGATTTTTTTTTCTTATCATCCACTAAAATAACAGGATGGCGTCTTCAACTAACTGGTACCATGAGAGACACAGCAAGTGTTGCTTCTGCGAACGCGCAGTCCCGTTGCTTCCACCTGCTGTTGGGGTTGCATTGGTTGCCAGCAACAGGCCACTAGTGGATCTTCCTTGGAGGCCCACAATTCACGACCATGCTGCAGGGGCATAATGGCTCGCCAACTGATGGCGCTGCCACCAACGGACAACTACCGGGCCGTGAGCGGCAGATTTCAGCCAGCAGTGACCCATCACTGCCAGCTGGCGGCCAGCAGTTCCCCAGCACTTGTGTTTTTGCTGGGCTATTGATGGCCCTACAGCACCGCCATGAATTTCGGACCACCAAGAAAGTGCCACTAGTGGCCCGTAGCCGGCAACGGAACTGCGCGTGCGCAGAAGCAACACGTGCTGTGTCTCTCGTGGTACTAGTTAGTTGAAGACGACGCTATCGCCATCGTGGTATATTAGTGAATGTTAAGAAAGAAAAAAACATATGTAGAGAGGTGATTTAATTTCCTAATGAAATGCCACGTCGACGAAGATATCAGATTAAGCCATGAAATACTAGATTAGAACCATAAAATACACCCACTCTATTCCCATGAATAACAAGAAATAATTTCTGTGTAATCTTTCGTTTTAACAGTCACTAAAGTGCTTGAAACAAAAGTCCTGGAAGAACATTAAAAAACCGATATGTCGAGAGAAAAAAAAAAAAGAAGAATTGCACTCGTACAAAATTTATCAATGATTTGAAAAAAAAAAAGCAACGTCATGTGGATATAATGTACTCATCCATGGGTTGAATACACAAGACTGGAGGAATTTACTTCTAAAAATAACGAGAAGTAAAATAAAATATATTTCCTCTTTAAAACAAATGTAGCTTCGTACAGCGGAAAGGAAAGATACAACGTTAAAAAAGTAACAGAATGTGACATGAACAGGTAAATATATCAATTCAACAATCGCCTTTCAAGACGACAAGGACAGCTCAAAACTTTGGAGCGCCTTTAAGTTGGTACACTCGTTGGAAAAATGAAGTTCCATTAGGGTAAAAAAAAACAATCGAACGTTGAAAAAATAAATTTATGAATTATATGAAACTGACATTTATGAAAAATATCTCGCAATATTGTAAAATTAAATAGAGAATCATTCGTTACACATTCTTCAGAAAAGAGGTCAGCTTCAAGCCATGCTCGTGCGTGCCAGGTCAGTCCAGTTGGTACAGCGCCCGCTTCCCACGCAAACAGTTCTTGGCCCGTTTCTAACCAGATCGAAACGGGTGTTTTTCCGGACCTGTTGAGAAAATTTCCCCAGCGCATTTCCATAATTCAGAAGTTCGTAAGGAGAAAAAAAGAGTAGTTGTAGCTTTGGGAAACTGCGGTTAACTTTTTTTTTTTTTATGGCTACTACTGGGGAATTGGCGGATAAGATACGGCAAGCCATCAGCTACTTCACGTGATTGCCGGCTGCCACTGCCGGGAAACTAGCGGACCACATTAGGCTAGTCATCATTTATGGCACTTGCTTGCATTGCCGCGGAAGTGCCACTTGTGGCAGCTACTGCCTGTGATGGATAACTGATGGCTCCGTTGTGGCATATGACAACTGATCGGGGTGGCAACTGTTGGCCAGCTGCTGGCCCTTCTGTTGGCCGCCTGAACATTTTTTGACGGTTCGGCAGCGGCAACACAGTGCTGGGTCATTGTTGGCCCAGCAAGACTGTTTTTGCTGGGTTATTTTTTGCTGGGTTATTTTTTGCAGCGAATTCCTCCAATCTTGTGTATTCAACGCGTGGATGAATACATTATATTCTCATAGAGTTGCTCTTTTTTTTTTCAAATACTAGGTAATTTTGTAACGAAAATATACATTTTGTACTCGTATAATTCTTATTTTTTTACAACACAACGATTTCTTAATGTATTTCTGGGACTTCTGTTAGAAGCGGTTCAGTGTATGAAGATTATACAGAAATTATTTCTTGTTATTCATGGGAATTGAGTGAGTGTGTTTCATGGCTGTTTGTATTCTCGATTCTTTGTGTGTTAGTGCAGAAATTTTGCTACGAAATGAGTTTCTATAAATACATAAGATTAATTGAATATTTCTTGCAATTCATTAATTATTAATATAATTTTCCTCCGAAGGCAATCTTCGTAGATGCGTCATTTCATTAGGAAATTAATCCATCTCTCTACATATTTTTTTTAATATCCATCAAAGCAACACGATGGTGTGGGCGTCATCTTAAACTAACTAGTACCACCAAAGACTGTGCACGTGTTGCTTCAGCGCATGCGCAGCCCCGCTGCTTCCACCTCCTGTTGGGGTTGCTTCGGTTGCCAGCTACGGGCCACTTATGTGGAGGCCCGTAGTTCAAAGCGATGCTGCAGGGCCATCAATGGTTTCCAACTGATGGCGCTGCCACCAACGGATCGCTACCGTGACGTGAGTGGCAGATTTCATCCAGCTGTAACCCATCACTGCCAGCTGGTGGCCAACAGTTTCCCAACACTTGTGCTTTTGCTGGGATATTTACACCAAAAACCGACTCATATCTTCCAAATATGTATTCGTTAATTTTTTTCGTTAGAAACAAGCAATAATATAATACGAAGCCGAGAATTCTGTTTTGTTCGTGAAATCCAGGATCTTGCTAAATATGGAAACATTATAAGCGGGTGTGCCATATCATAAAATATCTTCAACCAAATTTGAAGTTCCCTCTCGAATTTTTCATATCAGTGACTGATACTTAATGTATTGCATATTTCTGAAGCAATGATCTATGAATTTGAAAGTGCTTCTGGGACTGCAATAAAGTAGAGTGTTGATTCAACGGATATACCACATGATGAAACACTAATATCTGAACTTTCTACTGTTGACAGGGAAATTTTGGTCATGCCATTGTTACATTTATACCAGCTATCGGGAGAGAACATGTGACGTACTACAGATGTGAAAACATGTTTCAAGTTGACAAATCTGCAGCGAGACATTCTGTCCGCGTAGCTCAGTTGGGAGAGCGCCTTACTCCGGAGTGAGGAGACACGATTTCGGTGCTCGTCGCGGACAAATTTGTGTTAAAAAATGTGTGATGTTTGTTCCACACATTGTTTGGAATTAATGAAAAATTCCTACTTCTCTTCAAAACAAAACAAAAAAAAAATAATAGGGAGATGATGTGACGTACTACAGAGGTGAAAACATGTGACAAGTCGACAGATCTGCAGCGAAACATATTGTTCACGTAGCTCAGTTGTGAGAGCGACATACAGAACACGGGTTCGATGCCCGTCGCGGACAAACTTGTGTTTTCACAAGCACTTATACATTTTAATCGATTACAAATCTGATTCCTGTAGACAGTCTACAGTCGAAACCTGTGAGAGCTGATCAAATTGAGTTGGGGTAGTTATAGGTATGACTTCCTTACTGTTTCAATATATTCCTTTGCCTCATACACTTCAAAAAATAAAATTCCTCTACCTCATACACTTCAAAAGGTAAAATCGTTTTTCAAGAGGTTGCTGGTGTTTAATGATTACCAGGAACAAATCTAATGGATACAGGCAGCCTAATTTGGGACGAAAGATACAGAGAAAGGAGAGATCCAATGCCGTAAGACAAACACACCACCCATACCTTTTCTGGAGCTCAAACCCAGGACTACTTGGACGAACGTTTGGAAGTCAGACCTTAGACTACTGCACAACCAGTGTGGCACTCGAAGAAGAAAGGTGCGCTAAAAACCTTTTGAAAAATTAAAGCTTTTCCAATTATGACCATCGTGATAATTCTGCAGCTTGTAAGCTCGAATATGAAAACTAAGAAAAATGACATTCATTCTTGCGACACTAAAGATGTAATTTATATTATAAAACTGTGCGTGACTTTTGCTGTGAAAGACATTAATTTTCGCTCTGCTACTGTTTAGAATTCTTAGAGGAATTAATGGGCTGCGGCGAGTCTCCGATCTTCTCATCTGAGGAATTAGAAACATTTCACAATGATGCGAAGGGAAGCGTAATTGGAAATTCGATGAAATGCTCTGGATCATGAAAAGATAACCTTTACAGAACACAAAAAGAAGGAACATATGAATGTGAGGGCATTATGCAGCCCTTTTCATTCACCTGCAATTACAATTGCAACAGAAGAAAGATCATCAAATTCTTTGGATACTTTTAAAGCTAATGATAGAGATGACGATCAATGAGATTTAAGTGCCAGCATGATGAAAACATGGGTAGTTGAAGGGCTTTGTCAATATTGTATAATTCGCAGCAGCGCAAAAACGAATTGACACACGTCATATATCAGCTGCTGAAGTTCAGAAAGCTGATTTTTTTTCCTTTGTTAATGCCTGAAAATTGCAAATACGAAACTCTACACGTGAGCACCAATCGTATAATTTTGTGAAGCTCGTGCCAAATATTCGCAGCAAAGAGAAACAAGCTTATATCAGCTATAAAGCCTCATTGCCATTCCGGTGAGCCAGTGGTTCAAAAGCGGGATTTTTGACCATTCGTCCGAGATGAGTCCAGGTTCGAATCCCGATGAAGCATGGATGTGTTTTGCCTTACGGCACTGGGAGTCTCCTTCCCTGGAACCAGTGGCACTACTAGGGACGAGCAACTGCTTATAGCTCATCGAGTTGCTCACGGTGGTCGTTAACCACCCAAACAAAATAAAAACAAGAAAGATGGCAGCCAATCTTCGTTTGTAATGAGCCCGCCTCTTGAATTATTTTCGACGCGAATAAAATTAAAGTTATTCATAGTCAATGGAACCTCAAACAGAAGTCATCGCTCTTTCCACGTTTATAAGTGAGTCACAGAAAACTCCTCATTGGCAGCCACTGGGAATCGAACCCAGAATCGCGCCGGAAGACCCTGGGTTCAATCCCGGTGGCGGCCAATGAGAATTCTTCTAATTATTTATTCAGCTGCTGCTTACCATCTTTAATGAATCCCCAGCATTGTGCAGGGCTCCAAGAAGCAATCTGCCAATTGGCTTAGCAGTTAGTGTATGTGAGTCTGGAGGAATTCGTTGCAGCTGTGGTGTAGTGGAAACATATCCGGCGCGTAACTGGAAGACCCTGGGTTCGATTTCCGGTGGCGGCCAATGAGAATTTTTCCGTGACTCACTTATAAACGTGGAAAGAGCGATTACTTCTGTTTGATGTTCCTAGTCCACGTCAAATGTCTGTATTAATTAGTCAATGGAACCGGTTAGAAAAAATTCCCGGATTTCTACAATCTATGAAACATCCACAAATAGTAACTGCTACTTATTCCCACAAGCTGCTAAAAAATATGTTACGGACATTAACAAATGGCGTTCAGATAGTTTCTCATAGTAGAAGGAAACTATCAGAGACAAAGAGATTTTCAAATCGAGCAGTTAAAAGAAGAAATATAGAAAGAAACATGATACAACTCTACGCCTTTTACCGGGAAATTTTCATAACGGAAAAGTGTAAAATAAGCGAACAATATTCTTCATGGGAAAAGCTATGTTAAAGAAAATTATCATTTCAAATACGTCTCCTCCAAGTAGCAATAGCGAGAAAAAGGATTTGAGCTTTACGCGCCCTAGCAGGAAGTCAGTGTATTATTTAAAGAGGCTTATGTTTCCCATAATTATTGTAGCGAATGGCATACAGTAAAAAAGAAATTTCTCAATTGGGTTCAAGAAGTGGAGATACAGCTGCAAACAAAAGTACATAAACACCACCTAGCGACAGAACTGTGAACATAAAAACTCCTCAAATACCAACCCAAAGAATTTCACAAGGTAAATGGCACCCGGTGTCGAAAGAAGTTTTTTAACAGCACGTTTCGAAGCAGATATATTTAGAAAAACAGATTAAACTGTGGCGTCCTTCTAGCTGGAGCAACAATTTTTTAAACAGCAGAGCTGACTGGCTTCTCAAAAGCTGAGGTATTAAACACCACGTTGACAAACCGGCTGTACACGTTATTAACTCAAAATAGCTGCAAACCACCTTCAAGTCACTGAAAACTTTACTAGAGCTAAAACGTTACGTACACATAAAAGTAAAGCTAAATCTTTCGGGAAACTCTCTGTTCCCATCATCAGACTAAGTAAAAGTTTCCGTGTGCCCGATATATATACGAAAATGTTAGATATGAAAATGACGTATGTTGATGTAGTAATTTGCGCAGTGACTTTCCTCTGGTGGCGGGGAGGTCAGTTACCAATGCAATATATCAATTATTAGGCCTACTAGATTGCAGTAGGAGAATCACGCGTTTGATTGTTTAATGTCCAGGTGAGGTATTCCAGGTCTTTAATCAGTGGAAAAATAACCCACTGATGTATATACCTATACGAAAAGCACTTCTTTCTACGAAGAACCGTAAAGTACGTCTACCGAAACGCCGAGACTGGATAAAAGTCATGTAGTCCTACAAGTCGCGGTACATCTTGTTTTGTACCGATGGTACGCAGAGAATTTGACTGAAGTCCCATGAAGAAATGTACCCAGCTTGGCTTGTAAACACAACTCAAGCTTTTGGAGGTAGTGACATCGTGTAGGCCACGTCGTGTTGGTAGGGAACGGGTTCTCTGATATCTCTGGAAGGTCGGATGTTCTCCAGAGATTATCTAAATGTTGTTGCAGATCAGTTCCATCTGCAATATTAACTTTTTATTCAGTGTTGTGGTCAGCTGTTTCATGAAAAACAATGCTACAATCATAACTATTGCTGTAAAGAATAATTTGCACGAATTTTCTGTTTTTCATAATTGAAAATTCTACCGCCAGGGATCGTCAGAGTATATTTCAATGTGAAAGACTTTATTCGATTCTACAAATCATTCAGAGAAATCATTTTCCAGTAGAACACTCTTAATTATATAGAGCTTTTTGCACCCATCTTCTTCTCTAAATAACGCACAGCTGTTTCGCTAGGTGGCGTCAAGTTATATCCCGTTATACTCTATATTTCTTCTAACTGTTCGATTTGAAAGTCCTTTCTGCCTTTGATATCTTCTATTGTAAGGAACATTTCGAGGACAATTTTTTAATTTTCGTAACATACATTTCGGCTGCCAGTGGGACTAAGAAACTATTTTTATTTATGGATGTCTTTCTGATTGTGGGAATGTAGTTGTTTGTTTGTTTCTTTCTTTTTCTGTTTATATTTTAGGTTTTATTTTCTATAATAACCTCGGTCGCATTGCTTATTTCAAATTATGCGAGATTTTTCTCTACGCGGTGCATGCGTATTCTTTTCTCAGCGGAATTTTTAGGTTTTATCAAAATATGCTTTGAAATACAGTATTTGTTTCGTGTTGGAAACGATAGAAAAAGACGCACTCATTACAACTGGATATTCGGTGTTAGCTTTCTTGTTTTGAAAATGTTTCCATGTGATATTTGCTTCAGGATTCGGTGCTACTTTGTATTCATGTAAGTGCTTTTTTAATTTGTACTACTGTAGTTAATTAATTAAACTTTTCAAGTACGTACAGCTGTTATGGATGTATAATATAAACATGAATGCATATTATCACGTATACATATTTTATTGGGTTGGAATGAAAGAGATGTCTACAAATTCAAGGCAAGAAGAAAGTGCTAATTACCGTATATACAAATGAGTCAAAAATGTAGTCGCCTTCGTTTATCACGACTTGCGTAAGTCATCTGGACAGCTCTTTGATACCATCCCAGTAGAAGTGCTGCGGCGTGGATGCAAAGAAGTGAGTAAGTGCGTGTTCAACATCGTCCCGGTTAGTGAACATTAGTGAACAAGAAGTACTGCAACGACCGGAGAATGTGGTAGTCGCTTGGGGGGGGGTCTGGGGAATAGGCTACGTGCGGCAGCGACTCACAGCGCAGGTCCCTGATCTAGTGACAGGTCATCCGCACACATTTTTTCAGTGTATATTGAAAAAATTAGGGAAGTCAGTACCTTAAAAGGCCCGTTTCACACAGGCGGGTTCTTCCCGCGGAAGCAATAAATTATTCAGCTGTCCAACCGCCTCTTTTGGAGCCGGCTATATGGTTATACAGAGACTTTCAGACGAGCGGAGTCGGTAGAAACTCCGATCCGGCAGCCGCTGAGCTTCCACGGGGTTCGCCACAAACCGACCGACTGCGATACCAGTTTGGGATACATCGTCGGAAGATTACAGGGACAGGAACATGAAAAAAAAATCCGTGGAATGACATCTGCAGAATTCTGTACAACGAGTTCGATAGTTACACTGAAAAAGGAAGGAACATCATCAGTAAGCGAATTCCGAATATACTTGTCTATGTGCAGAGATATTTAACAATAATATATGAGTATGGCTATTGTAATATGTGAAGAGATATCATTTATAACCACAGGCGTCGACTAAGGGCATGCTCGGTTACTTAAGCATGGCCCCACAAAAATGAGGGCATGCACATCATGCCCGTCACAGTGTATGTTGAATTGTATTAACATAGTATAAATAATCTGCAGTGCATCAGTTATAATCTTATGCTGAATTCCGTACCACAAACATTTTTCAGATGTATTGAAAATAAAACATGTAAAGCAAAATATGAAAAAAAAAAAAAAAAAAAAGCCCAAGAAGTCGCCCGATGGCCAAGTTGTGCGAGGCGCTGGCTACCAATCGGTTGCCTGAGATTGATTCTGGTCCATATCTCGGTTAAGGAAAGGACTGTACGCTTGTTCTACCCCCACTGGCTCTCTCCCTTACCTGGAATCAGTAGCCTTAAATTAGGGATGGGCGATTGATTATATCTTCCAGTGAGTTGTTCACGAAGGTCGTTAATCGCCAAACAAAAAAAGAAAAGAACATATTTTGCCCATAATATATTTAAATTTTCTCACAAGCATAAGGATTGAAGAAAACGGGCACTATTTCAAAAGTTTACTACTAAGTAACGATTAGTAATGACACACTTTATTTATTTTCTTTTTTAAATGAAATTATGGTATAAACACCATTTTTTAGGATGCCCTGAGATTTACATAACTCTGCGCCTATGTTTATAACACATGTTGTTGGAAATACGTTGTGTTTGCAAGTAGCACATATAGCGAGAACACACAAAAAATGGATATGTTCCAAATTACACTTTTGTGGGGTGGGGGACATTCTGTGTCATCTTTTTTTTTTTAAATAAAACATCCTTTTTTTTTTTTTTTTTGTGGAGGTACATATTGGCAATAAAATGTAGAAACTTGCATGTTGATAAAAAAAAATAATTTCAGTCGCACTACCCCATATGTAAGATGCTGTCAACGAATATTTAATAATCTACTGAATTTATAAAAAAATACCCCAAAAAAGAATTTTATATAAAATTTGTTCCATATGGAAATGTACTCAGATTTAAAATTCTAATATTTTCACCAAACTGTAAGCTATAATAACTGCAACTTTCATTATCACTATACTTTTTCATAAGTGAAAGTTAACTAGATGGACCGAATCTCAATTTTGTACCCCATCAAACATGCAAAAGTCTGAATACAAATGAAAAACGCGCGGTATTAGACAGCCTTTTTGAAATTTTTAACCCCAAAAATTTTAGCATCCCAGAACATTCAGCTCTGAGCACACCCGATCTTTCACGTAAAGCTAATGATGCTGACAAATAAATATGTAAACTGATTTAAGAAATTCAAAGCCACGTCATTTTTTTCTCATCTTGTGATTTGACAGGAAATGTTCTCGCCTTTTGAGCAGACGACGGTAAGCTAAATAAGCTACAACAACCTTCTTTTGCGATCCATTCCTTACTGCATCTGAACGAAGACACAATCTAGAAACTGACCACACAAAGAGGTTCCCGCCTATCGGTCGAGCGTTTTTTCCTCCGCCCTAAAATAAAACCGCTCGTGTGAAAGCCACCCAAAAACCCCACTACGGGTCGGTTTTATAGATTCGTCGGATTCATACCATCTGTGTGAAACGAGCCTAATGTAATAAAGCGGGATAGGGATCTGTCGTGACGTTTACTCAATGTTCGAGACCGGCTTTCACTGTCTTATACCATACGAAACAATTGATTTCCGCAGGAATCCTACTACACTGCTGGCCACCGAAAGTGCAACACCAAGAAGGAAGCATCCGATTGGCCTAAAATTCTAAGCACGCGTTGCCCGCGAGAGGACATGCAAACGATTAGCATTGCAGGGCATATGCAAATCATGTACACCCGACACGCCACCGAGAAGCACTATAAGAAGGGTGCACAGAAGGCGGGGTGAAAGTAGTAGAAGTGTGTTGTGCTGCCGGACCTGTGCGTGGGAAGCATCCTGATGCCTCGTGGTAGAATACGGCAGTCATTACAGCACGTTTCGGAGTTCGACAGAGGACGAATAGTGGCTTATCGCGACAGCGGTTTATCGTACAGAGACATCGGCACCCGTGTGGGACGACATGCAGCCACTGTGAGGTGAGTATGGATTCGGTGGGTGCAGGAGGGACGGGCGTACCGACGTGAGCGGACGGACAGGCGGCACCGCGACGAGAAACTGTATAACGCCTGCATTATGCATCGCCATACCGGTACATCGCCTGGCGTTATGGTTTGGGGCGCAATTGGATATGACACCCGGACCCATCTGGTACGCATCGCCGGTACACTCAATAGCCACCGCTACATCTCCAACGTTTTAAAGCCTGTAGTCCTCCCTTACCTACAGGACCTGCCAGCGGCCACGTTTCAACATGACAATGCGCACCCCCACGTGGCACGCATCGTGCAACAATTCTTCACGTCCCACCAGGTGTCACTGCTGCCGTGGCTCACTTGTTCTCCCGATATGTCGCCCATCGAATACGTCTGGTCGCTGATCGGCAACCGAGTGACCCGGCAAGCACCACCCGCGGCTACGCCTGATGAACTGTGGCAACGTGTGGAAGCAGCCTGGACCGTCATACTTCAAGCCCACATCCAAAGCCTCTTTCGTTCGATGCCGCGGCGTGTAGTGGCCGTTATTGCCAGCCACAGGGGCCACACGAACGATTGATGTCTGCATGTTCCGCAAGTTGCACGGGCCTGTAAGCTCAATCGTTTCATCTTTATATCTGTTGTTATGTGTCCAGTAAATCTGGCTTTCCTATCTCGTGTCCTTCTTGGTGTTGCATTTTGGGTGGCCAGCAGTGTATTTTATGGATGAATCATACCGTTGCAAGAATAAGGACCGGAGGAAACTTTCGTTTGGACAAAGGAGAATTGAGCATTGAACAAAATTTATCACGGGAGGAATGGGTATTGAGCAAATGATAATACTGGATAAGCAAAGCAGTCCGTTAGATCAAAAATCGAGAACGGGCAAATTGTCACCACTGAATGACTACACAAACTTTATTAGTCGATCTTTCTGTAGTTACGATCCTGCTGCCCTTCTGGCTCTGCGGTCTCGGCCCGGGTAGAGCCCCAGATGAGACACGAGTGGAGTGTTTGTCTGATGGCGCAGGCTACTTCACTGCTCTGGAACCAGTGGCACCAAATGACAGAGAGACGCCCATTCAAATTGTTCATAATGGTTGTCATAGCACGAAAAAGAAACAAAAAAAGGAAAAAGGAAAATTATTGTAACATATCCCACTACGCTGCAAGTCGAACATCCGCTTTCTCTGAAATCAGTAATCTGATCCCCTCTCAAAGTCGCTTCGCTGCCTATTTATATGGCTGTCGAATGTATCGTCATGACATTTTGTGCAAGCCGTTGTTTCTCCGAGGATTGATCACCAGAAACGGGAATATTGCTTCCGGCCATAGATTCCTTTAACTGAGAGGTCAACGTGGTATGCGGCTATCTTGGTCATCATTGGTAGAGAGGATTCCTCCGATAATAAAATCGTTTTCAAACACGACAAGACTCCTACCAGTTGATAAAGAACAGCGTCCAGTAACTTCTGAGTGCTTTTCGACTGTCATAGCGAATATTTGAAAATGTGCAAAAATTTCCGAAATCTAACTATTGCGTCAAAATATACCATTTCTCGCTAGCTTATTGTCACTTGATTAGATTTTATGGGATGTACCGACAACACAAATTTGAAGAATATCAACCTTCTTTCTGATTTTGTTTGTAGATGTTCTGCCCAACGCTTACAATTAAAATTTCTGAAGTAATTGGTGCATGCAATGCGTCACACCCTGATAATCATCGCACGAATTTCTATTTGCAGAATGCTGACTTCCTCTCGTTCAGTTCTGCTGGCGTTGATTTAATTACGTTTCTGCACCGTTTTCTCGCTTGACTTTCATAAGTCATCGCAACAATGATGGAAAAGCTGCTAATCTTTCCGCCTGCTCGTGCTCCAGAATGGATCACCATCTATTGTTTTGCGTTTCTTCCTCACTTTGTTTTGTACAACGTGAAAAGACCTTTATGTTTCCTAAAAAGATGAAAAAAAGAAGAGAAAAGAAAAAAGAGTATGATGGATGCACGGATCTTTTTTTAATGAATTGCAAGTTTTTAGAGATTATCAGCGCAGAGGAATATCGCAAAGGGCAGTAATCCAATTATTCAGAATGATGATAAGCGAAATAATCCCCTAATCCTTCGCTCTCCTTGGGAGAACTTCCAATTAACAGGTGTTTGTCCTTGAGATTAAATCAGTCATCAATCCAGGATAGAGGAATATCCCGTAGTAACTCAACTCTGTGAAGAGTTTTCCTGGTATATTCACAGTGTATTCCAATTAATTAGCAGAAAGACAACAGTTTTAATTCTTAATCTAAATCTAACTTAGCTTAGGTTTCATATATGTAGCCAGAAAGTAACATCCAAATGTCGAGCTTTACCCACTAATATAACTCTCTTTGTGTACATAATCATGAAGTTATAGTGTTCCTATTTGTTAAACTTTGCTTTTAGTTGAATTTAATTAGTGTCTATAACTAAACTTGCTGATGAATGAATGAAACTAAGGTAATTAATTTATATTTTGAACATATGTCTAACACTCTAAAAATAACTACATTAATAAGACGTCTATGATGAAAGAATCAGTAAAAACAGACGTAACATCATTTGTTTCTTCACCACACATTGGATGTTAAGGTCACCAATGCTCTATAATCATCAAGTCGCGTACAGTTGACTCTTAACAAGAAACTTTTGTATCAATATAATAATCTCAGTTAGATAGCTACAACTCTCATCCGTGGGATCGCATAAATCGACCAAACATTTCTACTTCTTTCGCTATTCCAATTAATCTCCAACATACCCACTATATTTACTATCTCCACACGTTCTCATTCAATATTACATATTTATTTTCTTGACTCACTACCAAAACGCGTAAACCGTTCGGGAGAGGATGTGCCGTTCAGTGAGTACATTTTTTAAAAAATTAACGAAATTCACACGGGTAAACAAAAAAACAAAAGGAAGAAAAAAAAACTGCAAAGGAATTGCCACGACTTCATCACAGAATCAAAAGGAAAGTTGAATTACAGGTATTCGTCAGAAATAGACCCATAACCCATTTGAGCAAATTAGACTGTTTAAAGAATTACAAAATAAAAGTAATGAAGATGAATTTAAAGAATTACATTGAAACAAATTGTAACTCTTTAAAGTAATATAAGCGTTTTGAGCATTTGCAATACTTTGAACCAGGGTCTAAGTTACAGGCTATGTGTGATGAATATGAAATTAATAATATACACCGATGAGCTATTACGTTATGACAACTACCTAATATGCTGTAGGACACCCTTTAGCCCGAAAAACAGCGATCTTTCGGCGATGTATCGATTCGATGAGGTGGCGATAGATGTGTTGGGGTATCTGGTACCATAGTATCAACAGCAAGTCTTCTAGTTCCCGTATATTTCGGGGTGGTGGTGATTTAGAGAGAACCCGCTTTTTCAAGTCGAACCACAAATGTTCGATTGGGTTCAGGTCAGGTGAAATTGGAGTCCAGGGCATTAACAGAAATTCACCAGCATGGTCCTCGAACTACTCCTTGACGATTCTGGCAGTGTGGCATGGCGTATTATCCTGGTGGTTAATGGCCATCGCCAACAGGGCAACACAGTTGCCATGAATGGGTGAACTTGGTCCGCAACGATGATCAGATACCTGACAGCTAACAGGGATTGTACTATTGGGATAATGGGGCCTTAAGTGTCTCAAGAAAATATCGACAACATCATAAGACCGCCGCCACCGGCCTGTTTCCGCCCAATAGTGCATCTAGGTGCCATAGACTCCGTTAGTAATCGGCGTATCCGCGTTCGGCCGTCTACGTGATGCACCAGGAATCTTGATTCGTCAGACCAGGCCACATTCTTCCAATCTTCCATGGTCTAATCTCAATGGTATTGGGCCCATTTCATGCGTTGTTGGCGATGACGAGAAGATAGAGTAAGGGGACCCGGCTGGGTCTTCGGCTAAGAAGGCCCATGCGCAGAAGGCTGCGATGAACTGTGGGCTATTGCACATTGCCCTGATCACCACTGTTGTAACTGCGGGAGATTTGTCGCAATGTGGCCTTGAGGTCGCTGTGAACAGTGCGCTACAGTCTCCGCTATCCTCTGGCATCAATGAGCTGCGGACGACACGCGGCTGGACGACAGTTCGTCGTTTGGCCATCTGTGCACCACTTTTGATACGTACTCACCACAGCGTCACGTGAACACAACCTACAAGCCGCGCGTTTCCGAGATCGTAGTTCCGAGGCCCCGTGATTTAACAATGTGTCCTTTGTCAAACTCCGATAAATCGGCAGTTTTTCCCATTCTGACTCCGAACACTCTACTAACCGAAAGCCGGTCCTCGGGTTGTATAGATACTGTTCTGTGAACTACACCTGCGCCACCGTTCGGTCTCCAGGCGCTCTCGTTTCGTTAGGCTTGGGGTGGTCATAATTTATTAGATCATCGGTGTAATACATATTTATCGCATATGGTCTACATGCGATAAATTATGAAATTTTCGTTTTCCTTATTTTAGAAGATATCAAATTGTAATTAAGATACAATGCAATATGAATTGTAATGACCAATATAAATAGCAAATGACATGTGGCTGATAATTCTCAAAGTAGGAAACGTGATGCAATCCAGAGAATGCTGAAGAATAGTGTCCCAATAATTTGACCTTCAACTATGTAACATTTCGTTCTATTCAACATAGAAATGCGATGTGCTTCACTCACTAACATTCAAGCTAAAATCATCTCACAAAGCTTTAGCTGCAGCAGTCAACCCAGTGCTGTGTAACCAATTACATGGATCGAAACGGTAAAATCCAAGTAAAACAAGAACCATAAAGTTCATCATATCCCCATGTTCGTCCTTTACACACACACACACACACACACACACACACACACACATTTCTCTTTTCCTTTCTGTTTGTTTTCGAGTACATCCTGCGTGTAGATTAAGAAGAAATAAATTTTATCCTTCTGCCTTCCAAGACAGCACAGATGAAAAGGCGAACTTATTCCGGCTGTAGGTGGCGTAGTCTTTTAACTGCTACTCTTTGTGGGGAAAGTAACTATTAACTTCGTCGGTATGCGTTAAGCACGAGAGAACACAGCTGTCAGCGATGTGCCGTAAAACACTCTCTCTTTTTCTAAATTGAAGTAAACGTAAATCAAATGTCTTCACTACAGTCTTAACAATAGACGTCATTTTATTGTTTGAAGAACATCCCAAAAGTGAAAAAAGAGAGGATGTGGTTTTTTCAATTGAATAAGAATTTGAAATCCTGAGAGACTAGAAAGAAAGGGGAGTCCATGAGAAAGGTGAGTCCGAATTCGTTGTGGGGGCAATCTATATACACTGAAGAGCAATTAAATTAGAGATACCTGTCTAGTAATGTGTAGCACCACCTTTCGTCCTGATGACGGCTGCGATTCGTCTGGGCATGGACTCGACAAGACACCGGAAGCGTTGGGAAGTCATACGGATCCATGACCCCTGAACGAGCTCCCACAGTTCACGAAGATTTGATGGAGGAGGGCCAGAGCCTCGAACATCTCTCTCAGTGGCATCCCCGAAGTGCTCGATGGGATTGAGGTCAGGTGATCTAGCTGGCCACGGAAGCGAGGTCACGTCGGTGGAGTGTTCATCCAACCACTCAAATAAAATTCGGGAGCGACGGCACGGTGCATTGTCTTGTTGCAAAATGAAGTCCCCAGTGGGATGTTGAAGACGCACAAACAGTCATCCAGGATATCCCGGTAACGTTGACCTGAGAGGGACGATGTCACACGTACCAGGGGTCCCATTTCAGTCTACGTAAAAAGTCCCCAGACGAGAATGCCACCCCAACCAGCTTGAACAGTACCCTGCTGGCAAGAAGGATCCATCGCTTCATGTGGTTTGCGCCGTACTCGTATCCTGCCATCGGCATGTACCTACATGAATCTCGACTAATCAGTCCAGGCAACATTTTTCCACATGTCAAGGGTCCAGTGGCGTTGTTCTTGCGGCCATGCTAATCTTTGCACCCTGTGATGTGCGGTCAGCAGTGGTACCCTCATGGGACAATGGCTTTTGTACCCCATAGCGAGGAGATAGTTCTGGATGGTGTGGCTGCTTACACATTTTTGTTCACCAGCGTTAAATTGCCGAGTTATCTCTTGCACTGTGACCCGTCTATCCGCTGTTACAATGTGAGGTAGCCGACGATAATCCGCTCGTCCACACGCTATTGTCCACGGCAGTTGGCCCTTGCAGGGATAGTTTTACAGGATTCGATGTACTCACGGTGCATCCGTGACACAGTGGCTCGTAAAAATCCCAGTGCCTGCACGACTATCGTAGGGCCCCGACAATTTGCCCATGATCAAATGCGCTTATATCCTTTGACTTACCCATACGGCGTCCGACTTTTACTGATTCCCGTCGCAGCACTCCTTATATTGTCGGATCGCTGCATACGTCATGCCGTTTCCGTTTACAGGGCCACCCACAGCGCCACATTTGCATTACGCCAGCTGTCTGTAATTCAATTGCTCTTCAGTGTACATACAATTCGTGACTGGAAGAGGAAAAGAAGTTAGAAAATTGGTGCCCTGATCGGTCTTTAAGTCAAGGACTAGTGGACTGCGAAACGACGAAGAAATGTGAATAAGAAAATGTGCTGAAGCTTTGCTCTCATGCTTCACAAAGTAAAGTGATAAGTGCATGGCTATCACAGGCTCTATCTTGCAACAGAAAGTTATGCTTTTCCAAAAGGAGTTTGATGAATGGGACCTGATTTCACGACTCTTATAAGATGTCGTGAGTGACAGGTAAAGGATCAAGACTAAAGCAGTTAAATATCTGCAACAGCAAGTTATGCTTTTCCAAAAGAAATTTGATGAATGTGGACCTGGTTCAACGGCTTGTGTAAGATATCGTGAGTGACTGGTAAAGGATATGGACGGACTAAAGCAGTTAAATATCTGTGTGAAACATATCGGGAAATTCGGAATAATTTCTTAAGTTTAAAGCAAAATTTCATTATCTGATCGACAATGAAGGATTATTAAATAAGCAGGATGATACAAGATTAAACTATAAAATGCTTGTTTAAAAACTCCAGATTCTTCAGCTAAAGCTTCTGCATCTGGGTAGCCACCACAAACTAAAACCTTTGTTTATAGGAAAGGCCTGAAAAGGAAGACGAACTTTCAAAAACCTAGATCCTATCGCTCCAGCAGTTTCGTATAAAACCCAGACGGATGTATGGATGTTTCACAAAGTTAAGTCTGGCATTTCAGCAATTTAAAAATGTTTCTCCTCCTGTGGAAAAATGTTTAAAATCGCTGAATCTAGCAAGGAAAGCAATTGTAGTGATGGAATATGCGACATCTCGTCCTGATCACAATGAGTACTTAAGTAGAGATATTAATGTCACCTCATTGTCTCAGTCTATGGTGGACCACGATGGGCTTAAGATGTTAAAGTAAAAATGTCATCGTAAACTTTTAACTTCGCTAATGGATACAATAGACGACGGTATGCTAGATAAGCGAAGCAAAGGGAACGTGAAAAATCCTATTTATTGGACAGCATATATACAATCATGGGAAGAAATTGAACCACAAACTCTGGAAAGATCATGGAGAAAGTTGCTTTTTGGCAGACAAAAATACACAAGAAAGACTAAGTGAAAGAAGTTGTTTATAGTCTGCTACCTGTGTTGGAGCAAATTTGAGACTTTGAGAAATGGATCGGAAAGTAGATCATCAACAACTGACTGTTCAAGCCATAACAGTTCTGGTGAATGCAGACGACAGTGAAGAAGTTTATGACGTTGGAGTGCTACTGGAACTAGACTAAACGACGAAAATGAGTCACAAAGCAGTCAAGGCTGGCGAGACTACAGTGTATTACTCTGAATGACAATGAAAGTAAAGTGATGTTATTATTCAACTGGAGAAACCTAACGGCAAGGAAGAGAAAAAAGCTGGGAAGCCGACTTCAACCACTCATTTCTTTGCGTTTTGCCGTCGTATATTCTACGTAAGTGTTGCATTGAATAAATTTGAAATACATTGTTCGGTATATTTGGCTAAAACCTATTTCTTCAGAAAATAAACTGGTACCCAAAATTAATGTGACAAACACAAATTCGAGAATATACCGAAAATGAGGCGATCGATGTAAATACTTTTGAGACATGTAAGGGGAAAAGCTAAGTTGGCCGCCCTAGTAGCGCATTGTTATAAGCGGTGGCTTATTACCATTCGTCGCAGATGGGTCGGGGTTCGAATCCAGGTGAGGCATGGGTGTTGTGCTTGAATTACGGCACTGGCATTCTCCCTTCCCTGATACCAGTGGCCCTAAATTAGGGACGGGAGACTCCTTACAACCCATGGAGTTGCTCACGGTGGTCGGTAAACCTTCAATCAAACAAACAAACAAAAAAGAGGAAAGAAAGAAAACGGTAAGTCGACGTACCCAAGTAATGTTGTATTAGCTCCTATGGAAATAAGCAAATGACAAGAGTACGTCATCAAGCTGGGAGGCACGTGACCTTGATAAACCTTCTGAGTAGGGCGCGGCAACTGAAGCGTGAGTTTGGAATGTTAGTGGAAGAATGGCTCCGTACTGTCGAAGACTCTTTCAAAGTTTCCCAACCACAACAAGTCAAGACGATCGTTATATGTCTCTAACAGCTCACCGCCATAGAGAATCGACAGCCAGACAACTCTCGCAGGAGCTCTATCTACTGCGGGAACTCCACTATCGGAGATAACAATTTACAGAAGACTCCACGAGAGGGGCCTATATGCAAGAAGGCCTGTGTCCACTCGCTGCATCGCACTAAAGCGTCCGTCTGAATTAGGCCCGACAACATCACCCCCAATCCTCCAATAAATGGATCTGTGCTCTCTTCACCGACGAGCCGCAGTAAAGTTTAACCACGTGTTCTTCACGTGTGTACTTTTTGGAGAGCGGCGGAAAACCGAAATCTCCTCTCCAACATTAGGGAAATTGAAATCTACAGTAGTAGAGGACACTGGTTTCGGCTGGCATCATGCTGGATGAACGCACGCCGCTACATGTGTTTCCAGGAGGCACATTGACTGCTACATGCTACAGGAATGACAACTTTGAGCCCTATTGTACGGCTTTTCAAGAGAGCTGTTGGTCCCTAGTTTCTTTTATGGATGATAACGCGTGTCCCCATAGGGCTCGGCTAGTTGACGAATACCTGGTGAATGAGGATATTCTCAAGGTGGAGTGGACCGCGAGATCTCCGGATCTAAATCCGATATATCTTGTCTAAGATGCCCCAGGAAGAGCAACTGCAAGCTGGCATTCCCACTTGGGACTCCGACGCGCCTTCCTGGAGGAGTGGCTCTTATTGCCCCAAAGTTTCATTCACAGCCTAGTAAACAGCATGAGGGCTCGTTTTGCGAGATGTATCGCTGTTCGGGGTAATCACGCTCCCTATTAGCCCCTCGAAATCCTTGCCACTTGCTACATTATTTCTGGACTGCCATGTGCTGTCATGCGCATGCTTCCTTCTTATGTTGTGATGACATTCCGTTTACGCTAAGTATTGCTGCGTTATCGATATATTTATGTTCGTGCCAACTGTCATTGAACTCTATCGTGTACATTTTTCGTTATTAAGGATTTTGTGTTTGTCATATTAAGTTTGGATACCAGTACAGTTCTGTACGTTATGTATTTAATCACACTGTAGAATAATGATTAATATACCTTACTTTAGTCTGATACTCCATTTTCATTTAATGTGCAATTTTTTCAACTCCACTCCCGTATCCACATTACATGACCTTTTTAACAGTTCGACCACCTATTGGCCCACGTAAGTTAAATAATTCGCTCTCGTTGTACAGGAAGATTTGGCATAGAATAATCACTCAAGTTTATTCGAGGGCTAAGGACGTTGAAAAAGCATGATAAAATTATTTACTTGACAGAATATGCAGAAACATGCGGAGGCTTCGTTAATTGGATATTATATCTTTATATTTATAAGTTTTAAACAATGATGATGAATTCAGTGAAGAAACGTTTGGTGGTTAAGTAAGCTGATTTTTGTCGATTCTATCCCCAATGCCAGGAAAAAAATTGTGCAAACTCAGTTGACATTTAGAGTAATATAAATCTTAAGTGCTAAACGAGTTAAAAAGAAAGCTAAAACTTACATTCCTGTATGTAGAATAGTTATTATATTCATTTCTTTATCGACCAACTTTTATTCTCATGGTAATTTCCACATTTGGCAAAAAAGCAAGCATAAATTAATACGTAAATACAAGATGTCAATAAATACATTTCGCATAAAAATAGTTTACATTATTTTCTTTATTTGGCCGCACGGCATGTAGAGTTCATTTGTTTACCTGCTTCTCACAAAGAACTTAAATGTGTTGATTTTGTGTTATTAAACAGAGTGTTTCAATGAATGCTAAGAAACTCAAAGGAGGAAACGAATAACAATATCCAGTCCCTTCTATATATACACTATCTACCAACAAGTAATAGGACACCTCTGCAATCGACAATATCTGCGGTCCTGATACACGTCACGGCCGCCGCCGTTAAATAGCGTGTGGGAAAAAACAACGCAACCAGTCGCATGCAAGATGCCACGCATATCGGAGTTCTCTGAGTTCGAGAAATGTGTAATCGTCGGGTATCACAGAAATGGCCGATCCATACGTGACATATACAGCGAGTTGAAGTACCCAAAATTGACAGTGGCCTACGTAATTGGCAAGTGGAAGATGAGAGGTGACTGTCTGAATGTGCCCCGACCCGGCAGACCCACAAAACTGGGAGTTAGAGACCGACGGGTGCTGGTCAGAGAAATTCGGAAGAACCGCACCAAATCGATGGGCTACATCCGCGAGGTGCTTCAGCAGGCATCCGGGAGTGTTCTTTCAATGAATACGATCCGTAAGTAAGCCCATCTGCTCGGTTATCATGGACGTGCTGCCGCCCACAAGCCTTTGATCACCAAGTCCAATAACGCTGCTCGGCTAACGTGGTGCAAAGAACGTCGACAGTAGACCGTTGAACAATGGAAACAGGTTATCTGGAACGATGAATCAAGGTTCACCCTCTACCGTTCGGATGGCAGGGTCTGGGTTTGGCGTCTGCCTGGAGAACGCTACCTGCCGGAATGTATTGTGCCAATTGTGAAGTTTGGCGGGGGTGGATATATGCTATGGGGGTGTTTCTCCTGGTATGGCACGGGACCCTTGGGCGCAATTCCTGGTAGACTCAACGCCGAGACCTCCTGCACCATTTTGGATGACCATGCGCTTCCTACGTTGTGGCAGTTTTACGGGGTGTACCCATGTTACTTTCAGGATGACAATGCCACCCGTCATGTTGCGAGGTCCACCATGGCTTGGTATGGTGACAATGGGGTAAATCGAATGGACTGGCCTGCGCAGAGCCCGGACCTTAACCCTATCGGGCACCTCTGGGACGAGTTGGAGCGTCGACTTAAGGGGTGCCCCCACCGTCCGAAATTGGTGAAGGAACTGACTTGTCTTCTCCAAACCGAGTGGAAGAAAATACCGCTAGCCGTCGTACAACTCCTGGTTGAGAGTATGGTCCTGAGGGTCGCAGCTGTAATCACCCCTCGTGGAAGCTCCACCGACTGTTGAAGGTGAATAAACTTCGTTTTCCTTTGCTATCACAGGTGTCCAATTACTTGTTGGTAGATAGTGTATGATATTCACTCCAGTTACTGTAGAAGAATACGTAAAACCTTGTATTTTTGTGTTAGATCAGCATACATAGCTCAAATAGAAAATAAACACAGAGTGCATCCACTTTGAGTTCCTCAATGGTGACTTTTGTCTTTCGTTTTGAGCAGTTCTAACATCTTTGTGGATGCGCGCAAGACTTCAGAACTATCCTTCATAAGCTGCATATATCTTTTTGCTCTTCTTCACAGAAAGGGTAATTTTGGACACCTGATTAATAACAAATAAACATTCACTCACATACATGAAAATAAATTTCCAAATTTTCTGCATTGCAGTAGATTAGAAATATGCAATTTCTAAACAATTCTGCACATATGCTTAGAACTAACGTATTTCCAAATCGCTTTTTGAAAATTTGTAACTTATAGTGAGTAAAATTATCTTAGTTTTAGAAACGCAGCTCTTGAAGAAAATGAAAACGGGATAACATATAGCTCTGAAATCAATTTTTTGCTACTTTGTCCCAGTGTCTGGAAAATTAAAATGTTTAAGGAAATAAAATGAAATGAAATATTGATGTAATTATATCTTTGGAAATGATGAAGTATTTTAATTGAAATTCTATTTTTGTGTTATTTTCCAAAACAAGAGATACCAATAATATTATCTACTAAGATTACTTTTATTTTTCTTATGCCATTTCCATTTCATCATTTCCTAATAGATTATATCTTATTCCTCACTTATTTCGTTTTCTGTTACTAATAATTTTGTTTGTTTCCTTCGCGTTTAACTGATTACTCTAACTTCTGTTCGCTTCCTTTCTTCATAGTATTTAGAGAATAAGATACGTTTGTTTTGTTTTCTTTAACTCAAGGTGTGAAAAAAAAACTAATAATCAGTGATATTGTCCGATGAAAATTTATACTAAGCAGTGAAAGCACAATTTTTATTAACTTTTTCCCAATTTAAAAGAATTAAATATGTTTCAGACTCAGAAGGCTTAAAACTAACTTTGAAACCCCAAGTGCCCTTTTTAATACTTTTTTCCATCCGAAACCTTTTGTAAGGTTTATAAAATCAGGTAAATCTACTTTTCATTGCCCTAAAGTCGAAAAACCGGTCCGTACAGTATATATCTATCAGCAAGATATTAATGTGATGAAAAATGCATAGGGAAAGTGCATACAAACGACGATATGTTATGCAAATTTTTAATCACGTTTACTGAGGTGGACGAAATTTCTGAAAAAAGTTATTTAGTAACAGTCACTTAGCATCAGATTTTCATTAAACTTGAATGGTGTCGAGATTTGAAGAGGAAAACTAGCTCTCCATAAAATCAGATTCCGTTTTCAGAATTTCATTAAAACTGGAGAAACGGAATTGCCCGCCCAGTGGCCGAATGCTCAGAGGCGCTGCTTTTCGAATCCCAGTGACGCATGGGTAGAAGCGCCGTCGGTCCCATGGTATTTTCCCTTCTTCTCCCTGGAAAAAGTGGCTCCAAATTATGAAAGGGCAATCAATTTTAAAACCTAAAAATTTATCATGTTTATTCTAATTTAACTTTCATTTTTAGTTTCTTTCCACATGTAAATTTTAAGTTCATTCTCCATAAGCGTTTTAACCTTAACGTCATATTTTTCTCACTCACTGAATGTTATGTGGCAACAGTCTTGAGGTCAGGTTGAGTGACGTATGTTTTGACAAGATACGAACAATGCATATAATGCGTGGAGCGAGCAGTGTTAATAAAATGTGGATACATTATCGCAACCTTACATTGTACTTTGCAGACTAGATGTATATTGTAAAAAGATGAGATAAAGTTTCGTACAGAACTTAACGAACACAATACGTCAAAACGTATATAACTTTAGGCTGTCTTTGTGCGATAAAGTAAAATCACGATGTCTCAACTGTAAAGTTAAAAGATGAAATATATTCACAATTAAAACATATGAAAAGTACGATAGGCAAGATCTTTCGAGACCAATACAGTCTCATCATTCGGCCAAATGCCACAAGAAAGCGAAAGGGCAAGCATTAAACGCAGTATGAAACCCTGAATGCACAGTGATGCACCGTAAATTAATAAAGAACGAATGTAGTGTTCAACATACGTGAGGGGCTACATCATCATTTGCTGGAAAAAACTTTTCAACCAAAAGCCTCCATGGGAGCGGGATGTACACTGAAGAGCAATTGAATCATAGATACCTGTCTAGTAACGTGTAGCACCACATTTCGCCCTGATGACAGCGGCGATTCGTCTGGGCATGTATTCGACAAGACACCGGAAGCGTTGGGAAGCCATACGGATCCACGACCCCTGAACAAGCTCCCACAGCTCACGAAGATTTGATGGAGGGGGTTCAGAGCCTCGAACATCTCTCTCAGTGGCATCCCAGATGTGCTCGATGGGATTGAAGTCAGGTAACCCAATTATCCAAGGAAGCAAGGTCACGTCGGTGGAGTGTTCATCCAACCATTCGGATACAATTCCGAACCAATGGCACGATGCATTGTTTTGTTACAGGGTGAGGTCCCCAGTGGTATGTTGAAGTCGCACAAATGAGAGCAAATGGTCGTGCAGAATATCTCGGTAACGTTGACCTGTGAGGGACGACGTCACACGTACCAGGGGTCCCATTTCAGTCCACGTAAACAGTCCCCAGACGAGAATGCCACACCCACCAGCTTGAAGGAGTACGCTGCTGGCAAGAAGGATCCATCGCTTCATGTGGTTTGAGCCGTACTCGTATCCTGCCATCCGCATGTACCAACGTGAATCTCGACTCATCAGTCCAGGCAACATTTTCCCAAATGTTTAGGGTCCAGTAGTGATGTTCCCGCACCCATGCTAATCTTTGCACCCTGTGATGTGCGGTCAGCAGCGGTACCCTCGTGGGACGATGGCTTCTGTACCCCATAACGAGGACATGGTTCTGGATGGTGTGGCTGCTTAAACGTTTTTGTGAACCAGCGTTAAATTGCTGAGTGATTTCTTGCACTGTGGCCTGTCTATCCGCTGTTACAATGCGAGCTAGCCGACGATGACCCCGCTCATCCACACGCTGTTGTCCACGGCAGTTGGCCCTTTCAGGGATTGTTTTACCAGATTCGATGTACTCACGGTGCATCCGACACACAGTGGCTCGTGAAAATCCCAGTGCGTGCACGAGTTCCGAGATGGAGTGACCCATTCGTCGGGTCCCGACAATTTGCCCACTATCAAATACGCTTAGATCCAACTCTTACTGATTCCCGTCGCATCACTCCTTATATTGTAGGATCGCTACATACGTCATGTCGTTTCCGTTTACAGGGCCGCCCACAGCGCCACATTTGCATAACGCCAGCTGTCTCTATTTCAATTGCTCTTCAGTGCATGTCGGGAAATCATCGTTACAGCATAAATATGAGTATCTAGAAAGAAAAAACTTTCAGAAAATAACAGAGAGCGTTTAGAGTGTGCTGAAACGAGAATCACGGCATTTTCCCTTCTATTGTTTTCACTTTGAAGAGTCTGTGCAGAAAACATGAACTTCACTTCGGGATTCGTATTCAGAACATGTTTTTCCTCGTCGGGATTTCGTACCTACTACTTATAGACATGGAGTGTATCACATTCTTCTGGTCCCTACCATGCCTTCTAAACCTCACAAGATTTACATAAGCTCTACTCTCAGATCTCTGGGGGTCAGAGTGAATGAACACAAATACACTATCCGGAAAAGGTCCACCTCAACTGTCCTGACAAAAACAGGTGACTATGTTCCTGAATGGGCCAATACCGCGATTCTTTCTTCGGCACGTTATAAATGATCTCTGTTATTTTCTGAAACTTTATTTACACTGGCGGAAAGTGAAAAATGAACACCAAGAAGGAGACGTCTGATACCAACGACATTTATACAGCCGTATAACGAAATACAGAGGATAACGTGATCAAAACATTAAGGCAAAATACAGCTATATTTGCTGGTAAACTGAAAAATAACATTTCCATGTAACATGGTTAGTACGAGGTTGAACCGTCATGAACTGCGTCACACTGTGCAATTCTTACATGGAGTCTGTCGTACAGATGTTGGATGTAAGTTTGGGGTATTGAGTTCCAAGCATCCTCAACCTGGACGCGTAAATCGGGGATGGTCGTGGCTGGCCGTGGAGACCGGATAAGTCGTTGTCCCATAAAATCCCACACGTGCTCAATGGGGGAGAAATCCGGTGAACGTGCAGGTCATGGAAGTTGTCTCACACCCTGAAGTCATATGTTGCATTGCACGTGCCGTGGGTGGGCGTGTGTTATCTTTCTGGAAAACACCACTATCGACCGACCTTACAAATGGCACAACAACGGGCTGAATATGTTGTTGATGTAGGAGGTGCTATTTAACGTACCCGGTACACACACTAGTTGTGTACGGGAGTGATAGCTGATCGCTCTCCACACCAGGAGACCAGGTGTGGGCCCTGTGTGTCGCTGGCGGATGCAAGAAGGGTGGAGACGCTCCCCTGTGCGTCTGCGAACACGCATACGGCCATCGGAGGCTCCCAAGCAGAATCTGCTTTAATCGCTGAACACGACAGATGGCCGTTGAGTTCTCCATTGCAGACGTTGGCGACACCACTGCAGTCGTTCCTGACGGTGGTCTGGAGTCAGAGGTACACATGCCAGAGGCACACGTGCACGTATTCCTGCATCCAGTAGACGGTTGCGGATTGTTCGCACAGTCACCTCAGGTGCAACGGCAGCTGGGATTTGCGTCGCAGTGGATGTTCTGCTTGACAACGCCGCTCTTCTTATGCGTCGATCGGTCCGCTCATCAGTCCGTCTGTGACTCTCGGTTCTACGTCTTCTCGTGTGGGAATGTTCCTCGGACCATCTACGCCACTATCGTACCACCACCGATACTTCCCGTCCAATTCGCTCGGCGATACGACGATACGACCACCCGGCCGAGTCCGACTACACGACCTCGCTCAAAGTCCGATAACTGCTGAAATCGTACACGTCTTCCATGTCCTGGCATTGCAGCTTCTTCAGGGTCTTCGCACGTGTCCGTACGCCGACGACTGATTACATTTACTTCGCCGTACTCCTTAAATACCACCGACGATAATTTGCATATTATGCCGTGCTGTGTCGTAAGCGCTCACCAGTTGGTCCCGAAATTAACATCACACCTACATAAACTCGACCCCATTAGCATATGTAAATTTCATGATCGTCCGCCAATTCCTTCTTGGTGTTCCTTTTTCACTTTCCGGCAGTGTATTTCTAGGTACTCAGATTATGCTGTAACGATGATTTACCGCCATACATCCCGCTCCAATGGAGGCTTTTGATTGAAATGTTTTTTCCATCAAATGATGATGTAACCCCTCACGTAATAGCAAACACTACCATCGTTCTTTATTGAATTTCCGGTTAGCATCACGCTGACTAATGCATTCTGAGTTTTTATACTGTATTTAAAATTTGCCCTCTCGTTTTCCTGTGGTACTTGGGCTGATGATGAGACTATAGTGGTCTCGAAAGATCTTGCCTATCGTACTTTTCATATATTTAAATTGTAAATAAATTCCATCTTTTAACTTTGCAGTTGAGACATCGTGATTTTACTTTATCATACAAGGACAGCCTAAAGTTTTATACATTTTGACGTATTGCGTTAGATATATATTGGATGAAGTTATACTGAAATGTATGCACTTTTAGTCTAACATTATTAGAGAGGTTTAGTTTGTCGTAGTTGTTCAAGAATAGTGCAGCTGATGATTAATTAGAATTGACCTGTAGGATGTGCCTTGAAGACCGGAATACAGGTACTGCTTTTGTTTTGTATCGTATTTTTGTTAGGACGCCCAGTATTGCTCATCGTACAGTATATTTTAAGGATTTTATGCTAGTTATCCGGAACATAAGATTAAGGAACTGCAAGAACCACAGACAGTACTACAAGTTATGTTATAAGTGAAGCATTAATTTGGAAAACATTACAAAGTTGCTAAATCCTACTAAAAACAGAAAGAAAGAAAGAAACTTAATTGCTATTACTATCAAAAATTTGTTGAATTCTCTTCGTGCAACTGAAGCACTTAAAATTAAAAAAAAAATTCCTCCCTTAGAGAAATTAGTGTTTTGTATCGTAAGTTTGTTCCGTAATCTTGTAGATTTAATGGAAAACCTGGAGCTAATTTTTCTAGTATCAAATTTCTTCGCAGTATCTTTTCCATACGTAAATTATTTCAACAGCTACAACCACAATGAGTGCATGTGTGTGTGTGAGTGTGTTGGTGGTGGTGGGGGTCTCTGTCCGAAATAAAAGGGACAGCGATTTCCTTGTTTGTGTAGGTGTAGCATTCCATTATCCCTGAATTCAGAGTAGTACCTTCTTCGGCTCTTGCTCTTTCAACTTGTACATGCGGTGCAGCGTCATGAGCATTATAATTACAGAAACATTGGTTCTTCAATAAACTCAGATCTTTTTGAAATATCATGTAAGAGCTATAACATACCTGTCCCTGTTTTTACAATTGTGATTTATACAGTTTCCGATAGCGATACAGAAAGTTGCATTTTCTTTTAGTAAAATCATCTCATTCATCTTGGTGCAAATACGAGATTCAGCGCAAAGCAATATCCCAGTGTCTCCATTCCATCCTGGGCATATACTGTTCTCCTCCGATCCCTATCCACCTGTTCTTCTCAAACATTTCTCCGTATCTTCCGCATTCTCCTGCTTGTTCTTCTTCGTCTGTCCCTTGTTTTTCATTCCGTTGTCTTCCATTCTCTTCTGATACCTAAGCTAGAATCACGTTAGCAGCAAAGTGTGAGAGACGCGAAAGGATTGGAATTTACGGATTTCGAACGTGTTATCCATGACCGGTTTCTTTTATTATCATTTCCTTTTTCTCCCTCCCTTCATCCCTCAAACTTCATCCTCTTCCTTTCCCCGCTTTCGCGTGCTTTTCGAGAATCGATATCTCATGGAGAAGGCCACGGTAAGAAACCAGATAGAAAACAATGTAAATAGAATGAATATTTTTCATCGATTGTAGCAAGTTCACCCTTTTAATCACATAAAGGAAACATCTGTACAAGCTGAATTCAGGTTTTCTGGACATTCCCGAAACACATGGCTTATGAAAGCCGGCCATTGAAGATTGAAAACCTATTTAACACAGTATATTGAAGTACATACGAGGAACTCACTTTAATAGACTTCAAATGTAACATATTGGATCCATGGTTGTGTGTGTGTGTGTGTGTGTAATTCCAGCTGGATCGCTACTCTGAATTCAGGAATAATGGAATGCAAAAGGGATATTGCAAGAGATCTATTCAGTTACAAAACAGAAAACTTCAAGTAAATCAGAAACGTACGCTTCTTCGTTCATGCATTGCTCTTGGAACTAAAGCTCGAATCCAAAACTCTTTTGCCTTCCTGATGTATTGTACAGCTATTACTCCCTACACTAGTTCTGCTGCAGACACAATTTCGTCACAGCAAAGCGCCTCTTACTAGCCAATGCACCTCTTACTAGTCAATTAAAGTCCAGTATTTTATTTGCCCCATTTCACTATAACAGTATTCAGTATAACGATATTTAGGAAAACTCTGCGTCTCATTTAAAGGCAATGGGATAAAATGAAGATCTTGCGGGAGTTTCATTCAGTTGTGAAAGGAACTCTTAATTATTTAGAAGATACAGTACGCTGAATTCGGGAAGAAGCTAGCTTTAGTTGTTAGGGGAATAAATGATTTGAAAAGCCTGGAGTTTGTCATAACTGAATTTATTCACTGAAGTGTAAGATTTGAGACAAAATATACGTCCTCTGCATTTTTTATATCTTACTAGTCTAAGATGGGTCACCACCAACAAAATTTTTCTGATAGTCCCATTCATTTTTAATTTTTCTAACTACTCGTATACGAATTTAACGATGATGTTCCTCATTATTGTATTAACATGTGCTTACCCGTCGTTCACGTGCTTGCATTGGAGTATTGAGGCATTCTTTCGGTGACCCGAAATGATATCGCGTCTAGATAGCTACACAATAGGGTTAAAATGTGTTTTATTTAGCCAGTTTATTTTTGATCATTTTTTTTTTTTTTTTGGTATCTATACACAGTATAAAATAATGTCGCCGGTAGACATTTGTCTGTTTGTTCAGGCTAATCTCAAGAATCGCTGGACGGATTTTGATGCGGTTTTCACCATTCCATAGAGCATTTGTAGATTAAGGTTTAGGTGTATGAAACATTAATCTATGACAAACGGGAGCCTAGCAGTAACGATTTTAGTGACAAGTCAAAGAAAAAGCCGCCGTTCGCATTCTTTCGTGGCTTCCACTGCCTATGAGGATGAAGCAGACACGTGACTTTCATTATGGCAACGAGCCTTAGTAACGTAATTGAAGGACACCCAATACCCGTTGAAATGATGGTATCTTGCTTTCAAAGTTTAACTTTCGAGTACAAAATGTAGTATTTGGAATTAATGAGATTGAAGGAAAAGATCCCTATGTGCTGAATCTAAGTATCTTTGAAGGTGACGCGAAAAGTTTTCCAGAAGTGCAAATAGTAAATATTTTCTATTACTTCGTCTTTTGTCGAAGCGCCATTATCATAACTTACAACAGTTAGAGGCATTGGAATCATATAAAATTCTGGAAGCATATAACAATTTCTCATCGGGCACATTCTTTTACATAGTAATTTAGTGAGATCACTAATTTGTGAGCAATTAGTAACTCTTCAATAAAAAGTGTTTTTCTATATTCTGGGAAGCGATTTTCAAGACTTAGAAAAATTGAAAGAAAAATCTGGTAATCTATATACAAGTATATAAAAGTGAAAGTTTGTATAATTGTTTGTTTGTATGTTTGTCTGCTTTACAAATCTACAGTTTTAAACTTAGGACCACCAAATTTAGTATACGATCTCATGGTACTCTAACTTATACCGTAGAAAGGTTTTGGAAGGGATCGGAGTCCGGGGGGGGGGGGTATAGGGGGCCCCATACAAAAGTTTCATTATTTTAGCTAGAATTTCTAGTTTTCAATTTAGAACCACCAAATTTGCTATACTATCTCATGGTACTGTGACTTAGACTGTATACTGTTTTGGGAAGTGGTCAGAGCCCGTGGGTCAAGAGACCCCCATACAAAAACTTCGTAAAAAGTTCTACAGTTCTCAATTTTCAACCACCAAATTTGGTATATTACCTCATGATACTCTGACTTAGACCATAGACAGTTCAGTTTTTAGAAGGGGTCGGAGCTGGGGGGGCGGGTTCATGGTGCCCCCATACAAAATTTTCGTAAAAAGGTCTACAGTTTTCAATTTAGAACAACCAAATTCGGTATTAATCTCATGGTACTCTAACTTAAACCGTACACGGTTTTTGGAAGTGGTCAAAGGGCGCCGATACAAAAGTTTCGTAAAAAGTTCTACAGTTTTCAATTTACAACTACCAAATTTGGTATAGTATTTCATAATATTTTGACTTAGACCGTAGTCAGTTTTTGGAAGGGGTCGGAGCCGGCGGTTCAAGGGCCCACCCCCATATAAAATTTTCGAAAAAAGTTCTACAGTTTTCAATTTAGAACCACCAAATTTGGTATTAACGGGAAAATTACAGGAATATATTTTTCATTCATACAATTTCTCCAGCTGTACTTGGTGATTGTACGAATATTTACCCGGGAAATACCGGGTACCCCTGCTAGTCATTATACATGTATAATCTGCATTAATATATAAAGAGAGAAATTTTATTTGTGCGTTTTAGGTAATCTCGAAAACTGCTAAACTGATTTGGATATTTCTTTCACCGTTGGGAAGCTCATTTCTTTCCGGTGGACATAGGCTATTTCGTTTATTATTTATTGTTATTTTATATTTTTTTATTATTTTTGGCTGTACTACCGAATCAGATAGCTTTGAAGTGGTTCCCGATTTTCTGTGTATCCTTCCGCTTTGTTTACATACAACCTGATCACACCCAACGTGAAAGAAAGTAGTTCACTATAATATATGGAATTTCTTTTGCTAATCTCGAAAACTACTGAACAGATTCGGATAGTTCTTTCACCTTAGGGAAGCTTACTCCTTTCCGGTAGAAATAGGCTATTTCGCTTATTTTTCTTTATTATTTTTGGTTGTACTACCGAATCAGAACGCCTTCAAGTAGTTCCCGATTTTCCGTGTATCCTTCCGCTTACGGCGGATTGTATAAAGAAAATGCCATGGTAACATAAAAAAAATACTTATGACAATAAAAATTAGCAATGACAAATCTGTGGGTCAGTAGCTTTCACTTAAAAAAAAATAATGAAAATCACTCACTGGGTGGCGCCAGCGGATTGTAGAAAGAAACGGCTTTGAATTTTAAATACACTGCTGGCCACCCAAAATGCAACACCAAGAATGACACGAGATAGGAAAGCCAGATTTACTGGACACATAGCAACATATACAAAGATGAAACGATTGAGTTTACTGGCTCGTGCGACTTGCGAAACGCTCAGGCATCAATAGAGCGTGCGGCCCCCATATCTGACAAAAACGGCCGCTACACGCTGCGGCATCAAACTAAAGAGGCTTTTGATGTTCGCTTGGGGTATGTCGGCCCAGGCTGCTTCCACACGTTGCCACAGTTCATCAGGCGTAGCCGATTATGGTGCTTGCCGAGCCACGCGGTTGCCGATAAGCGACCAGACGTGTTCGATGAGCAAAATATCGGGAGAACAGGCGGGCCATGGCAGCAGTGACAATTGGTGGGCCGTGAAGAACTGTTGCACGATGCGTGCCACGTGCGGGCGTGCGTTGTTCTGTCGAAACGTGGCCGCTGTTAGGTCCTGCAGGTAAGGGAGGACTACAGGGTCCAAAACGTCGGAGATGTACCGGTGGCTGTTGAGTGTACCGGCGATGCGTACCAGAGGGGTGCGGGTGTCATATCCAATTCCGACCCAAACCATAACGCCAGGCGACGGACCGGTATGGCGATGCATAATGCAGGCGTCATACAGTCTCTCCCCGCGGTGCCGCCGCACGCGGATCCGACCATCGTGGTGTTGCAGGCAGAAGCGTGATTCGTCGGAGAAGAAAATGTCGTGCCATTCCGTAGTTCAGGTGCGGCGTTCAACGGCCTCACTGCTGCCGCACTCGCCGGTGGTGTAACGTCAAAGGCAATCGGAGCAATGCGAAACGTGCGACAAGTCCCCGCTCCTGCAGACAACGTTAAACGGTACGTGCTGACACAGGTTGTTGCGCAACACACCCTAATTCCTGCGCTAACGTTCGTGATGTGGCGGTGCAAGCCGTCAATGCCGCCGCACATCATGCCGGTCCTCTCGTTAAGTGGTGTGCAGCGGTTGCGGCAATCACTCACGTCGGTCCGTCCGTCTCTAATACATCCACCGAATCCATACTTGCCTCTGTGGCTGGATGTCGTCCCACACGAGCGCCGATGTCTCGGTACGATAAACCGCTGTCGCGATAAGCCACTATTTGTCCTCTGTCGAACTCCGAAACGTACTGGAATGATTGCCGTATTCTACGACGAGGCATCAGGAAGCTTCCCACGCACAGGTCCGGCAGCACAACACACTTCCACTACTTACACCCCGCCTTCTGTGCACCCTTCTTATAGTGCTTCTCGGTGGCGTGCCGGGAGCACATGATTTGCATATGCCCTGCAATGCTAATCGTTTGCAAGTCCTCTCGCGATCGACGCATGCTGCGAATTTCAGGCCAATCGGATGCTTCCTTCTTGGTGTTGCATTTTGGGTGGCTAGCAGTGTATATAGATTGACATTTAGTAATATGAAAATACACGTATTTGTCTCTCCGGTAGTTGCGTGGTAAGTGGCTTGTGCTTTTGGTTAATCGTCTCATTTAGAACCGATGAGGCATAGTCGGTGTGTTTCTCCTATGTCGCTGGCTCTGTTCTTTTTATGAAACCAGTGGCCCTAAATTAGGGACAGGCGTTTCTAGAAGTTATAAATACTCACATGTGTGATTTAACTCCAGAACAGAAAAGAAAAGATATCTTTCATTTGTAATTCCGGGACGCAAATTGAAAAATGATAAGCCAGCATATCATTTTTCCATTCCACAAGGAGTGAGAGGTTGGTTTTAGTTTTAAATGAAGAAGACAACTTTTTATTCACTGCGCGTGCAAATGTGGAACGTTGCAATTGCTTCTTAAGATCTGCGTTTCATCACGCTAGTTATTGAGATGTAGAAATGCTCCTTCGACGCGATGACTCTTGGTGAATATGATCATCTTTATGCTCGCTTTAGCTCTTAAAAAAATTACTGAGTTTCATTCCTGAACATTGAATTTTGAGCAACTACATGCATACGTTTTCATCCGTTCCTTATTCCTCTTCGTACGGTCATCCTCATTTCTGTTGCTCAGGAGATGGAGCGCGAGAACCCTCACGGAAAATTAATATGAGAGCTTTCCTGCTTAAGAAGGCAAAATTGCAGGAGCGGAGTACATCCCGAAAAACGTAATTACTATGCGTCATGGCTAATTGAAATATAGCGGATCCACGCAGCACATAATTATTGCGTTATCTTGTTAGCACTTCAGAGCCATAGAAATTTCCTCTTTGTGATTTTCGTCACTCTTTCATTCCGCTGGACGGCTCTAATATTATCTGGGAGATAATATTCTTTAAATAAATGCATGATTACAAAATATGCTAAAGCCCGGTGGCGCAGTGGCTTCTGACTATTTGTCCTAGATGGGTCCGGGTTCGAATCCCCGTGGGGCACGAATGTTGTATTTGATTTACAGCACTCTCTCTCTCTCTCTCTCTTCCTTCTCAGGAGCTAGATTTCCCAAATTAGGGACGGGTTACTGCTTATAGCCCATTGAGTTGCTCACGATGGTTCCTAAACCTCAAAAAAAAAAATGTTTAAATTATAGATGTTTGTCAGAAAGTGCATAACACATTCGAGCAAATTAAAGGGCTTAAATAATAACAAAATAATGATAATAAAAAGAATTTAAAGAATTACACTGAAACAAATTGTGAATTTTTTAAAGCAATATAAACGTTTTGAACTTTAACGTACTTTGGATCAAAGTTTAAGTTACAGCCTACGTGAGATGAATATGAAATTAATCATATAATCTATATTCATCGCATGTAATCTGTATGCGATAAATTATGAAATTTTGTTTCCCTTGTGTCAGATGACATCAAATTGCAATTTAGAATAAGTAAAATCCTATGTGACGAAACTGCCTTTTCTCATTACTGTACGGTTTTCAATCACAAAATACTGTAATTGAAAAATAATCCTATGAATTCATTACAGAACTCGCTTTAAAATCTCTGAAAGCGGCAATTTACCGTCAATATACGAAGGGAATGGCTGCGAGGCTTCTGAAAATTCAACATTTTCCTGGAGTACGAAAACATACGTGAAATTCAGGTTTTTTTCAGTCATTTCCCAGAAAAGGTTGTATCAAATATTTGCTTCGTTAACTCACGAAAGGAATCACGAAAAATGGCTCGTAAATTTCAGATTTTTTTTACAGTGTATGATAAAATAATATCCATGCTTCGGCCGGGATTCGAACCCGGACCCATCTCAAATAATTGGTTAAAACACTGCGCTTCGTACCAGTTGGCCATTGCGGAACCAGGATGAAGTGTAAAAAAAGAGTTCCTGCATTTAATGCAACACTTAAATAGGAGGAAATATGAGCAAAAATACATCGTGTCATGTGCATCACATGATACAGGTGTATGTTCAACGCTATACATCGGTGAAATACTCTCGAAGGAGACCCCTCTGGGTATGTCCTAACTAATCCATGCCCATGGATGCATTAGTCAGGCCATACTAACAATTAGTTTCTGAAAAAAACACAGCTGCTTTAGCATCTCGAATGCGCCGGAGTGCAGACTCATACATTGAATTGTTAACTGTTGGAGCACGAGCGAGAGGCAACCTTGACACGTGACTTGGACTTGCATGCGCTAGAGTGCGGACTGATATATTGACTATTGACTGTTGGAGCATCGAGCGTGAAGCAACCTTGTCTCGTGACTTTAACTTCCATGCGCCAGAGCGCGGATTGATATATATTGACTATTGACTGTTGGAGCATCATGCGAGAAGCAACCATGTCTTGTGACTTGGACTTGCATGCGCTACAGCGCGGACTGATATATTGACTATTGACTGTTGGAGCATCGAGCGTGAAGCAACCTTGTCTCGTGACTTTAACTTCCATGCGCCAGAGCGCGGATTGATATATATTGACTATTGACTGTTGGAGCATCATGCGAGAAGCAACCATGTCTTGTGACTTGGACTTGCATGCGCTACAGCGCGGTCTGATATATTGACTATTGACTGTTGGAGCATCGAGCGTGAAGCAACCCTGTCTCGTGACTTGGACTTACATGCGCCAGAGCGCGGACTGATATATTGACTATTGACTGTTGGAGCATCGAGCGTGAAGCAACCATGTCTCGTGACTCTGACTTCCATGCGCCAGAGCGCGGATTGATATATTGACTAAAGACTGTTGGAGCGTCGAGCGTGAAACAACCATGTCTCGTGACTTGGAGTGTGATGACTTGCGTACATTGGAGAGTTCGTTGTGAGTTCGTGGTTAGTTTTGTTTTGGATTTTGAAGAATGAGACGTGTTGTAGCTGCCCAAGATGAAGCATTCTGAGGTTGTGAAATGAAGTGTAATAGTAAACAAAAAATTTAATGATATTTGTAGGAGTTAAATGTAAATAAATTATTTTATGTGTAACCCGCCGAGTCTGTGATGTTACAACGCATGTAAGAATTGTACGTAAGAAGGTTTGAACCAGGGTTGTAGGAAGGTTCGTTGAAATACCTGATACCAAAGCTGCTGCAGCACCGGAATAAGCTTGGGCGTTTCCATATAACTCCTGAGTACATGAAATAAATTATTTTTCACGTATTAGAGTAACGCATACAGTCTGTTGTCCGTTAACTACAGTTGTTTCTTGCAGCTCAGTAGAAGAAAAGGAATGAATAGGCTATCAATTTTTGATTCAGTGTAGTAGTCAAAACGCTTCTCTCTAATCGCAGAGAGCATTGAGAAAAACATCTTGTCTTTCAAAGAATTTTATTCAACAGCACGAAGATATTGCAATAAAGTTTTCTGATATAGTAGTAAAACCAAATTCTGGTGCTGAAATATTATTTTTGTTTTTTACTTCCTATTGTTATGTTACCGCGGAAGTACTTCGTATTTCAGGACACATTATTTTGGCGGCTTAACTAATTACAAAATATCAGGAGTAATTTACCTTTTTTTATTTAATCTACATTATTTTTTCCTTTGCTCCCTTTCCTGCCACATATCCCCATTTCCCCCAGTGGAGCATAAAGTCCAAGTGGTCAAGGCGGTTTATGGCGTTTACCTCGGACACCCGTGGGAATGACCAAGGAATTTTTCTTCTTTTCACTCTCGTGAGAAGAAGCACGGCATTCACGAAATTTATGAAATGTCCGTCCCCAGTGCTAGCGTTGCTGGTGGACAAACCTCCCGATATCTCAGAAATGCATAGTGCAAATTCCGAATCCCGGACAGATGAATAGGCAAGTTTACGTTTTATGACCATTTACTCTAGAAAGTAGGCACCATAAAAAGTCGTAAAATGCACTGCGGTGTCACAAGACAGTCGCAACTCTGTCATAGGTAAGCCACCGTAATCTTTCGTTTTTCACCGGGATCAAGACAATATGTCACATGTAAAGTGCGAAACCATCACCTGCCCATAACGCAGCTGTTACTAGCTGGCAGCTGAGTGGTTCAGGGGCCAATCAACAATCAGTAGAGTCAAGCATTGGTCAACTCATTGACCAATCCAGGCCACACGCGGAATACTCCTAGAGGGCTGAGGGCACGCTCCTACCAAGTGGGAAATTAAGGGGACTGAGATATATACACAGAGATAGCGGAAGCACGATATAGAAGTGTAGAGTGTAACTTTATAAGGTAGTCAGGGAAAGGCATAGACATAGATATATCCAGAGTCTAGATAGGGGAATCGAAGTCCAGAGTTGATAGTAGGCAGATCAAACTATGACAGCAAAGTTTTTAGTTAGTTAGAAACACTAGGAGAAGTCTACCCGGTTACCACCAGCCCACCAGACGTAAGGTAAGATGATGTTTTTATCCCCAATTCCAGTTCCAATATTATATATATATATAAGATGGGTGGATGAAATTCGAAAGTATGCGGGAGTGACATGGAGGAGACTGGCACAAGACAGACCGTTGTGGAGGAAACTTGGGGAGACCTTCGTCCAGCAGTGGATTGATAATGGTTGACAATGATGATGATGATATATATATATATATACACTGACGGAAAAAAATCCCAACACCAAGAAGGGGTTGCGTTAGATAAACGACAGTTGGTAGGCGGTGAGAGCACATCTGTAAGATGATGTCTATGCAAATTTAGCGCTCGGCGCATACGTGTGGCGCTAGTAGCGCCCCTCGGAACATGCAAAGCAGGTTTGCTGTAAATACGCGCTGTAACGTTCGTGAGCGTTAGTTATCGTTGGGATTCGACGTAGTGTGTTGATGTTAGTCAAGAATGTCTTTAAGAAGACGAAGAAGCCATTATCAACAGGTCACGGAGTTTGAACGAGGTCGTGTAATAGGGCTACGAGAAGGTGGATTTTCTTTCAGCAATATTGCAGAACGACTTGGCAGGAATGTAGCCACTGTGCATGATTGTTGGCACCGGTGGTCAAGGGAAGGTACTGCCTCAAGAAGACCGGGTTCCGGCCGGCCACGTGGCACTACTGAGAGGGAAGACCGCCGTGTACGGCGTATGGCCGTGGCGCATCGCACCGCGTCTGCGGCAGCAATTCGAGCTGCAGTTGCCACCACAGTGACACAACGAACTGTTACAAATCGGTTACTTGAAGGACTGCTTCGAGCCAGACGCTTTGTAGCGTGCATTCCACTTACTCCAAACCACTGCCGTTTGCGACGTCAGTGGTGTCAATCTACAGCTCATTGGAAGACGAAGTGGAGATCTGTTGTGTTTTCTGATGAAAGCCGGTTCTGCCTGGGTGCCAGTGATGGCCGTGTGTTGGTTAGAAGGAGGCAAGGTGAGCGCCTGCAACCAACCTGTCTGCGGCCGAGACACACTGGACTTACACCTGGAGTTATGATCTGGGGAGCAAATTCCTATGACAGCAGGAGCGCTCTCGTGGTTATCCCACTCACCCTGACGGCATAGTTGTACGTCGTTCTGGTGATTCAACCTGTTGTGCAGCCATTCATGAACAGCATTCCAGGGGGTGTTTTCCAACAGGATAACGCTCGCCCGCATACCGCTGTTGTAACCCAACATGCTCTACAGAGTGTCGACATGTTGCCGTGGCCCGCTAGATCACCAGATCTTTCACCTATCGAGCACGTATGGGACATCATTGGACGACAACTCCAGCGTTACTCCCAACCAGCATTAACTGTCCCTGTATTGACCGACCAAGTGCAACAGGCATGGAACTCCATCCCACAAACTGACATCCAGCACCTGTACGACACAATGCATGAACGTTTGCGTGCTTGCATTCAACATTCTGGTGGTTACAACGGTTATTAATGTACCAGCATTTCACATTTAAAATGGCTCTTCTCGCGCTTACAATAAGCTGTGATCTTGAAAACTTGATCGATTAAATATGTTACCTATACAAATGTATTGCCGCCATTTCATTCCTCCACAACTTATTTTTCGTGGTGTTGGGATATTTTTTCCGTCAGTGTATATATATATATACCCAAGAGCAGAGTAAAAGACAATTTTTTTACCTAAGAATGTAAAACAAAATTTGCTAAAATACCTGAAGATTATGACGCGCAACGCAGCAGTTATGAATATTCAGAATTCACATACTATTAAGAAAAGACAGATGCAAAAAAATCTTTATCTGGTTCTAAAACAACTAAGAAATACTCAAAAACCAACAGGTATGAGTAAAAAGGAGATAAAGTAATAGCATCCTGAATGTAGAAAGTGTCGAGAATGCCGAGCCTTGGCTTTATCAAGGCTCGGCATTCTCGACAGGAGTTTTGCTGGTCCTTGATAAAGCCAAGGCTCGGCATTCTCGACACTTTCTACATTCAGGTTGCTATTACTTTATCTCTTTTTTACTGATACCTGTTTTTTTAGTATTCCTTAGTTGTTTTAGTGCCAGATAAAGATTTTTTTGCATCTGTCTCTTCTTAATAGTATATCATCATCATCATCATCATCAACCATTATCAATCCACTGCTGGACGAAGGTCTCCCCAAGTTTACTCCACAACGGTCTGTCTTGTGCCAGCCTCCTCCATGTCACTCCTGCATACTTTTGTGTAACAAAAAATTCGTCATAGAAGACTGCAGTGTGCTAAACAAGTTCAACACAGGTAGTGACCATAGATTGGTGAGATGTAAGATGCACCTCAACACTAAACTTGAACGTGGCAAGCTCATAAGACAAACACAATCTATTGACATAACCAACCTTAAAAAACACCATAATACCTTCAAGTTGGAACTGAAGAACAGATTCTCTGCTTTAGAAGGCCTAACATCGGAAGAAGTGGATATTTCTGAAGTTAACAGAAAAGTAACCAAAGCTCTTATTGAAACAGCAACAAAATTAACTGGGTCTAAGAACAAGTTACATGTGATCAAATTATCAGGAAAAAATGAAAATGTTGATGCAAAAAAGAAGAGATTTGAGGACAACTAAAGAAGATGTGACTTCCAAAGTGGAATATATAGAGTTATGCAAGACAGTACGAAAAAGTATCACTGAAGACGTAAGAAAATTCAACCGTGAACTAGTGAGGAAAGCAATTGAAAACAACCAAAGCCTAAAGATAGCAAAGGGACATCTCAG
Organism: Macrothele yani; assembly: GCA_039090855.1. Classification (NCBI taxonomy): domain Eukaryota; kingdom Metazoa; phylum Arthropoda; class Arachnida; order Araneae; family Macrothelidae; genus Macrothele; species Macrothele yani. Next base: position 63,148,858 of record CM077013.1, on the reverse strand, counting down.
TAAGGGAAGAAAACAGATTATGGCACTGAGAAAAGAAGATGGTTCTGTAACAAGAAATATAGGCGAAATTTTGACAAGAGTAAAAGATTTCTACTCCAAATTATATGAAAGGGATGATACATGTACTCCAGACATCATGAAAGGTACCAGATTTCTTCCAGTCCTCCCAGCAGAAGTTGCTCATGCAATCAAGAACATGAAGCGGGGGAAAGCTCCAGGAGAAGATGGAATTACTGTAGACATCATACAAGAAGCAAGTGGAGAAATCGAAACAGTACTCGCCCAAATTTTCGCTCGATGTCTTAATGAAGGGAAGATTCCTGAGGATTGGAACACCGCTACAATGATCCTGCTACATAACAAAAGTGACATTGAGGATATCGCGAACTACAGACCTATCAGCCTCCTATCAGTGGTTTATAAAATCTTTACTAAAGTTCTTTCACACCGCTTGAAAGTAACACTGGACATGGCTCAACCGAGAGAACAAGCTGGATTCAGGAGTGGCTACAGCACAATAGATCATATCCACGTACTGAGAGAACTAATTGAAAGAGCGAGGGAATATGAACTTCCATTGTGCATGGCTTTTATCGATTATGAAAAAGCCTTTTATTCGGTGAAACCATCAGTAGTTACAATGGCTCTGAAATCCTGCGGTATTGAAGATGCGTACATTAATATTATTAATAACATCTATGAAACTGTAAGTGCAAAGATTCGACTGTTTGAAAATACAACACACATAAAAATTGGAAAGGGAGTGAGACAATGTGACACCATATCTCCGAAGCTCTTTAATGCCACATTGGAGGGCTGGGAAAACAAGGGGATACAGTTTAATGGAGATTATCTAACCCACCTTCGTTTTGCTGATGACGTAGTCATTTTTGCAACTACCCCATCAGAGCTGCAGAGTATGATCCAGGAACTTGCTGACAAGAGTAAAAAAGTGGGATTAAAAATGAACTTTCAGAAGACAAAAGTGATGTTCAATGCTTTTACAAGAAATGAAGATTTATCGATTGATGGAGAAAAGCTGGAGATAACAGGCACGTACGTTTATCTTGGACAGCAGATATCAAATGAGGGTCACATTGATGAAGAAATTAATCGGCGTACAAAACTTGCCTGGAGAGCTTTTGGAAGAAACAGCATAATTTTCAAGAGCAATATGCCATTATGTCTTAAAAGAAAAGTGTTTGATCAATGCATCCTTCCAGTGCTTACGTATGGTGCAGAGACGTGGACCTTAACTAAAAGAGACATACAAAGGCTGCAGACAACTCAAAGCAGCATGGAGAGGTGCATGCTTGGTGTAACCAGGAGAGATAAGAAGAGGAACTCGTGGATCCGAAAAATGACAAGAGTGGAAGACATCATGATCAGAGTTAAATCCCTGAAATGGCAATGGGCTGGACATACTGCCAGAAGGACAAACCATCGATGGACAGCCGAAATTTTAGATTGGATTCCAAGGGACAGGAAAAGACCCAGAAGAAGACCACATGGGTGATGGGTTGATGAAATAGTATATATATATACTATATTAATACATATACACAGTCGCCATGCATCCTCTCAGATAGATTGAAGAATTTATTTTAAATTTAAGCTCAGGGGTGTAAAAAGCTTACGCAGCAATAGTCCAGTCAACATGACTAATTTTATCCTTTTAATTTAACGTAACTTTTATTTGGCGTCCACCTAAAGGCTGTAATTGCTTGATTCAACATACTTTTCTTTATAATAAACATGTTAATTACTTATCCTGGTGTAGCAAACTTTTCTAGGCTGTGTATACTTTTCTAAATCATAATTTGCGACATATGGGGTTTTTTTCGAATACCTCGTAACGAACCTATATGAAACACAACACGAAGTTAGTAAACTTTGAGATTGGGGCCCTCACATTTATAGGGACGCAACCTCACTGTTTATCCATTTAGACGATGAAATAAGCATTCCGCGACCACCGCACGACCGGGGGGCTTGGTAATAGTTATCCAAAAAACGACGGTAGTTAAGCGACCACTGCATATGTAAATACATCAATTAAATTCACGCGTAACTAATTCTATGCAACACACCCTGAAGGTCTGCGGAAGAAAGCAACTATTCCTGGCAGTGCAAGTGCCTCGCTTCTGGAAATTTTTGCTTTCTCGTGCATTAGGTAAATATGAAAAGATTTCCTAATAAAAGTGTAATCAATTTTTAATATAACTGAAAATTAAATAAATAACAGATCCATTCTATGGAGAGAAATGGAATTGTAGTAAAGTTTTTAAGCCCCAATATTTCGGCTAGAAAGAGAAGCATTCCTTTTTCTCCACTCTTATAGGGATGTTATTTTGAAAGTAATGAATAGAACTTAGAATGCTCCGGAGAAAATATGAAAATAAAATGCACGGAAAGACAGAGGTCAGGAAATGGTGGAGAAGGGACTCTGTTAAATAATCATTGACGCGAGTGCAAGCGGTATGGAAAGTCTGACGACAGAAAATAGATCGAGAAACACGGTTTACTCACAATTCGGGGCTGAAAGAGAAGCGCAAGTCGTTGTTTTCGTCCTTCAAATAAAAAAGCGCAACACCAAAGGCAGTTCTGTTGTTTTTTTTCAGTTGTTCTCGATAATGCAGTGCGGCGGTAGCTCCACACTCTCTTGCCCATCGCTTGAACAGGGAACCGAATGGCATGTGAAAAAAGCAAGTGAAATATGGAGAAATTTTTACTTGCTGTACAGTCGTTCCTGCATAATAAATTCAATACTTAAACCATCTCAGTCCCTAAGGTAAGTTGTATTCGTCTATCACTGAAAAAATTCTTTAATGCTTATCTAATGCAAGACTTTCAAAGTTCAGTCACTAAATGAACGGTAAGAAAGAGTGCAAAACAACACAATATAACATTCACAAACTAAAAAAATTTACAAAATAAATTTATCAGGTTTTTGGAATTAAAAATTATTACTAATCAATCTTCCAATATGACATGTAGAACAACTACACATCCCAATACTCTCAATATATTAACTATACAAAAATTATATGGATATAACTTGGGAAAGATTATGTTTAAAATAATAAAATATAACTTCTACTATAATTTGATCACAATCAATATGCATACTCATACTTATCCAACAAGAAATAGATTTAAACTACTACCGGTATTCACACATACAGAAAATTTTTAAAAATATCATAAATTACTCTGGCCCTAAATTATAGAATACTTTTCCTCACCATCTTACTGCTATTAATAATATTAATCTTTTTAAGAAAAAACTAAAACTTGATCTGCTGGGGAAGAATTGGCTCTCTCACAGTTTTTTTTTTTTTTTTTTTGACCAACGCTTTGAAGGTTATCTTGTTTACTTTTGGAATTTCATATGCCTATACTCTTATTTGTAGTGGAAAATTGTGAAACGCGGATAAACTTCTACTTGCACAATACTAAACTATTCATGGTGACCTTTCTTCCTTTATAATTTTTATTTACTACTTACCAATTTACTTATATGATGTCAGAAAATTAATTATGTTTGTTCCTGACTTATATATTCTTTACTATGGGTGTCTAGGGTTATGTTAGGCCAATTCAGGCCTTTTCCCTCGTGTTTCAAGTTGTCACTCAGGTCTTTTCCCTCGTGTTTCAAGTTACACTGTTATTATTATGGTACTGATTTTGGTGTATATGGTCACAACTAAAATTAAAAATGAAATGAAAACCTGAGTTGTCGTTTTCACATAAGTCTTATATTATAGTTAAAGCTTTCCATTAGGAACACTCTGCCGTTTTAGATATTCGGAACGACAACGAAGCACACGTGATATCAACGTCACGTGCGGCTACTATAAATTACGCACACCTATCCTCTGTACGTAATCAGTAAACGTTTGCCAAGAATGGAGAAACGTGTCCAGACAGTCGAGGCCCGGAGGGCAGGTACCACCGTTTCGAAAACAGTCGCGCTTCTTGATTGCTCCCGTACTACTGTGTCAAGGGTGTACCAGGACTGTGTTAACCATGCACAGACATCCAGCAAAAAAGGCTAACATTACTCAGCCACGCGCATTTGAGCCTACATGTGAGCGTCGGGTGTCAGGCTGGTATCTCAGCAACAGTCACCCATCTCACCCACAAGTAAAACAGAGTCGCATTTCGAGTTATTTCCACATGCACTATGCACCGTACTTTGCTTCACTTGTGGTTCCACATCCGGAGACCAATGAGAGCACCCATGATGACACCCAGTCATTGCAAAGAACACTTCACATTGGCCAAGGAATATCGGCATGTGACCCTCGACGGATGGAACAAGATCGTTTAGATTGATGAGTTCTACTTCCCCTTGCTGATGGAAGGGTTCGCATGTCGTGTAAACTGCATGAAGCCCTATCCCTGGCTGCACATATTTGGGGTTCAACAGGCCGGTGGAGGGAGCGTTCTGGTCTGGAAACTTTTTTTGGAAAGCCCTATAGTCCGTTGGTTATCATCCCACAAACACTGAATGGTGGACGTTACAGGGGCATGTTAGCCAATCATCTCCATCCATATCTGCAGGACGTTTATCCGGATAATGCTGTCATTTTTGAACAGGACAACACACCGTGTCATCGGGCTCTTATAACTTCTGAGTGGCTGCAGGAACACGGAGCTGCTGGAGCTGACTTGGGTCAGGTTACGCATGAAGGATGTTCGACACCTTGTAGAATCTGTTCCTATGCGCCTCCTAGCCGTGACTGCCCAGAAAGGTGGACCAACGCGTTATTAGGTAGGAATTCCTAATGCAAAGCTAATTCAGTTATTATTTAGCAAGTGGCGATTTCCCTCTAGCAATAGAATCGATACAATGCGTGCACATGTCATTGTGCTATATGATCACAAGCCCACGTGAGGCATGGGTGAATGGAATTCGAAAGCATATTGGAATTACATGGAAGAAAATGTCTCAAGACAGAGAGCTGTGGAAGGCATACGTGGAGAATTTCATCGAGCAGTAGGTTTATGATCATTGATGAGTGATGATAAAAAGTTCATTTTTAGTCATCACCATTTTCACCTCTCACCAACATATGAACATGTGTTCATAAATGTTCCTAGCAGTTAAATAAAAAACTGAGTACAGTTCTGTAACAATATTTCTATAATTAATAATTACATTACAACCGGAAAACATCTACGGTAGAGCTCACTTATGATGAGGATCTCGTGACCGGCCGAGACCCTCTTTAAATCCGGGTTTGCACCAAATCCGTTCGTGGATGAAAATTCCCACCAGAGGTATATTTAGAGGAGGGTCCGAAGGGGCCCTGCCAATTAAAACCAAGAAATTCTGACACTCATTAATTAGTCATGCAACTTTAGGACTGGCACGAGACAACAGACATTTAATCAATTAACAACAAAATATGAGGATAATGATGAAGGGGTCTATGTATAGAGGATTGTGAAGGAGGGGCGTCAAGTAGACTCGCCCCTTTCGGGATAGCTCTGAGGCTGAATTTATCATTAAAGTCAATGATTATTTGTTGACCTATACAGTCCGGCTTTAAAAACAGTTCTCAGCCGACGAGAGTCTATTGGCTGACCGGAGCCAATCTAATCACAACTGGCATGCATACATAAGTTCTGTACTTACAGATATGCTGTTTCCTCAGGTATCCATGTTTGATGTATTTATATTCGAAGCGCACCTGTGTGATGACGCGCCCATTTCAGAGCGGGCACTATAACCAATGGAGAGGGAGTCGAACCCCATCTCCCACTTTCTCTCGTGCACTGCATTCACCTGCATGAAACCATGGACGCATTTATGCGCACCAATGTCGTGGTGGAACGAAGCCGCTGACGTGTAGAAGGATCCGTTTGTCCCTCCAAAGGTGATTCTCACATACATCACCGGTCGGCATCTCCGTCATTCGGGGCTTTAATTCCATCACATCGTGTGACCTCCGGGATACTGGCTTTCTCTTACGTGCAATCTAGCACCAGGAAAAGAAGTATCGTCCTCTCTCCTATTCCTCGCGGTAATTAATATCAACCTCTCGGCCGCTCCTTGTATAGCTGGCCGGCATCTTCGGTCCGAAGCTCTTCCTTCGAGCTGGATCCGCTTCACCGGACCCGTTCCCTTCACGGCTCGGAACCAGACTATTCTTTTTCCGCTTGTTTACATCATTCACAGATTCCTTGTTCTTCTTCTTAGGGGTCTGTTTAAACTCTCTTGTCAGCCTCAAAGCATTTGGCGCGGTGAAGTGGTATATAATACATGCCTCTGTATTCGGAATATGTGGTGGGTCCCACTTCCTGAAAGTACGGAAAACACATAACTTAACTAACACTCCTTTGTCCTGCCAAGGTTCGGAGTAGCAAACGCCATAAGTTTCCTGATCTGTTGACACTTTAATGGCTATCCGATTTGACCGACACGCACTAAGGGGGCGACGCATCGTGTTCCCCACACCAAGCTAGGATTTCTCCGTTCCCTACCGATTTTTGGCATTAACGTCCCTCTTGAAATCGTCTTTATGGGAGTCTGAGTGCTTCTCAATTGCCGTTTGGTGTGGTCCCATGATGCTCACAGACCCCCAGAGATGATCGACTAATTCCTTTGTTCTCATTCAGACAAAGAGAATTACAACACTTCCCTAATTAAAATAAGTTAATTTCCCAATTAATTTGCAATAGGCCAAATATTTAATTTAATTATCAACATAATTTAACCAAGCCTATTAAGACCGTCCCTCCTTTTTAATAGTTACTAATTTAGACCCAATTTTCGCATCAATACGTTCATATTACATAACCATAACAACTGGATATACTCGAAAGATTTACGTATTTAATTAAAGTACTATAATTAATGGTTGCAACCTTTCAAGTAAATTCAACTTGACAGTCGCGTGAAACTGACCGCAGTTTAACAGCACAACACACATGAAAAAAGACACACATGACAACAGAACAGAACAACAAAACACACATGAAACAAAAGTAACAACGCAACACACATGAAACAAAAGCAACAACGCAACACACATGAAACAAAAGCAACAACGCAACACACATGGCAACAGAATACAACAACACATGATACAAAGGCAACAACGCAACACACATGGCAACAGAACACAACAACACAACACACATGAAACAAAAGCAACAACGCAACACACATGAAAGAAAAGACACACATGACAACACAACACAACACAACACAATACAACACAACACACATGAAGCTAAAACAGCACCGATCTACTGAATCCAACATACGCTTGGAGGGTGAAAGGGGAAATCGATCCAATTCCTGAAACTGTTGTCTCCTCTTTTCCCTACGGTGGCATCTCCATTCCATTACTACCCTATTCCTCTCTGCAATTGTTCCCCAGATATCCACTTTGATGTGCGCAAGACCCACCCATCTACTTTTTACCTAGGAGTAGTTGGCCTATTTGAACTCTGCGCTGACGCGATACACCTAAGCCATAGCCTCTTGGAGTGAGTGAAAGGGAGAATGTCTTGCACAATTTGATTATTGAGGATTTGATATACTCCTTCTCGATTGCCTTTAATCAACATTCTTCCACCAGCACAGCTGAATTCCCCTGCGCTTTTGCAATTTCGGCCTGCATGCCACTCTTTCTATTCCTCCATTGAAGGATAGTGCACAGCAGATTTCCTCTATTTCATTAAACACTGAATTTGATTAAATTTTGTTACTTTGCTTATTAGAAGTAATTGTCTCAGATTTTCTCTCCTTCGTTAAATTCGGATTTCATTAAATTTTGCTCCTCAAAAACGAAAAAGTCAGCTTTGAATTAACATTATGCAAGCAAACTTTCCAGTTTTTCTTGTTATATCCGAGATTTTGCTAATTACGGTTCGTTATTAGCGAGTTCTATTGCACATAAATACTAATCACTTATACAATGAGTAGACAATGGTCTTAAAATCTGTTTCTTATGCGTAAAAAATAAACTCCACAGCTGCCAAGCTATTGCTTACCTCGAGGAGGATCTATCTAGTCTATATGTTGGAGCAGGAATCTTACCACTCTCTATTCAGTGTGTACGCAATACACAACTGTTTGTGAAAGTTGCAACAGCATGAAGGACTGCTAGTATTAGGTTGAAACCTATAGGATATATATACAACTGTTTGAACCATGCAAATGATTAAAATGTCAGTGAAAATGGGCCTGCGATTTCGGAGAAGCACCCTCTGAACTGGATATAAACAGCTGACTCAAACGAGATGTTGAAATCAGTGAAGGCCGACATTGATTCGAAGGGGTGTTTTTTGTGTCTCACTATACCCCGTTTGCCTGACGGACGTCTGAGCGAGGAAGGGTTATTGGGATGAGATAAGCTGGATTTTCCTACCGCAAAATTTCCACTAGTACGGGAAGAAACGTCATCGCAGTGATGCCAATGTGACGTCAGTGGACAGATTAAGGCTCGGGCGCAGGGTTGGACTGGATGCGACTAATCGGCCCGCGCGATCCGATCCAGATCGGCTCACACACACACACACACATATATTATTAATTATGTTAATATAGACACTACCGCTCCTGGTTGCGCATATTTGGAGAAAAATAAGTATCTAAAGCTTGCGAGAAAAGTAAATAAATTCAAATTTAGGACGTCGGACCCACGTGAATATCAACTGCGTGACCAACTCTAAATCTGCCGTTCCGGCATCGATTACCTGTACTTTCCACGTATGAACTCGATCACCGTTTTTTTTTTTTTTTTTTGATTGGAGGTTTAACGACCACCGTGAGCAACTCAATGGGCTATAAGCAGTCGCCCGTCCCTAATTTAGGGTCACTGGTTCCAGGGAAGGGAGAGAACCAGTGCCGTAAGACAAACACAACATCCATGCCTGACCGGGATTCGAACCCGGATCCCTTACGGACGAATGATCAGAGGCCAATGCCTTAGACCACTGCGCCACCGGGGCGGCCATCACCGTTGTATACCATAATTTCAAGCAACGCACTCCCCTTATCCCTCCTTAAAAAAGGCTGGTTAATCAGTATTTTCTTGCATCTATTAGTCACCATTTCTTTAACGAATGCATTTACGTCTTTAGCTTATGAATATGATAAGCACACTCTCTTTGTACCATCTTTTTTATGAAACGTTAACATTGGTCTCACAAAAAAAATAACAACGATCCCGTAAGGGGTTGAATCAGATGCCTCATTAAAAAAAGGCTGATAAACACATTTGAGCACGGGCTCGAGAATAAGATGTCCTCGTCGAGGATTTTTCCGCTAGTAGCCTACTTTGCGTACAACAAATTTGAGAGCCGATTAAAGACCTTAGATCTTTCGAAAACGAAGTACTTGGCAAAAATGGAATTTAATTCAGCATGCTTCAAATAACTTTGGTTGTCAGTGATTTCGGTTTGCTCTACGAAATCAGTCTGCGCTAAATTCAGCGGAGTAATATTTGCCACCTCTTCGGCTTTCCCTTTAATTTGTGCCCAGGAAGATTAAGCGTGCTCAAGGACTTCGATTTCTTCTCAAGGACTTCGGGCTGTTTCTGTTTGCCCAACAGAAACAGTTAAGCTTCTCGTGCTCGACTCAGTCTGTAGAGATGAAATAATTTCCCTTGGTTTTGTGTTAGTTAATAGGAAGTCATTTACTTTTTTGTCAACCTTCCCTGAAAAAGCCATCTGGTTAATGTGCGAAAGCTTGGAAAACTGATTTTTATTCTACGCGAATACATTCGGATTACTAGTAAAATTGTACTACATATTTTCTAGCATGAGTTTCTTTTTCATTTTCCTCTGTTTCTATGCGCCACCTTTTTTCGTTTGCAGTTTTCCACTTTTTAAAATGAACACAATGAGGTATTTCAACTGAAGGAATTAATTTTGATTGCACATTTTTTGTGAAAAATAACAAATTTCTAAATTAAAAAATTTAAATCCAAAGCTACCTTAAATTTAGAGATATCAGAAATTTCCTACCATGTAACACAAGCAGGTGAATGCAATGAGAAAGCTGTGTAAGTTCCATATGCTATAGCCACCAGCCCACGCCTGACGCATCTGAGTTTGCGGATTCAAAACTGAATCCTCTGCGCGTGGCACTTTGAGCTTTAACCTACGTATGAATTACGAAATCGTGATTCCTACGTAGGTTAAAGCCCAGGTCTTTGCCTGTCTGGCGGCGCCGTTAGCAGACACCGCACCATTAGATGGGTACTACTGGTTTATAGAAAAGGAGGAATGTGAGGCAGAATGTTAGTCATAACAGCATTCCACTACAGACATTGCGGTGTGTATAAGAATGAAAGAGTCAGAGGTGAAACTCCATATTGAGCATCAGCAACCCAGCGATGGAATGAGGGGTAGAAGAACATCTCACATTCACAGTTTCATAAATCCTTAGTTGGCATAATATCATTTCAAGAGATGTCAGCCTGAAAAACTTTCACCAACGGTCTGAAACCGCACGTACGCACGCGCACGCACACACACACACACACACACATACACACACACACACACACACACACAAACACACACATTCATGAAAACACGTATTGCTTACCAAATTCAAATAATGCAATTTAAAAAAAATGTTCCAACAGCGGCCCACTGGCCAATCCAACCCTGCTCAGACGCACAGAAATCTGGGAAACGGGCCGCAAAATAGCAGGACAGCACGGGATGATAGACACCTCTACCGCATGGCATTAACCGATCGTACAGCAATATCACGGTGTCAGCGCAGCAGTAGAGCACTGTCATAGTTCAGGTTTTGTCCTTCGGCACAGTTCAACGTCGTCTGCATAACAGAGGATTGGTCGCTAGCTGCGCATTCCTTTGACCCTCAAGAACAGACACCTCAGGTTGAAATGGAATCTAGACCACAGACATTGGCGCACTGACTAGGAACAGGACGTGTTTACTGACGACTCACAATTCACCCTGATGCATCATGATGGTCACATACGTGTTCGAAGACATCGTGGTGAGCGGCACCTTGCAACGTCATGCTGGCCCAACGCCATGCATCATGGTTTAGGAGACATTGGATAAAATTTGCGATCTCGCCTGACAATAATTGAGAAAAACCTAAACAGCCAGCCATACACGAGAGATGTCTCATTGGCAGAGGTGATACCCGCCCTTCAGATTTGTTCTGGCCTAGTGTTCCAGCAGGACGATGCTCGGGCACTTTTGGCCTTGTTCAAGACCATGCACGACAGATGCCGCTTCTTTTTTGGCCTGCACGTTCGCCGGACATGTCCCCTAGGGTGCTCCAAAAACAACTTTTTTCAAAACCGTGCTGCTTGGCCATTTTCCCATTTCTATAGCGTATATGAGATCTCACAAAAAATTTGGATGGAATCGGAGCATTTTAAGCCTTGCCGCCAGTATGTCACTAGTTTCCCAAAATGTTCGCACTCCGTGAATGGCTTTGATAGGTAGAAATGAAACAAACATGCAAATTAGTAAATTACAATTGTTTAATTAATTGAATAATAGATACAAAACAAATCAAATTAAAGCTTCTTAAATCTTTTTCAAAATCTTCTTTGTAAAATCAGGGATATTCCGACGGTGATTTTCAACCACCTGAAGAAAAAACTGTCGTTGTTCTTCATCGGTAAGTTACCAATCCTGATACCAAAAACAACCTGCCTCGAGATGATTACACAGAATGTGCCAAATTGATGCTGATTCTGTTGGGGGAATCTCCACCGAGAGGAATACATTGGTTAAGGCCAGGAGCTTTTCACCATGTTTGCTGGATGTCTACTCTCCTCCATTCAGCAAAGATGTATGCATTTGGACATCACCTGAATTATGATACCGTCAAAATGATATTGCTGTAACGCATATGTCTCTTCACTGCGCTTTTTTTATGTAAAAGCATGTTCGTCAGCTCCTATTGGGGTAGAAGCTCCAGTTAACGATCTTCAACTGTGGCATGATCTGAATTATTGCCGCGAGGTTGATCCAGACGTTGCTGCTGCTGCTATTACGGCTTTGAAAAGACATGTTTGGTATTTGACTGAAGAGATAGCTCTATTCTCATTATTTACAAATAGGCTGTCCCAAGCTGAAAAGCTTCAAATTTCTTGTGAACTTCGCAAAGTAAAATCAGATCATCTATTGGAAAGAAGAGTTCCTGTTTTCCCAGCACTCAATTCATCGACAGTACTAGGTTTGTGTTCCTAATCGGCCCGAAGTCGTGGTTCATTTTCCAAGCGCTTGATTTGAATACTCATTGGTTGAATAAGCCACCAAGTCAGTGGTGTCTGGATCCTGATTATTTAAAAGCCGAAGCGTTCGTACGTCACGTTAAAGTCGTGAATGATCTGACAGAAAGATCAATACACCTGATCCAAGATTTTGCCAAAAGCATCACAAAGGATGAAGAACAAGGGCAGTTTCTTCTTCGAGTGGTTGAAAACCACCGTCGCAGTATCCCTGATTTTAAAAAGAAGACTTTGAAAAAGATTTAAGAAGCTTTAGTTTGACTAGTGTTGTACCGATTATTCAATTAATTAAACAATTATAATTTACTAATTTGCATTTTTTTCTCATTTCTACCTATCAAAGACATTCACGGAGTGCTAACATTTTGGGAAACTTAGAAATAGTTGATTTAGTAAAAGCAGTCAGGCAATTTAAAATGCTGTTATTCACACCCACCTTGCAAATGTATTGAATTCTTACCGACAGTGACTTCATTCTTCCTCCAGATTTTAATCAAATTTGGGAATAGAACCTCTGCTGAAAATAACTGACTTAGTGTAATATCAATTATCAGAGATAAGAAGTCAAGTTAAATGTTAATATCGCGATAAACTTTGTTTGTTTCAACGTTTGGTAAGCCCACAATTTTACGTGCAACTGTTATTTTGGTAATTACGTTATATGTCACATGAAACCTCGGTAACAGTCTACCTCAAAATATTCGCCATGTGGAACTTATCCAACTCAGTGATGTACAATTTTTGATAACGTCGTAGCACATCGTCTTCCAGTAACTAAATATACAAACACACTATTCAGCGTAAGATTTTGTCGAAGCACGACAGTAAGGCAATATTTCACAAACAGGCAGTTTGCGTAAATAATTAGAGATAAAGAGAAAAATTTCGAATAACCGGTAGACCTTAATCGAGATGCAAGGAATGTTTTCTTACATCTAAATTGTAAAATATCTAGACATCTAGATATTATGTATATATACATAAAAGTCTAGGAGCAAACCGATTTGTAAAAGAAAAAAGATGCTGCCATATAACAGAATTCGGAAGGAAAAAAAGCTGGAAGAAATACAGAGAATATTAAAAATCAGATATATTCCTTTGTGGATTTTGCAAAAACCTAACCCAAATAATCCCTTCCTCATTTCTACATAAACCTAATATTCGTGAGTGTCAGCTACATCATATTTGCATGTAGGACCTCAAAACGATTTTAAAGTAAAGCAGTCACCACAGTCATAATGCTCATAAGCTGTAATACTACGAAAGGTCCCATAACTCGTACAGCCTGGAAATATGAGCTGGCTAAACTATTTTTTCCTAATGTACTAAAAATAATATTTTAGCAAAACCAGATGTGATATACAAGCTCGGACCTATGTCAAAATTGACATACAACAATGAAAATGTTAATCTTAACATTAACTAAAAATCAAAGTTACGATTATGCACAAATTATTTCCTTGTGATTTTAATATTGTAACGATAAACTCAAATGAAGAAGATATTCTCCAACAAAATAAAAAAGATCAGGAATGAAGAAGAACGTTCAAGCAGTCCATCTCCTCTAGATCAAGGCAAAGCTAGACAGAAAAGTGTGTGGAACAAGAAATGCTGGAAAAAACAATTAAAATAAACTAGTAGCAGCAATTTGCAGAAGCTATCTTCAAAACAGTCAGTACAAGAAATAAAAAGGTTTAAGCAAAACAAAGAAACTGTGAACTTACTAAGGAGCCCTTACTAATCCCTGACTCAGAAACTGCTTGAAGAGAAACGGATGTTTGAGTTTGCCAATAACAGCACAAGCCCTACCTGATTTCTAAAACCACTAAGACGGAAAAACAAACATGAGCACTTTGGCAAAGATGGTTAACACAACCAAAAGAATATTAACTTCGTCCACAAAAATATTACCGAATTACAAGTACTGTGGTTAAGTTGATTATTTTAAGGCCCGCATTTCTAGACTAAGCAAAAAATTCCCATCAAGTGCAAGAAGAGTCTCCTCAAATACAGGTTATTGTATTTGACAAGTCCTGGTTGTACTTAATTACCAAATGTATACTACAGTGCTATACACTATGTAACGTACCAAGAGATGTGACGTACCTGCCAGAAGGACGCACACGACATAAAGGCAGATAGGAATCAGAATAAAACGTCCGCGTAGCTCAATTGGTAGAGCAACTTATTCCGGAATGAGTGGACCCGGGTTCGAATATTGGCGCGGATAAAAATGACGGAGAAATTTACTTCGTTATAATGGCGCCCGAACTATCCGGATGACCCGACCGTTCACAATCTCGCAATGTTGTGATGTTATTTCCACACCGCGAGATAGGAAAAATAAGAGCAGCACTTCGAAAAAAAAATAAATAAAAAAATAAGGGGGAGATGATGTAACGTACCAAGAGATGTGACGTACCTGCCAGAAGGACGCACACGACATAAAGACAGATAGGAATCAAAATAAAATGTCCGCGTAGCTCAATTGGTAGAGCAACTTATTCCGGAATGAGTGGACCCGGGTTCGAATCCTGGCGCGGATAAAAATGAGGGAGAAATTTACTTCGTTATAACTATCTTTAGCATCTACAAAATTTTCTATTTTCTACTTTTTTAACATTTAGTTTTTACATGTTTTATTGTTCTTTATATAAATTATTTTACTTATGCAATTTTTATATTACAGTAGAGTTTTCTTTCGTAGTACTTTTGGTTTGATAATTCAATTAATTATAATTAATTGAAAAAAAAATTATATTAAAGTAAAGTTTTCTTTCATAGTACTTTTGGCCGATCTTTCAATTAATTATAATTAATTGAAAGATCGGCATCATAGTAAGAGCAACCGTCCGGCTTAAGCAATCAATACTTTTTTTAAGTCGGATTCCTTGAATGCTACAGGTATCTTGGTTTCTGAGAAAAACTTTTAAAAGGATATTTTGAAACTTAAGGAAAACTGGCTGTTGGTTAAAGATTCTCACAATGCGAAGTACTCGAGTGATTTGGTTGGTTGTTTGACTTTTCTGGCGCAAGGGCCATGATTGGCCAAAGACCGCCAAAGTACTCGAGTGAATATATGTACAATAAACACATTTTTTACCCTCATTTGATATATTTCTGTTCTAATTTACATATTTTTTTATTTCAAATTTTCGTATTTGATTATTTCAATGAAGTAATTAAACAGACAAAGTGACATTGGCGTACGCAAGGGGGGGTTACGGGGTTAAAACCCCTCCCTTGAACCAAAATATAGTGCTAGAACTTAAGCTGCCTTCTTATGGCAAATATTGAAATACATGTTCTTAACTTAACACTAAAAGAGTTTGTATATAAATATACCGTTTGTATATACCGGAGTCAAAATACAATATATATATATATATATATATATATACAGTGACGGAAAAAAATCCCAACACCACGAAAAAATAGTTGTAGAGGAATGAAATGGCGGCATTACATTTGTATAGGTTACATATTTAATCGATTAAGGTTTCAATATCACAGCTTAATGTAAGCGCGAGAAGAGCCATTTTAAATGTAAAATGCTGGTACATTAATAACCGGTGTAACCACCAGAATGTTGAATGCAAGCACGCAAACGTTTGTCATGGCGAAAATTTTAACCTCTGGTGAATTTCGGAAGGACCTGATCAATCTTTCTGTTGGTTTATCGGAGATTAATTAATGCAAAAATTTTCTCCCATGACATACGTTATAAGAAAATTCCTGGTTGAAAGGCAGGGGAATTCATGCGCAAAATTCGCTTGTCTTAATCACAACAAGGAAACAAAATTTCATGTTGGTGAAAAAAAAAAAGAAAAAAGAAAAGAATAATATTTGATTTAACTGACTTTGGGCTTTTGAAAATAATTATTTTATCTGTTCTTTTATCGCGATAGGAAAAGGCGAGTAGGTGTGCAGCTCAGAGAATCAAAATTAATTTTAGTTTAACATCACGGAACGAGAGAAAAGAAAATTAAAATTAGTGATTTTCTGCAAAGCAAGAATTCGCCATTTTTGCGTTCCTCATTTCCCAACGTCGGAAAAAGTCGCCCAAAAGTGCAACATCTTTTCGTCTTTTGGGTAAGGAATTCAGCAACAGAATCTATTTTTAGACCTCAGGGTCAAGAGGCTTGGTCCCTACGTGTGAAGGTCAGAGTGTCACCCCTGGCTTGCGTGGGAGTGAAATTCCGTTGGGAAGCCGTGAGTTGCTAGGCTGAAGTTTCGACCAATGGGAGGGGTCAGCGGTTTCAAGCACCCCAGAGTTTTATCCGTTGAGAGAAGGCACTTTTGTTCTGGTCCTCTTGCTGGCCGTCAGAGAAAGAGGGGACGGCGGAGTTTTTTTCTCCTCGCCTTTTGGCGGGAGAGAACCACAGAGAAAAAAAAAAGTTTTTTTCCATGGCAGCATTTTGCTGACCACCAGTCCACCACAATGGGACACTCTGGCTCTGGTATTCGTATTCGCATTCGAGGGGTTGACGATGTAGCACGCCGATAAAGAAGCCTCCCGCCGTCCGGAAACTTCGCCCTGGAGAGAACTTAGCCGAGGAAGGCAAGACATGCCTTCTCCCTTAAGGATATACCGCCAACAGCATCTACACCTCTCCATGCGGTTGCTGCCCCAAGGAGGAGGAAGCCTGCTTGAAAGGCCGAAGGAGAGAGGCCAAAAACAGTTCCATCTCCTCCCAAAGTTTTGATGACCACCAGTCCACCACAATGGGAGGTACCTGCTGGCTCCGGCGATGCTCTGCTGCAGTAGGAAAGAAAAAAAAACTGTGGTTGTGCCAGGACTGTAAACTGTGGTGAAAAAAAAAAAGGAAAAAAAAGAACGCCAGCTCGAAGGTAATGTTTTAGTCCATATCTTTCTGTATTGATATATAACATCCCACGCAGGGTACCTAAACTTCGAGCTGAGCATTAGAAACAAAAAGAAAAAGAGCAAGTTTTTTTTTGCCGCTGATTATGGCTGTGTTGTCGTTCAGCTTTCAAAATTAAAATTTATTAGTTCCTCAGGTATGAGTTCAGAAAAAGAAAGAAAAAAAGAAAGGGGAGTTGAAAATACTTTCATTTATGTTTTTTTTTTTTTGTGTTGTCATGTCTGGTAGTTTAGCAACTCCCCAGGCCAGTAAATTTTGTAATGTATCGGAAAAATTTGGTTTAATGTTTGAGCACAGTAACTTTTGGTGCATCGATAATAGTTTAGTTGGGCATGTGATATTTAAAAAGCAGTGTTATTGTGATGCCGTGGGTGATAAAATAATTGTAAATAATTTTCTAGCCTTTTACAGCGTTGAGTTATTTTTTTTTTATGAGTGAAGATAAATTATGGGATGATTTATATTGGAATTTTGGGAACATATTATAGTGAGATGAAATTGGAAACCTAAAGTGCTGTTACATTCTTGAAGTGTTGAGTGTCGAAATTAAGATGGTAGGTGTGTTATTTGAGGACCAGTATTTTACATGCTCCAGATGAGTGTTAATCTCCCATTGGAAAGGGGTGATCTTAGGGCAAGCCGGGAACTTGTCCTAGGGCAGAGGGCTCTGAGTAGGGAATTTTCACCAGGATGCGATATGTGCAAAATAAAAGTTGAGGTATTTGGGTTCTCAAGTGTAGTATTTTCACAAAAAGAATGAACATCATGGGTTGAAAAGACACACTTTTGCTCACCAGTTCCAGTATTAATTGTTCTTTTCTTTGGCCTAAATTTTCTTGTTTTTACTATAAGGTTAAAAGTCTAAATGTAATTTTAATTTTCAATAAGGTGAAAATATTTAGTGGGTTATGTAAATAGTCAGTGTTATTGTCTGAAGTGGACCTGCGCATTGCCATGGTGCAGAAGAATTTCCTTGCTAGTGATTTTTCCTGGGATATATGTGGATAGAGATCAGTGAATTTTCCTGGGATATATGTGATATTGTGATTTAGGATTTCTTGGGATATATAGAGATAAGTGAATTTTCCTGAGATACATGTGGATATTGTGATTTAGGATTTCTTGGGATATATAGAGAGATAAGTGATTTTTCCTGGGATATATGTGGATATTGTGATTTAGGATTTCTTGGGATATAGAGAGATAAGTGAAATTTTCCTGGGATATAGTTGAGTCGGTTCTGGGCCGGATGTGCCTGGAGTATTTAGGGTTGAAGTACGACAGGCTCTTGCAGGCGTGGTTGATCAAGGTGGGATCATGCATTGGTTCGAAAAGGGGAGATCCTTGAGGACGTGGTTTTTTGGGGGAAAACTTGTCTTCAAACCCCCCCAGTAGTTTCGCTGCTCACGGAGATATGTACTGCCAGCGAGGGTCGGTATGGTGTTGCTTCAATAATTGGCGAGATCATGTTAGAGGAAATTCTGTACCTGATGATGATGTGTCACACTTGAGGATTTTTTTCCTTTCCTCTTTGCCTAGGCTGAAATTGGATTCACGACCCAATTTCACGCCTTCAGCCTGACTGGTATTTTCTTCCTGTGTTGGTTCTCAAAAAACCCAGGGTAGTGTCTGAACTGAGAGTATTTGCCTCACCGCTACCTCAGTAATTCACTGCAGGTGTTAAATTTAAGTTTATTTGGTAATTTAAAGTATCTAAATTTATTTGTTTATGATTTGCTGTAGTGCTAGGGATGTAAATTCTAAATTCTGGTTGTTAGTGTTAGTGAGCATGATATTTGGTTTGGAAATTTAGTTAATTGGTATTTTGAGCTTTTGTTTACAGTATAGAGTTATTAAGTATCTTGAGCTATTATGTGAAGTGCAGAGTGAGGTGATTTTTATGAGCAAGCTAGTGCAAGAAGATTGTTTGAATTTCTGAATTATGTTGATGTTATGAGTAGTGATAATTTTTAAGTTAGTGAGGTTTCTTTATAAGTGAAGTAGGTTCATTCAGTGTAGTTCTATAGGTTATGTAATGTTAATTAATGCTTGTGCTCAGTGTAAATTTGTTGTGAGGATAATTTACTTGGTTTGTTTACTTTCAGATAGTAGATTTGGTTAATCTATAATTAGGGGCTCTTATTATAACTGTAAATTTAATTGAAGTTTTTGAAGCTGGTCTGGGAGATTGCGGAGTTTGCTAAGATTGTTTAGGTGCTGTAAATTTAAATCAATAAGTGTAAAATTGTAAATTTGTCATTGAGCTAACTAGGTGAGAGAGAAGAGAGTACGTTTCAAAAGAACAGAACTTGTCCACCTGGTGGAATTCAAAAGAATACAGTAATTTTTTTGTGTGTAAGCTATGTGAATCGTAGTGGAATTTTGGATGCATACAGTGTGTAAACCATGTGAATCATAGTATGATTTTGAAGGCATAAATTCAAAGCCTAGTGTTCAAACCAGCTGTGTTGAAATATGTCAGGCTATGCTGTTCATAAGGCCAGTGGCCAAATAGAAATAGAAAGTAAATTGAGATTCTGTTTTATACTGCTGTGTTTAAGCAAACAAAAAAAAGAAATACCATCTGTTTGTCCACTAAATTAACTTGTTAAGTTTTTTAAAGAAAAATAATAAATACAGGCAGTAGCCTTTCAAAAAAAAGTTTAAAATGAGTGCAGTGTGAAAGATTTTGTGTGCTGTTGTCTTCCATGACTTGGTCCCATGTACCCCACCTTAGCTTGACTAAGGCTATCGATCCGAATCCTGGTATTATAAGGTATTTCATAACTGCAATTTTTGTCCTATCCTTTTAAATTGACTTTCACCGCCTCCACAAGTTGTTATTGAACGAGTACATTTTATCGTATGACTTATAGTGACACATTTTCATACACATGCAACAATATCCACTTATTTTTGCACTTTCAGATGACTCAACTCTGCGTGAACACAAACAACGCAAACTTTCCAATAACTTCTTGTGGAATGTAAATTTTAGATACTTTTTTGTTTAGGATGTTCATGGCCTTTTCTAGTACTTAGAAAATATTTTTTTGTTTCGAAATGCATCCACCCATCTCCCAAATTTAACTTTTCTATAATTTCCATATTAAATTGCAATACCAGCATAAATATAGTAACGCTTTTAATAAATAACAATCAATTCAATATACACAAAATAAATTATTTTTTTTTTTCACCAAAACACGTTCATGCATTGTGTCGTACAGGTGCTGGATGTCAGTTTGTGGGATGGAGTTCCATGCCTATTGCACTTGGTCGGTTAATACAGGGACGGCTAATGCTGGTTGGGGGTGACGCTGGAGTTGTCGTCCAATGATGTCCCATACGTGCTCGATTGGTGAACGATCTGGTGATCTAACAGGCCACGGCAACATGTCAACGCTCTGTAGAGCATGTTGGGTTACAACAGCGGTATGCGGGTGAGCGTTATCCTGTTGGAAAACACCCACTGGAATGCTGTTCATGAATGGCAGCACAACAGGTTGAATCACCAGACCGACGTACAACTGTGCTGTCAGGATGCGTGGGATAACCACAAGAGTGCTCCTGCTGTCATAGGAAATTGCTCCCCAGATCATAACTCCAGGTGTAGGTCCAGTGTGTCTCGGCCGCAGACAGGTTGGTTGCAGGCGCTCACCTTGCCTCCTTCTAACCAACACACGGCCATCACTGGCACCCAGGCAGAACCGGCTTTCATCGGAAAATACAACAGATCTCCACTCCGTCCTCCAATGAGCACTAGCTTGACACCACTGACGTCGCAAACGGCAGTGGTTTGAAGTAAGTGGAATGCACGCTACAGGGCGTCTGGCTCGGAGCTGTCCTTCAAGTAACCGATTTGTAACAGTTCGTTGTGTTACTGCGGTGGCAACTGCAGCTCGAATTGCTGCCGCAGACGCAGTACGATGCGCCAAGGCCTTACGCCGTACACGGCGGTCTTCCCTCTCAGTAGTGCCACGTGGCCGGCCGGAACCCGGTCTTCTTGAGGCAGTACCTTCCCTTGACCACCGCTGCCAACAATCATGCACGGTGGCTTCATTCCTGCCAAGTCGTTCTGCAATATTGTGGAAAGAAAATCCACATTCTCGTAGCCCTATTACACGACCTCGTTCAAACTCCGTGAGCTGTTGATAATGGCTTCTTCGTCTTCTTAAAGGAATTCTTGGCTAACATCAACACACTACGTCGAATCTCAACGATAACTAACGCTCACGAACGTTACAGCGCGTATTTACAGCAAACCTGCTTTGCATGTTCCATGGGGCGCTACCAGCGCCACACGTATGCGCCTAGCGCGAAATTTGCATAGACGTCATCTTACAGATGTACTCTCACCGCCTACTAACTGTCGTTTATCTAACACAACCCCTACTTGGTGTTGGATTTTTTTTTCCGTCAGTGTATATATATATATATATATATATAATTCTGTTTCACGACGTCACTGGGGAAAAACAACCTGAAGGATGAACCCCCCCCTTGAAGAATTTCTGGGTACGCCACTGCAAAGTGGAAGAGAAATATCTTCAATGTTTGTTATATACATATTGCTAGTGGCCCTTCAAAAAGCTACAAATGACTGTTCTTCATATTTTCTGCATTTCTTTTAGTTTTTTGCTTTCAAATTCTGTTTTCATTCTTAAGGTTTGCAGTTTTGAAAGTTTCTTTTTTTCAGAAGGTAATTGTGGCACCTTTTTCGTTGAGATTGGCTTTTCTCTTTGGGTTGTCTTTTGCCTTTTCCCCCCATGTCTGCTTCCTGACTCTTGCATTTGCTCTATTTTGTTGAAAACTCTTCTCTGCAGCTTCTACGCGCTCAAATTGTCAGTCCTTTCTTCATGTTGTTTTCATTTAGATCATTTTGGGGGTTGATTTTTTAGCTAGTTATGTTCTACACATATTTGTATTATGTGGGAAAATGTAAAATAGAGACAGACCAAGAAATAGAGAATTTTCCGGGGGGGGCATTCAAAAGGGATTGCATGATGGATGGCTGATAGTGAAGAAGAAGAAGGGATAAAAATACATTTGCGATTATATTCAGTATTTCTCAGATTTCGATTTCAAACACCTTCGGATAATTTCGATTTACCAAATATATCTGCACAAATTGGTCTCCATAGTAATCTGCACAAACTGGTCTCCGTGTTCGTTGTCCAGTACCATGACCTCTCTTTAATTTTTAAATGTATTCTTGAATGTCTTTGAAGTTTAAAAACGTACTATGAACTTGCCAATGCGAGTAATAATTAGAATTCATAGAAAATACAGGTTCGTTATTTTTCGATTTCGTCATTACCCTTTTAACTTTCGCAAAAGAATTCTGAGAAAATCATTCTTTACGCAAGCATGCCGGAGATTCACTGACAGTTTGTTTTTTTGGTAATCCTTTTCATTGCTGTTAATTTGAGACTAATTTTGAAAATATGAATAATTTCATTTCTTTCAGTTAATTAAATACCTTCCATTAACACAATTAACGAGCATTTGTCTCTTATGCGCTGTTAAGAAAGATAAGAATTTCTTCAAATGTTTGAGTCAGTATTTTGTGTTCGTGTGATGGCAAAACATTGGATTCATTGTTAGCATTCCGAAGAGAGTTTATTCACTTTCAAAGGGACCGGTGAACAATCAGAGTCGATGTAAAGCACGAGATGTTTCAATTTTTCGAAGTGAATGAATTTAAATAACTTCTTTAGTGTGATTAAGACCGCGCATTACCGAAAAAATCTCAAAACGACTAATTAAATGGCATTACACTCATCCGCAGTATTTTAGTAATTCTTGACCGTCATGAATTCCGTTATGAAATATTTTCTTTCAGATGTAGCTGTTGAACAACGATAAAATTGCGCAATGAACTTGGAATCTTTTTTTCCTTCTGAATTCCTTTTTCCCACTTAATTTGGGTAAAGCATACATCCCCGTTCCTTTTGTGCTCACGAAATATTTGCTTCACTCAAAACTTAAAGAGTTATATTGACAGGTTTACTAAAAGACTATTTGTCAAAGGTGACACAAGTGTAATGTATTAGATTTATTTAGATTTCGAGACAAAGTTATGTATCTTCTCTCATACGAAATCGAAATGCTTTGATATAGGTCATTCAAGTCTTCTGATAGATAACCTGCATATAAAATGGCACCGTTAATGTCGCGATTAAAAGGCACTTGTAGGAAATTCTCTAAATATATACGGTGTGTCAATGCAGGGTTTCTTAGAGATGAAAGCTCCTAGCTAACGAACGTTTCTGCTATCGGCAGAGACGAAGAAAATTAATAATAAAATTCCTAAGGACAGAAAGGATATTTTCTGTATTTTTAAGGAAGAAGTGGATGCGCGCTACGGAATTCTTGGAAGCACTGATCTCGCCTTTTGATGAGAATGTAGAATATTTGGTATGTTAAGAATGTTCGAAGTTGTGCATAATAAGTGTCGTCAAAAAACTCTGAAGATAACCAGAATTTTCATTATTTTGCTTTCGGGAACATTATGGTGCGGAATGCAAGTACAAATATTTGCCACCTGGCGATAAATTTATTATTTTCAAAAATTTTAAAATAAACGAATAGTCTTGATATTGTCGACGTTTGCTTCATGAAAAAGTAGTGCTGCCAACAGGACTTTCAGGAGCAGTGACCTTTAGCCAAATGCAAATACAAGTTCACAAGAGCAGGAAGAAGGTTTTCAGCTGTCGCTCTGGTGGCGCTGTGACCTAACAGCTGGCTTCTGACAATTCGTCCGAAATGGGTCCGGATACAAATCCCGGTGAGGTATGGATGTTGTGTGAGTATTACAGCATTAACTCTTTCCATTTCCTGGAACCAGTGACGCTAAATAAGGGACGGGACAGTGCTTTGAACTCATCATGTTGCTCACGGTGGTCCTTAACGCCCCTCCCTCTCCCCCAAAATGTTTTTTGACTTAGGAAAAGAAATCAGTTCGTGAAAAGTTATGGTTATACACTATATTACCAAAAGTATTCGGACACCACAATGTTTTGGGTAAAATGGATTTATTACCGCGATTAAGTTAGATCGTCCACCTTTTGCTTGTCTGGCAGCGGCAACACATTGAGGAATGCCATCAACGAATTTCCGGTTGGTCTCGACAGGAATGGCCTTACCATTCGTCCTGCAAAGCTGTTGCCAGTGTGGAGAGCCAAGACGGTCGTTGTGGTCGATTTCGTATCCGTTGCTCCAGTTGACCACAGAGGTGTTCTTTGGGATTAAAAGCAGGACTCTGGGCAGGCTAGTCTAACAATTCTACCTCATTTTCAAGAAAACAGTCTTGCACACGTCGTACAGTTTGGCTGGGAGCTTGATCGTGTTGGAAAAGACAACGGTCATTTCCATAATACTGCAACAGTGTTAGTAGGGAGAATTATCCAGAACGTCGAGATACACTTCAGATTTAATAATTTGTGGTAAACTAGCCAAAGAGTCGTGTCCCATCCACAAAAACAAATTCATACCATGATGGAGCCTCCACCAAACTTAAAAGTTGGAAGAACGTAGTCAGACGAAAATCTTTCGCCGGGGTGTCGCCACATTCCAAACACGCTAATGAGATTCGAAGGGTATAAAGCCTGACCCATCACCTCAGCTTTCCACACTCCCACAATCCAGGAACGATGAGGGACACGCTACTCCATTACACCAGACGGCGCTTCGTATTCACGGTAGTGATGCGTGGCTTGAGTGCCGATGCTCTATTATAAGAAGTTAGCAAAATTATGCAAAGGCATTGATTATGACACGCTTTCTAACTTACCAGAAATCATTTCTCAAGTTATGAGGATAATGGCTGTGGAATAAATCTCGCTCCTGTGTCCTGACCTTTGACGCTATTTCGATGATATTAAACATAATTCGTTCAGTATACATCCGGAAAAAGATACTAAAGTTTTGTTGTTCAATATCGCTTTATTAAACAACTAATAGTGTACAATAAAACTGGGACATATAACATCGGCAAAAGGCCAAGAAGACGTGGACAAAATCACAGGCTTACACGTGAGGCATTGAGGAGAACAAAACATAAGAAAGAGAACTATGGGTGCACAGGCCACTCTCTCAAACAGAGAGATATTTTGAGGAACATGAAATACACAGGGCATTAAGCATGGCAAAAGTCAAGCAGGAGTCTAAGGGCTCACACTCTGGAAGATACTGGAATAATAAGGAACTGGTGTTAGCGAATAAGGGAAGGAGAAGTCTGGATTTATGCATAGCATGTTTCACCCAACGCTCATAAGCGCGGTAATAATCACCATAAGAAGCAAAGTCTTGTTGTGAAGGAGGATCTGGAGCAAGATGCTTACGCCGCCGTCGGGAACGTCGAGCCGTAGAAGATGTACAAGCAATTGAAGTACTATCAGCAGAAGTCGAGGAAGGCAACAATGGAGCATGATGAAGCGGCGGTGAAGGAGCACTGGCAGGAACAATCGATGAGGCAGAAACAGTGGCTGAAGCTGATGGAAGGACGAAAGGAACGGCTGTAGAGGAAGATGACGCGTCAGAAGGAAAATGAGCACACTGTGAGTCGAAGGATGCGGGTTCAAGGGACATGACAAGAGTTGCTGGGAGTGAAGAATTCACAGAGACGATCGCCATGAGAGAGCTGATAAGAGGCGAAGTAGGATCTTCGTCCGGCGACTCAGGAGTTGGCGAAGCAAAAGTGTCTCGAGGAAAAGGCCGAATGGTGACATCAACGGAAGACAAGTGCAACCCAGAAGACACTACAGGGCTGTTAGTGGAGGCCCTTGTAGAAAATAGACTTGCTTGAAGGGAGCACGGCGGTGAACATGAAGTTGTAACTGGAACATCTAAGAGTGAGGACTGGAGGTGACGAGCAGGAGACGAAGCAACATCAGCCGTCGGTAAAGGAAAATGAGATGACGTAGAATCTGGAGGCACAGAAGCAGATAAGTTGCACTGAGGCGGTCAGGAAGCAGGAGATATTAGGCAACTGGTAGACGCTGGCTCCGTGGAGACGAAGAGCGAAACTATAGAAGTGGAGACCGTAGTCGAACATGGAGACAATGGACTGACAGGAGCAGGAGATGAAGGCAGAGAGGGTGACTGATGGCATTTCAACGAGATCTGGGCAGAAAACGGGCTCGATGGAGGAGTGCAAAGTGGTGTAGTAGTAACAGAAGGGAGAACATCCAGGAGAGCTGTCGGTAGTAGATGATCAGGAAAAATATTTTCCAGAGAAATACGGGAAGTAGAAGAATCAGGGGCCGGGAAGAAACCACTCGAAACCGGAAGCTGCGAATATGTAGAAGGTAAAGTCGACAAAGATGTGGATGATAAAGAAAAGTCACACGATTCTGGCAAGGCAGAAAGGCAAATAGAAGTCGAAAAATTCCGAGTTGGACAAGAAGAACTATGGTGACCGGGCAATTTGCAAGAAAAACAATGATAGGCGGGAAAACATTGACAGTGCGAGTGTGTGGACCGCACATAACGTGGAAAGCTGACGGACAGGAAACAATGGATTGTTCGTCAGGAAAAACGACGTTAGCTTGACGTCGAAAACTATAATAGGGACTATTCCCTTGATCGTCCGAAGCAGCAGGCAAAGTCTTTATAGGGCCAATAACTAAACCACATTGAGAAAGGAAAGCATGCAGTAAATCGTTGGAGAGTTCAGGATGAACTGGAGATAAACTAACGAGAGTAGGGCAATGGGCAAGAGGAATTGCGAATAAACTTTGGTCGCCGACTGAAATTGGAGAAGAAAGAACCAACTCAACTTGAGCGGGATTAGAAAAATAAACCAACACTGAGCGAGGCTTTCGTGCGATGTGCGTGATGGCATCAGGTGGGACAATCTGATGGAGTGATGAAGTGTAAGCTGTTTTTTTTTATATTGGAGGATTAACGACCACCGTGAGCAACTCAATGGGCTATAAGCAGTCGCCCGCCCCTAATTTAGGGTCACTGGTTCCAGGGAAGGGAGAGAGCCAGTGCCGTAAGACAAATACAACATCACCGGGATTCGAACCCGGACCCCGTTCGGACGAATGATCAGAGGCCATCGCTTAGACCACTACGCCACCGGGGCGGCAAGAAGTGTAAGCTGTAAGTTTAGTATGTGGAAGCGCGGAATATTTTACTCCGAGAGCTAAAGAAGCGAAGAAAGACTTCCCCGGTGACGAGCACTCTAATAAATGAGCTGTTAAAACGGAGCCGGTACCAGAAAACCGGAAGCCCAAGGCAGTTGAGAGATGTTCCTAGGGGAAGGCAGTTACTGCAAGCATAGAGAGATGAATTGAACTGTCAAGTTGTACATCCGGAGTAGGCGTCAGTGGTCGAAGAAAAGCAGTAGACATAGTACAAATCAGAAACTGTAAAGCAAAGCAGCACAATCTCGAGAGCGTAAGACGATGGAGATGGCAAAAGGCACGTAAAAAAGGCTGACGATGGGAAGATGCGAGGTAATGACGTTACTGGAAGAACGGCGAGCGACAGATGGAGCACAGTAACGATGACGTCACACTAGGACCACTATCAGAGGATGACGTAAATGTGACGGCGTGTAGATAACAGGAAAATAAGCACAGAAGGCAACTGAATAGAATGATGGAGAGAAGACAGAAGGAGGTCAAGGCAAGTCACGATGGGCAGATGCAAACATACCCACCGAGATGAAAAATGAAGGAATAGCGGTATAAAATTCACTTTATGGTGCTGAAAAGTAGCTGGGAAGATTGCCGGCAACCTATTACTTGAACAGGATATGCAGGAAATGAACAGCAGGCATTGGAACATGTACTTGGGCGCAAACTTCGGAAATGCAGCAGGGTGTAGTCGGCAAGTAATATTATGATACAATTCGAAGTAAATACGTATTTTCTGACTCGGAAAAGTAGTAGGAAAGGTAGCACATACAATTATACACACACACCGAACACAGGAGTCGGAAGCTATAGGCTCTTTGATAGAGCAAACTGGCCGAAAATTGAGGGGATCGAGAGGGCACGTCCAACGACAGTTTTGTCACAATGGAAGCTTTTTTACGCAAGTTATGACGCATAAGTGCAGTGAAATGAATCCCGCTCCATGTCCTGACCCTTGACCTTATTTTTCCATTTTCAGCAGGGTTTATCTCCAGAAGCTTTCCTACCACATACTAAAATTTCATCGAAATCGAACCACTTTTACGGAAGTTATAACGCATAAGAGCTATGTAATAGATCCCGCTCCTATGTCCTGACCTTTGACCCCATTTCATCCATTTTCAATAGGGTTTATCCCCAAAGGGTCCCCTGCCACATACTAAAGTTTCATCGAAATCGAACCATTTTTACGTGAGTTATCTTGCGGACGGACAAAGCTGGAGGATATACGCTTCTTCAATCTAAGGTTGGAAAGCGTAATAGCCCACACTGTGAAACTCCCTGCGGATAGTTTATTATACTAACCGAGCCATTACTAGCATTTCCTACGCCAGCAGTGATAAAAGGGCAGAGAAGAAACATTATTTTTAATATTTCTTACCTGTCACGTTCCATCAGTTTGTGCTGCTTTCCTGACAGTTTTTTTTACTGTAATTGCACCTTCGTGCTTCCATCTCTTCCGAACATCACTTGCAGTCTATTTTGGCATGTTAAGTTTAGCGGCAATGCTCCGTATGGAAACGTTACTCAAATGACATCCTGTGACTATCCTATGGAACTCGAACAGTTCACGTCCACGCGGCATATTTCTGATAACACGACAGAACAACTCAGCTTGAAATACATACCTTTGCGTTCACAGCGCAGCGCACCCATTCTTTGCACTTATTCAAGAATTTGGTAATGTCCGAATACTTTTGATAATATAGAGTATGTTTACCGCCAGCTATCCGATGACCAAAGAACACTTAAGATCCATATTCTAAAAATTTAGATATCAAGCGAAATACAAGCAAACATATGAGAAACCTAGCGAAACTTTGCTGTATGGATAACAGAAAAGGATTTAATTGCCATTCTAAGGGTACAGCTACTCTTCACACCCCAGAACAAGTTTCAAGATGAGACGATGTCGTCTCATCTTATAGATGAGACGACATCGTGCGGATAAATGTGACCAGAACGAGGGAGTGAAGCTCCACTTGTGGCATATTTTGACAACTTGCATCTGTAAAAAGGCATTATAGAAAAAAAGTTATAAAGGAGAACGAATTAAAACAAGTCAGTAAAATCATGCAATGCACTGATTATAATACGCTTTCCAACATACCAGAAATCATTATTCAAGTCATCAGTCAAGTTATGAGGATAATATCTGTGGAATAAATCTCGGTTCTGTGACCTGACCTTTGATTACATAATCGATGATATTCTACAGGACTGGTTCAATATACTTCCGAAATAACATGATAAAATTTTGTCGCAATGGAACCATTTTTACGTAAGTTATGATGCATAAGGACTATGGAATAGATTCGGCTCCTGTGTCCTGACCTTTGACCCCATTTCGCCCATTTTCAATAGGTTTCGTTGACCCCATTTCGACCATTTTATAGGCAGCCCTTACAACGTACTAACATTTAATCCAAATCAAATAATTTTTACGTAAGTTATGACGCATAATGGCAATGGAAGTGATTCCGCTCCTATGTCCTGACCTTTGACCCCATTTCGTCCATTTTCAATAGGGTCTGTCCCCAGGTGGTCCCCTACCACATACTGAAATTTCATCGAAATCGAACGTATTTTACGTTAGTTATGACGCATAATAGCAGTGGAATGGATCTCGTTCCTATTTCCTAACCTTTGATCCCATTTCGTTTATGTTCATTAGGGTTCCTCCCCAAGTGATCCCCTTCAACATTCTAAAAGTTCATCGAAATCGAACGATTTTTACGCTAGTTATCGTGCAGCCGGACATACGCACACAACGCGAGGCGTAATGAGGCAGATGGGAATCGTGACCATCTGCTCAGAAGAGTGTGACGTCATAAAACTTTAATAGGATCCACACACAACGCGTGGCGTAATGAGACAGATGGCGTGACCGCGCGCCAACATCTCAAGCGCGAGAATGTGACTTCATAAGATTTCCAAGCATGGGAATCATTAGGGACGACGCCATGACAGTAAAAGCGTGGTAATTCGGGGTGGTTATTTAACCCACTAAATGAATTTTCCTAAAGTCCAGATCAAGCTAAATAGATTTCTAGTACCAGAAAACGGTAGGTTAACGACTTTCATCAAAATCCTTAGAGCCGTTTTCAAAATAAAATTTACATACATACAAGAATTGCTCCTTTAATAGTATCGGATAACGGCGATGGAATGGATCCTATGTCCTAACCTTTGACCCCATTTCGTCCATTTTCAATAGGGTTTTCCCCAGGTGGTCACCTACCACATACTAAAATTTAATCGAAATCGAATCTTTTTTACGTTAGTTATGACGCATAACAGCAGTGGAATGGATCCCGCTCCTATGTCCTGACCTTTGACCCCACTTCGTTCACTTTCAATAGGGTTTCTTCCCAGGTGTTCCCCTTCACATACTAAAATTTCATCGAAATCGAATGATTTTTACGCGAGTTATCGAGCGGACGGACATACGCACACAACGCGTGACGTAATGAGGCAGCTGGGAATCGCGACCATCTGTTTGAAAGAGTGTGACGTCATAAAACTTTAACAGGATCCACACACAACGCGTGACGTAATGAGACTGACGGCGTGAACGTTCACCAGCATTTCAATCGCGAGATTGTGACGTCATAAGATTTCTAAGCATGGGTAACGTTAATAAGACGCCATGACACTAAAAACGTGGTAATTCGGGGTGGTTATTTAACGCACTAAACGAATTTTCTTAAAGTCGAGATCAAGCTAAATTGATTTCTAGTACCAGAAAACGGTAGGTTAACGACTTTCATCAAAATCCTTAGAGACTTTTCAAAATAAAATTTACATACATACTAGAATTGCTCCTTTAATAGTATGGGATAAGGGCGGTGGAATGGATCCCGATCCTATATCCTGACCTTTGACTGCATTTTCAATATAGTTTGTCCGCAATTGGTCCCCTACCACATACTAAAATTTCACCGAAATCGAAACATTTTTACGCACGTTATGACGCATAAGGGCAATGGAATGGATCCCGCTCCCATGCCGTGACCTTTGACCCTATTTCGTCCATTTTCAACAGGCTTCGTCCCCAGGTGGTCCCCTACCACATGCTAAAATTTCATCGAAATCGACCCATTTTTGCGCGAGTTATCGTGCCGAAAGACGGACGGACGGACAGACGGACGGACAAAGCTGGAGCATATACGCTTCTTCAACCTACGGTTGGAAAGCGTAAAAAATGTTCAAACAAGAATGTTCACTCAGTTAGTTTTTTCATTAGACAAGTACAAATTGGAAGGCATTATTTAGACCTTTGACAGATGAAATTAATAGCCTTATTGTACAAGGTGTGCTGCAATTAATTGTGTTAACTTCATTCTTTTTTACGCTTTCCAACCGTAGGTTGAAGAAGCGTATATGCTCCAGTTTTTTCCGTCCGTCTGTCGGCAGGATAACTCACGTAAAAATGGTTCGATTTCAATGAAATTTTAGTATGTGGTAGGGGACCACCTGGGGACGAATCCTGTTGAAAATGGGTGAAGTGGAGTCAAAGGACACGACATAAGATCGGGATCCATTCAATTGCGCTTTTGCGTCATAACTTGCGTAAATATGGTTCGATTTCGATGAAATTTTAGTATATGGTAGAGGACCCCCTGGGGACAAAACCTATTGAAAATGGGTGAAGTAGAGTCAAAGCTCAGGACATAGGAGCGGGATGTATTCCATTGCCACCGCTCCGGTGGCGCAGTGGTCTAAGCGATGGCCTCTGATCATTCGTCCGAAGGGGTCCGGGTTCGAATCCCGGTGAGGCATGGGTGTTGTGTTTGTCTTTCGGCACTGGTTCTCTCCCTTCCCTGGAACCAGTGACCCTAAATTAGGGACGGGCGACTGCTTATAGCCCATTGAGTTGCTCACGGTGGTCGTTAAACCTCCAAACAAACAAACAAAAATTCCATTGCCCTTATGCGTCATAAGGTGAGTAAAAATGGTTCGATTTCGATGAAATTTTAGTATGTGGTAGGGGACCACTTGGAGATTAACCCTATTGAAAATGGGACAAATGGAGTCAAAGGTCAGGACAAAGGATCGGGATCCATTCCATCGCCCTTATCCCACACTGTTAAGGTGGACGTCAAGTAATTTTGCTTCCTATATTTCCAATGGAAAACCTTTTGTACACGTTTCCTTCACAATTAGTGTGTTCCCAAGAATGGAAATTTGAACATCGATTAAAATAACTTCATACTATAACTTGGAATACTTAACATTTTCTAAAAGATAAGCATAATTATATTAAAAAAACAATAAAGTTTCCTTTGGTGGTGTTGAAACCAGAAAAAAGATGGCGCAACCTGTAGTTTGATGACGTCAGTGGAAAAATAAAAGTAGGATTGCATAATTACTGTTATGTTTTAGAAAATATTAAGTATTCCAAGTTATGAAATGAAGCTATTTTTAATCGATGTTCAAATTTTCATCCTTAGGAACGCATTAATTGTGAAGAAAATGTGTACAGACTTTTTTCCATTGGAAGTGTAATAAGCAAAATTACTTGACGTCCACCTTAAAGTAGCGATTCTTGTATGTATGTATGCGCATTTTATTTTGAAAACGGCTCAAAGAATTTTGATGAAAGTCGTTAACTACCGTTTTCTGGTACTAGAAATCGATTTAGTTTGATCTTGACTTTAGGAGAATTCCTTTAGTGGGTTAAATAACCACCCCGAATTATAACGTTTTTAGTGTCATAGCGTCGTTCCATTAATGTTGCCAATGCTTCGAAATCTTTCGACGTCACAATCTCGCGATTGAGAATGTATGCGCGCGATTACGCCATCTGTCTCATTACGTCACGCATTGTGTGTGGATTCTATTAAAGGTTAATGACGTCACATTCTTCCGAGCAAATCGTCGCGATTCCCATCTGCCTCATTATGTCACGCGTTCTGTGCGTATGTCCGTCCGCACGATAACTCACGCAAAATCGTTCGATTTCGATGGAATTTTACTATCTGGTAGGGGATCACCTGGGAAGGAGCCCTATTTAAAGTGAACGAAATGGGGTCAAAGGTCAGTACATAGTAGCGGGATCCAATCCACTGCTGTTATGCGTCATAGCTAACGTAAAAAAGGATCGATTTCAATGAAATTTCAGTATGTGGTAGGGGACCACCTGGCGACAAACCCTATTGAAAATGGGCGAAATGGGGTCAAAGGTCAGGACTTAGGAACGGAATCATTTCCATCGTCATTATGCGTCATATGAAACCTACGTAAAGATGTTTCGATTTGGATGAAATGTTAGTATGTTGTAGGGACCTGCCTGGGGACGAATGCTATCTTAATGGGCGAAATGGGGTCAAAGGTTAGGACACAGGTGTGGGATCTATTCCATAGCCTTTACGCATCATAACTTACGTAAAAATGCCTCCATTGCGACAAAACTTAATCATGTTATTTCGGAGGTATACCGTACTGGTTCTGTTCAATATCATCGAAATGGGATCAAAGGTCAGGGCACACGACCAAGATTTATTCCACAGCCATTATTATCATAACTTGAGTAATGATTTCTGGTATGTTGGAAAGCGTATTATAATCAATGCATTGCATGATTTTACAAACTTGTTGCTTATACTCTCACACACAATGAAATTGGCTCACCTAGAAGAAAACCGGCTACAACCACGAAAAGTTTGCAAATAGCGAGAGTGCGTGCTGGTATGCAAATGATCCACCTTCACACCCTGTGGTGGCGCTGCAAGCATAAGCCAGCATGTAGTCGATGCGCCATGAAAGCGAAAAGCACCGGCCAAGGCAAACAAGAGTACGGAGTGACGAGAATGCAGGGTAGACGCCAGGGACGAAGATTTACTTAACTTACTGACTTTGAGAAAGGCCTGATCATCGTGCTGAAAGTCGCAGGGTGGTCGGCGCACCGTATAGCCCGCCACGTGGATCATTCTGCCCATACCGTCCAACTGTGCTTGGAGCAGTGGACACGTGACCGCACTGCCACACGGCAGAGAGGCTCCGGACAGACCAAGAGGACAACCGGTACAGAGCATCGTGCACTAGACACGAACGGATCCCACGGGGACCCGGTCTACTATGCAGGCCGATGTAGCGGCTCCTGTGTGCCCACGAACCATTTCTTGACGCCTCGTGGAAGCGAATCTGCGGTCCCAGCGCCCCTTACGTGGACTGCCATTAACACCGGAAAATCTGCGGCTCCGTGTGAAGTGGGACCAGGCCAGAGCGACGTGGAACGCCACAGACTGGCGACGTGTGGTGTTTTGCGATGAGTACCGCTTTGTTTTGGGGACAGATGATAATCGTGTAAGGGTGTGAAGGTCCTCGAGTCAACGACACAGGCACAGTGTCAACCTCGCTATCGAGTGCCACAACTCTCCCACTGCAGGCATTATTGTCTCGGGAGCCATTGCCTTCGATAGCCGATCAGCTCTAGTAGTGGTATGTGCATCATAGACGGGCCAACAGTGTGTGGATGAGATCCTACGGCCCCATGTGCTCTCATTCCTGGCCGGGATTCCACGTGCGCTATACCAGCAGGATAATGCCCGCCCACACATGGCTCAAGTTTCCCAGCACTGCCTACGTCATGCCCAGACACTTCCATGGCCTGCCCGCTCCCAGGACGTGTCCCCTATCGAGCATGTGTGGGACCAGTTGAAACGCCAGCTGCCGCCCTCCAAGATTTGGAGGATACAGTCCAACACGTGTGGGTCAGTCTGCCACAGAATAACATTAGGCGTCTGCTTGCCTCCGTGCTCGGCCGTATTGAAGCATGTATCGCAGTACGAGGCGGTGCGACGCCCCATTGAAGATGACCGGACTGCGTGTCACAGATCCCTCTGTAATTGTGCCATCATGTGTATCATTCATCTGTATCATTACGTCCATAAAATTTCAGTTCTGTCCGATGCTTCCTTCTAAGTATTTAAATTTCATTGTCCGTGAGTGTATTTCCACGTCTTATCGTCTGAATATATTATTCTGAGGTGATAAACCCAGTAACACCTTTCTGAATAAGGTGTATATTAATAAGCTTGAATTTCCCTAGCTTAGTGTTAAATCTGAAATTTGAACAAGCGCCGAAAGTAAGGAATTTACTCGTATTTGTACCAAAAGCATGTAAGATAGGTTATTTAAGAGCTATTATGCGCAAATCCAAATCTAGATGGATGGTCCATTTACACTCACTGTAAAAAAATTTCTGGAATTCACGAACTACTTTCCATGATTCTTTCAGTGAATTAACAAGCATATTTCTGATGCAACCTTTCCCGTGAAATGACGAAATAAAAACCTGAATTTCACAGATTTTTCGTATGCCGGGAAAATTCTGAAATCTCAGGTACCTTTCCGCAATGCCTTTAGTATAATCACGGAAAACTCTGTTCTAAATTTTTTCGTATCCGTATGACGGAAAATATCCGGTAGAAGAAGCGATTTTCGGAAATACCTGATGTTTGATTAAGTGTTAAATTTCAATCGTCTGCAGAAGAATCTCGTTCTGAAGTTCTGCAGCGAGATCGGATATTGTTGATAGCATATCGCATGACATTTTGGTTATTGGGCCACCGAATGTTATTTCTCCTCTCCGCCATTTTGAACACCAGACAGTTACCGAGGCCCTGCGCACAGCATTACTTTCTCGGACATCCTTAAAATATAACTTTTTTTTTTGTTGTCAAATACTCACCCATAGCCCCGAAAATTTTACCCTCTCCCACTAATGTATAAAAAATACTGTAAACGCAAAAACAAATTGCCTTTCAAATTAAAAAAAAAAACACATTTCGAGATCCCCTTGAACATGATTTTACTGTCTTCATGGGGTGAGCAGGTGTGTGTGTGGGGGGGGAGGGGGAGGGGGTTGTCGTTGCCATAACTCAAAAACTATTACAGGTAACAAGATGAAATTTAAGACTGAGAGCTTTTGTGATACCCTGATGGGAAGGAAATCGCTGAAGTGAAAAGCTACCAAGTCGCTACTTTTAAAAAGATGGCCACACACACACACACTGAACCACAATATTTTAACATATTACGAACGGTTAGTTCCTGGTACTACTTTAATTGACTTTTATGCTATATGTGATGTGCGTTCTCTTATCACCTGTTATGAGCAGTTGGTTTATAGTACTGCTTTAATGATATTTATGCTACATGCGATGAGGGTTCTCCTGTGGCATGTTTATAGGAACGGTTGGTTTCTGGTACTGCTTTAATTGACATTTATGCTACATGGAGTGTGGAATGTCACATGTTACAAACGGTTAGTTTATGGAACTGCTTTAATTGGCATTTATGCTACATGCTGTGTGGGATCTCCTGTCGCCTGTTATGAACGGTTAGTTTATTGTACCGCTTTAATGGCATTTATGCTACATGCGATAAGGCATCTCCTGTTGCATGTTAGGAACCGTTAGTTCATGGAACTGCTTTAATTGAAATTTATGCTACATGGGGTGTGGAATGTCGCATATTACAAACGGTTAGCTTATGGTACTGCTTCAATGGCATTCACGCAACGTGCGATGAAGGATCTCCTGTCGCATGTTAGGAACGGTCAGTTCATGGCACTTCTTTAATTGACATTTTTGCTACATCGGGTGTGGAATCTAATGTCGCATACAACGAACAGTAAGCTAATGATACTGATTTAATTGGCATTTATGCAATATGCAGTGTGGGATCTCCTGTCGCCTGTTATGAATGGTTAGTTCATGGTACTGATTTAATTGGCATTTATGCTATATGGGGTGTGGAATATAATATCCCTTTCAACGAGCAGTTAGTTTATGGTACTGCTTTAATTGACATTTATGCAACACGCAGTATGGGATCTCCTGTCGCCTGTTATGAACGGTTAGTTCATGGAACTGATTTAATTGACATTTATGGTTATACGTCAATTCGTCGCGTGCGTCAATTCGTCGCGCGTTAATTCGTCGCCTGCGTCAATTCGTCGACTGCGACAATTCGTCGCCTGCGTCAATTCGTCGACTGCGACAATTCGTCGCGGACAAATTCGTCGACTACCTCAATTCGTCGCGTTTACAAATTTTGGTTACATACAAAACGAATGCAGGAAAACGTACGATTTCCAACGTCTTCCTCCCTGATCAAATTTATAAAGTTTGGACACTCAGACAGGATAGGAATATTACGCTTTTTCTTTGGCACTAAAAATATTAGGCGGTAAACGGTTTTTGGAAGGGGTCAGGGCCAGGTTAGTCAGAGCCCCCCATATACAAAATTTTTGTAAAATCTACAGTTTTCAATTCAGAACCACCAAATCAGGTATCCTACCTCATTGTTCCCTAACTTAGACGGTTGTCGGTTTTTGGAACGTGTTAAGGCCCGGAGGGGGTCAGAGCCCCCCACCCCACCCCACCCCCCACATACATGCAGAATTTTCGTGAAATCTAGTTTTCATTTCAGAACCATCAAATTTCGTATCATGAAACTCCTAATTAGACGCTACGCGGTTTTTAGAAGGGGTTGGAGCCTGGGGGTCAAAGCCCCCCCCTCATAAAAATTTCGTAAAATCTACGGTTTTCAGTTTAGCGCCACAAAATTTGGTATACTATCTCATGGTACTCTAACTTAGACGCTAGACGATTTTTTGAAGGGGTTGCAGCCCGGGGGTAAGGGCCCCGCTCATAAAAAATTCGCAAAATCTACAGTTTTCAATTTAGAACCACTTAATTTGGTATACTATCTCATGGTACTCTAACTTAGACGCTAGACGGCTTTTGGAAGGGGTTGGAGCCCAGGGGGAAAGAGCCCCCGTCATAAAAATGCCGTAAAATCTACAGTAATCAATTTAGAACCACCAAATTAGGTATACTATCTCATGGTACTCTAACTTAGACGGTAGACCGTTTTTGGAAGGGGTTGCAGCCCGGGGGGTAAGGGACCCCTTCATAAAAAAATCGCAAAATCTAGTTTTCAATTTAGAACCACCAAATTTGGTATACTATCTCATGGTACTCTAACTTAGACGGTAGACCGTTTTTGGAAAGGGTCAAGGCCCGGGGGGGTCAGAGCTCCCCTAATAAACAAATTCGTAAAATCTACAGTTTTCACTTTAGAACCACCAAATTTGGTATACTATCTCATGGTACTCTAACTTAGACGGTAGACCGTTTTTGGAAAGGGTCAAGGCCCGGGGGGGGGGGGGTCAGAGCTCCCCTAATAAACAAATTCGTAAAATCTACAGTTTTCACTTTAGAACCACCAAATTTGGTATACTATCTCATGGTACTCTAACTTAGACGGTAGACCGTTTTTGGATCGGGTCAAGGCCCGGGGGTCAGAGCGCCTGCCCCCATATTTTTTTTTTTTGTAAAATCTACAGTTTTCAATACAGAACCATCAAATATGGTATCATGAAACTCTAACATAGACGCTAGACGGTTTTTGGAAGGGGTTGGACCCTAGGGGTGAGAGCCCCCACGTAAAAATTTTGTAAAATCTACGGTTTTCAATTTAGAACTACCAAATTTGGTATACTATCTCATGGGTATCTAACTTAGACGGTTTTTGAAAGGGGTCGGGGCCCTGGTCAAGGGAGCCCCAAAGAAAATTTTCATAAGTAGCTCCGTTTTTTACTCTTAAGAATACCCTATCTAGGTTCTAAGGCGCTCTTTAGCCCTTTAAAGGCCTTGCACCATAAACCATCAACCAACCAACTAACCAACCTAATATGCGTTTAATGGTTTATTGAAAACACAATTCAATATAGTTTAGCTTTCACTACCAACGAACGACTTACCAGGAAGAAATACAATGTAATGTAAATAGAGAGTTCCAGATATTCAAAATTCAAAACGGTAAGAAAAAGATGATCAATGCCAATGTCAAGTCGTACGCAATCGACATCACATAGGTACATCGCATTTCTGTGTTGCGGTATTCACAGAAGCACACGCCACATGTACGGCAGTTCTATAGATGTCTCCTAGAAGGTAAGTATTCCCATTACTTTTTCTTTCTTTTTTGTTTCCCAAAATTAAATTAACTAAATCAAAAAATTGAAAATAAGTTTACAGGAAAATTGCAGGAATATCTTTTTCATTCATTAACTTTCACCCGCTGAACTTGGTGACCGTTTACGTAGAGCACCATGAAATAGTATACCAAATTTGGTGGTTCTAAATTGTAAACTGTAGATCTTACAAATTTTTTTATGAGGTGGGCTCTGACCCAGTGCCCGTCCCGTTCCAAAAACCGTCTGCCGTCTAAGTTAGACTACCATGAGATAGTATACCAAATGTGGTGGTTCTAAATTGAAAACTGTAGTTTTTACGAAATTTTTTATGGGGGTGGGCTCTGACCCCGTGCTCGACCTGTTTTAAAAACGATCTACTGTCTAAGTTAGAGTACCATGAGATAGTATACCAAATTTGGTGGTTCTGTATTGAAAACTGTAGATTTTACGAAAATTTTGTGTGTGTGTGTGGGGGGGTCTACACCCCGGGCCCCGACCCGTTCCAAAAACCGTCTACCGTCTAAGTTAGAGTACCATGAGATAGTATACCAAATTTGGTGGTTCTAAATTGAAAACTGTAGATTCTACGAATATTTTGTACAGGGGGGAGCTCTGACCCTCCGGGCCCCGAAACGTTCCAAAAACCGTCTCCCGCTAAGTTAGAATTTCCTGACACCAAATTTGGTGGTTCTGAAATAGATTTTAAGAAAATTTTATATGGGGTCTCCTACCCCGGGCCTTGACCCGTTCCAAACGGTCTACCGTCTAAGTTAGAGTACCATGAGATAGTATACCAAATTTGGTGGTTCTAAATTGAAAACGGTATATTTTACGAAAATTTTGTACGTGGGGGGGGGCTGACCCACCGCGCCACGACCCGTTCCAAATACCGTCTCCCGTCTAAGTTAGAGTTTCATGATACCAAATTTGGTGGTTCTAAATTGTAAACTATAGATTTTACGAAAAAAATTTATGTGGGGGGGCTCTTCCCCCTGGATCCAACCGCCTTCAAAACCATCCACAGTCTAAGTTAGAGTTTCGTGAGATAGTATACGAAATTTGGTGGTTCTAAATTGAAAACTAGATGTTACGGCAATTTCTTAGGGGGGGGGGGGGCTCTATCCCCCTGGGCTCCAACCGCTTCCAAAAACCGTCTACAGTCTAAGTTAGAATACCACGAGATAGTATACCAGATATGGTGGTTCTGAATTGAAAACTAGATTTTGCGATTCTTTTAATGAAGGGGTCCTTACCCCCGGGCTGCGACCCCTTTCAAAAACGGTCTACCGTCTAAGTTAGAGTACCATGAGATAGTATACCAAATTTGGTGGCTCTAAATTGAAAACTGTAGATTTTACGAAATTTTTATGAGGGTGGCTTTCACCCCCGGGCTCTAACCCCTTCCAAAAAGCGTCTAGCGTCTAAGTTAGAGTTTCATGATACCATACTTAATGGTTCTGAATTGAAAACTGTGGATTTTACAAAACAAATTATGGGGGGAGGGTTCTAACCCCCGGGCCTTGACCCGTTTCAAAAACGGTGTACCGTCTAAATTAGAGTACCATGAGATAGTATACCAAATTTGGTGGTTCTAAATTGAATACTGTAGATTTTACGGCAATTTTTTATGACGGGGGGTGGCTCTTATCCCCCGGGCTCCAACCCCTTTCAAAAACTGTCTAGCGTCTAAGTTAGAGTATCATGAGATAGTATACCAGATTTGGTGGTTCTGAATTGAAAACTCTAGTTTTTAAGAAAAAGTTTTATGTGGGGGCTCAGACTCCCGGGCCTTGACCTGTTCCAAAAACGGTCTACCGTCTAAATTAGAGTACCATGAGATAGTGTACCAAATTTGGTGGTTCTAAATTGATTACTGTAGATTTTACGGCATTTTTATGACGGGGGCTCTTACATCCGGGCTCAAACTCCTTCCAAAAACCGTCTAGCGTCTAAGTTAGAGTACCATGAGATAGCATACCAAATTTGGTGGTTCTAAATTGAAAACTGTAGATTTTGCGAATTTTTTATGAGGGGGACCTTATCCCCCGGGCTGCAACCCCTTCAAAAAATCGTCTAGCGTCTAAGTTGGAGTACCATGAGATAGTATACCAGAATTGGTGGTTCTGAATCGAAAACTAGTTTTTATGAAAATTTTGCATGTGGGGGAATCTGACCCCCCGGACCTTGACCCATTCCTTAATGGTCCTGAAATGAAAACTAGATTTCACGAAAATTTTCAATCGTACGTTTTCCTGCATTCGTTTTGTATGTAACCAAAATCTGTAAACCCGACGAATTGACGTAGTCGACGAATTTGTCCGCAACGAATTGACGCTCGACGAATCGTCGTGGTCGATGAGATGACGTGCGACGAATCGTCGCAGTCGACGAATTGTCGTAGTCGACGAATTGACGCACGCGACGAATTGACGTGACACCGACATTTATGCTACATGCTGTGCGGGATCTCCTGTCGCATCTTACGAACTGCCAGTTTATGGTAGTGTTTTAATTGTCATCTATACAACATGCGGTATGGGATATCTGTAGCATATCGTTAGATTCCACTCCACTGACAATTCCTCTAAGGAATCTGAACGTAGATGAAATCGATTCCCATGTCTCGTAGCAACAGCTTTTCCAATTCCATTTTACTCGTAAGATAACTAGTTCTGCGATTGCCTCTTCAACTAAACTTAATGGGGAAAAAGGAATTTTAAGTGAAAGATAGGAAGGTATATAAAACACCAAACTAAAGAGCTAAATGTGCATTATATTCTAAGAAAATTGGCCAGAAATAACATACCAATTTCTACGCTCAGTTGTAGTGTAACATTAAGTATTATTACTTTCAAAACGATATTTAATGAGCTTGCATATCAGCTAGTAAGCTCATACTTGTAGATGCAATACTTGGAGTTTGGAATGAATTATGTCCCCAAATCTTTCTAAATCGAGAAAAAACAAATTTATCCCTTACTTCATGACTTTTTTTCCTTTCTTAGAAACAAAATTGGAAAAAAACAATTATAAATCATTATTTTTGAGGCTCTTCAGCATCGCGATGCCGCACGCTTGGGCTTCGTTGGTTTCCCTGTAAATCTGCCTCTGCCATCAGTTATTGTGTGTTGTGTTACAGTAAGAAACCGGGTACCTAAACTGTTGTACAGGTGATCATATGTTGTCTATGTATCAGTCTGTGGACGTCTTAAGAAAAAACCTATTATAGCTATGAAGAGTAAATTTATATTTTGGAATTTTGTGAAATAATAATAAAAAGCAGTGAATTTCATCTTCTCTTAAAGGTAATTGAAAGTCATTGGCAGTTTAAAAAGATCTCAAGTTCCATAGCATTATGTTGCTTCGAAAAATCATGATGAACAAAAAAAAACTTAATTTGTGATAAGTCCTGCCACAGAAAAATAAAATTATTACAAACCTACTCAAACATATAATAAGCTCCAACAGAAAATAAAATGAGTAATTCACTCCCATTAATGACAAAATACATTTCATCATCACGCAGTTGGAGTTCTACATTGAACGTGACTGTATTTTCTGTGTGTTTCTGGATCAGCGGTAAGACGCGCAGCTTCTTGTTGAGCCAACTCAAACGACTTCTGATCGAACCTCACCAAGGAAAGTGTCATGAGTTCTCTAGTGCAAGGGATGAAAAATTCAGTCTTTTATTTTCTGAACTTCCTGTAAAAATACGGAAAAACTCGAAATAGACTTTTCTGAGAAAATACGGAAGTTAAAAGAAACGTAAAAATTATTTGGAAACGTACATTTCATTAAAAGACGACAACTTTCATACAACTTTCCTGCATGATATTTTCAGGAATTTTCCATAAATTCGCATCACTTATCTTTTTCAAAGAAGATACTTGTATGTTGTATACAGGGTGTTCGTAAACTGTTTTGACAAAAGAAGAGGGGTGATAGTACCCATCAAGACGAACAATATTTACAATGGAACATAGGGTCGCATTCCACTCTGAGTGTCAGAAAAGAGTAACTTCGAAATACGTCCAACAAGCACAAGTCGTCACCTCAGACGTCATTTCTTTCGTGCCGGAGAAGTAGCATATCACCAGAACATCACCATCATGCATTTACCGTACGCAAACTGCCAGAAAAAAGACGCAGCATCAATAGTTACAGTTTATTGGCTTATCAAGGTGCAGTAGACACTTCCTGAATGCCACATATCCCGCACGATGGATTGGACGTGGCGGACCTGTGGCATCGTCTCCACGCTCACCGTTCTTGAACCCACTGGACTTCTTCTTCTGGGGGCACATGAAATCATTGACGTACGAGACTCCTGTGGACTCCGTGGAAGATCTCGTCGCGAGAATCGTTGTTGCCGCGAACAGGATAAACACGACACCAGGAATCTTCGAGAGGGTGCGCCAGTCTTTCATTCTCCGGTGTGAATTGTGCAACAGCACCCGTGGCCGCCACTTTGACCATCTACTTTGAGTCTGTCCCTGATCTCCATAAATGGGATTGTGCAACTTATGATGTCGTTAATTATCTTTATTTTCACTGTTGAAGGTTCAACTTGGACAAAAGGTTCAACTGACACTCAGAGTGGAATGCGACCCTAGGTCCCATTGTAAATATTGTTCGTCTTGATGGGTACTATCACCCATTTGTCAAAACAGTTTACGAACACCCTGTGTAAGATTGGACTCATATTTGTCACAGTATTTAATGTTGAATAAAGTATTTAGAGTGATATGTGTTTCAAGATTGAGTGTATACATCACAATGTTGAATGCATTAGTTCAAGACTGCGTATTTATTCATATATCCGATGCTGTTATTTTTGTGTACCTACAAGTTTGTCTGTTCACGATCTACATATCCTGCTGCTAAATCCATTTCGTATTTCTATTTTTGTACATGGAAAGATAAGTACATATCTGTGTCTAAGATTTCACATACATATGTGAAAGCAAGTATGTGATACGATATGTATGTACAGACAAGGCATTACATTATACCACCTACCTAAATAGCTATAGTACCCCCTTTAGCCAGCAAAACAGCGGACACTCGGTGAGGTATCAGTTTGATGAGGTAGTGATAGGTATCGTGGGCACCATAATGTCAACAGCAGGTCCTCCAGTTCCCGTACATTTCGGATTTAGCGCAAACCCGCTTTTCCAAGTCGAACCACAAATGTTCGATTGGGTTCATGTCAGGTGAATCCGGATGCCAGGGTATCAACAGTGAATCACCAGCATGTTTCAAGAACCATTTTTTGAAGATTCTGGCAGTGTGACATGGCGCATTATCCTGTTGGTAATAGCCATCACCAGCAGGGAACACAGTTGCCATGAATGGGGGAACTTGGTCAGCAACGA
Organism: Macrothele yani; assembly: GCA_039090855.1. Lineage (NCBI taxonomy): Eukaryota > Metazoa > Arthropoda > Arachnida > Araneae > Macrothelidae > Macrothele > Macrothele yani. Next base: position 63,104,206 of record CM077013.1, on the reverse strand, counting down.
TGTTCCGATACCTAATAGCTGTCAGGGATTGTGCTATTGGGATTATGAGGTCTAAAGTGTCCCAAAAAAAAACATCGCCAACAGCATAACACCGCCACCGCAGACGCCGCCATGTTTCAACCCAACAGTGCATCCAGGTGCTAGAGCATCCGGTTTTAAGCAGCGTATCCGCGCTTGGCCATCTACGTGATGCACCAAGAATCCTGATTCGTCAGACCAGACAACTTTCTTCCAATCATCCACAGTCCAATCTCGATAATTTTGAGCACATTTCATGCGTTGCTGACGATGACGTGCAGAGAGCATGGGAACCCAGCTGGGTCTTCGGCTACGCAGGCCCATGCGAAAAAGGCTGCGATGAATTGCGTCGGGTGACACATTGCCCTGATCATCACTGTTGTAGCTGCCGAGGATTTGTCGCACTGTGATCCTGCGGTCGCCCTGAATAACGCGCGACCATCTCCGCTCCCCTGCCATCAATGAGCTGCGGATGACACACGGCTGGACGAAGTTTTGTCGTTTGTTCATCTGTGCACCACTTTTGATGCGTGCTCACTACAGCGGCACGTGAGCAACCGACAAGCCGCTCCGTTTCCCAGATCGTAGTTCCCAGGCACCGTGCGACCACAATTTGTCCTTTATCATAGTCCGATAAATCGGCGGCTTTTCCCATTCTGACTCCATACACTCGAGTAACCGAAAGCCGGTCCTCGGTTTGTATATGTGCTGTTCTGTGAGCTTCACCTGAGTCCCCGTTCGGTGTCCAGGTGCACTCATTTCTGTAGACTGGGGGTGGTCATAATGAAATGGCTCACCGGTGTACACTAAATATGCTTCAAACAAAATGCTATGTCACCTAAACTACTCTCAACAGTCAGCGGACGTTTTTATGGGCATTATAAAACTATCAATGTAAAAGCTCCAAATAACTGCTTGTAGGTCAAACTGTACGGCGTGCACTCTTACATACCGTTGCTGATTTAATAAAAGTGGAGTTTAGAATTTCCATTGTATACGTGCGATACGTTGGCACAGTATTTTAATGCGTACCTATAAGTACAAAGTATTCTTTTCCACGTTTTGACATGTTTTTCCTCGTGCATACTATCGAATAACCGGCTCATTAATTTTCTAAAGTAAGTTTTGAGATCAGTTAAAAAACTACAATCTATTACAGAATAAAAATTCGTTTTATTTGGTGTTGCCATGGTTATTCGCCAAGCTTTTGTATACCTACGGGGTGGAGGGCTATCTCAAGGCAAACTAATAAAACTAAAGCTATAAAGAAGAGAGCAACACAGAGTAATTATTACATTTGAAATTTTAAAATAAGCTATGTTAAGTTAATTTTGGTATTGCGCTCAACTTTAAAAGTTCACGTTAAAACTTTGGGAAAAACGAAAACAGATAATAAAGGATCAAAGCTATTCCCAAATCAAAACATTTTAGGGTATTCAAGAAACGCTTCAAGCTAAGTAAATCCGTTTATTTTCGGGGTGTAGTATGCATAAAAATCTCGGCAAGCTTTCACTCTTCACTAGGAGGTTTTTTCAAGGCAATAGTAAAAAAAATGTGGTAAAAGGCAGGGGATTAAAACGCGTAACAAACAATTCCCTACATTTAAGAACAATTCCCTACATTTAAGAACAATTCCCTGCATTTTATGTTACCATTTCCTTGGAAAAGCACCTTCTAGGGAAGAGTGAAAGCTTGGAGAATCTTTCATGCATATTACACCACGTAAAGAAACAGATTTACAACGCTTATTGCGTTTCTTAAATATTCACGATCTGGTGTATATACACTGAAGTGCCAGAAAAACTGGTACAGACGAGCTTATGCAAAATATATAGCAACGTCACCTATGCGCGTACTCGGTTGCGTCCGCCAGTGCGTATATAAAGCGATACACATCCTTGCCAGCTGTCAGAGCTGTTTTCGGCATGAGAATGACAAGTAATAACGATTTAAGCTATTTTCAACGCGGTGTCATAGTTGGCGCTCGTAAGATGGGCCAGAGTATTTCGGAGGTAGAAACGAAGTTCGGATTTTCACGGACGACCATTGCGAGGGTGTACCGTGACTACAAGAATTCCGGCAAAGCCTCTAACCTACGATACCATTGTGGCCGTAAAAATGCATTGGGTGAACGTGACCATCGTCAGCTATCAAGAAGCGTTTCACGCGATAGGCGTGCAGCACTCTCGCAGGTATCATCGGACTTCAATGCTGGAGTCTTAACAAGCATCAGCATTCGGACTGTACAACGTACCCTGCGCGATATGGGCTTTGGGAGCCGACGCCCAACTCGAGTCCTCTTGATGGGTGCACGACACAGAGCTATGCGTCTCGCTTGAGCACGGCAACACCACCACTGGACACTTGATGACTGGAAACAAGTAGCCTGGTCTGACGAGTCGCGTTTCCAACTGTATCGGGAAGATGGAAGGATTCGTGTGTGGCGCAAACCCCATGAAGCCATGGATCCTGCACTTCAACAGGGAACTGTACCTGCTGGTTAGGGGTCCGTAATGGTATGGGGTGTGTTTAGCTGGACCTCGCTGGGACCCCTGGTACGTCTACAAACGTCTGTAACCGGTAAACGTTATTTGCGCATCCTTTCTGACGAGGTACACCCGTTCATGTCCTGCATTCATGCTGATGGGTTGGGCCTGTTCCAATAAGACAATGCACATCCACACAAGTGTCGGGGTGCCACATTATGGTTACAGGAGCATTCATCTGAGTTTGGTGTGTTGCCATTCTCACCCAAGTTCCCAGATCTGAACGTGATAGAACACATTTGGAATGCCATGCAACGCGCTATCGAACACAGGAATCCGAGACCTCGGAATACACCCGAATTGTGGAAAGCTCTGCAGGAAGTATGGTGCGCATTGCCTGCAGCATATTTCCAGAAGCTAGTGGAGTCCATGCCCCGTCGTATTTTTGCAGTCCTCCGCTCCCGTGGGGACCTACCATGTATTAGACTGGTGTACCAGTTTTTCTGGCACTTCAGTGTAAGTAACTTTGCTTTTTAGGATACTTATCCAAACGTGATATTTAGTTCTAACGAAACTGAATCATTGCTTTTTAAGATACTTTTCCAGACGTGATATACAGTTCTAACGAAAGTGAATCGTTGCGTCTACTCTGCCTTTTAAGTATATCCACAATCTCTGAAGAACATCCAAATTTTGTTAATGTACGGAACTACCCATGTACCTTGAATGGACAAATTATTATATACACCACGATAACGATTTGCAAAAAATAAATATCACGTCCACTCACCAGGGACCCTGAAACTGGCAGTGCCTGTAAATGCAGCAAGTCAAAAGCAGGTAAAAAGAAGTAATCATGGGTAAAAGCTGCGGGGTAAGTGAGTTTGAAACTCGAAAGAGAGTAACTACGAAGAAGGCAGGTTGTTCCATCAACGCAACAGCAGAGCTGTTGCAGTTCCCAATTCAGACCATCCCACGTTCATACCAAGAGTAGGTCATATACGGCAAAATTCATCGATGACAGTGGTCATATATTTTTTGGCAAAATTCATCGTTACATCGTTACATGGAATCGCACTCCGCAAGGCTACCGGCTACCACTGAGCACACAATGTCGGAATGTAATGAGGGTGTGTCCATAAGTCCACATCGTGTCTCCTTGTTGACTGCAAGGCACCGGAAGATAAGGCTGCAGTTTGCAAAGACCTATCGCAATTGGTTTCCGCTGAAGAGGAAATACGCCATCTGGTCTGACGAATGACGATTTCAACACTATCAGTATAATGCGAGGATGCGTGTGTGGTGTAAACTACACGAAACGATGCACTCAGCATACCAAGTTCGGGTCATACCTGTGGGTAAAGGATGTTTAACAGTTTGTGCTGAATTTGCATGGGCTTCATTAGCGCCCCAGGTACCAGTCGAGACCTACTTCACCGGCACAAGATAAGTGAGCTTGCTCGCCAATCATTTACACCGTCTTTCAACAGCACAATGCACATGGCACACACTCGAATGGCAACCAATTGGCTCCAGGAGCCTTCAAGTGAGTTTACTAAATTCGATTGACTCCCTCGATGGCCGTACCTCAACCCCATTAAGCAGTTGTGGAAAGAATTAGAAAGTTCTGTGTTCCAGCCCACCAAATCCCACCTGTGGATGCCCTACAACAGACAATCCTCACGTCATGGCAGCCATGTCACCTCCGTGTTTTTAACATCTCTTTGAGTTCTTACCAAGACGTCTGGCTGCAGTTGCGAAGGCAAAGGTTTATCATGTTTCTTTTGCGTTCGGCTACTCGGGTATCATTTGGGACGGAATGTGATCGTGGTTTTTGAGCCAACTTCTTCCACTTGGGGCGAAAGGAGATTAGTGATGAGCTGGTTTTCTGGATGCCAATGCCCAATCCAAATTTTTATATTCATGTGCTACAGAGAATCTGTAGCACATGAAGGTTTCGGTCCAAAGTCTGAAAATTTCGTTTTCTAGCAGTCGTAAAGCTGCGCCCGCTAGAAATGCAGACTGGGGCAATCTCAAACTGTAGAAAGCTCAAAAGTAGGGGGGAGCGAAAATAACTAAAATTGCATAAGCGGAAACTGGTACCCATGAATAGTTGTGTATTAAGCCTACTAACATTTCTGTTAAATGTTTTTTTTTTTTGGAAGTCGTCTTCAGTCTGCGCATCATCCCTAAAGTTTGAAATTTTTGCTTAAATTTAAGATCTTTCAACATTATTTTCCTACAAGTGAAATTTGTTAAACAGTTTTTGGGTAGTGATAAAATGCTAGAGAAAGACCTTGAAAAGAACATAAATTTTCCCCTACCGTTGATTTTTACATCTTCAGTTTGTGCATTTGGGTCAAAATATCAGATTATTTGCATATTTTCGTAATTTTGGCAGGATTGTGTACTTTTCAAATTTATAATACTACCGTAACTTAGTTACGTTAAACATTAGAAAAAAAGAAACAAGAAAAATGAAGGAAACAGAGAGATTAAGTAAGAAACGTTGTGATGGATTAGAAAGTAGCTTTGTCTATGACGTTGAGGATTCAAAAGACGAAAATTGTAACGAAAAAGGTTCAGAAGAAGTTGCAATCGTTTCAGAGGACTTCTTCTGTAATTATTTCTGCCACACAGACTAGACTTATATCAAGATTTTTTGGCTACACAACTGCTAAGTCCAGAAGAGGTCGAGATATTGGCAATGCGATTGTACAATATACGTCTGAAAAAATATTACACTGCCAGAATTAGTTTGTATTGGTTGCGATGGATGCCCCATAAACACTGGGATATAATGGCATTATACGCGCTTTTGAAGAACAACTTGGGAGACCATTGCAATGGGTTATTTGCCAGCTGCATACAAATGAGCTACCATTAAGGCATTTATTTGAAAAACTTGATGGAGCAACAACTGGACCAAGTGGATTTGTCGAGCCTATTAGCAAAAGTTTAACGACGTGTCATACTCTGAAATCTGTACAATTTCAGCGTATTGAGGTCAGTATAGATGATATCCTCCCTGAAAAAAAAATTAAGTTCAGACCAACAATATCTTTATGATATTTGTAAAGCAGTTTCAAATGGCGAATGCCCAAGTGATTTAGAAAATAAAAGCCCTGGAAATCTCTCTCACTCTAGATAGGTGACAACAGCAAACAGAATCGTGCGATTGTACATAGCTACTAAAAAACCATCAGACACATTAAGAGAGTTAGCAAATTTGGTTGTTAGAATTTTTGCTATGTGTTGGTTCACCATCAAATGCAACCCCGAAATAAAAAATGGTACTTCAAACCTGTTGAAAGCGATTGAATGTTCTTCGTACTTGAGCAATGATAATAAAAAAATTGTACACAAATGCTTCCAGGAAAATGGATACTTTGCTCACCCAGAAAATGTACTCATTTCAATGCTTTCAGATGACCGGAAACACATCAGACAACTTGCTGTAAGACGGAGCATTTCAGCCAGGAAAAGCGAGAATGTAAGTGAGGGAAGAATAAGAAGATTTGAAATTCTCGTCATAAACTTTACTGCATCTGACTGCATAGATCTGATTTCTTGGCAAGATCTGAATGTGACTGAACAACCACTGACTAGACACTTATCAAATAATGACTTACAACGGTTATTAAGAGCGGAAAGTTTTGATATTGCCTCTGAGTCGGTACTTATTGGATTACCAACTCATACTCAAGCCGTTGAAAGGGCGGTGAAAGAAGTGAGCGCATCTTCACAAATTGTTTGTGACCATGCCAAAAGAGAAAGTTTAATAAAGACGACAAGAATGTTAGACCGGAGTGTACGTCCAGTATTTGATACAAAAAAGCAGTTTAAAGCTTAAAACCTACATGACCTCGTGGTTGGGATGTTGGGTAGGGCACGAGTGGGACTAGATATGCAACCACCTCCCCGTGGTTAGTCCTGGGTAGTTCAATATGAATTAGCGAAGAGTTGCATGCCAATGATAACTATAAAGCAGTTTAGTCATTTTAGGTCACAGAGGAAAATGTTAACAAAAGCAAAAGTTTCAAAAAATTACGCAAATATACAAATAATCTGATATTTTGACCCAAATACGCAAACTGAAGATGTAAAAACTAAAGGTAGGGAAAACTTTATGTTGTTTTCAAGGTCTTTCTCTATCGTTTTATCACTACCCAAAAATTGTTTAACAAATTTAACTCGTAAACAAAAAATTTGAAAAAACACTAATTTAAGCAAAAAATTTCAAACTTTAGGCCTGATGCGCAGACTGAAGACGACTTCCAAAAAACAAAAAACTTTTCACAGAAATGTTAGTGTGCCTAATACACAACTATTGATGGGTACCCGTTTCCGCTTATGCAATTTTAGTTTTTTTCGCTCCACCCTACTCAAAAGCCTACTTTTATACTTTTTCAAGAAAGGCGTATTAAAATATCGTATCCCCAGTATTCAAACATCGTATGCATATGCAAACATTATTTTCTATAGAGGATAAAAATAATATTTTGCGTTTCTTCCTAGTTTTATCGAAGTGTGTCACTTTAACCTTAAAGGTAACTCAAAACATCATGAAATGATCATGCAGTTAAAGTATTATTCCATAAATGATTCCTGTGAAACCACAACTGTGACTTCAACTTCTGCACAATGCGTGGAAATGAGCCGAAAAGTTTTTACCAGAAGTTTTTGGCGTATTTTGCCCGTACAAATTTATGAATCCGAAATTCAAGGAAGAATCCTCAACCATTTCAGCGGCCTGTTACCTTAACCCAATGGTTTCCAAAATTTTATGCGTTTCCCAACGGAATGACTGCCAAGCATCCTTTTTAACATAAATCATGTTGCTCTCTAGTTCTTCTGAGGTCAGAATTGCCTTCATCTATGGTCCCACAAATATACCACCTTTTACTCTATCATCCGAGAGAGTTGGGGACATTAAGCGAATGAAGTTGAATATTTGGCCATCAGAATTCAATACTTTCACAGACTGCTTCGCCAGTCCCAACTTGATATGCATCAGGGGTAATACGATTTTCTGTACAGAAACAAGGGCGTTGTAAATGATGTTCTGTGTACCAGCTTGCAACTCAATGTTCAGAGGATATTCTTTTGTTTTGTAATGTACGATGATTGCTCTATTGCCTCACGAGGAAAGGAAACAAGGACACATTGTAAAGTCAGGTTGCAAGCTCAAAATGAACTCAGTCATCATAAAACCAGTATAGATATCCCAACTTTGTTCACGATATTTAATTTTTTTCTAGAAGTTGTACATCGGTGTAGCCTTCTTTCATGTACATGGAGTGTAATACTGGAACTGAAAGGCCTCAGACTTCTAACCAAACTGTCTGCAAAGAGTATCCATTCTTCAGGAATATGAGGAATACCAGCGTTCTCAAAAAGACCATTTATATCAAAGCAATGGCAAAGTGCATCAATCACAACGTAATAATGTGCATAGGTTCAATGTATTTTTCCGTACGTGGTATATTTGTGGCTACGATCCAATAATTTCCACTATTTCACACGTTAGCCCCAAGTCTCTTACTAAATCATCAAGTTCTTGTTGATTTGAAAAATCTATCTGATCATTACAAGATGCACCTTGGAAGTCCATATCGTTTTCGTCCACATAATCACCACCAGACAGAACATCTTCCTCTTCTGTCTCCAGACTTTTTGGTGGTTGTGGATTGAGAAGCTCATCACAATGTGGAACTGGTGCGGCAGATGATGGTATGTTGGGATATGTAATGGCATTCCTGTCTCTAGTCTCTTCTTTGTTTTTTACAAAAAAAAGTCTTCAAGATGACTCTTCGGTTCCCTCCAAATTCGAGCAATGGCAAATGGCATATCTTTCCTTGCACGACGAAGCCAACCTTCAAAAGGTGACCTGCAACCGCCACAGCAAAAATGCAGTGCCCAAACCATGTCTTCGTCTCCCATAGGCATTTCGAAATAAGTTTGATATGCAACGGAAAATTTAGTCCCTGCGATAATTTTGTGCTTGACTTGCTTAGGACAAATACCAGGTAATTGCAAACTCTTTCAACAAAACAAAAGGGGTGATAGCACATATCAAGACGAACAATATTTAAAATGGAACCTAGGTCCGCATTCCACTCCTAGTTACAGAAAAGAGCAAGTTATATATCTACGTTGAGCATTCAGCAGTGGAAACAAAGAGACATACCTAATTTATGAATTGCACAATTCCAATCGCATCAGAGAAAGACTCAAAGGAGCTGCTCAAACTAGCGTTCAAGGGCGTCGTTGCACAGCTCACGGTGGCGAATGAAGGACTGTCGCACCCTCTCGTAGACTCCCGATGTGATGTTGATCTTGTCCGAAGCAAAAGCTATTCGCGTGACAAGATCTTCCAGGAAATCCACAGGTGTCTCGTACACCAATGTTTTCATATGCCCCCAGAAGAAGAAGTCCAGTGGATTAAGGTCTAAGAAGCGTGGAGGCCAAGCCACAGGTACACCGCGTCCAGTCCACAGCCTGGGATAAGTCGTATGTGTAGTCCTCCATTTCCTTCACGAATACGTCAATTCTCATGTGATGTTCGCACGGTAGTATCGCTGAACGGGTTCGGCTGCGTTTCTAAATGTTTGCTCCTCATCGTCTACACACGTGTTTAGCGCACCTGATTTGCATCTTGTGCTTTTCATGCACTAGTTGGAACTCCGTGTGCCTGCTGAACGCTTTTCCAACGTGCTCTTTTCTGGCACTAGGAGTGGAATGCAGCCCTAGATTCCATTGCAAATATTTTTCGTCTAGATATGTAGTATCACCCCTCTTGTTTTGTTGAAGGAGTTTAAAATCACCTTGTACAGTACCCATATACATAATAGATAAAGTGCGAGAAAAATTTACAACCTCTGGTCATGGCGATGTTTACCCTGTAAAGAAAATTAATAACACAAAATTTAAGATAACTGTGATGACGTGAGAAAAATTGGGAGATTTTAGGGTCGGAAACGCCATTTCTGGTCAGCGAAAGGGAGGATGGCGATGGGTCGGCCATGTTGTATGTGCCAGTGGAAGAAAAGAAAAAAGCAGAAAAATCATTTCCTCAGTGAATTCTGCCGAGAAGAGGGGCTCCACAAACGCGCGACCCTGGGATGTCACGGAAAGTTTTGCTGCGCGCTGGACATTGAGAGAAACCGCATGGCCCAGCCGCTCAGCATTCTTGCACGCCATTGGACGAGCAGTCTGCGGGCAAGAGAAAAGTTGGAATAGGCGCGAAAAGTTACAACGGATCTTTGAACGTGATGGAGTAAGAAGCTTCTTTTTCTCCGTGATAGCGGCGTGGAATATGGAAACCAGCCGTTAATAATGTTGTTCCACTGAGGTGGAGTAGCACTGTAGCTGAACCAACATGAGGGTTTGGTTATACGAATGATATTCTAATACCTGCGGGTTATTTAGGGACATAATATTCCGGCCGCGGTCTGACGTGATCAAAGTTCACTCTCCATCTGTGTTTCCTAAATGTGGTATGAGGAAAGAATGCCCACGGAAAAAACGTCCACGGAAAAATCGCCCACGGAAAAAACGCCCACGGAAAAATCGCCCGCGGAAAAAATGCTCACGGGAAAAATATGTGGTCGACTGATAAGTTTTTATGTCTGTTATAAACGGTGTTCGGATAACTGGTCACAGACTGCTGGCCAAAAAACCGTTAGGGGTCATATAAAAATTGTGGTTTCTTGGCCACCTCACCTACATAACGAAAATGTGTGTAGGAGAAACTGGCCACAAAAGTTAAAGGGTGTGTGTGTGGGGGTGGTAAGTATTATCGATTCTTGGCTTACCTTGAGAATTGAATTGGGAACTCCAAACAAATTTTGAGAAAACGTTCTATGTAAGCCAAGCGAGAATTACAGCGTAATTCATGCTATATTCGGAAAAGAACCCTAAGGTGGGATTTTTTAATAACGCTGCACTTTTACTTAGTTACTAAATATTTACATAACATGTCAAGTTTGCAATATTTTTCTTTTACTTAATTAATTCACAGGCGAAGATAAAAGTGTTGAAAAGGCTTAGGCCTATGGCCTATTATGGATTGAATGTATGGTGCATAAGTAGAAGCGCAATATTATTGACAATTAATACAGACATTTGACGTGGAATAGGAATAGCTGTGGTGCAGTGGAAGCATATGCGGCGCGTAACTGGAAGGCCCTGAGTTCGATTCCTGGTGGCGGCCACTGAGAATTTTTCCGTGACTCACTTATAAACGTGGAAAGAGCGATGACTTCTGTTTGATTATTGACAATACTTGTTATGTAAATTTTACGAATATGGGAATGACGGACTGAAAACTTTTAGAAGGGCCTAAACGTTAGTCCTAATATTATTTTCTGCCTGAGTAATACAGCAATATTAATAATTTGATGTGTTACGTAAACGTTATTAATATAACATCGTTAGAATAAAAACTGTTAAATAGGCCAAGGCCTAAGACTTATGACTTAAGGGCCGCGGGTGGCCTAGTGGGCAACGTTCGTGACTGCCACGGAAAGCACCTCGGGTTCGATCCCAGGCAGGTACGAACGCTCGATCCACTAAACATCCGCCGTACGTCGAATGGGCACGTTAAGCCGTCGGACACCGGGTACTGGCTCCCCGGTAATAAATAAGGGCGTCTTCCTTCCTCTTTCTACTTCGCTTCCGTGTCACTTTCCTACCGGGCACTCTAGCCCAAATCTCCTGGCTTCCTATTTCTAAGGGTTGTTTAAGACCTGGGGTCAGACACTCCCTTCCTAAAATCCTCTACATATAATCATGATCATGATCATTTTTTTGTTTGCGACTTAAGACTTAATATTTACTGCCTAAGTAAAAGCGCAATGCTATTGACTTGATTTGATACTCAAACATTATGAATATGAAGTCGGCGGATTAACAGCTGTTAAAAAGGCAAAGCCTGTGAATTAATTAAGTAAAAGAAAAATTTTACAAACATTTATGTAAATATTTAGTGCCTAAAAAAGCAGCGAACAAGCAGATACTAATCGAGCTAAATACTTTGCAGTGAGGGAAATGTATATTATACCAGTGAGAATGTGTGTTAGTGCTTATTTTTTCTTTAAATTCTGGAAGAAAAGAAGTGAGCCCGTAACGATGCAACTTGATACCGCCACAAGTTCACACTGACCGCTGGCCAACCAATAAATTTAGATGAAATGGGGTGGGGTCGCGTCGCTGGCAGGCCGTTTCCCTCTCCCAGCTGCAAAGTACAACTTTGACGAAAGGCAGATGTCTCTCCCCGTCACGCCACGGCTGTACGTAGCCACGGAGTAGCCCAGAACGAAACTTTTATACGGCCCCTTAAAATGTTTGTGGCCAGTTCTCCGCTTAGTCTTAGCTCCGAAAATCATGGAAATGTCTAAATTTCTTACTGAAAACGAAATATTAAAAAAATTAATTATGAACAATAGTTGCTGAAGTGCGGAATATAACCACACGAAATTTGTTTATGCAGAACAATTTTATGGCACTGAAATTGCAATGTGTCCAGTTCTCCAGAGGCCAGTTCTCTTTACCCACTACATGACAACACAACATGACACCACATTTTTTATTTTTTGGTCCCTACAAAATACACAACTTCTGCTGTGAGAATCGCAGTTCATTTTGGGTGTTTAAGTCGTAAGGAGTTGTTGATCCAAAGTGCATGTCGTTCGCAAATATAACAAACAGATGTCAGAACTACAGAGATATTGATGTATAGCAGTTGGCTTGAAGACAACGGTGAATCATTAGTATGTTTTTAAATAAATGTTGCATAAGACTACCACTGCTTTCAGGCCAACACCATACCACCTATACAGTCCATCAGTGCAATCTGAACTATCCTCTCGTATTTGTAAGGTTTGCAGAAAATATTTTACACATCAAATTACTAATATTGCGGTATTACTCAGGCAGAAAATAATATTAGTACTAACGTTTAGGCCCTTCTAAAAGTTTTCATTCCGTCATTCCCGTATTCGCGTTATGTAGGTGACGTGTCCAAGAAACCGCAATTTTTATATCACCCCTAACGGTTTTTTGGCCAGCAGTCTGTGACCAGTTGTCCGAACACCGTTTATAATAGATATAAAAACGGTGATTTTTCCATGGGAGTTTTTTCCGTGGGCGTTTTTTCCGTGGGCATTCTTTCATACAATCCTAAATGTTGTGTGACCTGTGTATCTCAACAGGAACTCTGACATTGTATCTCATCCAGAACTGTGCGCTGAATCCGCTCAAAAGTATGGAGTCAACAACACGAAAGATGTACTAATATTTGAATATTCTCATGCAAGCCAGAGAATGTAAATAAAACAGTGTACAGATTGTAATTGTTTAGCAGCTCTGTATCACATCACTCACAGATTTTTCACCATGCCTCGGACGAGCGGCTAAGTAAGGTAAGGTGACCGGTTCATGTAAGTGAAAGGAATTGGTCTGGTGGCAGCTACAAAGAAATGTGTCGTAGAAAGGAAAAGTCATCTATTCACACACTATCCTCTTACGTATAAAAAAATATTACGTAACGTGCAATACTTCCTTGCACTGCAAACGACGGACACCCGACCAACAAACAAACAAAAACACCACAATAACTAAAACAGTTTGGACGGTACAAAAAAAATAAGACCATCTTTGGAATCAGCGCCTCTGAACGGTATAAAAAAACATTAAAAAATCTACATGAGCAATTTTTGTGTTACACACTGTATAATAGTTTATGATAATATATAATCTGATAGTGAATAAGCCTGTGTCCCTTTAATATAATCATGGAAGTCGATGCTAAAATTTAGAGACGCAGAAAATGCTTAAAAGTCGTTCGAAGAAGTAAATTAAGGTTTCTTTTGTATGTAAGAGAGAATGGGGAAAATGTGCAGCAGTTTATGTGTCATAGCTAACCCGGTGTATGATAAATGCAAAATTTCCCCATCTCATCATTAATTCAAAACGAGACAAAAAAAAATAAAGAGGGGAATCTTTCTGTCTATGGATTTCATCATTAGTTGCTCACAATGATATCTGTAGGGGATCAGCGTCTGATGCACAGTTTCCCAACTGAGGAGACCACCATTAGCGTACGTGGAGATATCCGCCTCCATCATGCACCCTACGCACTTTACTTGCCTCTATTCTTTTCTATCTGTTTTGCTCCGCTCTGTTTCCAAAGCCCAATCTTTCATCGTCACCAATGCTTTGGCTTTTGTAATATCACTGCCTCTATTTTAACTCCCCTGGAAGTTACTTCCTTCGCATTGTACGAATAAAAATGAAAGAAGAAACTCTTACACCTTTTCCCTGCAGAGCAGGAGTTCAAACTGTGAGCGAATAAACCCGTGCCGGTTCTACCTTATTATTCCGAAATTACGGCTTGTCGAGGTATTTAGGATGAATTGACATGGCGGCGAGCAAAGAATATGCGAAAGGAAAAAAGAAGGAAAAGAAAAACCATGAAGTGCTGCCGTTAAAACACCTGTTCACTAAACGAACTTCCTTCGCAATTCAGTTTTTATTCCGTTTTATTTTTCGAGTGCTTTCTCCCCAGCTTTTAACCACGCCGTTACGTACTCTCTTGATGTGCCATTTGAAGCGAACCTTTCCGAACTCATGAATTATGAATCTCCCTCCGCTTTGCATAAATGTTCCTTCACTTCGCTGCTTGTTTCTTTCTCGCCTAACCTGTGGAAGAACTTAAGAAAATATCTTCATAAGTTTCTCGCATCTCCAGCTTGATTTTTTATTTATAAATAAACCTTACGCACACGTGGGATTTTGAAAGATTTTCTCAGGTAAGAGAACAGAAGCTCTTTCGTAGGAAGATCAAAAGTTTTTTTTTTTTCCGTATGTTTTTGCGATTAATTTCTCGAACATATTTACAATAGCAATACAATTTAGAAGACTTTTCATTACCGACCTCAATAATACACGAATCACGTAAACTCGACATTAATAAGATAAACAAGAGCTAATTAGTTTACACTATGCAGTAACTTTATTAAAGGAATAAAGTATTTCTAAGACTTCTTTCACACATTTGTTTATTAAGATCGATTTTTCAGTTTGTTGAAGGAAATGTTCCTCGCCAAAAACAACTTCGTAGAAGACTATTAAAGTAATGGCTCTTTTTTCTAAAAATGACAAAGCGTTTTTTAAGATTTCATATGTCTTCCTATGCTCCAAAAATTGTATGTAATCAGTATTTTTACAGAACATTTTTAAAGATACAATATAGCTTTCGTGCACTTGAGATTAATTCAAACAAAAATGTTTTGAAAACGTGTCACAAGTATTTGCTAAATGAATTATTTTCCACAAAAATACACCTTGTCGAAATCTGCGCTGAAAAAATTATTGAAGCTACTTATCACCTTATTTCACATCATTAATATTAAAAGTTACATATCTCTATTATTTCACATCATTTCATATGAAAAATTTATTACACAGGATGACATTCGACAAGAAATGTCCCATGAAATACCACGTTATGAAATACATGCTGGAAAGTAAAATAGTGTAAGAAATTACTGCAAATAGGAAGTAAACGGTGATTAACCCTATTTAATAACGAAGAAATGTATACCCGCTGTGCTCCAGGGTGTTTCATTAGGTTCTACTCAAAATAATCTGTCATAATTCGCAAAGCACTCTACTTAGAAATATGACATGTACTTTACAACGTACTTTAGTTCATGGGAATGTAGCACCATTCACAATAAATGCTGGAAATGTTCTCCACCGACATTCAAACACACTCGAACGCGAAGCTACATATTATCGAAGATCCCCAGTAGCATGCCTTCATCAATAGTGTGGATTGGTGCACTGATGTTGCTTTCTAAGTTTTCTAAAGTCCGAAGCTTATTGCTGTAAACCATGCTTTGTCAGTGAACCACGTGAAATCAAAATGTTCGGAATTGTGAGTAAAATATCACAAAACCAGTGAAAATCGGATACGCTTTTCAAGATCCGGTTCTTGCAACTCTTGCACAGCTGTCATATAGTACGGATGAAGCAATGCTTTATTCGCATCTCTTTGGCAGGTGGAAACAGAACATCCAGTTTCTTGTGACAAACAGCGTAGAGACTTCTTCGGTGATGTCAGCGGTCTGTGCTTCACCTCTTCGATTTTTTCTTCCGCTAAAGGAAGACGTCCGCCACTGCATTGGTTCTAAACACTGCCTTTGGTTTCAAACTTCTTCGCTAACCTGGAAATGTAATGTTTGTCTGGTGCTTTTCTTCCCCCAAACTTCTCAAGGAATTCACTCTGTGTTACCTTTTTAAACTTATCGAATAACTTTCCACAATAAACTCCCGCTCCGCAATGATATACACAGTAATCCTGAACGACGTTCAACGACACTATAAAACACGCAGATTGCTACCCTACAGAATTACATATTGCTAGTTTAAAGACGTTCCGCATTGCTCGTAGAACGCAAAAATTATTAATAACGAGGAATTGTACAGCAACTATACTTAAAATAGTATAACTATACTAGCTATCGAAATCTACTGGCGTAAATATAAATCAAAGTTTCCAGACTTTTGCTCCAAAACTAGACGGCTTTTTCATGGAAAGTAAACAGCAAATATCTGCTTGATTTACCTATCCCTGACTTTATCTAATTGTTCTAACAATGCTTTTCGATAATAATGATCATGAAAGAAATACGGGATTACGCCATATAATACAAATTTTGAAGATGACAATCCGAATTTTGGCGTAAATGTGACAAGGATGGTAAGTCAGATAATGACGATGAAAATTTTCCAGGACGATGAAATTTTTCAAGTTTTCAGATATTATCTGACTTACCATCCTTGTCACATTTACGCCAAAAATCGGATTGTCATCTTCAAAATTTGATAATAATGATATTCGATTTAAGTATCTTGGTAAGCAACGCATATACATCCAAACACCTTCTACACAAATATTACTTAACTCAAACAGAAAAAATCAGTTTGAAAAATAAGCAATTTGATCGATGTTGTTTACTTATAACAACTTAAACCATTTATGCTACGCACCAATTCTCAATAAAAAAATTACTACTCTCAGACTTGAGCAAACATTATATATTACACATTAGGTGAGCAAATACTGTGAGATCAAGGGGATACTGACGAGTTTGTGGTGTTTAAGCTCATTAATTCTCATTAAACGCCTTAAACATAACTTCTCACTTAAACTTAAATGGTGCAAGAACTCTTATATAATAAAATAGAAACGAACTGAAATAAGGACTAGCAGTGACTTGTCATCAATCACGTTTTTTTATTCTATTTTGTAACAGGAGGTGAACTTGCAGCGCTGTTGTTTGAAGAACGCTTGTATTAGACACTGTGATTTTAACTTGCACAACACACAAACTCACTAAAAATTATTGAAGGACACTAATTTTAATCACTGAAGAAGACTTTACACAAAGTGTAATAAAACTTATTTTCACAAATATCATCGACCGCGCGCGGTGGACTGTGGTCTGAGGGCTGGCTTCTGACCATCAGTGTGAGAAGGTTCCCTGGAACCAGTGGCCTTGAATTAGGGATGGGAGACTGGTTATAATCCATAGAGTTGCTCATGGTTGTCGTGAAGTCTCGAATGATAACATAATATTTTTGCTCGTTATAAACTGACTAACTACAATTGATAAATAATAGAATAACGTCATAGCACTCAAATAATAGCGTGATAACATCTGATCACCTCTCGCACTAATACACAGCCTTCTCTGATTTTGATTTCTGACTGACTGCTAATGTTTCCACATAAAGAAAACTTTGGAATCCAAACGTGATGTTAATGTCCGAAAATCTAATCGAGACGTAAACAAAATTTACTTAAGAGATAACAATAAAAACGTAAAACACAAATAGATTATACACGCCACAAGATTTATTAGGGCAGAGGGAGCTTAACGACCACCGTGAGCAACTCGATGGGCTATAAACTGTCGGCCGTCGCTAATTTAGAGCACTGGTTCAAGGGAAAGGATAGAGCCAGTGCCGTACGACGTACTCACTGGGATTGGAACCCGAACCATTCTCAGACAAATGGTCAGAAACCAGCTCTTAGACCAGTGGAGGGGACCTTGCGGCCTTCTAGGACATTAAGTGCGGCCTTTTGAGGGAATCATTATTTTGCCGAAAAAATCCTTTTATTTTTATTACGATTTTGTTCGTATTTTGTTATTTTTACTTTAATCTTAAAAGGACAGTATTTGAAATACCAAAGAGTAAAAGGAAATTCAACGAAATAATGCTCACCGATTGACGGTCAAAATTAAAGCATTATTTCTTGAAAAGCAAAATTTTGGATGAACATGTTCCCCAGTTAGCAAAGTCATCCATGATCAGAAGGATTCATACGAATCATTTGAAGAATACGCAGCTGTTATAGACTACTTGTTAGTTGGTTAATACAATGAAAGGTTCAGTGAATCGGCATCACCCTCAAATTAGCTTTTCAACCTCAAGTAGCTGATGACTCCTTGGCTCCTAAAGAACTACAAATAGAACCGATTGAGCTTTCAGAAGAGGATATGTAAAAGTCCTTATCTGCCGCTAAGACAAATCGAATTGAAATATGGAAAATGCAATAGAATACCCACGCCTTCGGCAACATGCGCGAAAAATGCTTTCTTGATTTTCAACTACTTATTGCTGTGAATCTACATTCTTTTACCTAACCCAAATCAAGCAGCCGTTAAGGTCACAAATGACAGATACCTGTCATTTCAAACTGCTGATCTTTATGTTGCAGCCAAATATTCAAATACCTTCCAAAAATAAAAAAAATAAAAATGCAGTCACAACGAAATCATTAACAGGCTAGTTGACTTTAGAATTAACATTTATTTTTCATTTTTTGACGTTAGTTAGTATATAGTAGTTAGATTTTTATAAAATAATATACACTTTGAAGTATATCTAATTGAAGTTTCTTGAATGTGGCCTTATTAGATTACATCTAACTGAATGCGATCTTCAAACATCAAATGGGCCGCCCCGGTGGCGGAGTGGTCTAAGCGATGGCCTCTGATCATTCGTCCGTAAGGGGTCCGGTTTCGAATCCCTGTCAGGCATGGATGTTGTGTTTGTCTTACGGCACTGGCTCTCTCCCTTCCCTGGAACCAGTGACCCTAAATTAGGGACGGGCGACTGCTTATAGCCCATTGAGTTGCTCACGGTGGTCGTTAAACCTCCGATCAAAAAAAAAAAAAAAAAAAAAAAAAACATCAAATGGTTCCCCACCTCTGTCTTAGACCAACGCGACAAGTTAGCGGGGACGTCACAAGTTCACTGACGTCAGATGTACAACAGGACTTGCACTAACAACCGCAAAAGGCAGGAGCGGTGCATGATTTGCCGTGGACTAGATACAAAATCATTAATGAGGACGCCTTCCCCACGCTAAAAAAGTATTGAAATCTTTAAATATATAGATCAAAATCTTTACATCTACAATCGCAAGTTGTATATATATTCTGCTTATCGGCTAATTATGAGCCAATATAATCACCTAATATTTTATGATTGCGTAATTTTTGCCACCCTGGAGACCCAGTAATATATACGCTCGCTTCTAACCATTCTTCTGAGATGGATTCAGGTTTGAATCCTGGTGAGGCATGGATGTATCGGTTGTCTTACGGCACTGGCTTTCTTTCTTCCTTAAAACTAGTGCCCTAAGTTAAGGTTTTGTGTCTGCTTACAGCTCATCGAGTTGCTCATGGTGGTCGTTAAACCCGAACCAAAAAAACACGGGTAATTTTTATTTTATTTTATAGATAGCATAATTGTTATTATTGACCAAAAAGAACTTTACACGAATAATCCCTTTCCCAAGTGTTTTATTGCCCCAGTTTCACTGATTGTTTGTCAAAGTTCGTATTTCCGTCGTTCAACCATTTCATAGTTTCATTATAGTTCTGGACACTTCTCTAAGTTTTCACTAATTTGATTTAAAACTTGCGCAACTGTTTTTCTCCCTATATTTCTTTTCTACTTTCCTTCCCTTTCATTTGCAGTTCTTCCTTTGTTTTCCAACTTATGCAAAGTGGTAACACACATAGGTTTGACTTGGCCTTTAAGACGTACACTGTAATTCAACTTTCGTTTTTAGAGTGTTCCTCTATGTAAATTTTGAGTTCATTCTTTTAAGCGTTTCAACTTTAAAGCTATATTTGCCTCACTCAATTAGTTTTTTGTGGCACCATTTTTGAGGTGAAGAGTAAATGACGTGTACTAGTTTGACAAGCTAATAACAAGCAAAAGTGTGGTGTGCTGCTGTTGAAGCTGTCTTAAATTTTAAGCAGTCTTCTTCATTAAGTTACAGTCTGTCAAATTAAGTAGCGTTAACATAAGCATACCGGACAAAAAGTCAGTCAGACTTAACAGAAATGACAGTAGAAAGTTACCGGTTGCACAGAGGGCGCCGTGGTAGGATTGTTGGGAGATAAATAACTCTGATGTGGCCTACAGGATCATTTCTATCTCGTGCAGTGGTAAAGAGCAACGTGTGTGCTGAATTTAGTCTTCAATATGGGAAGTAAGGCAGACGTTACTGAGTGGCAAAAAGGAGCCATCGTGTTTTGCTATGCAAATGGGCACAAAGTGAGTGAAGTCGCAAAATTTGTTGGTGTGTAGAAGCGTACTGTCCAGCGGGTCTTCAAACAGTCGTGTAGATCGCAGTCAACTGAAAATAGGCGGCGTAACTGTGGCCGGAAAAAGATTCTCACCAACAGGGACCGCCGCCGTGTTTCACGCCTAGTAACTGCAAATCGGTTTCAAAGCAGGCAACAATTGCTCTAAACAGTCAATGAAAGTCCACTCCAACCAGTTTCCTAAAGGACACTGCAACGAGGGCTGCAAATCGGTTTCAAAGCAGGCAACAACTGCTCTAAACAGTCAATGAAAGTCCACTCCAACCAGTTTCCGAAAGGACACTGCAACGAGGGCTGCAAATCGGTTTCAAAGCAGGCAACAATTGCTCTAAACAGTCAATGAAAGTCCACTCCAACCAGTTTCCGAAAGGACACTGCAACGAGGGCTGCAAATCGGTTTCAAAGCAGGCAACAATTGCTCTAAACAGTCAATGAAAGTCCACTCCAACCAGTTTCCGAAAGGACACTGCAACGAGGGCTGCAAATCGGTTTCAAAGCAGGCAACAATTGCTCTAAACAGTCAATGAAAGTCCACTCCAACCAGTTTCCGAAAGGACACTGCAACGAGGGCTGCAAATCGGTTTCAAAGCAGGCAACAATTGCTCTAAACAGTCAATGAAAGTCCACTCCAACCAGTTTCCGAAAGGACACTGCAACGAGGGCTGCAAATCGGTTTCAAAGCAGGCAACAATTGCTCTAAACAGTCAATGAAAGTCCACTCCAACCAGTTTCCGAAAGGACACTGCAACGAGGGCTGCAAATCGGTTTCAAAGCAGGCAACAATTGCTCTAAACAGTCAATGAAAGTCCACTCCAACCAGTTTCCGAAAGGACACTGCAACGAGGGCTGCAAATCGGTTTCAAAGCAGGCAACAATTGCTCTAAACAGTCAATGAAAGTCCACTCCAACCAGTTTCCGAAAGGACACTGCAACGAGGGCTGCAAATCGGTTTCAAAGCAGGCAACAATTGCTCTAAACAGTCAATGAAAGTCCACTCCAACCAGTTTCCGAAAGGACACTGCAACGAGGGCTGCAAATCGGTTTCAAAGCAGGCAACAATTGCTCTAAACAGTCAATGAAAGTCCACTCCAACCAGTGTCCGAAAGGACACTGGTTGATGTCTATTGCATCCAGTGTCCGAAAGGACACTGCATGCGATAGACATCTGGAGCAGATTACCAGGGAAGAGGCCTCTTTTAACAGCAGGTCACGAAGCCGCACGTTATCAATGGTCTCAGAGGAATCAAAACTTTACTGTGGAGGATTGGAAACGAGTAATCTGGTCTGATGAGTCTCGTGTTTGTTTGAACTCCAATAATGGGAGGTGACGTGTGCATCGGAGGCACAATGAAGCCTTTAATCCTGATTGTGTCGAAGGTGTTGTTCAAGTTGGAGGGCGTTCTATGATGTTTCGGGGATGTTCTTCGTACCACGAAATGTGCCCTCTCGTTGAAGTGACGATTAATTTCAACCAGCATACGTTCCTCCGCATTCTGAATGACGACGTATTGCCCTTTGCTCTACATCTCCACGAGCAGCATCACTTTGCCACTCCTGTCTTCCAAGACGACAATTGACGTGTGCACAGGGCTAAAACTGTGTCTGAGTGGCACAACAGACAATCAACAATACTGTCTCACCTCGACTGGCCCGCCAAATCCCCAGATTTAAATCCTATTCAAAACCTGGGAGATCATTTGGAACAGAAGGTGAAACGCCAGAATAGTTACCCACGTATTCTGGCAGAACTTCGGGACCAATTGACGCACGAGTGGTTGGAAATCGATGTTCAATACATCCACAACCTCGTGGAGTCTCTACCACCGGATTCATCAAGGCAAGAGGCGCGTTACCCGTTAGGTAAGTTCTCACAGGGATTGGCTATTTTTTTGCCCGGTGTGCTTATATTTCGTGTTAGTATTTTAATTACTAACTCACGGCTGTTAGATTAAGTTACTGTTGCTACTGAAGAGTAGTTGTAGTTCTTCATTACTGAAGTGTCTACGGAGTATTGGCTGAATAAAAGACAAACTGTAAGTAACTATTTGTTCGAGTCACTCAAGCTATCCAATGTTGTGCTAAGAGTAAAAAACTCCACGTAGTGTTCCCTAAGTTGCATATACACGTTTAAACATTGAGGAATATTGCAACATTGCAACTTTCTTCCCAACACGTTTTTCCGTTTAAGAATATGTATTGGCAAAATTTCACAATCTTACGAAGATTTTTTTGTGCGGTATAGTTTTTCTTTTAACAAACAATTTAACTTGCATTTTAATTCTCTTCAAAACTATGCAGCTCTTCGAAACCAATTTTTGTTCTAATTTGTTCTCTTAGGAATCGAATTCTTCTTTGATAATTGTACATCATGTGGATACATTCCCAAATCTATATCATTCGATTTTTTTCATTTTGTGCACTCTGTTTTGTGTTACACATCACGGACGCATGCACACAATGTGTTTACTGCTTACAGTGTAATTCAATTGTTAAAGCTGTTATTTCTGGAATTTGTCACTTGTTTCTCGTTCCTACTATTATTTCTCTATGTTTTCGTTGAGATAAATGCTGTCGTTTTTTTTTCTTTTCTTTACTTCATTAATTTACCGTATATTATATAGAACTAATTTTTAGAATCTATGTTAGAGTTTGGTTGACAGTCTCAGAAAAAGATGACAAAAATGCTTCAGTTTCTGAAGTGTGTTGCTTTCTCGGCGAATTCTTAATTAAGATGTTTTGACTTCATCGTTGTTTGTTTAGATAATGCCTACTGCAATGGCGTGATATAAGAAACTGATAATGCAAAGGAAAATTGCCCGCAAAATTACGTGCAAACAGTGTGCTTTCATGTAAGCAGCTACCATGATTGAAAAAACAACAACCTTCGATTAAAAAGATACATTAACAAAGGAACAGTAAATCTGTAGATTTTCGTTATAGTTGCTTTCCTTAAATACGGGCTCGTATACCTCATTTACATAAATAAACCGCAATTTGTTTTTGCAGCAGATTTAACGAATGGCTCGAGCAGAATAGGGCAAAGATCAAGTACAGCTTAGGTTCTCCGCTAAATGCTTCGGAATGATTTATTAGTTTAAACATAATGTGCAGTCTAGGTGTATGGGATTTGCAATTCCAAAATTCCTACGTGCCGATGTGGTAGATATAAAAATTAGATCTGGAAATCTTCGCAGTAAGCGTTTATCATTATAAACAATTTTATGTGCAAAATTTGAGCTTGGAGCTCATTATCAATCACAACGTACGAATAACAATCTTGCTTTCAGGGAAGTTAGTAGTGATGTCAGGGAAGTTAGTAATGATGCTAGGTGTAAGTGAGAACGCTGTTCTCAGCTCGTTTTAACAAATTGACACGTTGTTTACTTTTCTGATAAGTGTACGGTTCTGCCGTTATTTGGACTTCCGTTATCTAAAATGATGATGAATCTAAAATGATGATGATGTTTTGTTACCTCGTTTAGTCATTTTCAGTGTTTTGCATTTTGTACACATATTTGACTTCTGAGACATTAATCATCACTGGAAACACAAAAAAACAATCTGGCTGGTAAAACCGCATTCAAAATGAAATTATGGTTTATGAGAAACCATTGTACGCAGTCTTTGGTAATATACATTACATTCTTTATAAATGGCAAAAACAAAAATAATCTTGTTTTCATACGAGATAGGTTTCGTTTCCTATTATAGTTTTGGTTGTGCATTAACCATGAAAGAGATAAGGAGGCTATTTATGGAAGATATGTGCAGAAGGCTTTTGAAGACAAGCTTTTGCAATTTGTTGTATTTGGCGGTCCACCCCGGGTCAAAACTACGGTTTCTCGGATATTCTGGGAGCTCCGATGAATCGAGAATATACGGATAATTTTTCTCGCAGTATTTGTTTCACCCTATTACTTCACAGTAATTTAATCAGTTTAAGCGCTGTCACCGTTTCATTTTGGTTTTTGCCTTACTTACTTACATCTGTGAGTAACGGTGCTTCATTAAGTTTTTTAACCCTCTGGCCGGCTCACGAAATCTGAACGAGCCGCTTCGGAAACACCATATAGTTTAGCATCATCATCCGTTTCAAGGAAGGCTGTCATTTCCCGAATGCCATACACTACTACTACCACTATTACTTTCCATGCCTACTGGAACATAAAGCTGAAACGCTGGCTTTCGATCTGCCACTGTCCCTTGTAACCGCTCTTGCTTCTGCCCAGCTCGTTCATTCAGCCTCATTCGTTTCGAATTCCGTCATTCTTCTGCATGTTAATTTTGGGTAACCTCTAGAGCATCTCCCTTCTGGTGCCCAAGTCAATGCTACTTGGGGAATTCTGTTTGTCCCCATGCGCAAAACATGACTGGTAGTGCAATACAGTAGATTCTAGTTAACCAAATTAAGCGACTGCCCCAATTATGCGAAGCTTTATCTCAAAGACCTAATTCGGGATGTTTTTAAAGAATTGTTCAAAATAAACGGCTACTCCGGCTAACCGATGGCCCAATTAAATAGAATCTACTTTAGTCAGTTTCCGTCAGCAGATATGAACCGCTCTTGCAGTGTGAAACTGTCACCCGTTTCTACGGTTGGTTGCTCTGTACGACCCTGAATCGAGATTTGGTAATTTGCGTAAACCTGAATCACATATCTTTTTTCGAGAGGAATCCGCTCATCCGAGATTGATTTTACCATTCATTCAGTGCAGAATTCATATGTAAAAAATTTTACAAATTACATTGTATGTAGGCTAGCAAAGCAATTTCCAACGCAAAACATGCACTGTTTTCTGATATAAGTGAAACTTAAGGAAATAATATTGTAGAAATAATTTTGTACTTTCTGACTACAATTTCGAAATACATTTAAGCTATATTATCTTTTACTTAACATTTACCATATACTAGAAAAATATAGTACATACTTTTGTGTTTTAATAATTGATACGCCACTTACTAGAATGGTATCGTACAGCTTTTAAAATACAACAACTTAGTAAAATCATGCAATGCATTGATTATAATACGCTTTCCAACATACCAGAAATCATTACTCAAGTTATCACTCAAGTTATGAGAATAATGGCTGTGGAATAAATCTTGGTCCTGTGCACTGACCTTTGATTCCATTTGATGATATTCAACAGAACCGGTTTAGTATACCTCCAAAATAACATGATAAAGTTTTGTCGCAATCGAAGCATTTTTACGTAAGTTATGTTGCATAAGGGCTATGGAATAGATCCTGCTCCTGTGTCCTAACCTTTGACCCCATTTCGCCCATTTTCAAAGGAATTCGTCCCCAGGTAAGACCCTACAACATACTAACATTTCATCCAAATCGAAGCATTTTTACGTACGTTATGACGCATAATGGCGATGGAAGTGATTCCGCTTCTATGACCTGACCTTTGACCCCATTTCGCCCATTTTCAATAAGGTTTGCCGCCAAGTGGTCTTCTACCACATACTAAAATTTTATCGAAATAGAACCTTTTTTACGTTAGTTTTGACGCATAACAGCAGTGGAATGGATCCCGCTCCTATGTACTGACCTTTGACCCCATTTCGTTCACTTTACATAGGGTACTTTCCCAGGTGATCCCCTACCAGATACTAAAATTTCATCGAAATCGAAAGATTTTTACGCCAGTTATCGTGCGGACGACCATACGCACAAAACGCGTGACGTAATGAGGCAGATGAGAATCGCGACCATCTGCTAGCAAGATATGACGTCATAAAACTTTAACAAGATCCACACACAACGCGTGACGTAATGAGACAGATGGCGTGACCGCGTGCCAACGTTCTCAATCGCGGTGAGATTGTGACGTCATAAGATTTCTAAGCATTGGTAACATTAATGGAATAATGGAATAACGCCATCACTAAAAACGTTATAATTCGGGGTGGTTATTTAACCAACTGAACGAATTCTCCTAAAGTCGAGATCAAGCTAAATCAATTTCTAGTACCAGAAAACGGTAGGTTAACGACTTTCATCAAAATTCTTAGAGCTGTTTTCAAAATAAAATGTACATACATACATACATACAAGAATTGCTACTTTAAGGTGGACGTCAAGTAATTTTGCTTCCTATACTTCCAATGGAAAAACTTCTGTACACATTTTCTTCACAATTAATGCGTTCCCAAGGATGAAAATTTGAACATCGATTAAAATATCTTCATTTTATAACTTGCAATACTTAATATTTTCTAAAACATAACCGTATTTACGCAATCCAACATTTTTTTGACCACTGACGTCATCAAAGTACAGGTCGCGCCATCTTTTCTCTGGTTTCAGCACAACCAAAGGAAAAGTTATTTATTTTTAATATGATTATTGTTGTTTTAGAACATATTAAGATTTCCAAGTTATAATATGAAGTTATTTTAATCGATGTTCAAATTTTCATCCTTGGGAACACATTAATTGTGAAGGAAAATGTGTACAAAACTTTTTCCATTGGAAGTATACGAAGCAAAATTACTTGACGTCCACCTTAATAATATGGGATAAAGGCAATGGAAAGGATCGCAATCCTATGTCCTGAACTTTGACCACATTTCGTCCATTTTCAATAGGGTTCGTCCCCAGGTGGTCCCCTACTGCATACTGAAATTTCATCGAAATCGAACTATTTTTACGCAAGTTATGACGCATAAGGGCAATGGAATGCATCCCGATCTTATGTCCTGACCTTTGATTCCACTTCACCCATTTTAAATAGAGTTCGTCCCTAGGTGGTCCCCTACCACATAGTAAAGTTTCATCGAAATCGAACCATATTTACGCAAGTTATGGCGCATAAGGGCAATAGAATGATTCCGCTCGTACGTCGTGACCTTTGACCCCATTCGTCCCATTTTCAATAGGGTTCGTCCCTTGGTGGTCCCCTACCACATACTAAAATTTCATCGAAATCGAACCATTTTTACGCCAGTTATCGTGCGGACGGACGGACGAAGCTGGAGCATATACGCTTCTTCAACCTACGGTTGGAAAACGTAAAAAAAGAAACAAAACAACTACATAAATTTATAAACGTCTTGGGTACTACGTAATAGTTTGCAATAATTGCTGGAACTAAATATGCCATGCTAGGGGGCGTGTTCAATAGGTAATGCCTTAGCGCAAGTATCTCGCGCATGACTTGTTGCCTAGCAACCAGTCAGATGGCAAACAATTCTTTGTTCCATCAGCTTCATTTTACTGCGTAATAAAACTCCGTACATCCAGTTGTTCGTATTTAATTGTGTTTTTCTTTTTCAATTGTGTCGACGGGTGTCAAACAACAACTATTTATACATTTTTTAACTCATGAAATGTACATTCCAAAGAAATTCATGGTAGATTAGTCGAAATTTATGGTTCTGGAACTTTGGACATCAGCAGTGTTTGTCGCTGGATAAGAAAATTAAAGGCCAGTGGAGGAATGTTGCCCGCAAAGGAAGAGCCACGGAGTGGTAGGCCCGTAATTGCAACTCGCGAATTGAACAGGCAAATTGTCGATGCGCTAATCAGGAAAATTTGTAGAATAACTCAGATAACCATAGCAGATAAGCTGAACATTAGTTTAGGTAGTGTCAATGATATTGTTAACGTTTTACGATACAACAAAGTGTGCGTTCGTTGGGTACCGAGTCGCTTAACGACTGAAATGAAGAAATCAGAATTAGAAACATGCCAAAGATTGCTTGCTAGCTATGAAAAGCATGGAAGTGGTTTTATCCAAAGCATTGCGACTGGTGATGAGAGTTTGTTCACCATTATGACCCAGAAATGAAAAATAAATCGCTGGAACATACTGGCACCCATCTTCTCTTAGAACGAAAAAATTCCAAACTCAAATTTCTGCCAGTAAGTGTAAGCTCACTGTGTTCTAGGACTGCAGAGGTATTATTCATCAAGAGTGGATGGTCAAAGGAACGAATACTAACTCTGAGAGCTATTTGCATGGCTTAAATCAGAGAAAAAAGTACGAAACATGGATAGCAAAGTACTTTTGAGGGATTTTGCTGTTTCAAGGAGATCATATATATAATAAATTAAGGACAAACAAGTTAGTAAAATCATGTAATGCATTGATTATGATACTCTTTCCAACATAGCAGAAATAATTACTCAAGTTATGAGGATAATGGTCGTGGAATAAATCTCGCTTCTGTGCCCTGACCTTTGACTCCATTTCGATTATATTCCACAGAACCGGTTGACTATACCACCGTAACAACATATTAAAGTTTTGTCGCAATAGAAGTAATTTTAGTCAAGTTATGAGGGTGATAGCTGTAGAATAAATCTCACTCCTGTGCCCTGGCCTTTGACCCTATTTCGATTATATTGAATAGAATTGGTTCAGTATGCCTCCGGAACAACATTCTAAGGTTTTGTCAGAATAGAAGCATTTTTAGTCACGTTATAAGGAAAATGGCTGTGGAATAAATCTCGTTCCTATGTCCTGGCCTTTGACCCCATTTCGATTATATTAAACAGAACCGGTTCAATACATCTCCGAAAGAACATAATGAAGTTTTGTCGCAATCCAAGCATGTTTACTTAAGTTATGACTCATAAGGGTGATGGAATGGATCCCGCTTCTATGTCCTGACCTTTGATCTCATTTCGCCCAGTTTCAATAGGGTTCGTTCCCAGGTTGTTTCCTACCACATACTAAATTTTCATCAAAATCGTACCATTTTTACGCGAGTTATCGTGCGGACGGGCAAACTGGAGCATAAACGCTTTTTCAGCCTACGGTTGGAAAGCGTAAATAAACCGAGTGCATGGGGGCAAAAGCCAATGGTTCTCCAACACGACAACGCCAAACCCCAGATCAGAGCTTTCACTTCAGAGGCCACAGAGAAAAACGGGTTTGAAGTTCTTTAACACCCTATCTACATCCCAGATTTGGCACCGTCCGACTTCTGGTTGGTTTTTGCACTGAAGAGACATCAGAAAAGAATTCAATTCACCTGTGACGTAGCAGCTTGAATCACAGCTGAACTGATTCAGTTCAGCTGTGATTCAAGCTGCTACGAGGAAATGGTTCCCAAAACAACCTAAATATTTTACAGAGACGGGTTGAAAAACTTGTTACAGTTGCCGTATCTATACTGTGCGGGGAACTATGGAGAAAATATAATATGTGAATTAAAGTATAAATTCTGAGCTTTGCTCTTGGTTTGTTTCTACTTGATACCTTGCCGCTAGGCTTGTTTAAAAATGTGGAGGTGTTTCTTTCTGAACACCCTCTGTAAAAGGGCACAATTCTATTATATGTATGTATTGTTGTGACAGTGGACGTGTCAGTATCCTGCGTTAATAACCGAAATGACTTTTCATTCATTACATGTAGGACTTACAATAAATCTCTTAAAAATGGAAATATGAAAATATGGGGAGAATATAGCTAAGCCCCCTTACTCTACTCGAAGCACTACCCATGGACCTTTTACCAGGTTTTTCATCTAAACAGGCAATCTCCCTTAGAGGATATTTCCGAAGTATATTCAGTTTAATAAAATTAAGTTACGCGAAACTTGCTCCTTTTATACGGAATAATGCTGAGTTAAACTCAGCATTATTCCGTATGAAAGGAGAAACAGGAAAAACAGGTACTGTCTAGATACAAAATAAAATATCACAAATTGACCCACACCTACACATAAGCAACTTTCTTTGGAAATAATTTAAATTAAGGCGATCAGGTAAACAAACGTTTGGGCACCAAATAGGCATTATGGCTTGCTTGCTTCCACGCGCTTAAAATTTTCACTTCTTGGGTAGGAACGCGCTAGGCATGGTCAATCTGTTAATCTCATGACAACGCCGCCCCGGTGGCGCAGTGGTCTAAGCGATGGCCTCCATGCCTCACCGGGATCCATGCCTCACCGGGATCCATGCCTCACCGGGATTCTAACCCGAACGGGGTCCGGGTTAGAATCCCGGTGAGGCATGGATGTTGTGTTTGTTATACGGCACTGGCTCTCTCCCTTCCCTGGAACCAGTGACCCTAAATTAGGGACGGGCGACTGCTTATAGCCCATTGAGTTGCTCACGGTGGTCGTTAAACCTTCAATCATAAAAAAAAAAAAATCTCATGACAACAACAACAAATCCATGGGGCGATTGGCCTACTTCCCATTGCTTCAGTTCCTATATGTCTAATTTTAGGTTTCGTATAATACCCATTTGCCTAATGCTATAATTTGCCCAATAGTATGTTTTGTTATGTTTTTCTGTTTCAGGTTTGACGACTCCTGGAGGCTACAAAGGAGCTTCTAGTCCCTAATTTCGGGCAACAGGTTTTAAGGAAGGGAAACAGCCAGCACCGCAGTACAAAAGTGACGCCGATGTGTCTTCCAGGACTCGATCCCAGACCCAACTTCGAGAATCTGGATTCAAGTCTTGGAAGACACATAAAAGTCCGTGCAGCTGACCAGTCAGCCATAGGGACAGTAGGTACGCTTTGTGAAATACGTATTAGTCCAAATCTACGATCCGTGCGGTGATAAAAAATATGCGACTGCTTGAATGTTACGCGTAGTTAAATTGAAACCTTTAATTGTAGCAAAGGAATAACATGCTGATTTACTTCCTGTTTATAGGACTCCCAGAAATGGTTTCTATCCCCAGAATTTCAGTTTCAGTTTAAAGTTACGGTAAAACATATTCAACAAATATTCAAACTTTAAATTCTAACAAGGTGCAATTAAATTAAAATTTAGATTGTTAAAATGATCAATTCTTGTAAAATATTATAAATTATATACAGGGTGTCCCGGAACTTCGTGTACAAACTTGGAGGGAGGTAGAGAACAGCGTTAGGAACCAGAATTAAATAGGAAAGCATGGGCGGAAACGTCACCCTCACGTGAGAAAGAGACACAAAGACACAGTAAGGCCGCAATACAAATACAGAAAGCAGTGTAAAACGCTTTATTACACAACAAAAGAGTACAATGTAGGACTTACAAGCATCACAGGAGATGTTCGAAATTACACCCATTGGCCTGGAGGCACGCATGACACCTACGCGACAGGGATTGGCGAACATTGTCGAAGATACCTGGCGTTTCGCGGATCGTAAGAGCAGCGATGGAGATTCGCGCCACCAGGTCCATTTCAGAATTTACTGGCGTGTCGTACACAATGCTCTTCACGGCACCCCAGAGATAATAATCAAGAGGAGATAAATCAGGTGATCTGGTTGGCCATTCGACGGGACCGCCACGCCCAATCCACTTGGTTCCAAATGTCCGGTCCAAATGGTCACGTACGCACCTTGCGTAATGAGATGTTGCAACCACATTCCGCGTCGAACATGTGCGGGGACATCGTTCAGCATTTCCGGAAGAACCTCCTGAAGAAAGACGAGATACTTGTGAGTGTCCAGTCGAGGTGGTAAGATGTATGGCCCGACTAAACTGTCCGCCACGATACCCGTCCACACATTAACAGTGAAGCGTTGAGGTGCGGCTCGTGGTCGGGTCCCGTGTGGGTTGTCTACGGCCCACGTGTGCGCGTTGTGCGTATTGAACACCCCGTCACGTGAAAAGGTTACTTCATCACTGAACATAACAGAACTGGGAAATTGCGTGTCGGCCACACTTTGGTGCAGAAACCATTGTGCAAACGCGACACGTCGTGGGTGATCATCCGGCTGCAGTAATTAAACTATCTGAAGATGAAAGGGATGTAAGGCTTTGCCCTGCAGAACGCGCCAGACAGTTGATCGAGACGTTCCGGCGGCAGCGGCAAGTGCCCGTACACTGGTCCCGGGATTTCGGTCCACAGCATGCAACAGGCACTCTTTCAATATGGGTGTTCGTGCGTTTCGCGACCGCCCGGTATCCTACATCGTTGCTGTGAAGGGTACACGTTGCGCAAGGTTCTAATGTACCCGAGCGAACATTTGATGATTTGGTTGGAGTCTCGTTGGATATCTTTCCCGATATAACCGCCCAGCAGCGGGCCATTTCCGTTGCTTAGGCCATAGACGAAGTGCATAGCCGTCAACTCTGCGTGTGTGAAACGATTCATGTTGATCGCACGCAGTCCGCGTCTACAATGAGGAAGCCACACGTGCCGACCTTGCGAGCTCGCGTACAGCGCCGCCTATCGTTTCCGCCCATGCTTTCCTATTCAATTCTGGTTCCTAACGCTGTTCTCTACCTCCTCCAAGTTTGTACACGAAGTTCCGGAACACCCTGTTTAAGCATTCAAAAATATTTACAAAGTACCTTCTGATAACTAAAAGGCGAATGAATAAGCATACACAAATTGTATAAACTTCTACAAATAACTAGAAGGTAAATGAATAAGTATACAAAAGTTGTAAGAACTTCTACAAATAACTAGAAGGCGAATGAAGAAGTATGCAAAAATTGTAAGAACTTTCCATTTAAAATATCGTTGACATGTCTTCTATATCAGATTTTATGAAGAGATGAAAGTATTTTCAGTGTCATTAGGTTTTTCAACTTTTCTTGATAGCAATTCATTTTGTGACTGTTAGGCCTTTGGTATGAAACTTCGCAAGCAATGGTGCAGAGGTTGAAGAAACAGGGATTAAATCCCTGTTGCCGGAAGCATTTCAGCGTGTTGGTTATCATATTTTCTAATGATGTAAAATTAATGAAGGTCGTGTTTCTCACACAACAACAGATGGGGGCATCAAACAGAAGTCATCGCTCTTTCCACGTTTATAAGTGAGTCACCGAAAAATTCTCATTGGCCGCCACCGGGAGTCGAACCCAGGGTCTTCTAGTTACGTGCCGGACCAGCTTCCACTGCACCACAATGGCGTCGAATTCCTCCAGACTCACATACACTAACTACCAAGCTACTTGGCAAGTTGCTTCTTGGAGCCCCGCACAATGCTGGGGATTCACCAAAGATGGCAAATAGCAACTGAACAAATAATTAGAAGGCGAATGAATAATTATAAACGTGGAAAGAACGATGACTTCGGTTTGATGTTCCTAGTCCACGTCAAATGTCTGTGTTTATTATTTACAGATGGGGGTATCAGTATCGAGGCTAAGGTAAAAGTTATGTGCTTAAAACAACAATTCATGATTGTTGATATGGAATTCGTAATGACCCTTTCATTTCTTTTTTCTACATTCTTATCTAACTGATTCACTCTGAAGAATTTTGGCCTCTGCACAAATTTTAAAATCCGATTTCAAAACAATTCATAAACAAGAGGATGACACATAATTTTTGGGTGCAATAATTATGTCTTTCGAACCAATATAACCTAGCACAATCTAAAGTTTTTTCGTTTTGTTTTTTCGGGGGCTTAATGATTACCGTGTGCAACTCGGTGATCTTTTGTACAAGTCCTTTGCTGAGCACTTGATATACTTTCTCCCTATTACTTTTATATCAGCATTCTTTCTCTAGAACACCAAGATTCCGACCCCCTACTACAGTTTCGTTCTGAAAGGCACCCTTGCTATTCCTCCATTCCAGAAAGTACGCAGCTAAATTTCTCCGCCTCGTTAGATATGGAATTTCATTAAATTTTTGTTACTTTGCTTGTTAAAAGAGATCATCTTAGCTTTTTCTCTCTCTCCCTCGTAAATTCCGGGGATTCATTAAATTTTGTTAATTCAAAACGACTAAATTAGTTTCGAATAAATATTATGCCACGAAAAAGTTCCTGTTTTATTCTTTAAATCCTGGATCTTGCTAAATACGGGCTCGTTATAAGCTGGTTTTACAGTATTAGTTTTGGATCAGATAACACTAATTGTATCTTTTCCATTTATTTTTCTTTTAAATTTTATAAAAAACTTATTGTAACATTATGATTCACGATATCTGTTAAACGTATCTGCAAGAAAGAGAAGTGTTCTATCGTTTTAGTTCTTCCGCTGATGCTAGCTGAGATGGTCTCAATTCCCAAACCTTCAGTGGATTTGCGTCATAAGTGATAAAACCCTTGGACCATTTCACGACACTTTAATCTTCGGTCATTTAAAA
Organism: Macrothele yani; assembly: GCA_039090855.1. NCBI lineage: Eukaryota > Metazoa > Arthropoda > Arachnida > Araneae > Macrothelidae > Macrothele > Macrothele yani. The sequence continues at coordinate 63,069,995 of CM077013.1, read as the reverse complement.
GGAAATTTAGTATTGTGCTACCATTTTACTAATTCTAATGTTTTTCTATTATTTAAAACAGTAATTATACATATGATCTCCTTGAAACAGCAAAACCACTCAAAAGTTCTTTGCTATCCATGCGGGATCCATTCCATTGCCCTTATGCGTCATATCTTGCGTAAATATGGTTCGATGTCGATGAAATTTTAGCATGTTGCAGGGAACCACCTAAGAATGAACCCTATTGAAAATGGGTGAAGTGGGGTCAAAGGTCAGGAAATGGGAGCGGAATGCATTCCATTTGCCTGTATGCGTCATAACGTGCGTAAAAATGGTTCGATTTCGATGAAATTTTATTATATGGTAGGGGACCATCTGGGGACAATCTTATGATGTCACAATCTCGCGCTTGGGATGTTGGCGCGCGGTCACGCCATCTGTCTCATTACGTCACGCATTGTGTGTGGATCCTGTTAAAGTTTTATGACGTCACACTCGTGCGAGCAGATGGTCGCGATTCCCATCTGCCTCATTACGTCACGCGTTGTGTGCGTATGACCGTTCGCACGATAACTCGCGTAAAGATGGTTCGATTTCGATGAACGTTTAGTATGTGGAAGGTGATTACCTGGGAAGGAACCCTATTGAAATTGAACGAAATGGGGTTAAAGGTTAGGACATAGGAGCGGGATCCATTCCTCTGCTCTTATGCGTCATAACTAACGTAAAAAAGGTTCGATTTCGATTAAATTTTAGTATGTGGTAGGGAACTACTTGGGTACAAACCCTGTTGAAAATGGGCGAAATGGGGTCAAAGGTCAGGACATAGGAGCGGGATTCATTCCACTGCTGTTATGCGTCATAACTAACGTAAAAAAGGTTCGATTTCGATTAAATTTTAGTATGTGGTAGGGGACTACTTGGGTACAAACCCTATTGAAAATGGGCGAAATGGGGTCAAAGGTCAGTACATAGGAGCAGAATCACTTCCATCGCGATTATGCGCCATAACTTACGTAAAAATTCTTCGATTTGAATGAAATGTTAGTATGTTGTAGAGCCCTGCCTGGGGACGAATCCTGTTAAAAATGGGCGAAATGGAGTCAATGGTTAGGACACAGGAGTGGAATCTATTCCATAGCCCTTATGCAACATAACTTAAGTAAAAATGCTTCCATTCCGACAAAACTTTATCATGTTATTTCGAAGGTATACTGAACCCGATCTGTGGAATATCATCAAAATGGGATCAAAGTTCAGGGCACAAGACCGAGATTTATTCTACAACCATTATCCTCATAACTTGAGTAATGATTTCTGGTATGTTAGAAAGCGTATTATAATCAATGCATTGCATGATTTTACTAACTTGTTTGTCCTTAATTTATTATACATATGATCTCCTTGAAACAGCAAAATCACTGAAAAGTACTTTGCTATCCATGTTTCGTGCTTTTTTTCTCTGATTGATGGTTTAACGGCCACCGTAAGCAACCCAATGGGCTATAAGCGGTCACCCGTTACTAATTTATGGCCACTGACTCCAGGAAAGGGATAGAGTCAGTGGTGTAAGAAAAATACATCCATGCCTCACCGGGATTCCAACCCAAACCCCATCTCCGAAGAACGATCAGAAGCCACTGCACCACCGGGGTGGCCTTTCCTATCTTCAAAAAGTTTTTTCTTCTTTTTCCTGGGGTGATACAACGTTTTACAGACTATAATGAATAAAGCTTTTTCTAATGCTTCTAATGGTTGTTGTTTTGTTAATTATAACATGAATAAACTTTCCTGCTAGTAGTGTAGTAATAATAATAAACAAGCTTTTAACTGCTAGTAAGGTTGTAGTAGTAATTAAGATGAATAAAGTCTTATGCTGGTTGTTAATAATAACAACTAATGAAATAAACCTAACAGCCAGACAGAGGTCTGACAAAACTATGAACTGAGAAAAACGTACTTACTAGAACAACTTTTTATTTAGGGAAAACTCCTGGTAGTATCCAACATACACTTCACGGGTCACACAGCTACTCAATAAAACGTAGCTCCTTGCACATGAACGAAGCTCTACTCACATAAACGAAGATCTCTTTACACGTAAAACAAAGCTCTCCCTATGCACATCAACAAAAAGCTCTCTACGCACATAAACAAAAAGCTCTTTCCATATAAACAAAAGCTCTCCGTCATTTCTATCCGCACCAGGATTCGAACCCGGGTCCCCTCATTCCGGAATAAGTCACTCTACCAATTGAGCGACGCGGACGTTTTATTCTGATTCCTATCTGCCTTTATGTCGTGTGCGTCCTTCTGGCAGGTACGTCACATCTCCTGGTACGTTACAAGACGTGTTTGATTTTATCAGAAATATGAATGCACAACGTATTATTTCATAGACTAATACATAATTATATTTGAAATTTGATAAAATACATTAAATTTAAAGGTGGATCCAGTATAATTAAAGAAAAGGAACAAACTGTGAAATTTCACAGGAAACTAGAAACACAGAAAGCATCCTTGCATTCTGCCTTTACCCTCCGACTTGTCGACCAAAAAAGAATTCAGTAATGATTTTTTTCAAGCTCTTAAGCCACGGCTGACATGAAAAAAACTACAAAAGTCTCTGCTTTATATTCAACTAAACTAGAATACTTTGTTTGAACGTATTACAGAGCTACGCGTAGTTTAATGTTTATTTTTACGTAGCTAATAACCTCAACGAACTTTTATGTACGCGATGTTATCATTCAGTAGAGTAAGAAAGGTCAGTAAATGTCACGCCAGTATACCACCATTAAAGGCTAATGAACGACTCATAGCTCAGCCAGCAATGGTTGATAATAAAAATCGGATGAACACTGGGGCTCCATAATAGATATTAGTAAACATTTAATTTTTCTCTATTGTCTCGGAATCAAGGTCAAAATACTGATCGAAGATCAGAGCATAGCCTTTTTTTCACATCTATAACATCTGCAATCCTTCCGACACAGTGTGTTCTCATACGACTAAAGATTTGGATGCTATACATCTTACCCTACAGTGGTAGAGTAAATCCCAAAAAAAGCATTTCGATGTAACGAAAATGAGTAACGGCGCTTCATTGCCAAAACCGTTGTTGAAATCTGATCGTTCCGCATGATGTCTCATAAAGTGAAGCGGCAACAGTTAACTTCATTGTTACTCAACAATATGCAAGATGATTGTAATTAAAGTACTCCTATTCAACGCTGTCTAGAGAGATATTTAGCAGTCTAAATGCAATCAAATTTGGTAAAGTGACACTTCAGGCCATTTCGGTAGAAAAAACGTTTAGCAAAACGCACCACTATGGCACTTGTAACGCCTGCAAGCAAAACATATTTTATTTGTGCAAGACACTCATGCTTACAGCAGAAACACTGACTTTAGCGATGCAAGAGATACTGCTCAATGCGGTCCCCATTCTGAAGATGTAAAACCTGAAAGCGACGAACACTGTGTTCAACGCCCGACGGTATCTGATCCTCTTTCATGCCTCTCACATGCAATGCGATACTGTCTTTCAAGGCTGCTGAATTTGCACCATGTTCTTGATAAACCACACATTTTAAGTGTCCCCATAACCGGAAATCACAAGGACTAAGTTCCGGAGAACAAGGTGGCCACACTGTGCTACGGGATCAATTCAACTGGCGTGACACTGCACATGTACTACTGGAGCCTGCAACATTTTCACTGACTGTTCAACAACAGCTGCGGCAACATCTTTAATGACTTGTGAACTGATAGGTTTGCGCCTTCGATATTGTTTAACTCCTAGATGTCCGGTTTCCTCGAATCGAGTGGTCATTCTCCTGACTGCTTGTGGAATCCATGGCTATCCGGGTGATTCCTTACGACGGCAAAATTCCCGAAGTGCGGCCGCAGCATTGCCGTTGTTTTCATAAAACAGCTTAACAAGAAATGCGCGTTCCGGCAAGATGATGGTCACCGTACCTGATAAGAATGACATTCAGCTGTGGTAGCCACTTTTATACCCAGAACTTGGCTACAACACGTGTGTTTATGCAATTGAAACTGGCATTTCATTGCTTGAAAAAGTTCAATAGTGATGAGAATAAGGGTATATTAAATACGATAACCCAGTATTTTACCAAACCCAACATTATTTCATCACATTTTACATAAGTGTGACAATATCTCATTACAATCTGCGTAAATTACGAGAACCTCATGCTAAATGTCATAAAAGCCATTACAAAAATGCATTTTGATGCTATGCATCTCTCTCTCTCTCTCGAGAGTGGTAAAGTAAATCTCAACTAAAAATATTAGATGCAACGAAAATATGCGCATCGTAGCAACGTTTCGTGCTTCTTTTATCAGGAGTACCACATGCAGCGGGACAATGGACAATGATCTTGATAGAGCCGTAGACTACACGTGTGATGCCCCTATCAGCCTAGGGAGGAAAGCAGTTAAACGGAATGTACGACTTTCTAGTTGTTAGTCAGGTGAGCGGATATTTTCGCGCAAAACTGAAATATTAGGTGTGCAACTTAATTCTCTGCCACAGGCACAAACGTGGACAACAAATTATAGCAAATCGAATACGTAACTAATCAGGGAAATAATCCCCGTCGTGTTGGATACATTTGAGCCATCGGTCAGGGAGCTGCCGAATGCCACTGCGGAAAAAGACGGCTGTTTCGAGTTGATAAAGTCACCAATACTTGTGTGGACCTCCTCGAAAGAAGTGAAATGCACATCACTGAAGTGATGTTGCAAGAAGCGAAAGAAGTGATAATCCGACGGGGCGAAGTCTGGAGAATACGCCGGGTGGGAAAAAATCTCCCATCCCAGGACGGTGATCGTGTTTAAAGTCGTTTTCGCGGTGTGAGGACGCGCGTTATCCTGAAGCAACAGGACCGACCTTCTGCCCTTGCCGGTGCATGGTGTTTTAGCCTCCATTGCGTCACTCACACGAATGAGTTGCTGACAATAACGCTCAGCATTGACCGTTTCACCAGGTTTGAGCAACTATTAGTGTACTACACTGCGCTGATCCCACCATATGCACAGCAACAACTTCCTGGCATGGATATACGGTTTGGCGGTACGGGTGGTAAGCTAACCTGGATAAACCGACGATTTGCGCCGCTTAGCATTATCGTAGAAGATCCACTTCTCATCACAGGTCAAAATCTTGTGGAGGAAATTCTTCTTTTTGAATCTGGACAGCAAGGACATAGCAACATCGTAGCGCCTAGACTTGTTCGTAGCTGTGAGTTGGTGGTTCATCCAACGGCCCTCCTTGCATATCCGTCCAAGCTTGTGCAGGCGCTTTGCAATGGCTTGCCGTGTTACTCCGAGTTCCTGGGCGAGCTCTGACTGTGTGCGACAGGGATCCGCGACCAACAGTTGTTCCAGTTCCTCATCGTCAACTTTCGGTTGCTGTCCCGGACGTTCTGCATTACGGAGTTCGAAATTTCCCTGCTTAAACAGCGGGAACCACTTCTTAGACGTACTGTAGGACACAGCAGTCTCACCCGAAGCAGCACAGATCATTTGCTGGGCTTTCGCGGTACTTTTGTTTAGCTGAAACGTGAACAGGATGCAGTGCCTCAAATATTGCTTCTCGAATGATATTGCGTTCACCGTCATCTTTTGTCTCTTCTGTCATTGTGAGCGGTTACGGTTGCCAGGAAAGCTGTTGGATGGCGGTGCAATCAGCCCATATCGCACACAGCTATTTGCATTTGCCGACGTTCTATGATCGCTTACGGTTAGGGGCCGAGAATTAAGTTGCACGCCTAATACTTTTTAATATGGATTTAAATTCGTTGACCTAAAGGTGAAAATCTACTCTTAAATGAAATTATAATTTACCTACTGAGAAAAGTTATTTTTTATAGGAAAGTCATAATCTGAATTTGAAGAGAAACCCTAGCTTAAAGACGTTTTAGCTATTGAAGAAAGGTGGTTTGGCTATGTCTAGTTAGGAAAAAGAGAGAGATCATCTAGTGCGAATGAAGGTACGTGAAGATAAAGACTGCTTGTTCATCCGACATACAAAATGTGGTGTGACGTTAATGCTTAAATCACTGAATTAGGATTTCTTCAGAAGCTAAACTCCACGGATTTACGACTTCAGTATTGCAGATCAAGTCGGTTATAACAATTCAGCGCAATCGTCCACAGACTCGAAAACAATGTGAACTATGCGACGCATGTAATACATCGTCAGCAGGACTGTACATAATCAGATGCAATGGAAAAGAAGTTATTGATACCCCCAAAAAAAATATTAATGATAGAAAATGGCTCCTCAGGAACTCTTATATCTTAACACGCGCGTAAAAATGCAACAAAAGATGAACTCTGGACAGCTGTATGGATGCTACGCTCAGAAAAGAATCTCTGGAAGTAGTCTTGCGACCATGTCAGAGGAGTTTATCTAGAAAGTCTAGATGCAGAACTTGAAAAACTTTGATAATATCAAGTAGCATAATTTTAGTTTCACTGAAGCTCTTCACATGCAGTAGCATTCCAAACATGGCTGCCAAAATCCGATATATTTCATGTAGATTGATTGGCAAGAATATCTTAGTCACGGCCATTGACGAACTTGGAAGACTCCACAAGAAACAGGAATTTCTCGTCAATTGCCTTTTTCATAATTACGGATAGAACATAATCATTGTGTTTTCACGTTGATACTACTCAAAACCAAATAAATTTTTTAGGCTTTGAGAAAGCTAAGCTTCCAGTTCCTTGTGCTCCAAACTAGGAGCTTAGTGTAGTAAGGACATATCCCAAATAATAATTTTAATTTCACTTCTGTCCTGACGACAAGCTATGCCTCGGCAAAAGACGTTACCAGAGAATGCACTTCAGATCGAAATAATACTCCAGATCAGCCAAATAAAGCACCAAATAGAAGGTTTCTAAATACAAGATATGATGAAATAGTGTCCGATCTTGGGGCAGGAAAAAAATTAAGTGCCTAACTTTCCAATACGTCAACGGAGCAGAAAACTGTTGCTACCTTCCAGGAATACTGTTATGCCCTGGATTCGCAAAATTAATGGAAGTCACTGATGAAGATGTAGCCCGAGATGAGATAATTCGTGATTTTGAAGCCATTCCCAAGCATTCGAGAAAAGAAACAAAAGAGAAAATGGAGAAAAGAATTATGAATGAGATAACTGATTGTTTTATATTCTGAGACTTAAAAGTTTTGATATTGAACACCTGTTTGAATAATACGCTAAAAACATCAGGTTCAAGACTAGGTCTCGTAGGGATAATTATGAAATGAAGAATACTTTGTAACTACAGCTCTGACCGATTTGTTCAAGCAGAACTCCAAGATACAGCTCAGTCTGCGGACACGGGAAGATGCTGTGAAGCTTATTAATAATTCAACAAGTAACGTTATCGAGTCAGATATGTGCTAAATTATGATTTAGGAAATATTAAACCAATAATTTCTGTCTCAGGAAGAAGAACCATTATTGCATCTGCTCACAGGCCTTATATGCTGAATTTGAAGCTGATCCGCAACGGTAGTGCGGCAACAATTTCCCACTGAGAGGAAAATTGGTAAATGTTTAAATGAATAAAGTCGCTGCAAAACCAACACCATACTTTTTCTCGAAAACTGAGTTCAGTGGTATTGGTATGACTTCTCAGGAACGAATTATTCTTATAACATGCAAGCTCGTACATCCATGTCTGTCATCAGTTTGTTCGCTGTCCGATTATGAGCTTTAACACTGGCTGTCGAAAATCGGCAACATAAGGTTAGTGGTGTTATACACCCATTTAACCATCAATAGACGATTTTTTGCATTTTTTCATCCAAAAGTAAACGGTTTTCGTTTTTCTTTGGCTCAGTTAAATTTGATTCCAACAAATCCTCCTGAAGAAATAATAGTATAGACCAAAATGAGGCAGTTAAATGAAGTACTGTTTTCTTTTTGCATTTGGGATTACTCTATTACTTGAGCATCTCAGTTAACTTAAAGCAGTTCTCCATGACTCTAATTGTAGACAGATTTAGGTAGCTGTACTTACCGATTTGGGACCTCCAGGTAAGTATTCACGTGACTCCATCTTGAGGAAACGTATCTCAGATCACACAATTCCTTAGAACTTGCGACTGAGTTTTTCTTGATAACATATTGCTTGCTGCAAAAAAAAAAATCAGTCTCTCCTTTTTGATTTGGAGGGAAGGCTTGACGAACTCCATGCGAAACTCGCAAGGCTAAAAGCAGTCCCTCTTTCCTATTTATAGCCAAATGTTCTAGGGCATGGAGAGAGCTATTGTCTGAAACATTTAAAAGGCCGACGTACCAGAACTGAATGCTGCTTCAAATTTTCTGCTCTCTCCAAATAGAAACGTTCACATGGCAGCGTGATTTTAAAGCTATAGCAAAACTATTCCTTATCGGCGTCTCATCTCAATGGTACCGGCAATATTCCAGTCAAGAGTGATAACAGCTGGATTCTAGTCCTTTAGTCCCTATTCCGTGACCAAAGGTATGATGGGAAAGGAAAGATAATGTATGATGGAAAGTGTCCATGCTTCCCCTAGCACGGACACCGCAGAATAGGGTAGAAAAAAAGTGACTCAAATATCTTCTCTTTTTTTATTATTCAGTGTATAACGACCACCAAGAGTGTATAACGACCATTATTGAGTGTATAACGACCACTGTTGAGTGTATAACGACCACTATTGAGTGTGTAACGACCATTGAATGTATAACGACCACCAAGAGCAACTGAATGGGCTATAAACAGTCTCCCGTCCCTAATTGAGGGCCACTGGTTCCAGGGAAGGGGAAGAGTCAAAGTCGTAAGACGAACACAACATCCATGACTCACCAGGATTCGAACCCGGACCCATCACGGCCGAATGGTCAGAAGCAAGCGCTTGGACCACCATGCCATTGGGGCGGCCAAACATCCCACCTCTTTTTTTTTTTTTTTTTTTTTGTATTCGTCGACTTTGTTATATACCTTTTAACAGGTAATCAGAAAAAAAGAACTTGGCGTCAATCATATCTCTAAATGACCCCTTTGAACGAAAAAGCTAAGGGAAAAGCAACGCTTCCTGATGCGCGGATTGACTTTTTTCAAACGCGTTCGGGCCATTTAGGTAACGAATATACATAGAAGAGTCAAAACAGTATGACCAGCCCGTCTTTATGCAAATCGAAGCAACCACAGGTAAATAACAACGATTGTAAAGTTCATGAAACGGCATAAATAACCCCTCATATTGAGCTCTGTTAATCTGTGTTATTATTGTCCTTCACATAGGAAAGGCACAGGTTTTAAGCAAGTTTAACAACGGCCAAAATGTAATAGCCCGACGACTGGGACAAAACAAATGTTTTGTCCATTTTTTTCATTATTTCCGAGAATGTTAATGCTTGTGACATGCTCACGATCAACAGTAGTTAGTATCTTCAAAAAGTTGTCCGAGGATGAAAAACCCACGGCTCATTGATGCTAGAGGTGAGCGAAGGCTATCCCGTATGATACGAGACAACAGAAGGAATGCTGTGTCGCAAATTGCTGGAAATTTGAATGTTGGTGACGGGAATTAATGTGTCTCAACGCACAGTACATCGATACCTGTTGAATATGTGGCTGGGGGCCACAAGTCGCTCCAAGTGGCCATGATAACCTCAGTTCGCCGTCGAAAGAGATACAACGGCCACGGGAGCATCAAAACTGGACCTTGAGTGATTGTAAGAAGGTCGTCTGGACCAAGGAATTTCGTTTCCTGTTGCACCATGTGGAAGGCTTGGGAACGTGCGCGTCGTTTACCTGGAGAAGTATTGGCATCACGATGCAACGTGGGACAAAAAGAAGCCGCTGGAAAAAGTGGGCAATGTTCTTCTGGAAAATCCTAGCTCCATTCATTCATAAGCAGCAAACTAGGACGTCTATCACTTACCTCAATATCATTGCAGACCAGATAGATCCTTTTATGGCAACTGCATTCCCCTCTAGTAGTGCCTTCGTTCAACAGAATAATGCGCATTGCCACACTGCCCGGATTGTTCAAGAATGGTTCGCGAACATGGGGTTGACTCTTTGGTATTACCCTGGACTCCAAATTTCTCAGACATCAATCCAATCGAGGATATGTGGTCTGTGTTGAAACAAGTCCCATATGTGTCTGCTCAATCACGTATCTTACAAGAGTTAAAAATTCTACTGGTAACGTGTTTGTACCAGGTACCACGAGACGCCTTTAGAAATGTTGTACGTCCACATCTCGCCAAATGACAGCTGTTTTGGCGGCACGTGGAGGAGGAACATCTTATTAGGCAGGTGGTCATGATGTTATGGCTCTTCGATGTATACGTTCCAGCTGACTTCAGCCCATTTCGCTAACCCCGAGTTAATTCGTTCCACCCGTTTAAATGGTTAAGCCTATACCTTATCCAGGATCCAGTACTCGAACTCAGGCCCACTCGGACGAACGATCTGTTGCCAACACTTTGAGCACAGTGCCACTGGGACGGCAAAACGCGCATGGAACGCACTAATGGGTTCACGTCCGTAGTCGCCCGTCATGTTGCAACATTTAAGTAAATTAAGCTTAGAAACAACAAAAAATGCTATCTTGCTAAATTCGACTTTTGCAAAAGCATAATTTTAAGGGTTATTAATCTTTCTACACACCCTTCAGAAAACCGAAGATCAGATGGAACATCACTTACTTCAGGAAGCGCAGCTGACAATTTTCTCATTATGTTATGAACTGCGTTCATGTTTGTTATGGGACTGCGTTGAGGCTTTACAGACACTAATGTGTAGAAGATTCACGTGGGAGATGATAACAGCCAGACACACTGCCTAAAACTTGCTTGTTAACGTTTGCCTCTAATCCCTTTCAAAATACTTAAGTGGAGTTAAAACGTCTCGAGCGAATTCTCTTTTCTTTATATCGACTCACTTCTTTCTCCTCTGCGATTCAACAATCGATCAGCTGTGGATGAAGAGGAGATGTCGTGGTAAAAGGAAATCAAAGAAATCCCGATTTCTGACATCCGGAGGAAAGCTTCAATGCAGGAAGTGGAGAGGTCGTTCTAGGGGAGCAACGAATTCCAATTAGGTAAAAGCCTCACGTCATCTCCTTAGTCTCCACTTGGAGAGCACGGAAATACCACCCACCGGCGGAACACCTGCGGATTACGTGAGACATCTGCGAAAGACGAGAAATCACACAAAGAAGTGCTTTTCATGATTTACAATGCGTTTTCATGATGCACATCGACACAGGACTCTCAGCTTGACGCACAAAATCACCTTTGTTTCTTTTGCGCAAATGAAAGCTTCTTACATCTTTGGATTCTAAGTCTCGTCCTAGTACATGCACAGACAGAGAGCGTGAAGAAAACAATCTTGTGTTTCTTCAAAGGCAACTTACGTGAAAGCTCTGTGATATCTGAAATAAGCTAAAAAAACTGAACTGAAAAAAAAAACCTGAACTTGATGCGCATTGTGTAAAAGCGCTACAACGCCAAAATTCATGACAATCGAAAAGGTTCAACTCGTATATTACGTTCGCTACTTTGCAACAGTTGACTCTTTCGGTAATCGAAAGTGAGAACAAGAAAACGGGAAAAAGATGTCAACCATACGTTTCATTGTGCTGAGGTAAATTACTTAGCACTGAGAGCGAACAAATTATTCCACTCTATCTCCTAAGAATAGAGACTATTTTACTGAACAGAACAATTTACAAATTTAAATAAAATATTTTCAACAATCGATTCCATTCAGGAAAAATCTTTTTCTAAATGAAAACGTTCCGTTTTGAAATGCATATATTTCCATAAGCATGGTATTTTCTACACCACTTAGCAATCCTTTCATTCATTTATTTTCTTCTTCAGCCATACTGTAAAATACGAACTTCAACGCACAAAATTGCGGAATGATACATTGACACTTAATGACTTGAGCGTGTGGTGAGTGATGTAGAGAGGTATCATGAGAGATATTGAAGGAGTAGGACATGCCGAACTTTGGCTAAGACAACAAGTTTAGTTTGTACCGCAGAGTGTATTCCAGTTTATTTTTTTGTGTGAAATAGTAAAGTAATAAGTGTTCTGTGTTGTTATCGGGTGTCTGTGATGTTACAATACGCGTTTCAGTGATTGTTATGTAATGCAGGCAGATCTAAGTGTAAAGAAAACTAAACTCCGTTTCAGCACAAAGAAAGTTACGAAGATATACTTGGGCTGAGCTCTTGTAAAATAAACATTCTTTCCGTCACAGAATCTAAACAATTTCTATAGCTCAGTATCCTGAGATAAAATAAGACATCAAAGGAAAACATGTGACAATAACGTAGAAATCATAACCCTTGCAGATATTAGCACTTAAGTCCACTTACTGTTGAAGGAATTTATTCATCATGGGATTTCACAGAACTTAAAGTAAAAATTGTTCTCGAGTAATTGATTTTATTTAATGCTTTTTTTGTTCACAAACAGCAATTTTTGTACCATTCGAGATGCAACTGCAGCTAGGAAGTTATGTTTGTTCATTTCTTAACTAAATTCTTGATTTAGTAAAAACGGATGGGAACATAATTGGAACATTATACTCAGGTCTCATAAAAATGAGAAGGAGCTGTTAATAAGATAATTTGTTGTGAAGCAAATTTCTTCACTTTGAAATGATGAATCAAAGTAAAATCATATATAGAAAATTATCAACGAAAAATGAATTGCCCATTTTTTTTATCCGTACCTGTTGATCTGCTAGATTTTATTTGATTTGTTAAATTATGTCGAGTCACAGTCCGGTACATACAAAATGGAATTAAATACGACATTATTAGTTGGTAGGTATCCTTTACGCATCTTATTTGGAAATGATTTTTTGTTACTACCACTGAATTATCGAAATTATTTGGTATGACCTAACTAGTTATTAATGGCATGCTCTTTATTAGCATTTTACTGCATAAATACGTAAGACGTATATGAACTAATAAGCGGATAACACTGGTTTTGAAAAAAAAGTATTTTTCAGCGCACAAGAAATAATGTGATTTCAATATTGTTATGCTGAATTAAAATATGATATTATTATTTTTTTCACCACGCAAAAATTTTTAGAAACACACGGTTTAAGTTTGAATGAATCGTATATTTACATACACGTATAATCCAAAAATAAATTACCTGAAGTACAGGAAAGGGATTTCCAGGGTCATATTACATTTAACAGCTTTGTATGAATCCAAGAGTTAACACAGTAAGTCAATATTTTTCTACTCTAATACAGTCATCGTAAAAAAAATAGTTGCGCCCACAGGGAAACAACCAACAAGAATGAAACTTGGTGGGTAGGTTTAACATCGTAAGGCATGCAAATCATTCGAGTACCACGATCGGCCGCGCATGTAACGCAAGCAAGGAAGCGTCGTAGCGCTGTGCCTGACCGGTTATATAAGCTCGTCCCGTTGCGCGTGCTTGCCATTCTGACTCGTGTTGTTGTGTTAGTCGCATCCTTTGCAAGTGAAGTATGCCTTGCAGAAAAGATCGGAAGCAATTCGAGCAGTTGGTTGAGTTCGAGAGGGTGCATGTCGTCGGGCACCGGGAAGCGGGATGGTCTTATCGCCGTATTGCTCGCCATACCGGTCGTGCGGATATCACCATAGCACTCTTTTTACGGCAGTGGATAGAGCAAGACACGCAGCAGCGACTGGAAAGTTTTGGGAGACCTAGACGAACCATGGAGAGAGAGGACCGACGGGTTGTCCGACATGCGAGGAGTGACCAAACAGCCCCGACTGCGGATATTCAGTGAGCAGTGGTGCCCTCCATGCATCTCCCGATTAGTGCCAGCACCATTGGCAAACGGCTGCATGACGTAGGACTACACGCACGCAGACAGTTACGACAACTGCCCTTAACACCATTGCATCGTCGCAAAAGACTGTAACGGTGTCCTGCCAGAGATTGCATGAAAGAATGCCCACGGAAAAAACGCTCACGGAAAAAACGCCCACTGTTCTCGAAAGTAGGAAAAAACGCCCACGGAAAAATCGCCCACAGACAAAATGCTCACGGGAAAAATATGTGTTTGACTGATAAGTTTTTATGTCTGTTATAAACGGTGTTCGGACAACTAGTCACAGACTGCTGGCCAAAAAACCGTTAGGGTTCATATAAAAATTGCGGTTTCTAGGCCACACTTCACCTACATAACGCGAATATGGGAATGACGGAATGAAAACTTTTAGAAGGGCCTGAACGTTAGTACTAATATTATTTTCTGCCTGAGTAATACCGCAATATTAATAATTTGATGTGTAAAATATTTTCTGCAAACCTTACAAATACGAGAGGAAAATTCGGATTGCACTGATGGACTGTACAGGTTGTATGGTGTTGGCCTGAAAGCCGTGGTAGTCTTATGCAACAGTTATTTAAAAACATACTAATGATTCACCGTTGTCTTCAAGCCAACTGCTGTACAATATTTTTCTAGAAACTACAAATAAAAAAAATTCTCTGCGAGTATGTGCAAACCCAGGGAATTTGTCTGGGGAGGGGGGTGCTTAAAATCTAAAATATGAAATATAAAGAATTTCTGGTCCGATCGGGAGATTTCCAGCGTTTACAAGCTACAACACGTCGAATTATCTGAGGGTATCTGCTGCCTCAGGAAACTAGTCGGGGTGGGGGGGGAAGGGGGAGGTAATACTAAAATCGTAAAATATCAAGATTTCTCTTCCGATCTGGAGATCTTCAGCATTTAGAAACTGCAACTCGACAAATTTTCTTAGCGCATGTCACTCTCTGGAAACCTGTCGGCGAAGAGGGGGGGGGAGTAATACCAAAAGTGTAAAATATGAACAGTTTCTCGTCCGATCGGGAGATTCTCGGCAATTAGCAGCTACAACTCGACACATTATCTGAAGGCATGTGAATGATGAAAATCTCCGGGTCGGACAAGAAATTCTATATAATTCACAATTATCATATAACCACCCCACCCCACCCCACCCCCCAGTTTTGCTGAGTAGGCACGTGCCCTCAAATAATCTGTCCAGCTGTAGCTTGTAAATGCTGAAAATCTCCCGATGGGACGATACATTTTTCAAATCTTACAGTTTTGATATTACCCCCCCCCCCCCCGACAGGTTTCCTGAGTCAGCACATGCGCTCAGATAATTTGCAGACTTGTAGTTTGAAAACCCTTAAATCTTTTGCTCAGACGTAGATCATAAACATTTCTTATAAAGAATTACATTAATTATCGCAATTAAGAAAAGACGAAATTACGGAAACTATATATGACTCTGATTACCAACCTCTGGGGATTGTGGGCACGAAGCGGTCAAAACGTTATTTTCATACGGCCCCTTAAAATTTTTGTGGCCAGTTCTCCGGTGGCCAGTTCTCCTACACCCATCATGTAGAAAATTAACTGTTTTAGTTGTCCTTTGGAAAACTCCCAGGAAGCTATGAGTGCGTATTTTTTTCTTTACACTGGGAAGATAAGAAGTATGCCTGTAACTTGAGATTATACTATTCACGGGGAAGACACACCCCGACCGGTGGCCAACCGATAAATTTAAATGAAATATATCGCTTGTTATTTGGGGTGCGGTCGCTTGCAAACGTTCCAGCTGCAGCTGCAAAGCACCACTTTGACGAAAGACAGATGCCCCCACCCCCTTCCGCTCGCCGTATACAAAAGAGGATTTCCAAAAGAGACAAGAGTGGTAAGAAAGCACATTACACAAAGTTATATCTGTACATTGCGCCTTTTACGAAAATCGCTTTTACAATTAAATGCATTATACTTTAAAAGTATTTATAAATAAAATAATCTGACTTTAATTATTTCCCTTTTAATTGATATAGTTAAATAACAAACATGCATAGTTTTATAAAAATTAAGACCTTACTTTAAAAAATAAGAATAGTCACAAATTTATTACAGTAAAGCCAAACTGGAATTTTTTTAAGAAAGTAGCTACTCTACAGTAGGAAGTTGAAAGTTAACAATCTTATTTGGTTCTTCACTAGGCCACCCGCAGCCCTTAAGTCATAAGTCCTAGGCCTTGGCCTATTTAACAGTTTTTATTCTAACGATGTTATATTCATAACGTTTACGTAACACATCAAATTATTAATATTGTGGTATTACTCAGGCAGAAAATAATATTAGGACTAACGTTTAGGCCCTCCTAAAAGTTTTCGTTCCGTCATTCCCATATTCGTAAAATTTACATAACAAGTATTGTCAATAATCAAACAGAAGTCATCGCTCTTTCCACGTTTATAAGTGAGTCACGGAAAAATTCTCAGTGGCCGCCACCAGGAATCGAACTCAGGGTCTTCCAGTTACGCGCCGGATATGCTTCCACTGCACCACAGCTATTCCTATTCCACGTCAAATGTCTGTATTAATTGTCAATAATATTGCGCTTCTACTTATGCACCATACATTCAATCCATACATTAATTAATAGGCCGTAGGCCTAAGCCTATTAAACACTTTTTTCTTCGCCTGTGAATTAATTAAGTAAAAGAAAAATATTGCAAACTTGACATGTTATGTAAATATTTAGTACCTACGTAAAAGTGCAGCGTTATTAAAAAATCCCACCTTAGGGTCCTTTTCCGAACATACATGAATTATACTGTAATTCTCGCTTGGCTTACATAGAACGTTTTCTCGAAATTTGTTTGGAGTTCCTAATTCAATTCTCAATGTAGGCCAAAAATCGATAATACTTACAACCCCCCCCCCACCCTTGAACGTTTGTGGCCAATTCTCCTACACCCATTTTCGTTATGTAGGTGAGGTGGCCAAGAAACCGCAATTTTTATATGACCCTTAACGGTTTTTTGGCCAGCAGTCTGTGACCAGTTGTCCGAACACCGTTTATAACAGACATATAAACTTATCAGTCGATCACATATTTTTCCCGTGAGCATTTTGTCTGTGGGCGATTTTTCCGTGGGCGTTTTTTCCTACTTTCGAAAAGTGGGCGTTTTTTCCGTGGGCGTTTTTTCCGTGGGCATTCTTTCCTCATACCCTGCCAGACTGTCATGGAGCAACTCAGAATGGAAGCGGGTGATCTTCAATGATGAGTCCCGCTTTTGTCTTGGACAAGACGACCAACGAATCCGTGTGTAGATGCACCGTGGTCACCACGAAGATTAACGATTCGCCATTGAGCGTCACACGTCCAGAAAACCTGGTGTTATTGTGTGGGGTGATATTGCCTACGATGCCAGATCACCTTTGGTATTCATTACAGGCATTGACAGCCCAACGTTACGTTAATAAGGCCATGCAATCAGCCGCCTTACCTTTCCTGAAAGCTCACTCCAGTGCGATTTTCCAAGAGGACAACGCTGGTCCGCATACTGCTGCTGTCCCGAGAACTTGTCTTCAAGGCATTGACACTCTGCCATGGCCAGTCGCATCGCATCACCAGACCTATCGTCGATTGAAAAGGTGTGAGATGCTATTGGATGCGCTATCCATCTTCCACCCCTACCGCATAATCTGCAGGAACTGCTTGAGAAGATTCAAGCCGCATGGGATGGCTTATCACAGGACACCATTAGGAACCTGTACAACTCCAAGCGAAGACGTCTGACATGCTCTGTGAACAAACATGGAGGCTCGATGCCATACTGAGAAACACTACTTATTATCGTGCAGCTCAATAAATGTTGCCCATATCAGGCTCAATGTTTAGTCATTTATTGTTCTTGGTAATCTTTATCTTCCTCCCGAATAGCATTGAAATCCGACACGTCCTTCTGGGCGCAACTATTTTTTTGACGATGAGTGTACATCCGAAAACGGTCTTAATAACACTTTTGAAAGATTTCCATGATGTTTTTTCAGCTTGACTCAACTTTTTGATAATTTATCCTGTATCTACTCCTTTGTTAAAAGGACTATTAAAACTCCTTCCTTAAATTTTGGCATTTTCAGGGTTGACCAGTGGGAGGGTTACGACATTTTCCTTTCCTGGAGTTAATGACTCACGTTTCGGCCAGTTCTTTTTCGTGTAATGATTTTTTCTGTCTGTATTATACTACTCACATAGGAAACACCAAAAATGTGTATGTCCAAGCTGCAATCCAAGCAAAAGAGCAATGGCTTCAAAAGCCCAACAGGCGTTCGAATCACATGTCAAAAAAAAATATGAGGGGTCCAACTCTTTTCTTAGTCATCCACTTTACAACCAAAATAAAGCTCATAACACATTTTAATTAAAGGGATAAAGCTTCACCTATGAGCTTTTAATGTTACTTTTTGTGTGTCCTACGATTGTTCATAAACGAACTTATTTCCGCTACAATGGGATTACCTACCGGCAAACAGAAGGGGCGCCGATAGGATCCCCATTGTCTGGTGTGTTAGTGGAAATGCTTCTTCAATCCCTTGAAGCAGACTTGATACTGTTTGCCTCTGTCCAGCCAATATTGTACATTCGTTATGTGGATGACGCCCTAGTCTTTTTGGCGTCCACACCTAACTCTCTTGAAGTCTTTGCAGAAAATTTGTCACCAAATATACAACCAAAACGTTTACGTTGGAGCAGAAGAGAGATCATACTTTACCCTTCCTGGACCTTCTAATCCAAAGTGATCCTGTCACTTATTCAGTTTCATATTCTGTATATAAAAAGCCTGACACTTCAAATATTTTAATATCATTTCACTCCGGTCACACACGAAGTCAGAAGCTCTCAACATTACGTTACCTCACTAGGACAGCGATTTCATGCTCTTCGGATCCAGAGAGCATGAAGAAGGAAATTTCCTTCGTTAAAAACCTGACCTCAGAGTACGGATATCCACGGTACATCGTGGGTAAGTTACAGCAACTTATCCAATTATACACTGAGTGGCCACTTTATTATGACCACCTGACAGTTTTAAGCAAATGAGCTATGGCTGCACGCTGTTGCCACCAGAGGGCGAGGCTAGTATAAAAAGGGAAAGCTTAGTGCTTGCGACAGTAGTAGAAGTGATGTTTGGGTGACGAGATGGGTAAAAAAAGCGGTTTAACGGACTTTCAACGTGGGAAGATTGTAGGAGCTCGAAGCCATGGAGCGAATATCACCGAAACCGCCGCATTCGTGAAATGCTCCAGAGCAGCTGTTGTTAAAGTGTTTAAAGACTGGACTGTCAGCCAAAAAACTGAGCCTCTACGTGCAACGTGTGGTCGTCATCGACTAGTGACTGATCGGGTGGAACGGAGAGTGTCCAGACTGGTAACAGAAAACAGAAGGGCAACAGTGCAGCAAATTACAGACCATCTTAATCAACGATCCCCTCAAATGATCTCTGCACGCACTGTTCGCCGTAAACTGCATCGGATGGGATATGGCATCCGAAGGCCTGTTAGAACACCTTTGCTGTCTGCAGTTAACAAGAGAAAACGTCTGCAGTTCGCACAGGAGCACAGACGATAATTGGCAACATATTATGTGGTCCGATGAATCACGTTTTCAGCTGCACGATGCTGATGGCCGAGTGAGAATTTGGCGAAAACAGCACAAAAGCATGGACCCCAAATGCATTGCTACAACACTTCAAGCTGGTGGAAGCAACGTTATGGTTTGGGGAATGTTTTCCTGGTATGCTTTGGGCCCTTTAATTCGTGTTGATCAACGTCTGATTGGCACACCATATCTAAACATCGTTGCGGACCAAGTGCATCCTGTCATGTGGATAGTTTATCCCAATGGCGATGGCTACTTTCAACAAGATAATGCGTCCTGCCATAGTGCTGGTATTGTACAGCATTGGTTTCAGGAACATGCCGGTGAGTTTACTTTGCATAGATGGACCCCGCAATCTCCAGATCTCAACTCCATTGAGAATTTGTGGGATGAAGTTGAACGAGCCATCATACAGCTGGGTCCACGACCCTGCAATCTCACACTCCTGGAAAGTGCTATTCATCAAACATGGTCTCAGATTCTACAAACCACCTATCAAAATCTCGTGGAGTCCATACCACGAAGAATCGACGCAGTATTAAAGGCAAAAGGTGGCCCAACGAAGTACTAATGGGGTGGTCATAATAAAGTGGCCACTCAGTGTATAACAGTACAGCACTATTGCGTGATCGAAATGCAATTAGGTACGTTGGATCGCTGCCGTATATCCCAAGAATTGTTAATGTACTGAAGAATGTGTGTAACAAATATAATATAGGCTTTGGACAAAAGGTTTGTGAATGTCTTGTCCTTGGTGAAAATTGATAGGGACTAGGTGGATTTATTAAACCGTTTTGGTGTCTATTGTATGCCATTAAGGGACGAGACCGTGGCGGAAGTGGTGCATGTGGATTCAACGGCTAGAGCGGTACGATTTAGAATGGCCGAACATAGGTACAGTATTCGTTCGGTATCAAAACGCTACTGCTCTCTCAAGACTGTGTGAATTATATGTATGAGCTACAATGCGACGAAATGAAAATTTTACGTACACCTAGGACAAAATCTCAATTATTACTGACAGAGAGTATGTATATCTACAAATTAGGCCTAAAATTCTGTAATGATGGTCTTTCATATGTAATAGCAGCATCCTGGAGACTGAAAAAAGAACACAAGTGCGTGAAAGAACATTGGACGAGACTTGACGCATGCGTACATAACACAACGAATAGACCGGACATGTAGGTGTGTATATGTATACATAGACACTGGTGAGTTAAAAAACTGTAGCCTTGGGTTTAACGAATTTAACGATTTTAAAGATTAGGTTTCATCTGAGGAAGGGTATAATGTATACCCGAAAGATCTAATGGAGCTAAGTGTATTTAATACTTTATAGTAAAGTTTTTAATCGTGTGAAAGACGGCTGTGTTTCTTGTTTGTGAGTAAGCACGATAAAATTAAAAATACATATTATTTAGTTCTCTACAATGACTGCAACTTTATTTTCTACAAGTTCAACATCAAATAGAAAACAATCATGCCCTAATTTTCTTTTATTTCTTTTGTAAAGCTTTTTCCATGACAAATTTTGAATGCTAATACTTAAAGCTTGTAGCGATGCTTTGTTTCTAAACGCTTTGGAAGTTAAAATAAGAAAGAACAAAAGAGAAAGTCATTAATCAATTCAGTCTAAAAACAAAAGAAAAAAGTGACCAACACATAAAAAACATTTACTCAGCTCATGGCTAGAAAGATTAAATTCTGGATTTCCAGTCACTGTGAATCACCATTTCTTAAGCTTAAGTTTCTTCGGGTTAGTTATTTTCCTTAAAGGTTGTGCATTAAATTTTCGTAAAAAAAATTATATTCACTCATGATTTTACTTTCATTAAATGCATACAAAAGTAACTGATATTTTACTCCATTTTAATCAACATTAAGAACATAATACGTGAAGTAGAGAACATTGTATATAAATACTTTCAGAAAATTAAAATATTTATATTCTCGAAAGTTAGTTAGTTATATATAAAGTCTGATAGTTACATTTCTGTATAAGTAAAGACAAATTTGTATTTTACAAAGATTTGGTCTGTTACAGAATTACTTCACTGCAGTGTTAGGTTACAACTGTTATTTTACCACCCGATACTGTTTTCTGTGAACTTCACATAGTACGTACTTTTCACATTTATTCCTGGATAGAAAATAATTTTACATGCAGAAACAAGACATTTTAATACATGGAATCTATTTATAAGAAATTCAGATTGTCCTTTGTGAGAAAGATCGTGCATTTCTTTTAAAAAACACAAAAAAGCATGCATTATGTAGAAAAAAGTCACTAAAAGAAAAAAAGTGAATGAGCATGTATCAGCACGTTTCCTGAGTTTTATTACAATTTTTGTATTTTACAGAGATTTGGGCTGTCACAGAATTACTTCACCGCAGTTTTCGGTTACAGCTGTTATTTTACCACCCGATACTGCTTTCTTTGATCTTCACATAGGGCATATTTTTACATTTATCCCTGGATAGAAAATAATTTTATATGCAGAAATAAGACATTTTAATACAAGGAATCTACTAATAAGAAACTCAAAATGTCCTTTGTGGGAGAGAATGTGCCTTTGTTTTAAAAACACAAGAAAGTATGAATTATGTAGATTATTTAAAAGTCACTAAAAGTAGAAAAAGAAAATGAGCATGTATCAGCATGTTTTCTAAATTTCATTACACTTCATAAAGCAGTGGAAAAACAAATGCGGTACAGTCTGAAAGTTATGATGGCCATCTAGAAAATAAGTACTCTCCGCGCATCACTTCCGCGCAAGTATTCTTCAGAGTCGCGCATGCGCAGTTATGTTGCCTCATCCATTAGCTATGCACTGACGCCATTTTGTGAAGTTGCGCTTATGTTAAACCTCTGAGCTGTGCGTTAATAATGTTTACATAAGTTAATAGAACGGCCCACTAACTGCGAAGTCCGGTCTGTGACAAGGTTTCTAATGCGAGAAATGTCAGATCAAGTGAGATTTATCTGAAAATGTGCGAAATTTACGGACGTAACGCAATGACTGTATTTCTCTGAAGTTTCGAAATCATTACAGAAAGTCTTCAAAGTGTGTGCGTGATGGGTGCCAAAGATGTTGACGGAAGAGGACAAAACGAAGCGCATGTGATATGCTTTGGAATTTTTCGAGGAGATACGAGAGGGAAGTCAATGATCTTTTAAGCTGTATAGTAACGGAAGATGAGACTGCAGTCCCTGCAAAGGAAACACGCGGGCTACGTCCAAAAAGAAAAAAACAAAACAAACAGACGATGTCAAACAGGAAGGTCATGTACACCAGTTCTCTCAAACTCGCTGCCCTGTGCCAACTGTTTTGCGGCTCGCATGAATGATTACGAAAAAAAATCACCCTTTTTTCAAGTATATTGTAATATACTAAATATAATATAAAACACAGTAATGCTTAGAAAAACTATCCCCTTTATTATTTATGTACGAAGAATATAACTGTATTAAGCAAAATATTTTCAATATATTCAAGTCTACATTTTTCTATAATGCTGAAAACGCACCTGAAGAACTTCAGCTTTAATTAATAGACTTTCCGTGTGATTATTTCCTAAAAAAAAAATTCAACAGCTGCAATCTAACAGAGTTTTGCCAGTTAGTTTTAAAGGACAAGTATGTAAACATTCATAACCTAGCCGCATGTGTTCTGTCTATGTTCGGACCAACATACTCATGTGAACAGTTGTTTTCAAGAATGAACCAAATAAAATTTCTTGAAAGGAACAGGCTAAGTGACAGTCACTTATGCTTACTTTTAAAAGTAGCAAGTTCAAAGGACATTATCCCAAATATCGATAAGTTATTGACAGAAAAGCGAGCCAAGTTTCTGGTCAGAATATGTAATATTTTCTGTACCGTGTACAATTGGTATATTTTATGACTACAAACCTGTGGTGTTCAATTAAGTAAAAAATATCAACGTTTACCACAATCAAAGGTTTCGGTCATGGTTTTTGGTGAGTTGTTTCCACGCGCTTGAAAGAAATGGAGTTGACGTCATGTCGTTGACAAGAAGTGAAGAGTTCCGGTATATGTGAAAAGCTTCTAATACATTAAGCTTCATCGTTGAATCAGGTTTATCAATGAGCATAGCGTTTCCGAACAGAAATTTGGTGACACCAGACCTACGTACGGAATTGTGAACTGAAGAAGTCGTCTATAGCCCATCATTGTCACGAAAACAACCATAAATTTCTGTTCGGAAACGCTATGCTATTGATAAACCTGATTCAACGATGAAGCTTAATGTATCAGAAGCTTTTCACATATACCGGAACTCTTCACTGCTTGTCAACGACATGATGTCGACTCCATTTCTTTCAAGCGCGTGGAAACAACTCACCAAAAACCATGACCGTCAGAACTTGGACGATGTCCCAATGATTTCAATATTTACGCTCCATTCGTCCTGATGAAGCCGAGCCAGAAGCTTTGCGAAACTATAGTCGATGTATAATAAACCTTTGATTGTGCTAAACGTTAATATTTTTTACTTATTACAATTGGTAAATTGTGATTGTTTTAAGATTTAAGTTAAAATGATTTTTACATAAAAGTGATTGTTTTCAGTTAATGATGAAGCATTTGTTTTTACTATTTACTGATAATTAAAAATAATATTCCACTTTAGTGCCAAGCCATTTTTGTAGTTTTGTAAGGTTGGTATCTATTTTATAAGAAATTTATTAATATTCATGCGATCCCCTAAGTTCCTTCAAAACTGGAAAGTGGCCCTTCCTAGGGTATGAATTTGAGACCACTGATGTACACTGTCTTTTGGGGCAGGAAAGGAATATTGTTAGTGAAATTCCTGCCTAAAGGCATGACAGTAAACGTGGTTGTTTATTGCGGCAGACTGAGAAAATTGCGTCATTAAATTCAAAATAGACGGCTCGGCATGTTGAGCAAGATAGTTGTTCTTCTCCATGACAACGCAAGACCTCACGAAGCGAATGTGACGCAGAACCTGGTCATCAAATTTGGATGGCAACAGCTGGTTCACCCTCCCTACAGCCCATATTTGGCGCCCAATGACTATCATTTCTTTCTCCAATTGAAACGATTTTTTGCTGGCCAGCGGTTCGATGATGACGATGACCTAAAGACGACTGTTGAGTGGTGGTTCAAAAACCAGGCGGCAAACTTTTGTAAGGAGGGTATCCAGAAACTTGTGCCACGATATGACAAATACCTTAACATTCACGGAGAATAATGTTGAAAAGTAGTAAAATGTGTGTGTGTAGATTTCATCGCACATTAAAAATTAATTATCAATATTTTTTATTTTATTTTTCAAACAGTTTCTGTACGCCTTAGTATATTGCTTTCATCGGCAACGGGGCGTCGCCTATTTAATTTTCAAATTTTTCAACATACTCTTTCTCCCAAACAGATTTCATTTAAAACTGGAAAAATAAAATGGCAAATTGTTACTGAAGTTATCCTACCAAATGCGGAGAAAATTAGAAAATTGGGTAAATATTTTTTTTAAAAATAAAATCATGATGCATAATTGACTTTTGGTTTAGTAGGTTGGAATCTTTGGTAACATCACATATTACCTATCAGTGGCCGTCCAAAGTCAGAAAATTTTTAAATTAAATTGATGCGAGAAAAGCATTAATATATAATATATTCTTAGAAGCCACGAATTAATTTAATTAAAAAAACTAATTGGAAACAATTCAGTGATTTATTCTGAATTATCATAAGACTAATTTTAACAATCATGAATTCCTTCGTTGTATATATATTAAGTTCAGACCGTGATAGATGGAATCTATTGCGATAGATCAATCTGAAAGAATATTTTCTGGTGATTATTTCAGTTTACCTAAGCATTTCTTTTTCGCTGTATCAAGGGATGTTATTAATGACACGCGGAAATAGTTTTATCTCTATTTGTTTCTAAACTCTTGCTAATAGAATATTCAAAATGTAAGAGGTGCTATAAGCCGCATGATTTTCGAACAAATATATGGTATCTTAAGAATGAGTTTACACTTTCTCGGCTAGAAGCGAAGGATATAATTAATTTTAAAAACTTTGCTTGTGTACTGTCGAAAGCAATAAACTCACTTGTGACCTTCGCAACAGAGATCTGCAGAACACAGTGCAGTAGCAAACATGGTTGTTACTACTTCATCAATTGAAAGTAATTCTTATATGCAAATATAAATACATAACAAAACAAATATATAATACAGAATAATAATTGTATGAAATATACTCATCTAAGAAGTAAGAAAAATATTTTTGCGATATACACTGCAGAACAATTGAATTAGAGATACCTGTCTAGTAACGTGTAGCACAACCTTTCGCCCTGATAACGGCGGCGATTCGTCTCGGCATGGACTCGACAAGACACTGGAAGCGTTGGGAAGCCATACGGATCCACGATCCCTGAACAAGCTCGCACAGTTCACGAAGATTTGATAGAGGGGGCAAGAGCCTCGAACATCTCTCTCGATGGCATCCCAGGTATGCTCGATGGGATTGAAGTCAGGTGACCTAGCTGACCAAGGAAGCGAAGTCACGTCGGTGGAGTGTTCATTCAACCATTCGGATACAATTCGGGAGCGATGGTACGGTGCATTGTCTTGTTGCAGGATGAGGTCCCCAGTGGGATGTTGAAGACGCACAAACGGGAACAAATGGTCGTCCAGGATATCCCAGTAATGTTGACCTGTGAGGGACGATGTCACACGTACCAGGGGTACCATTCCAGTCCACGTAAACAGTCTTTAGACGAGAATACCACCCCCACCAGCTTGAAGAGTACCCTGCTGGCAAGAAGGATCCATCGCTTCATGTGGTTTGCGCCGTACTCGTATCCTGCCATCCGTATGTACAAACGTGAATCTCGACTTATCAGTCCACGCAACATTTTTCCACATGTCTAGGGTCCAGTGGCGATGTTCCTGCGCCCATGCTAATCTTTGCACCCTGTGATGTGCGGTCATCAGCAGTAACCTCGTGGGACGATGGTTTCTGTACCTAATAGCAAGGAGATGGTTCTGGATGGTGTGGCTGCTTACACGATTTTGTGCACCAGTGTTAAATTGCCAAGTAATTTCTTGCACTGTGGCCCGTCTATCCGCTGTTACAATGCGAGCTAGCCGACGATGACCCAGCTCATCTACAAGCTGTTGTCCACGGCAGTTGGCCCTTGCAGGAATGGTTTTACCGGATTCGATGTACTCACGGTGCACCCGTGACACAGTGGCTCGTAAAAATCCCAGTGCCTGCACGACTTACGAGATGGAGTGACCCATTCGTCGGGCCCCGACTATTCGCGCACGATCAAATGCGTTTAGATCCTTCGTCTTACCCATACTGCGTCCGACTCTTATTGATTCCCGTCGCATAACTCCTTATATTATCGGATCGATGCATACGTCATGTCGTTTCCGTTTACAGGGCCGCCCACAGCCGCACATTTGGATAACGCCAGCTGTCTGTAATTCAATTGCTCTTCAGTGTATAAATGTACATACGGTATATTCCTGACTTCATTGCTCTGTATACTCACCGATTGATTACTGAATTATGATAACTCCTATAAAAAGGGGATGCGGCCCTTTGATCAAGTGATTTACGAGAGGGCGCGATTAGTCGACCGATGTATCATATATAAAGTGCTAGTGGAACAGTAGGTAGGAAACGTCGGAGCGTGATGGGTAAAGGAAGGAAATGTCGGACCTTGAGAAAGGACAGATTGTTGCAAGCTCGGAGAGCGAGTACCTCGATTTCTTGAACAGCTATGAATGAACAGGTGGGTTGTTTGCGAGTCGCCTTACTTAAAGTGTTTCAGGACTGGCGTAAAAATGGTCAAACAACGACACGGAGGCAAAACTGCGAAATTTTGATGTCAGAGGTGAGCGCCGGATCCTGTGTTTCGTATAGTCCAACAGACGCAGCACTGTTCAACAGATGACTACCCAATACAACAAAGGTCAATCCGGAACAGTATCTGTTATGACCATGCGAAGCACGCCCGCACGTATTGGCTATAACATAACTTTTTAAACGTCGGATGACTGGGAAAAGGTGTGTTAGATTGATGAGTGGCGTATTTTACTGCACTTTGTGTTGCTCGTGTACGTATTTGGTGCAAACAACATGAGGCACTCGATCTATCCTGCGTTGTTATTCACAGTATAAGAGCGTGGAGGCGGTTGTATGGTATGGGGCATGTTTTTCCAGCAGGATCGTGGAACCGTGGTGCATGCGAAATAACGTGTGACTCGTACCGACTATCGTGAATTGCTTCCTGAATCTGCACACACAGCAATGCTGCCCTTTTTCCTGAATGGCGATGGTGTCCTCCAAGATGACAACGCGCTGAGCCACAGGTCCAATATTATGCAGAAGTATTTTAAGGAACACAGTTCAGACGTATAGCATACCGATTAGCCTCCAAACTTCCATCTCATAGAGCTCTTCTAGAACACTATGGAACGGCATATCAGGTGTCGGTTGTTCCAATCACTTTCATACTTGCATTGGAGGCCACATTACGCACAGCTTTGTTGGCCATACCTCCCAACTGCTTCGGGAATGCTTATAACGGCTAAACTCCCAAACTGCTTCCAATTCGGTGTCAGATGGCTACTTTATTGAGGACGAAAGGAAGAGCTACGAAGTATTAGGTAGCTGGTCATAATTCAGTTATTACTCAGTGTATAGTGGTCTCCGAAAGTTTGGAATATTGCTATTTCAAAGGGAAAACGTGGTGATATGGACATTTGGCGAATACTGCAGGTCGGTTATCAGCGTGGGTAGCTACGTCATATGTAAAATAGCATTATGACAACACAGCACTCTCCGATAAAAGTACCCTACGAGAAATGGAAAACTGGTCGCTTCACTGCTTGGTATGGACATTTGCTGAATGTCCAGATGATGTTTGAGCATTGACAATAGAACCAGTTCTGTTGGAATGTTATGGACAGGTGTATGGCAGATCGATGCGGCTGTTGCTTTAGGAGTTTCGCAAAGTGTACTAAGTCGGCTACACACAAGATTTCTACGGCGTGGAAATGTTGTAAATCGACTGAGAAGTGGTCGCCCGAGGATACCCACGAGGAGGCAATATCGCTACCTGAGAGTAAGTGCTCGGAGAAGGCATAGTATCACCAGCTAACTCCGTGAATCATTTCGAGCTTCTTCTGGTGTCACAGTATGATGTACTCAAATGCTACGAAACCGTCTTCACGCGTACGGACTCAGAGTAAGGAGTCCACTGAGATGTATAACAGTGACATCTGCTCACCGTCGCTAAAGATGTATCTGGGCCCGACAGTATATGCCAAGGAATACAGAGGGACATCACAGACGAATCACGTTTCGCACTTCACCCTAACACTTGACGATGACGCATGTGGAGTAGTTCCGGCACACTAATACAACCACGCTAACTATGTGCAGTCCGAACAACCTTAACAGAAGCTGTCAGTTCTGGTTTGGGCAGGAGTGTTCTTTAATGGCCGTACTCTATTGTATGTTTGTGAAGGCAACATGAGTTTCTCAGTATACCGAAACAAAATCGTTGTGGCCATTGGGACATTGTTTCACGCTGCCACTGGACATGCCTTCCATTTTCTCAATAACAATGCAACCAGTCACTGTCCCTGAAGTGTGCTTCAGGAGTTGGAAAGTCATGGGATTGAATCGTTACAGCTGCTTCGGAGGTCGCCTGCTAATCCTATTGAGAACATTTGGGACAATGTACAGTGATGTATGGATAACCGCGTTCCATACGCCGGTTTACTGGCAGATCTCCGTAACGTGTTCCCTGTAATATGGGTCAAGCTGATTCATTAATAATCTACGAGGCATACTTATTAATGAATCAAGCTGATTCATCAATAAGTATGCCTCGTAGATGTCAAGACGTTCTTCGACACAGAGGTAGTGTTATCGAGTATCGAAATCCATAGGTATGGATATTCTGAGAATTTACCATTTTATCTATAATGCAGTGCTACCTTGTTGTGTGCAGAAATTGCACAATACAATTGATTTTGGAAACACCGACTTTACGTTTTTTGTTACGTAGCCTCATTGATGTTATTTCACTGCGTATTAATTGAGTTAGATACTTACATCTTTCATTTCATACAACATCCCAAATTTTTTGCAACTAGTGTATATGTCTCTGTACACATACACTGAAGAGCAATTGAATTAGAGATACCTGTCTAGTAACGTGTAGCACCACCTTTAATCGTGATGACGGTGGCGATTCGTCTCGGCATGGACTCGTCAAGACACCGGAAGCGTTGGGAAGCCTTACGGATCCACGACCCCTGAACAAGCTCCCACAGTTCCCGAAGATTTGATGGACGGGGATCAGAGCCTGGAACATCTCTCTCGCTGGTATTCAAGATGTGCTTGATGGGATTGAGGTCAGCTGACCTAGCTGGCCAAGGAAGCTAGGTCACGTCGGTGGAGTGTTCATGCAACCACTCTGATACAGTTTGGGAGCGATGGCACGGTGCATTGTCTTGTTGCAGGATGAGGTCCCCAGTGGGATGTTGAAGACGCACAAACGGGAGCAAATGGTCGTCCAGGATATCCCGGTAACGTTGACATGTAATGGACGATGTCACACGTACCAGAGGTCCCATTTCAATCCACGTAAACAGTCTCCAGACGAGAATGCCACCCCACACCACGATTGAAGAGTACCCTGCTGACAAGAAGGATCCATCGCTTCCTGTGGTTTGCGCCGTACTCGTATCCTGCCACCCACATGTACCAACGTGAATCTCGACTCATCAGTCCAGGCAACATTTTCCCACATGTCTAGGGTCCAGTGGCGATGTTCCCGCGCCCATGCTAATCTTTGCACCCTGTGATGTGCGGTCAGCAGCGGTACCCTCGTGGGACGATGGCTTCTGTAACCCATAGCGAGGAGATGGTTCTGGATGGTGTGGCTACTTACACGTTTTTGTGCACCAGCGTTAAACTGCCGAGTGATTTCTTGCAATGTGGCCCGTCTATCCGCGTTTACAATGCGAGCTAGCCGACGATGACCCAGCTCATGCCCACGCTGTTGTCCACGGCAGTTGCCTTGCAGGGATGGTTTTACCGGATTCGATGTACTCACGGTGCACCAGTGACACAGTGGCTCGTGAAAATCCCAGTGTCTGCAGGACTTACGAGATGGAGTGACCCAATCGTCGGGCCCCAACAATTCGCCCACGATCAAATGCGCTTAGATCCTTCGTCGTACCCATACTGCGTCCGACTCTTATTGATTCCTGTCGCTTAACTCCTTATATTGTGGGATCTCTGCATACCTTATTTAGTTTCCGTTTACAGGGCCGCCCACAGCGCCACATTTGCGTAACGCCAGCTGTCTCTAATTCAATTGCTCTTCAGTGTATTCACACACACGCAGTAGATTTCCCTTAATGGGACCACAGTTAATTGAACAAGCCGTTGATCACGGACAATTTTTGAAGAATACCCCAAATCAGCTCTTTCAGGATACAGCTTCGCATAATTGAGGCAGGCGCTTTATTAGGCCTGGGCCCAAATGTTCTAGTCCAGATATGTCCCAATTAACCGGAATGTATTGTGTGCTTGTGTACAATATATATATTCAAAAAGGACAATGAATAATAAAAGTATACAACAAACACCAAAAAGCCTACCCGAAAATGGCAGCAACACCTGCATTAAAACCATTGCATCCATTCTTCACAAAAATAAGAATAGTAAATTCCAGTCCAGTTATTACAAGGCTGTTTGAAAAACAGAATAAAAAATAGATGCAAGCCGATCTCATCAGGGGAATACTGGCGTATGGAAGATGTCTTTTCGATTCCCCAATACAAATGCGGGAAATCCTACACATGTGTGTGTGGGGGGGGGGGCGCTCCCGTATCCATCAAGACCAACCAAAGACAACAAGTGGTAAGACCCGCTAAAAGTGAATCAAATGTTAACGAATAGAACTCCATGCTCCGTCTTGAGCTATTAAGCAATTGACGAAACGGACTGAAGACAAAATTACGTGGATATTCATTTTTCAGCAGGACACCAATGAATTCTTGTAATTTATCTAATAAAATGTTGAAATCACCACAAATCGATACAATACGAAAAATTTGCGATATGACCAGGTTTCTATGCACCCTTATAGAGATATTTGAGTTCCAGTTAACATAAAAAATTGCACAGGAAAGTGAAAAGTAAGCCTTTTATCGTATACAGTAGTGAATAGGTGATTGTCCAAAAGTTTTATATTTATGTCCAAATAGTTTATGTTCGCAGCATTGTCACTTCCTTTTCCGTTTATAGATAAATATATTTAAAATATATTGTTACGACCTTTGGGACTTTGATGTCAGGATTTTCCGGACTGCGATTCGAATCACTGGATCCGCCAATACCTCGTTAGCCAATTAGACGACACAGCACACCATTAAACCAATAGAGGCAGAGTATAACAATTAAAACAGGGATTTAATAGATACAGGCATAATTTACACCGGGTTCTTCATCTAATAATAAAAGCTATAATTTTCGGCCAGCTTTGGCCCTCTTCGGTGTTTCTGAAAATATGTCCTAACGAAAAGACTGTTCGTTCACAATAAACCACAAAGAAAATACTGATAAAAAGTACTTACAAATGTCTTCGAGTATACAAAGTATTGATGACACCAACAAACACAGACACTCACACGGGTAGTTTGTTCTTAACTTCCATTACTACCCTTTCTTTGCTGTGGCCAAATCGACGTCGTCCCTAGTCGCTGAATGCACGTACTCAGACACACACACAAAAGTTATCTCCCCTCTTTGAACACGAAGATGCTAGCGGTTTCTTCAGAGTCTCTCTCTCACTCTCTCTCTCTCTCTCTCTCTCTCTCTCTCTCTCTCTCTCTCTCTCTCTCTCTCTCTCTCTCTCTCTCTCTCTCTCTGCAGGGCGGGGGTTCTCCGTGGTTCCAAGTGCTGGTTATCGCTTCTCTCAATCTCTCTGTGTGAAAGAGGCGATGCCGTGATTATTTTCTCTCTCTTTGCATTTGCATTGAACTGGCTCCTTACGGCAGGTATCGGTGGTCCGGCAAGGTGAAGAAAGTTTTCAGGTAAAGTTCGTGCTGGTTATTCATCAGCTTATGCTTTTAGCTGGTTTCCCTTCTTATGCTCAGAACGCAAGAGCACGGCAGCAGACGGCAATCATTTGTTCTAGAACGAGGAAACTAAAGGCCTAGTTCTCTCGGCTATCAAACGGATTCTGCTACTCTCAACAACAATCTCCTGTCTCCAAGAAGTTGGTAAGCGGTGAATTTTACCACTTGAAAACTGTGGCTTATTTATGAGGAAACCGCTTCAAGTCCAAGAGCTTTCCCATTGTTTCGCGCGCGGCACAGACAAAAGCTTCAAACGCCTGCCGTCTAAATAACTTTTGAGCCATGGGAGGAAGCTCTTAAACTCTGACCCGTCTCATTTCCGTTTATTGGCTCTTTGTATTCGTGGCAAACACTTGCAACTCGCCACTCGAATTCAAAGTGCTAGAAGATCTTTTCTTTATATACCGCCCCTCGCAAGTGTTTAAATTGTAACTCTCTGTTAATTAAAACCCCCAATCAAGTTTCACATTTATCATATATTTACCGTTAATTAGCCACGCCTCTCGCCAATTAATTATTCGAGGGGGGGGGGGTCGTCAAATCACCCCTTTCTTAAAATACAACTCGTCTCGAGTGCATATAAGCTACCTGTGATTCGCAGCGATTCCACCACCCGGAATTGCCTACCCTAGATAAGAACTCATCAGTACCCCTCTTTCCTTGTGCATCGTCGTCACTGCCCTAACTCAAAACAATCGCCTTGAGTTGGTCTTTGGCATTCCCCGGGAACATCCCCTTTTCTAACGAATTTCAGGGAACGCCCACATTCCATGCATACCTGCTTAATTATTTACACTGCCACGCCCCAGGGTAGTACACAAATACGACACTACATAATTAATTTACATTATACCGTTCCACTACCACGGCACACGTCATATTGCAATATTAAAATATTTCTACCAATAGAACACAACACTGAGTACACTATACAAAATATTACAACCAACAAACTCATTCCATGTTCTCAGGCTCTCCGCTTCTCATCCTTTTACATCAACAAGTCAACCAACAGGAAACTAACCAATCACCTGAGACACTCATCCTTCAACCGTTTATGATTCGGTATTTCCTGCCCTATACGGTCTAAGCCTATCGAGGTGTATAACTCTAACTAGTCTATTATTGTACTGGACTTTGTAAAGAACATCGTTGATTCTTTTCTTTACTACATAAGGACCTTCCCACTGGCGTTGCAATTTGGGTGACTTTCCCTTTCGCCTACGTGGGTTATAGATCCAGACGAAGTCTTCCTCCTTAAACACTTTCTCTGCCGCCTGCACTTCATATCTGATCTTCATTCGTTCAGTAGCTATCCGTATATTCTTCCTAGCAAAACTATGTACCTTCTCCAATCTGCTGGTAAGCTCTGTGACATACGTGCTCAGGCCCGCCGTGGCCTCCGCTTCAAGGTCACGCAGATGATCCGGTACTTTGTAGCTCCCTCCCACGCGCGAGTCGGGTGGGATCCTTACTCTGCAGCGACGCGCCGTAATTACAGGATTCAAGGCACAAAGTGCTAATCCTTCCTTTATTTTCACATTGACGTCACTCAGGTTAACTATTCTTACGGGTATGCAATGTGCTGTTTTTACCAGCGCTCTCGCTACAAGTACATGTTTTGGGAACGGGCAAACTTCGGACATTTCGCATACTGCCATCGGAATTCTAGTGAAAGCTCAGGCAAACATTCTGCCAGAATTGTTTCACTTTTTGCTGGTAAAACACACTTTTCTTTTGCGCGAACTGTGATCCTTTGCGACCTCAGGTTCCCATGTGGACTCCTCATGAGAACCATTTCCTAATGTTCCGTCTTCAGGGTTCTATTCTTAAGGTCCAAAACATATCCGTTCTCACTAAGAAAATCGAGACCCAGGATGCATTTTTCAACGATATCAGCAATCACTGCCGTGTGTCTGCAGCATTTATTTCCAATTCGTATGTCGACGCCTGCGGTTCCAACAGCAACTAAACCCTCACCATTCACAGTTTGAATTTCAGCCAGTTGCTCACCCTTCAAACAATCTGCAGGTTCCTTAATTTGCTCGAAAAAATCCGGACGGACTAGTGTAATATCCGCCCCAGTATCCAGCACAAATTGGCATTTAGTTTTATTTATCATCCCCTCAACTCTTAAACCACTGTAATCCCCAGAAAGACCTGTGACGCGCGCTTTCACCGTGCGGGGCTGTTCTTGCCGCGTCAGTTCTCGCCCTCCGAAACTGACTTCTGAGGGTTTCCCGAAGCCTGCTCCTTAGACCTTTTTTCCTCTCTCAACCGTTTTCTACACTCTAAAATGCGATGCCCTCTTAAACCACCATACCAGTACTCCATTTTTCTAGACGGCGTATCACTTCTTCCCCGGCCAGGAGACGTAACAGAACGATGTTTAACATCTCTGCGAAGGAGATCCAAAAGCTCTTCGAGTTTAGTTTCGACTGATGAATTGATCGGACTTTCTGCTACAGTCGCCATACGAACTGTTTTTCTAGAACTCCTAGAATGGCGCGATGAGTCAAAGTTTATTGCATGCAAGACGGCTGACTTAAGTGAGTCACAACCCGCCATTCGCACTGAATGCTGAATGTCTGGATCAGCAATCGTTTCCACAAAATGTTGCTGCGCCATTGTGTCCTGTATATCCAAAGTACATTGCCCATACGCAAGCCTTGTCATCCGATCGATGTCGGTCGCCAGCTCTTGAAGTGACTCGTTGACCTCCTACCTGCGAATTTTGAACTGAAGAACACGGAGTTGCTTTAAATGTTCCTCCCCAAATCTGAGTTCCAGGGCAGCGACGAGACAGGAATGTTTTAAATGGCTCTCTTCCGACAAAGTTTGTAGGATATCAGCAGCTGCATCTCTCAATGATGCCGCAAGGGCGCATGCTTTCTCCCTTTCGCTCCAGCTGTTTGCACTCGAAACCTTTTCGAACTGGGTCCTGTATACCCCCCAGCTAGTCTTTCCGTCAAACGCGCCTGGTTTACTTCGGGTCGGCCTACTGGAAGCTTCGCTCATCACCCCCGGTGACTTAAATTCCGACGAACTTATTTTTGCCTCACAATATTGTACCCTTTTCTCAATATCCCTATAAAATTTAGTTTGTTATAACTTAGTACAATTTAAATTCCCCAGAAAGTTTTTCCTTTACATTTCTACATTGAGTCTCGCACAAGTTATGAAGGCTTTCTAAATTTTGGGTACATTGTTCTATTTGGTCTACGTATTTTGCCTGCCCAATTTCCAACTGATCGATACGCAAGTTGGTATCTTCTATTCTTTTCTCAAATTCTTCCTCATTTCCCCTAATTCTAGCTATCAGCTGATTTTTGCTCCCCGTCTGCTGCTCAAGACTTTCTTTCTGCTGTCGTAAGCTTTGCTCAAAACTTACTTGTTGTTGTTTGAGCTGCTGCTCAAAACTTTCTTTGGAAGTTTTCAGTCCATTGCTGAGTTCATCTTTCAGTTCATCTAATATTTTTGTAATCCCTTCCATTTTTGAAACTTTGAGCGCAATTTATTATACAAGTTGCAAAAGTTTACATAAATACTGTGCTCCGGTTGTACTGTGTTTCTGAGGTATACAATACGGATCCCACTGCTAATCACCACTTTTGTTACGACCTTTGGACCTTAGATGTCAGGATGCCTAATTATTTTCCGGACTGCGATTCGAATCACTGGATCCGCCAATACCTCGTTAGCCAATTAGCCGACACAGCACACCATTAAACCAATAGAGGCACAGTATAACAATTAAAACAGGGATTTAATAGATACAGGCATAATTTACACCGGGTTCTTCATCTAATAATAAAAGCTATAATTTTCGGCCAGCTTTGGCCCTATTCGGTGTTTCTGAAAATATGTCCTAACGAAAAGTCTGTTCGTTCACAATGTACCACAAAGAAAATACTGATAAAAAGGTACTTACAAATGTCCTCGAGTATCCAAAGTATTGATGACACCAACAAATACAGACACCCACACGGGTAGTTTGCTCTTAACTTCCATTAGTACCCTTTCTTTGCTGTGGCCAAAACGACGTCGTCCCTAGTCGCTGAACGCACGTACTCAGACACACACATAAAAGGTCTCTCCCCTCTTTGAACACGAAGAGGCTAGCGGTTTCTTCAGAGGCTCTGTCTCTCTCTCTCTCTCTCTCTCTCTCTCTCTCTCTCTCTCTCCCTGCTGGGGGGCGGGAGGTCCTCCGTGGTTCCTGGTGCTGGTTATCGCTTCTCTCTATCTCTCTGTGTGAGCGAGACGATGCCGCGATTATTTTCTCTCTCTTTGCATTTCCATTGAACTGGCTCCTTACGGCAGGTATCGGTGGTCCGGCAAGGTGAAGAAAGTTTTCAGGTAAAGTTCTTACTGGTTATTCATCAGCTTATGCTTTTAGCTGGTCTCCCTTCTTATGCTCAGAACGCAAGAGCACGGCAGCAGACGGCAAGCATTTGTTCTAGCGCGAGGAAAATCAAGGCCTAGTTTTCTCGGCTATCAAACGGATTCTTCTACTCTCAAAAACAATCCCTCGTCTCCAAGAAGTTGGTAAGCGGTGAATTTTACCACTTGAAAACTGTGGCTTATTTATGAGGAAACCGCTTCAAGTCCAAGAGCTTTCCCATTGTTTCACGCGCGGCACAGACAAAAGCTTCAAACACCTGCCGTTTAAATAACTTTTGAGCCGTGGGAGGAAGCTCTTAAACTCTGACCCGTCCCATTTCCATTTATGGGCTCCTTGTTCTTCTCGTGGCCAACACCTGCAACTCGCCACTCGAATTCAAAGTGCTAGAAGATCTTTTCTTTATATACCGCCCCTCGCAAGTGTTTAAATTGTAACTCTCTGTTAATTAAAACCCCCAATCCAGTTTTAATTACCGTTAATTAGCCACGCCTCTCGCCAATTAATTATTCGAGGGGGAGGGTCGTCACAATATGCACTATATTAACAAAAGTCACCGGAAAACCCTTCGAAAGCAAACGAATGGATCCGCTGCGTTGTTCATATGCGCATGCGCAGTTCAGTTGCAAACGGTATAAAAACAAGCGTGCAGCTGACTGCGATCGCATCGCACTGTGAGGTTGAGTAAAAATGTTCCGGCGAGAGAGAACTGACTTTTTGAAAAGAAAGATTGTTGGGTGTTCTATTGGTGGGTTCTCCATAAGAGAAACCGAGAGGCGTTTCAACATGCCCACGTCAACTGTATTGGATGTACTGAATAAGTGGAAGCAACATGGCGTGCCTGAAGTAGCAAAACGTACCGGCAGACCAAAGAAAATCAGTGATCGAGGACATCGATTCCTCAGGAGAGTTATTACAGCTAATCGACCGAGTGCTGCACAAGACCTTAGTGTAGAGGTGAGTAAAAATGCTGGAACCTCGGTATGTACACGTATCATTCGCAGAGAACTTCATTTCATGGGTTCCCGTGGTCGTGCGGCTGCTCATAAGACTTTCATCTTTACTCGGAATACTACTCGTGAACCGTAGATCAATGGAAACGGGTCCTGTGGACTAATGAACCCAGATACACGATCCATCAGTCTGATGGCTGTGTGTGGGTATGGTTGCAGCCGGGGGAACCCTATTTACCACAGTGTACTGTTCGTACGGTCAAGTTTGGAGCTGGCAGTTTACTCGTGTCTGGGTGTTTTTCGTAGTATGATCCAGGCACATTCGTTATCGTGGACAAACCTGTTAACCAGCACGTCTACCTCGATATTCTGGACAATTGTGCTCTACCTACTCTCTGGCAATAGTATGGAACCAAGCCTTGTTAGCACCAGTAGGATAATGCACCTAGCCATAAAGCAAGGACTGTTACGGCGTGGTTTGACGATAATTCCGTATCGTGTGTGGACTGGCATGCACAGAGCACTGATCCTAATCCCATAGGACACCTATGGGATGAATTAGAGCTCCGCATAAGAAGTTTGGACCCAAGGCCTACTACTAAGCAACAGTTAGCGGCAACATTATATTCTGAATCGAAGCGCATACCTATCACTGTGTCCCAAAACCTTTTCGAAAGTATTTCTCGAAGGGTCAGTGCACGGATTAAGCCCAAAAGTGGACCGACACCGTACTAATGTATGTCAATAAATGCCATGTTGTGTTACTCTTCTAGGTGTCCGTTGACTTTTGTCAGTATAGTGTATATATATATATATATATATATATAAATTTTAGTCATAATCGGGCTAAGTGAGGTAAGGAGAAAAGGAGAAGATCTCATTGAACTGAAAAGTGGACATCTCTTCTACTATCGGGGGACAGATACTGGCAGAACTAGTGGTGTTGGATTTATAATAAACAAGAAGCTGAAGGATAAAGTTGTAGAAGTTGAAAGTTCCTCTGACAGAGCTGCACAACTCGTTATCCAACTCTCGAGAAGATACAAGGCTCAGATTATTCAAACTTATGCACCCACCACAAGTCATCCTGAAGAAGAAATTAAAGAATTTTATGAGGAAATTCGTCTTCTAAATAATAAAGGTAAGCATCACTTGAAGATAATTATGGGAGATTTCAATGCAAAAATAGGGCAACAGCAACAGAATGAAACTTCAGTAGGTAAATTCGGTCACGGCAACAGAAACCAGCGTGGAAATACTCTCGTTGAGTTTGCAAAGGCAGAAGGGTTTTTCATCATGAACTCCTTTTTCAAGAAAAAGCCACACAGGAAATGGACATGGAGACATCCAAATGGGACGACAAGTGAAATTGATTTTATTATGTGTAACAAAAAATTCGTCATAAAAGACTGCAGTGTGCTAAACAAGTTCAACACAGGTAGTGACCATAGATTGGTGAGATGTAAGATGCACCTCAACACTAAACTCGAACGTGGTAAGCTGATAAGACAAATAAAATGTATTGACATAACCAACCTTAAAAAACACCATAATACCTTCAAGTTGGAACTGAAGAACAGATTCTCTGCTTTAGAAGGCCTAAAATCGGAAGAAGTGGATATTTCAGAAGTTAACAGAAAAGTAACCAAAGCTCTTATGGAAACAGCAACAAAATTAGCTGGGTCTAAGAAGAAGTTGCATGTGAACAAATTATCAGGAAAAACCAAAATGTTGATGCAAAAAAGAAGAGGGATGAGGACAACTAAAGAAGATGTGACTTCCAAAGTGGAATATATAGAGCTATGCAAGACAGTACGAAAAAGTATCACTGAAGACGTAAGGAAATTCAACTGTGAACTAGTGAGGAAAGCAATTGAAAAGAACCAAAGCCTAAAGATAGCAAAGGGACATCTCAGTAAGTGAAGAAAACAGATTATGGCACTGAGAAAAGAAGATGGTTCTGTAACAAGAAGTAGAGGTGAAATTTTGACAAGAGTGAAAGATTTTTACTCCAAATTATATGAAAGGGATGATACATGTACTCCAGACATCATGAAAGGTACCAGTACCAGAGTTCTTCCAGTCCTTCCAGCAGAAGTTGCACATGCAATCAATAACATGAAGCGGGGAAAAGCTCCAGGAGAAGATGGAATTACTGTAGACATCATACAGAGAAGCAAGTGGAGAAATCGAAACAGTACTGGCTCAAATTTTCACTCGATGCCTTAATGAAGGGAAGATTGCTGAGGATTGGAACAACGCTACAATGATCTTGCTACATACAAAAGATGACATTGAGGATCTCAGGAACTACAGACCTATCAGCCTTCTATCAGTGGTTTATAAAATCTTCATTCACTAAAGTTCTTTCACACCGTTTGAAGGTAACACTGGACATGGCTCAACCGAGAGAACAAGCTGGATTCAGGAGTGGCTACAGCACTATAGGTCATATCCACGTACTGAGAGAACTAATTGAAAGAGGAGAGAGAATATGAACTTCCATTGTGCATGGATTTTATCGATTATGAAAAAGCCTTTGATTCAGTGAAACCATTAGCAGTTACAATGGCTCTTAAATTCTGCGGTATTGAAGATGCATACATTAATATTATTAATAACATCTATGAAAATGTAAGTGCAAAGATTCGGCTGTTTGAAAATACAACACACATAAAACTTGGAAAGGGAGTGAGACAAGGTGACACCATATCTCCCAAGCTCTTTAATGCCACATTGGAAAATGTCTTTCAACCACTGAACTGGGAAAACAAAGAGATAAAGATTAATGGAGATTATCTAACCAACTTTCGTTTTGCTGATGACGTAGTCATTTTTGCACCTACCCCATCAGAGCTGCAGAGTATGATCCAGGAACTTGCTGAAAAGGAGTAAAGAAGTTGAATTAAAAATTAACTTTTAGAAGACAAAAGTGATGTTCAATGGTTTTACAAGAAATGAAGATTTATCGATTGATGGAGAAAAGCTGGAGATAACAGACACGTACGTTTATCTT
This sequence comes from Macrothele yani, assembly GCA_039090855.1. Classification (NCBI taxonomy): domain Eukaryota; kingdom Metazoa; phylum Arthropoda; class Arachnida; order Araneae; family Macrothelidae; genus Macrothele; species Macrothele yani. Next base: position 63,028,950 of record CM077013.1, on the reverse strand, counting down.
GGATAGCGGATATCAACTGAAGGTCTCATTGATGAAGAAATTAATCGGCGTACAAAACTTGCCTGGAGAGCTTTTGGAAGAAACAGCATAATTTTCAAGCGCAATATGTCATTATGTCTTAAAAGAAAAGTGTTTGTGTAACGTATTCTCTAGATTCAGTTTCCTTTTGATTTTACTATCTCTTGTTATTTTATTTTCCTATGCAAATTATCTTCTCACTTAACGAGATGTTATTTCTCCCGCTGAATTGTATGTGGCAACGAGTGTAAGTCATGACGTGGTGGTATGCAGTATATATAGGCGCGCTCAACTATACCAAGCAGCTTCGTTTTAGATGTGATAGGTTCTTCCATTATTATTGTTATGTGATTTATCTACGATAGTACGAAAGTTCGGCCTATCAGTAGTTGTGTTTTGTTGGAGTGTGTATTTGAGTAATACCAGGAGTTCCCCAATAAAAGTTTAAAAGTGAGAACGTTTTCTTGGTTCATTTTATTGTCAGACCTCTGTCTGGCCGTTAAGTCTATTTCATTTAGTGTTTACGTTAAGTTCAGGGTATATTGAGTGTATCGCTCTTATAAAGGAGCCTTCAAGGTACTAATGTACTAAAACCGAAGTTATATTACTGATATTCAAGATAATGAGGAACGCTGAGTAAAAAGAAGTTCCGTATTCAATGAATTTATTGCACGTGCACGTCTTACCTAAACAAACTCTAGCACTTTGAAGATTTAGCACACTTTAGCTACGTCAAGTAACCTTTCAATTAAACCTAACGTGACTTAACGTAAGCTTTCCTGCACTACACGACCAGCGGAGAACTTTATTCATTATATTTGATAAATGCATCCTTCCAGTGCTTACGTATGGTGCAGAGATGTGGACCTTAACTAAAAGAGGCATACAAATGCTGCAGACAACTCAAAGAAGCATTGAGAGGTGCATTCTTGGTGTAACCAGGAGAGATAAGAAGAGGAACTCGTGGATCCGAAAAATGACAAGAGTGGAAAACATCATGATCAGAGTTAAATCCCTGAAATGGCAATGGGCTGGATATACTGCCAGAAGGACAGACCATCGATGGACAGCCGAAATTTTAGATTGGATTCCAAGGGACAGGAAAAGACCCAGAAGAAGACCACATGGGAGATGTGTGGATGAAATTCGAAAGTATGCGGGAGTGACATGGAGGAGACTGGCACAAGACAGACCGTTGTGGAGGAAACTTGGGGAGACCTTCGTCCAGCAGTGGATTGATAATGGTTGACAATTATAATGATGATGATATATATATATATATAAGAGCCCGAATGAATCATGGGTGGTGAGTTTGTCTTACGGCGCTGGCTCTTTCCCTTCCCTCGACCATTGTCTCTAAATGAGGGATGGGTAACTGCTTACAAGCAAATCAGTTGCTCACGATTTTCAACTCCTCCCCCAAAAATATTAAAATATATTAAGAAATATATGTATAGTTGACAATATATTTGAACTATGCATAAAAATATGCAAAATATTTTTCTGAAACTCGAAATTATAGTGATAGGTTATGTTACGAATTATGAGAGTGCAGTTAAATTAAGATAAGGTAATAAATGCTGGGAATGTTCTGCAAACTGTTGAGAAATCTGTGACATAAATGGAATGCCGCTTAATTGTATGAAAGTTCTGTATGCTGTCTTCAGTGCTTGACTTTGAATTAATGGTCATTTAATTTGTTTGCCATATTGGTTCAGAGAGGAGGCAAGGATGTGCTGTGTCAGCCTGCCTGTTCAAAGTGTTCGTGAATGCATGTATGCATGCGCTGAGCAAGTGCTGCTAATCCCAGTTTGTGACGTGGTAACATCAGTGTATGTAAATTGTGGCGTGCTGATGATACTGCTCTGTCGTCTAAGGTAAATACGCGAGATTTGATGACTGCCCTATATTACTGAGAATGAATGAAATGTGCAACAACATTCGAACAAAGTGTAAATATCATTAAAAGGCATCGGCTTTTGAGCAAGATGTCATTGATTTAGAACACACATGACTTTGAATAAAGTAAATTTATATGAACTGCCTTATTCTGTTCATATGCATCTAAATTTGCAAAACGAATGGATGCAACAAATGAATGATCCGGTGCATAAATAAACTGATAATATGTAACGCTATTGTTTGTGGTTTGCATGAATATGATGAATTGTGAAAAACAGGTTAAATTGGAATGATTCTTGAACATTTAATAATTAAATTCTGTGTATATTTCTACAGTGGTGAAAGCCAAAAGATTTCTATATACGCCTTTTACTAGCAAAAGTGGGGAACGTGAAAAACATAGTTCGATTGCGTATGATAGACTTTCGTCAAAGCTGTTTCAACCTGGCACATGCTTTCACCAATAGATCGTGAATAAAGATGTACTTTTCAAACGGTATGGAAACCTACGTTGCGCCGCAATGGTAGTTGGGATAGAGCCGTATCTACCGGGGTGGTGCGGATCATTTTCCCTTTCAGAATGATCCTGTTTAGGCGTAAATTCATGCTCTGAGAGGACTAAAAAATCGAGTGAGTACCCTGATATTCCTTGTAGGTAATTTATACTATGCATCTTTTCAACACCAAGACCTTTGTGTGTTGTGAAATAAAACGATTGATTCGAGAGTACATACTAATGGAATTAAATCATAACAACAAACAATCAAGTTCTTTAATTCCGGACATTGAACGGTACTGAGGTGGATGTGTTAATGAATGTTGTTGTCATAAAACCGATGAAAGAAATATGTGAGTCATAAAAGTAAATATTTACTAAACTATGGCGGCGGCAAAACTAAGTATTTCGATTCTTTAGTTTTGCAGAAACAATATTTATTATTATTATTATTATTATTATTATTATTATTATTTATATGAACGTAATAAACAACGTTCACACCGATTAAATTTGATGTAGCTAAAAGAATCAATCTGCGCAAGTGCAAGCTGAAATTTGAGCTCAAGATAGAAACAAAAGCTGAATCGCAAGTGATGATGATTTCTAACTTTTGGTGTAGGATATCTACAAGTCATCGTGTTATACATCGAGTCAGGCATCATTTTAAAGCTCTTGCGAATAGCACTAACCCCCCCTGGTTGGGGGGGTATCTATTGGAAGCCAAATTTCGCAACGACGCACCATTTTCCAGATATTTCAGAAATCAACCTAGATGGCTCACCGACTTCTTCCGTTAACCATTTTCGTTGTCCAATCAACATTGCATAAATTCTCATGTAGAAACGACGACTATACGCCGTACCTCTCTCTCTCTCTCACACACACACACACACACACAAACACATAAACACAAATCAAGTTCTCTAACACTCTTCCTGCGCTGATGAGCTCGATATCAAGGCTCTCTCTCGAAGAGGGAAGTTCGCTGTGGTTCATCACCGAGCTTCTCCTTTTCAGAGGATTTTTAGGCAAACAGCTGCTGGTTCGAAACCACCTCTATCTCCTTGTTCACTCTGGTCTCCGGCTGGTCTACTTTTCAAGGAAGCTGTGGTATGGTACGCAACATCCTTCAGCGGAGGTTTCCAGGTGTGAGTCTTCTTCGACTCACAGTATGTCTTACAGACTCCGCAATTCGCCATATGTCTTATAGACTCGTTCAATATATGTCTTCGTTCCTTTTCGGTGCACAACATGGTTCTAGACTCCCATTCTCGTCATGAGTCACGAAAAGCAACTGATTCTCCCCTTATGCAGATTCTAGCACACACAAGGGCACAAAGCATTTGTGGTGCATTTAAGGTGAGCAACTTAAAAGCCTAAGTAAACTTCCACTTCGTCTTTTAGCATAAGTAGATCTGCAAGCGGTGCAACTTGAAGCCGAGAGTATTGCATCGAAAGACCCTTCAAACGTAGAAACATGACGTTGTTTAGACTACATCCTGTCGTAATCGGACGAGATTTACGATTATGTTCATCTCTTCCTCGACCACACAAGACGAGGAAATCTGCCCGGTTGGTAAACATCCCTTTTCTTGCCCTGAAACCAAATCAGAGCCCACGAATTGATTTAACATTTTAATTAATCGGCCTGATTAGCCATGCCCATTAGATCTAAAAAGTAATGAGACCCAAATAACAATATTTCCAATTCAAGAAGTCATAATGGAAAATATTTTTTTCCTCCTTATGGTTAACTGTAAGAATAATCAATATTTTTCCATGCATTTTGACTACTACCAATCTAATGAAATACGTATACGTATCAATTTCAATGCGTGTAACTGGAAAATACTGGAAAATTTCTCGTCCGTATCCGGCAGAATCCATTGCTTTAAACTGCAGAAATTTCCTTTGAGGTGGAATTGGTATTTGCTATGGTTGAAGAAAGTACACAAGATGTTTTCTTTGTTTGCATCCCATAACTCTGTTGTCTTGTAATCTTCTGAAAGTTTTCAAGTAATTTGAAAAAATTGTGCGAAGTTTGAAATTTGTTGTATCCTTTTTCTTTTTTTCTTTTTCTTTTTTTATGAATTTTATTCTTTGTCATATGACATATTCATGACCTCGAGACGTTAGTTTATAAAACAAGAGCATGTTTTACCTCTTGTCATGATTGACAAACAACTGTAAACGAGTCCGCATGGGATTTATATAACGAAATATCGTGTTGAACAATATCCTGCAAGAAACATTCTAAATTAAGTCCAGTCATATGATTTCTATCTGGTGCTGGGTCTTTAGTTTCAGTTTTTCAGCAGTACATTATATAGAATAATAAAGGGGGTTTAATGACTTCAGAACTTTAAAGTCTAAGGTTATTTGATGAATTAAGCTACTTGAAGAACCATTCTGTTCTAATTTGCATCGTCGCTGTAGAAATTGAAATTGAAATTGAAAACTTAATTGCATAATGTTAACAACATTTCAAAGTCATTACGATTCAGAGTTTAATAGTCACATTTACTCGAATCCTGTATTTACAAATTCAATGTAAGTTTATTCAATCTCCAAGCACGTCAGGAATGACCAACATCGGTAACACCTTGCGTTATAACAGCAATATGAGAATACTTCAAACTATTATTTATTAATACGAGCAATATACGATTGACACTATAGCTCGCCGTCACCAAATAGAATCCACATAGTTCAAATCTTACACTATTAATCGCTCTTATCAGAAACACAGCATATCCTAATCAGAACATTGTACTCCGTACATGGCTCTCCTACTTAGAACATAGTTCTCTCTTCACCTCACTTCCTCTCTCTCTCTCTCATCCACGTCAAATGTCTGTATTAGTCTCTCTCTCTCTTATTTTCCTTTGATTGACCAACTGTCAGGTGGCCAACTTTGAAATCCTCATCGAGAAAAATAATTTGCCTTTAAATGAGAATATATTTGACTAGGAGAAACCAAATATGTGACCCAGAGATATGTGTCACATTTCTGAATATTGTTGGTCTGCTGAACAATTCTTAATACATGTGTACTTCAAGGATCGTAATTTAAGAATACGCTTCCACCTTTTAGCATCTATGAATAACTACGTTCCTGTTGCAAATAATTCAGTAAACATGAACCTTAATGCCCTAGGTTTTAACGTGGTAACGAGTGAAAAACAATTGCCATGCACTCCAGTCTTTTCTCTTAGATTTGCCATTGGAATGCATGCAACCTCGAGGAATTTTACTAATGTAAGATTCGGTGCGTTTTTCCAAACAAAAGAGCGAAAAGATTTCGTATTTTGTTTTCCATTTAACTTTCACCTTTGACAAATAACAATTCTCTGTCCGTAACATTACTCAAATTTGCTTTGACGAGCTACAAGACACTTTTTCTCTAAAAAAATTCATACAACGTAGCTCCTACGTAGAAATAAAGTTTTCAGATAGTTTATCATTTTTCAGTTAATATCCTTCACTAGAAAACTTTGAAAACTTCTCATTGCATCACTACTTTGAAAAGTGAAAATTTTCTTCTGCATTTCCAATCCTTTTCACACATAATTTTTGAAATTATTTATATGAGCGCCCAACTTTTGTGGTCATCGTACCTGGGTGAGTCAAAAGTTCGTCCCGTTTGCAGTAAAGCTTTTGATGATCCAAGAAAGACATACACTCTGACCTCAAACTGCGAAGTACAGGCTGATGTTTTCTATAGTCCTTTTGCCAACGTTGCAACAGAAGCACGATCCCGCGGTGCTACCACTCGGCAGATTTTGAGGACAGGAACTTTCTGTTGCCATATTTCCCATCTACCACTGAAGTGAAATGCTGTCCTTGTAAGAAATGGGCTAAGGAGTGAAACATGAGTTAGTCGGATTAAGCCAGGTCCACTTGCAGCAACGATCGCTTCCTATTGATAAGGGCTTGGTAGCGTTGGCGCAAAGCAATAAAGACCCTCTGCAGTTGTTCTCCAAAGAGGTTGCCGTCCATAGTCTGAACATCTGGTATGAGTTCCCAGTTTACCGGACGCTCATAATTCCAGCAAATGCACAACACGACTTTACTGTAGAACACCTCTCTTTGGACCACTGGCTGTACTTCCTGACGTAGACTCAGCCATTGGCTGCTAGTGGTAGGATAATTTAGGAATATTAACTTTTCATCATCTCTGATGAAAAGTTAATATTCCAAGCCAAAACCTGTCCTCTTGTGGATTTGACGGCAATCTGCGACAGAGAGCGACGCATTATTCGTACTGCAGGGATGTCTATTCATGGGGAACTAATCGATGGCGGCTGGAGGAGACACCAATCTCGTTCAGATAGCGAACAATACAGGATACGGAAAATCCCATCTCAGCTACCAATTTTCTTGTACTGGTAAAGGAGTTTCTGTCACAGCTTGGACCAAGATGTCAGTGCTCATATTCGTTGAACGTCCTAACCTCGGCTTGTCTACGAGACTGGTGTCCCCAGCATTTCAACGTCGGATGTGTTTTCCACTGTTTCCTCGCCTTCAAATTCTCAAATTTATCAAGCTACTGTTACCGTGCTAAACCATTTTGTTTTACGCTTTCCAACCGTAATTTGAAGAAGCGCATGTGCTTCAGCTTTGTCCGTCTACCTGTCCGCACGATAACTCGCGTAAAAATATTTCGATTTCGATGAAATTTTAGTATGTGTTAAGGGACAATCTAAGAACGTACCCATTGAAAATGGGACAAAATAGGGTCAAAGGTCAGGACATTGGAGCTGGATCCATTCCATCTCCCTCATGCATCATAACTTACGTAAAAATGCTTCGATGGCGACAACACTTTATCATGTTGTTCCGGAGGTATACTGAACTACTTCTGCTGAATATCACCGAAATGGGGTCAAAGGTCAGGGCACAGGAGCGAGATTTATTCCACAGCCATTATCCTCATAACTTAAGTAATGATTTCTAGTATGCTGGAAAGTGAATCATAATCAATGTATTGCATAATTTTACTAACGTGTTTCTTATTTACAAGGTCTGTTTTTTTTGCTTACTTTCGTCAAGGATTCGGCTCTTGACAATCGTTGTTCTTAATCAAATAGCTTTGTCACAGAACACAATCCTTTCGATACTCAGCAATATTCAATATTACGCTTGCTTTGGTACAGTCGTAATAAGCAATTCTTAACAGTTCACAAAATCGTGCTCTAAAGAGAAACATCGTGAAACATAGTGATACTCTAAAACAAGAGAGCTTAAACAACAACAGCGGGTCTTATCTTCATCTTAAGCATACGTCATTATTCTTTGGCTTGTTGCCAGGTTGCCAAACACAAATTCGTCGAGAGAGACAAATGTGACGTTGAGATTGATAAACTTGAAACAAGGATAAATGAAATTTACATAAGAAGACGGCAACAACAAAGGAAGGAAAAATTAGAATATACGTCACATGCATCTTCACACACCGAGCGACTGCTTCTTGAAATGTATAGCAGAAAGGACATTAAGTTGGACTCTTACTGGTAAGAACCATTTAAAGAGCTGGACAAACTGCCGCTCAGAGGATTCGCACTCATCGCGACATTCGTATTTGAGAAACGAATAGCGTGCGAATTCATTTGACAAACAAGTTTATTCGTCACAACTTCCCAAGCTGCCTGCATATCTCACTTATCTAGTTGCTCGCACTCACACCTGTAAAATTCAATCACTTACTAGCAGAGATAACTTGATTTGCATATAGTTTTAATTTCCATATATATATATATTACCCAGGGCTGATGAATTTTGCTTAGCATATTATTTGTTCATGAGTAATGTTAACTATTCTAAACGTACAAATTGATTTTCCGTAACGACATTTTTTCCAATCACAGTTCGTTCTTCGTTGCCACACATCTTGCCTGAAACCAAAAGCAAATATGCAATCACTTAATGCCAATTTGAATGCTCATGTAAATCCCTTTACCCATAACTGCGCGACTCATGGGATTTTTCTTTGCAAACGTAAAGTTTACTTTTCAACAGAATTCAATTTGATTTTCATTCAAATATAAAATAAGGTGAAATGACTTACTTGTATTTTTTACCTTTTCGTAGTTGCATTAGCTTACTGTTGGAGATTAAAATATCAGGAAAGAAATGCGAACTGTATTGTTGGCATACTAAGAGGAATGACAGAAGGCAACGACGAGAGAATAAAGCTAAGTGCATCATGCAGACCACCGACGTCATCACATGATAGCACTCGGCAATTACAACTGCTTAATCAAGTGCTCCGGAAAACCCAGGATAAGTGGTCAGCAATTAGCAGTCTAATCAGAGTACAACTAAATCGGAAAGGATTACCAAAAAGTAGAGATTTTCTTCTTTCGATTCAACCATTATCATCCAGCTTTTTCTTCTTCTTATATCCTCCCTTTCCCCCCTTTCTCTTCCTATTTTTTCTTCTAATTTTTTTTGTAGCAGATTATGTCTTTAAACCGAAATATCCGTTTCTTACCTTCACAGACGCACACACAGAAAAAAATGACGATGGCGATTAACGTCTTTGGATCTTGTGAAAACGAAAAGTAGATTTTCAGATAATACTTTTCAGTTGATTTAATTCGATTCATCATATTAAATTTAATCATGGCAAATGAAAAATTTCCCTTTTAATTGATCAGAATTACAGCTCTGTTTACGAAGAGTTTTCCGATACCCAAGATGCAAATTAATTACACCGATCTATCGAATTGCAGACATTATATATACTGTATATATCATCATCATCATCATTGTCAACCATTATCAATCCACTGCTGGACGAAGGTCTCCCCAAGTTTCCTCCACAACGGTCTGTCTTGTGCCAGTCTCCTCCATGTCACTCCCGCATACTTTCAAATTTCATCCACCCATCTTCCATGTGGTCTTCTTCTGGGTCTTTACCTGTCCCTTGGAATCCAATCTAAAATTTCGACTGTCCATCGATGGTCTGTTCTTCTGGCAGTATGTCCAGCCCATTGCCATTTCAGGGATTTAACTCTGATCATGATGTCTTCCACTCTTGTCATTTTTCGGATCCACGTGTTCCTCTTCTTATATCTCCTGGTTACACCAAGCATGCACCTCTCCATGCTACTTTGAGTTGTCTGCAGCCTTTGTATGTCTCTTTTAGCTAAGGTCCACGTCTCTGCCCCATACGTAAGCACTGGAAGGATGCATTGATCAAACACTTTTCTATTAAGACATAATGGCATATTGCTCTTGAAAATTATGCTGTTTCTTCCAAAAGCTCTCCAGGCAAGTTTTGTACGCCGATTAATTTCTTCACCAATGTGACCCTCACTTGATATCTGCTGTCCAAGATAAACGTATGTGTCTGTTATCTTCAGCTTTTCTCCATCAATCGATAAATCTTCATTTCTTGTAAAAGCATTGAACATCACTTTTGTCTTCTGAAAGTTCATTTTTGATCCCACTTCTTTACTCTTGTCAGCAAATTCCTGGATCCTACTCTGCAGCTCTGATGGGGTAGTTGCAAAAATGACTATGTCATCAGCAAAACGAAGGTGGGTTAGATAATCTCCATTAATCTTTATCCCTTTGTTTTCCCAGTTCAGTGATTGAAAGACATTTTCCAATGTGGCATAAAAGAGCTTCGGAGATATGGTGTTACCTTGTCTCACTCCTTTTCCAATTTTTATGTGGTTGTATTTTCAAACAGCCGAATCTTTGCACTTGCATTTTCATTGATGTTATTAATAATATTAATGTATGCATCTTCAATACCGCAGGATTTCAGAGCCATTGCAACTGCTGATGGTTTCACGGAATCAAAGGCTTTTTCATAATCGATAAAAGCCATGCACAATGGAAGTTCATATTCCCTCGCTCTTTCAATTAGTTCTCTCAGTACGTGGATATGATCTATTGTGCTGTAGCCACTCCTGAATCCAGCTTGTTCTCTCGGTTGAGCCATGTCCAGTGTCACCATCAAGCGGTGTGAAAGAACTTTAGTGAAGATTTTATAAACCACTGATAAGAGGCTGATAGGTCTGTAGTTCCTGAGATCCTCAATGTCACCTTTTTTATCTAGCAAGATCATTGTAGCGTTGTTCCAATCCTCAGGAATTTTCCCTTCATTAAGGCATCGAGTGAAAATTTGGGCGAGTACTGTTTCGATTTCTCCACTTGCTTCTTGTATGATGTCTACAGTAACTCCATCTTCTCCTGGAGCTTTTCTCCGCTTCATGTTCTTGATTGCATGTGCAACTTCTGCTGGAAGGACTGCAAAAACTCTGGTACTGGTACCTTTCATGATGTCTGGAGTACATGTATCATCCCTTTCATATAATTTGGAGTAGAAATCTTTCACTCTTGTCAAAATTTCGCCTCTATTTCTTGTTACGGAACCATCTTCTTTTCTCAGTGTCATAATCTGTTTTCTTCCCTTACTGAGATGTCCCCTTGCTATCTTTAGGCTTTGGTTGTTTTCAATTGCTTTCCTCACTAGTTCACAGTTGAATTTCCTTACGTCTTCAGTGATACTTTTTCGTACTGTCTAGCATAGCTCTATATATTCCACTTTGGAAGTCACATCTTCTTTAGTTGTCCTCATCTCTCTTCTTTTTTGCATCAACATTTTGGTTTTTCCTAATAATTTGTTCACATACAATTTGTTCTTAGACCCAGCTAATTTTGTTGCTGTTTCCATAAGAGCTTTGGTTACTTTTCTGGTAACTTCAGAAATATCCACTTCTTCCAATGTTAGGCCTTCTAAAGCAGAGAATCTGTTCTTCAGTTCCAATTTGAAGGTATTATGGTGTTTTTTAAGGTTGTTTATGTCAATACATTTTGTTTGTCTTATGAGCTTGCTACGTTCGAGTTTAGTGTTGAGGTGCATCTTACATCTCACCAATCTATGGTTACTGCCTGTGTTGAACTTGTTTAGCACACTGCAGTCTTCTATGACGAATTTTTTGTTACACATAATAAAATCAATTTCACTTGTCGTCCCATTTGGATGTCTCCATGTCCATTTCCTGTGTGGCTTTTTTCTTGAAAAAGGAGTTCATGATGAAAAACCCTTCTGCCTCTGCAAACTCAACGAGAGTATTTCCACGCTGGTTTCTGTTGCCGTGACCGAATTTACCTACTGAAGTTTCATTCTGTTGCCGTTGCCCTATTTTTGCATTGAAATATCCCATAATTATCTTCAAGTGCTGCTTACCTTTATTATTTAGATCACGAATTTCCTCATAAAATTCTTCAATTTCTTCTTCAGCATGACTTGTGGTGGGTGCATAAGTTTGAATAATCTGAGCCTTGTATCTTCTCGAGAGTTGGATAACGAGTCGTGCAGCTCTGTTAGAGGAACTTTCAACTTCTGCAACTTTGTATATATATATCATCCTCATCATCGTCAATTATTGTCAATCCACTGCTGGATGAAGATCTTCCCAAGTTTTATAAAGCAACGGTCTGCCTTGAGCCAGTCTGCACCATGTCACTCATGCATTCGAATGTCGACCATCCATCTTCCACGTAGTCTTCTTTTGGGTCTCTTCCTGACCATTGGAATCCAGTGTAAAAATTCGGTTGTCCATCGGTGGACCTTTCTTCTGGCAATATGTGTAGCCCATTGCCATTTTAGGCACATTACACTGATCATGATGCCATCTGCTCTTGTCATGTACCTTGTCCACGAGTTCCTCTTTTTACCTTTCTTGGCTGCACCAAGCATTCATGTCTGCATGCTTCTTTCAGTTGTCTGCAGTCTTTGTATGTCCCTTTTAATCAAGGCCCACGTTTCTGTTTCGTACGTAAGCACTAGAATGGTGCATTAATTAAACACTTTTCTTTTAAGCTATAATCGTATTTTGCTCCTTAAAATGTACTGTTTCTTCCAAAACCTCTCAAACCAAGTTTTATACGCCGATTAATTTCCTCCTTAACATGACCTTCGCTTGATATCTACTGCCCAAGATAAATGCAGGAATCGGTTATCTCCAGCTGTCTCCCATCAACTGACGAATCCTCATGTCTTGTAAAGGCATTGAACATCAGTTTCGTCCTCTGAAAGCTCATTTTTAATACCACGTCTTTCCAGCTAACACCGGAATCATACTCTGCAGCTCTGAGTGTGTAGTTGCAAAAATGACAACGTCGTCAGCAAAACGAAGGTGAGTTAAATTATCTCCGTTATTACTAATACCTTTGTTTTCCCATCAATGATTCAAAGATGTTTTGCAATTTTGTTCTTAAAGAGTTTGGGAGACATGTGTCGTGTGCATGTATACATCATCATCGTTGTCAGCCATTATCAATCGACTGTTCGATGTAGGTTTCCCCAGGTATTTTGAAACAACGGTATGTCTTGAACCAGTCATCACCATGTCATTCCCTCATGATTTCGAATTTTGTCCACCCATCTCCCATGTGGTCTTCTTCTGGGTCTTTTCCTGTCCCTTGGAACCCAGTCTAGGATTTCGGTTGTCCACCGGTGGGTCGTTCTTCGGGCAACATGTCCAGCCCATTGCTATTTCAGGGATTTTACTCTGATCATGATGTCTTCCACTCTTGCCATTTTCCTTATCCACGAGTTCTTCTTGTTATCTTTCCTGGTTACACCAAGCGGGAATCTCTCTGTGATTCGTTCAGTTGTCTACAGTCTTTGTATGTCTTTTTGAGTTAAGGTTCATGTCTCCGCTCCATATGTAAGCAATCGAAGGATGCATTGATTAAACGCTTTTCATTTAAGACATAATGACATAATGCTCTTACAAATTGCAGTTTCTTCCCAAAGATCTCCAACCAAGTTTTATATGCAGATTAATTCCCTTCTCAATGTGACCTCCCTTGATATCTTCTGTCCAAGGTAAATATAGGAATCGGTTATCTCAAGTTTTTCCCCCTTTAATCGCAAAATCGTCATTTCTTGTAAAAGCATTGCACAAGAGTTTTGTCTTCTGAGAATTCATTTTTAACTCCACCTCTTTTCTTTTGTCAGTAAGTTCCTGGATCATGCACTGCAGTCATGAAGGGGCAGTTACGAAAATGACCACTTCATCAGCAAAACGAAGGTGAGATAAATCAACTCCATTATTGTTTATCGCTTTGTTTTCCCAGTTCAATGATTGAAAGACATTTTGCAATGTGTCATTGAAGAGTTTGGGAGATATGGTGTAACCTTGTCTCACTCCCTTTCCAATTTTTATTGGTGCTGTACCCTCAAATAGACGAACCTTTGCGCTTAGTTTTTCATAGATAATATTAATAATGCTAATGTATGCGTCTTCAATACCGCAGAATTTCTAAGCCATGGTAATTGCTGATGGTTTCACGGAATCAAAGGCTTTTTTCATAATCAATAAAAGTCATACATAATGGGAGTTCATATTCATTCGCTCTTTCAATTAGTTCTGTCTAATGCAGAAGTAATTTCCACTATACTCAAAGTAAGTCCCTTAGATATTAATAGTTATGATTTTGAGAACCTATATACTAATCTGCCTCTATCAGATATAATCACTACCTTTAAAGAGCTGTATGCAGAATTTAAACTTAACCAATTTGTTAATGTAGGAGCCTGGAACTCTAATCTCAATTGCTGCATAAAAAATAACCATATCTTATATAATAATACTCTCTATAAGCAAGTGAACGGTATACCCATGGGAACATCAACCTCCACGAGTATTGCTAATCTATTCCTGTTCTTTAAGGAATATAAATTCATTAAAAATCACCCCACCTGCTCAGATAACTACCTTTACACATTTAGATATATTGATGATCTGCTGTGTATCAATAATTCAGAAGTTATAGAGAGTGATTTTGATAATATCTATCCTAGCTCTCTTAACTTATGTAAAACCAACCACAGTAATCAGGAACTTGAGTTCCTAGACTTAAGCATTAAGCTCAACAGAGGTAACCCATCTATTAGCCTCTTTGATAAAAGAGTTAATTTTCCTTTCAAAGTAATTAAATATCTACATTGGAATAATAACATATCAACCAAAGTAATTGAGAATCTACTAATTTCTCAGGTCCTAAGAATTTCAAGAATTTGCAGCAACAATTTGGACTTCAATTACCACATTAATATACTATTAGACAGTTTTTCTAGAGAACGAAATTCCTTCTTCTTTCATCAAAAGAACTTTAAGAAAAATTATTCTGAATAATAGAGTAAGGTTGGCAGATCTGCTTTAATTTTCTACACAGTTAATAATATGATTCTGACCAATCAAAGCCGTTTGGAAGCTGGCTAGAGGATGCCTATTAACTACTAAAAGGAACCTTAGTGCTATGGATATGAAGGTCCTATTAAAATAAAAAATTAAATAATATAGACAAAATCACAAAAAAAGCTTAAAATCTGTTTATAAAAGAAAATAAAAACAAATAAACAAAAAAGAAAACTAGTTATTCACTCACTAGAATAGCTATACTAAAAATAGTAAAACTAACATTAAAATTAATAAGATTCTGAATAATCTATAGAAGCTCACTAAGGTGATTTAATACATGCAAAGATTATTAAATACACCACTTGTGTAATTTATAATATTTCTCATGTATTCTGGAGAGTTAATTCTGCTCTATCTGATCATACAGGTCCACAGTCTTAAGTATATATTTTTTTCTCTGGTTAAAATCTCCGCGAGTTGGTTTCTTTCAGTGTGAGGAGGCCATCAGCCCCACCCACACTGCCCCCCAGCGACTAGGGAGTGGCAGTCGTGTTTGGAAGTTTGGGGAAAAGGTCAGCCATGTTTCCTCTTGTGTGGAGAAAGTTTAGTTGCATAAGAGGTAAGCTCACTTCATTGTCTTTGGGTTTTAGGTTTTATAAGTTCAATGTTTGTACTTCTTGTACCTTTTTTCTCTGTTGTTTTTTGCTTTTCAGCATTTAGGCACTGGCTAGTCTGTTAACTTTTTATGCGGGTTTTAACTCTTTCTTTTCTTGGTAACTTTGCGCGTTTTTTAGGAAACTTAGGCCCAGCAGCTGGCTAAGCATAGTTCCTTTACATTGCGCTGTATTTTCAAAGTAGTTGAGTTCTTAATAACTACTTAATTATGCACTTAAAGCACTGCTGAAATACTTTGTACATATTGCAACTAATTGTTTATGTCATATAACTTTCACAAAGCATTTCTTTAGTTAATTATTGTCTTTAATTTATTCTCGTTTTTGTGTTGTCAGAAGTTGTGGAGTAGGGGGTTTTAGAATCAAGTTTTCTTTCAAAAATCTGAGTTTTAAATAATTAATATTTCCTTTTTTAATTCCAATGTAAAAATTTGGAATACTTTTGCATTGCTATTCAGGTTTAAATTCTCTCTCAGGCGAACTTGGCATTTCGTTATAGCTGAACATTATTTCTAATTATTATGTCACTCTCACAACTTGAGTTCTCTTTAATCTTCTTCTTTCTGTTTAATAGTAACAGATGAAGAGCATGGGTCAGGCCATGAAAGTTATGGATGCAAGCTAAATTGTTAACTAAAGCTAGGTCATACAACTCTGCGGAGGTCATGACATATATATATTTTTTAAAACAATTTTTGGTGAGCTTATTACTTGCATCTATGGCTTTGCAGAAACCCATTTCCAACTAGGTCTTTGTGGAAGTGAGAAAATGCAGAGTTTTTGCTGGTCCTTGATAAAGCCAAGGCTCAGTATTCTCGACACTTTCTACATTCAGTTGTTTTATTTTATTTTTATCTTTTCTCCTTTTACTCACACCGGTAGATACATAACCTTTTCTATGTTGTACTTGGTATGAGTCAAAAAAAAATATATTTTTTTTTGCTTAGGTCTCTTCTTAATAGAATATATATATAAGATATTTATTGTTAAATATAGATACAGGGGAGTGGGGTCATGGTCATTTTTCTTTTTTCTTACAGTGGCAACAGTGAAACACCGCAAGTTATGGTCGATTAGGAGGTCTCCGTAGAAATCTGTGTCACTGTGTTGTGCCCCTAAACAACAGCCGTGATGGGTTATTATTATTAGCGGAAGGTCGAACACAAGAAGTATGTTATATAAAAAACGAAGCACTCAGATTAATGATTCTCCACCTCCCCCTCCGCCCAGAAATCTACACCTCAACCATTTTCCCCCTCTTCTCCCTAACCTTTGCAGTTTTTAACAACATACAACATATTCACTCGTCTAATTTGTTCCTGAAAGTCTACGGTGATTAAAATCTGCAGATAATTCTAACAAGATAAAAATTTCAATAAAACGCTGTCTGAATGCCCGTCGTTTGAATTTTGATGCTAACATAGAACAAAGTATTGATCAGCTAATGTACGAAAATTGCATTTATTTTTTGCCCTTATACCTGATATTTCCTACTATTCTAGTTTTTGTTTTGTAATTATTGGAATAGATTTAGTGTGGGACAAATTTTTAACATTGAGGGAGCGACGCTTCTCCCCTCTACGATACAAAGCACTGAACTAGTGCTTATGGAAGTGTATGAGTGTACAATTAAGCCCCCCGCCTTATGCGATATGATGTAAAAGAAATGTTAGAGTAAAATTCTAATTTCAGAAATTTGACATTATCCGTTTTTTTTTATTTAAATTAAATCTTGTAGTATTTCTTTTAGTAACCCTTGCCGGAAGTAACAGAGTAAGTTGCATATCGCATTTCATAAATTTTCGTCATAAACTATATTTTTATTTCATTGAAAAGAAGAGTGAACAACTGGGATGCTTGTTTCTATTATTTGAATTTCTGTGAAATTGGTGGTGAAGAAGATCGAAGTCGCGTCTCCTCGCTCCGGCGTGAAGTTTCTCTAACCGAGTGAACTACATCAACGGAATGTATCGTTGCAGATTAGTCGTCTTGACACGTTCTTCACCTCTGTAGTACGTCATATGATCACCCTCTTTTTTTATAGCAAGTCTTTTGTGACAAAGGTCGTGCGCATATTATCTTGTCCATCCGTCCCATCTGTCCATCTGTATGTCCGTCCATCAGTCTGAAGACACCATACAGTTGTAACTAATAGTCCGATTTAAAAAATTATTTTTGTATTGGGAAGCTTGAAATGTGCGAATGACGATCTTTTATTCAGCTTTTTTTCCCTACGATGCACAACTTTTCCGCTAGAGGGCGTAAATGCAGATCATATGGAATTCAAAATACATTTTATTCCATACATTTGCTTCTAAACTTCAGATTGAAATATTATTTTACCTCTCGATTCCATTTATGTCGAAGACTATTTTAGGTATAGTCACTTTTTCAGGTTACGCACAGATTTTCCGCTAGAGGGTGTAAAACTAAACTGCGTTTCTCCCGATATTTCTTCTTCTAAAACTCCGATTTGAGAAATTCTTTCTGCAGCGGATAGGGCTCCTAATGGGAAATCTTTTACAAATAATTTCTAATTTTTGGTAAAAAACGGTTTGACAACCAGGAGGCGTAAGAGTTTATTTCTGCTTCTGATGTGTTTGTGATAAAATCTGAGCTCCTGAAAACTCGATTGAAAACATTCTTCCGTGGACCGATACTGCTCACATCGAAAAACATTTTGAGAATACTTTCTTCTTAAAATAATGCATGGCTTTTCCACCAGGAAGCGTAGATGCATATCTTATTTTTGTTAATATCTTTGCTTCTAAGAGTCCAATTTGAAAAATATTTTCTTCGTTACAGAACGTTTCTACTGGGAAGTATATCTCATACAATTTCAAGTTTGTCTTAACGCACAACTTGCCTCCAGATGGCGTAAGTTCATGTTTTCGTTTACAGCAATATCTACGATATTAAAAACCCGACTGAAAAGAGTCTTTCTTCGGTCAGATGCTGCGAACTATGCAAAATCTGTGTGCGTATTTTCTTCCAAAAATAAGGCACAATTTCGCCACTATAGAGCGCAAATGTTTAAACTGTTTTTCGAAATATGTCTGCTTCTACATGAGCGATGTAAAAACTTCTTTCCACACCTGATGCCATTTACCTTGTAGAACACTTTAGGTTAGTACATGAGGAATTTTATGGCTCACAGTTCGATCGGTAGGTGATGTTTGTGTACTTTAGTTTGCAGATGTATCGCTGCTTCTAAGAACACTATTGAGAAATTTCTTCTCTACTGTGTGCCATTCGCTACACTAAAGATGTGGCTGTTATCATCTTTAAATAATGCGCTGACAGAGAGCTAAAATTTATTATAGAGCAATATTACAGTCAAACAGCTTGCCAGTACGTGACAGGCTCTTTTAATCAACATTTAGTGCACCAAGAAAGTCTTGTTCGCTTTCTGTTAATCGAAACGAACTTTTTTATTTTACAGTCAAATATTTTCAGTTTCAAACTGATTTGTACTGATATCGTATGTTCTTAAGCAAATAATAATGCAAAAATATGCTGCATTTTTAAGCTTTCGATTGCAATATTAGCTTCATGGGTACCCATAAAAGATAGCTTGGAAACTGTTAATACATTCTTTAAGAGAAAAATTTAGTTTTGCTTTCTGAATAACCTTAAGAATTTTTTTACATTATTCAGTAATTTAATCCTGTTTGTTGAAAAGCAAGAAATTTTCCTTCAATCGTTGAGAGAAAAAATAATCAAGGAACAACTTTCACGCCTTAGTTTTTGTTCCCAGAAAGAACATAACTGAAGCAACCACTTGAGTTGCCTTGTCAGTAAAATACAGCGTGATTTCAATACAAATTTGAAGTTGTGCTTCCTCAACCACTTGAGTTGCCTTGTCAGTGAAATACAGCGTGATTTCAATACAAATTTGAAGTTGTGCTTCCGTATATTAATGTAAATTATGACAAGAATGGTAAGTCATATAATCCGAAAACTTTTTTTTTTTTTATTGGAGGTTTAAAGACCACTGTGACCAACTCAAAGGGCTATAAGCAGTTACCGTTCTCTAATCTAGGGTCATTGGTTCCAGGGAAGGAAGAGAACGAGAGCCGTAAGAAATACACAACACCCATGCCTCACCGGGATTCTAACCCGGATTCCTTTCGGACGAATGAACAGCGGCTATCGCTTGGACCACTGAGCCATGGGGCGGCATCCGCAAACTTGAACATTTCATCGTCCTGGAGCGAGAATCGAACCCGCGTCTCCTAGTTTGTGCCCGAGTATGCTAACCACTACACTATCCAGAATGACCAAGTCTCGAGTTTCAGAGGAATTTGAACTTGGTCGTTCTATTTGGTGTAGTAGTTAGGCACAAACCCGGAACTAGGTCGTCGTTACATACATGTAATAGCTCATCGGTGTATAAATACTATTTTAAATTTTGTCAGACTAAAATTACCAATAATAAGATTTGTTGTTCATCAACAACAAATCTTATTACATTATTCAGTAATTTAATCCTGTTTGTTGAAAAGCAAGAAATTTTCAATGTAATTTCCTGTGCAACGTCAGCGTGCGGGTAATTGCATCTCGCAATAAATACTACAACACAAATGTTTCGATGAAATCACCATAAACTGTTTCGATGTAAAATTTTAGTAGACCTGCGAAGCACACCGAAATAAATGGATTGTGTTCTATCGCATGCTTTTAGAAAGTACGGGGTTTCTGCAGTCTCTTGTTGAGAATTTCAAAGTTCTTTATTCTTAGCAATTAGAATAATTGAATTGCGTGTCATAGGCATTTTCAGATTTCAATCTAAGAACAAATGGAACAAAGCCACACTTTCAAAAGTATATTTTACCTTGTTTAAGTTTTTTTTTTTAAATTGAGCTCAAAAACGTCTTTTGCTGTACCCAACTCATTATTATCAGTCATCACGAAGCTCAGGTGTGATACCACAAGCAGTGAAATTAAACGAAAGCTCTGTTGAAATTGTAGAAATTTCAGGAATAAGCGCACCACCATACGGTGGGAAGGGGTATAAAACTTGAGGTGGCTGTTAGGAGTGACAAGAGACTGTTAATTAGGACAGTATTTCTGAACACCGTTATAAGTTCCTCCGTTGTTTATTCATTTTCATAAGACTCAACTTTTCTGTTCTCAAAATATTTAATGACTAAAGATGGATGACAAGTATTTTCAATAGTATTAGGCAATGCGTACGTAATTTTACACTGGGTGATCACTGAATTATGATAACTTACGTGATACTTCGTAAGCCCTCCTTCCGCCCTCAGTGCCGGAAGTATATAGTTGGTAGGTATGGCCAACCAAGTTGTGAGTAAAGCGGCCTTTAATGCAGGTATGGAGGTGATTGGTGTATTCAGACATCTGATATGCCAATCCATAGTGTCCCACAAGCGCTCTGTGGGATTGATATCGGGGAAGTTCGGAGGTCAATCGATATCCTGGAAGTCTGACCTGTGTTCCTCAAACCATACCTGTACAACGTTGGACCTGTGCCTCGAGGTATTGCCATCTTGGAAGACACCGTCGCCATTCGGAAAAAAGTGGAACATTGCTGTGTGCACAGAGACAGCAGGCAATTCACGATAGTGGGCAGAAATTCATATGTTGTCCTACATACATCAGAGGTCCAAGTTTCTGCGAGGCAAACATTACCTAACACCATACAGCTGCCTCCTCTGGCTTGCACTGTAAAGACCGTGTAGGATGGACCGAGTGCCTCAAGTTTTTTGCGCCAAATAGGCACACGATCATCCGCAAAATACGCGACTCGTCAGAGTAGCACACTTTTTTCAATCATCCGATGTCCAACGTGCATGATCTTTACACCAGGCGAGTCTTCTGTGCCGATGAACCGTAGTTAGGAGAGGAAGTCATCGGGGTCCTCCGCTGTTGCAGAACATACATGGGAGCATGCGATGCATGGTCATGACAGACCAGTGACGTCACTAGACTTCAAAATCAAGATAAGCGATGGGTGGGCGAGCATTATTTTTGGTGGGGCAAGCTTGATAGCAACTATTTATTACGAAACACTGAAAGAATGAATTTTTAATGTTTTGTTTTTATTGAAGGTTTGATGACTACCGCGAGCAAGTCAATGGGCTATAAGTAATCGCCTGTCCCTAATTTAAGGTCACTGGTTCCAGAGAAGGGAGTGAGCCCGTGCCGTATAACAAACACAACATACTTTCCTCACCGTGGTTCGCACCCAGACTCTTCTCAGAGGAATGGTCATAAGCCGACGCTTAAACCACTGCTCCACCGGTGGCGGCTTTAATGCTTTTCACTACCAGCTACAAAAAATTCGTGCAATCTTCACCCCTTCCATCTGAATACACATACATACACGAATCGACTAGTTACGCCTCTGGTGTAAGATAGAAGTGTTGGTAGAATGTCGCCTTCAACTTTTTGCTTGCTCTGAATGCATTGTCTTAAACTGCTTTCCAAAGTTTGGCATTTTTGCTTACGAAAATAGTACTGTACTTGAACAATTTATTTAAAAGAAAATGTCGTGTTCGTTTATTTAAATCAAATTTTAACGTCGTGCCAAGCAGACACAATACTTTTAGCCAGCGATTTTGCCTTGCACTCCTCTTACAAAGCAGTCGTCAGCCACTTTCTGCACGCTCACTGTCCCGGGGAGTCTTAAGAGCGCTAGTGTAGCTTTAGACTCCCCTTTCCATTTTGGAATTCCATATTTAGTAACTAAACAAACAGCAGAGTAATTAGTAATTATCTCCATCAGTGAATTCCTGGTCACACTAACTTGAAAAAGAGAAATTAAGGATTTAGAAGAGTGGAGAACACTTGGATTTTCATGGTCCTGCGGATGATATTTCGATAACCTTTCTACGGAGAAGTAAACCACTCACTTCCTAGGGGAAAACCACGTAGAGCTGTATGAAGTAAAACATAATACCTGACAAAATGCAGATTATACACTGCCGGCCACCCAAAATGCAACACCAAGAAGGAAGCATCCGATTCGCCTGAAATTCGCAGCATGCGTCGCCCGCGAGAGGACATGCAAACGATTAGCATGGCAGGGCATACGCAAAACTGTGCGCCCGGCACGCTACCGAGAAGCACTATAAGAACGGTGCACAGAAGGCGGGGTGTAAGTAGTGGAAATGTGTTGTGCTGCCGGACCTGTGCGTGGGAAGCTTCCTGATGCCTCGTCGCAGAATACGGCAGTCATTCCAGCACGTTGCGGAGTTCGACAGAGGATGAATAGTGGCTTACCGCGACAGCGGTTTATCGTACCGAGACATCGGCGTCCGTGTGGAACGACATCCAGCAACAGTGAGGCGAGTATAGATTCGGTGGGTGCAGGAGAGACGGACGGACCGAAGTGAGAAACTGCCGCAGCCGCAGCACGCCACCGAACGAAAAGACCGGCATGTTGTGTGGCGGGCATTGACGGCTCGCACCGCTACATCACGAACGTTAGCGCATGAATTAAGGTGTGTTGCGCAACAACCTGTGTCAGCACGTACCGTTCGATGTCGTCTGCAGGAACGGGGATTTGTCGCACGGGTCCTATTGCTCCGAGTACCATTCACGTTACACCACCGGAGGGTGCGGCGGCAGTGGGCCGTTGAACGCCGCACTTGGATTACGGAATGGCACTACATTGTTTTCTCCGACGAATCCCGCTTCCGCCAGCAACACCACGATGGTAGGATCCGCGTGTGGCGGCACCGCGGCGAGAGACTGCATAACGTAACGCCTCCATTATGCATCGCCATACCAGTCTGTCGCCTGGTGATATGGTTTGTGGCACAATTGAATATGACACCCGCACCCCTCTGGTACGCATCACCGGTACACTTAACAGCCACCGCTACATCTCCGACGTTTAGGAGCCTGTAGTCCTCCCCTACCTGAAGGACCTGCCAGCGGCTACGTTTCAACAGGACAATGCGCGCCCGCACGTGGCACGCATCGTGCAACAATTCTTCACGGCCCATCAGATGTCACTGCTGCCGTGGCCCGCCTGTTCTTCCGATATGTCGCCCATCGAACACGTCTGGTCTCTGATCGGCAACCGAGTCGTCCGGCAAGCACGACCCGTGGTTACGCCTGATGAACTGTGGCAATGTGTGAAAGCAGCCTTGACCGACATACCCCAAGCCAACATTCAAAGCCTCTTTCGTTCGATGTCACGGCGTGTAGCGAGCCATATTGCCAGCCATGGGAACCACACGAACTATTGATGTCTGCGTGTTCCGCAAGTTGCACGGGCCTGTAAGCTCAATCGTTCCATCTTTGTATCTGTTGTTATGTGTCCAGTAAATCTGGCTTTGCTATCTCGTGTCCTTCTTTGTGTTGCATTTTGGGTGGCCAGCAGTGTATTTTAAAGTTAAATATACTGAAAATGGCACATTTTTAACCAATTGTGCGGCAGGGAGGGTAAGACAAGAGCCCACCCTTGTACCCCTTGGCGACGTCCCTGTGACAGACACTATTCCGTGTTGACCTCTGTTGTATGGGGTAGTCAGCTGTTGAAGAGCCATGCGTCTGCTTGCCTGTACCAGTTGTTTGATGCGGCGCTCACCTCTCACATCAACATTTCGCTGTCCTGTGCAATTTTGTCTCCGGGTCGTTGTTTGACAATTTTCACGTCAGTCCTGACACACTTTACGGCGGCCCACGAACAACCCACTAGTTCAGCCGTTTGGGAAATTGAGGCACTCGCGCTCCGAGCTCTCACAATCTTTCCTTTTTCACAGTCCGACAAATCCTTCTGTTTACCCAATCACCTCTGGATTTTTCTCCTATTGCTTCCCTTACACCTTATATATACTACGACGGTCTATTGATCGCACCGTCTCGGAAATCCCATGTTAAAGGGGCCGCATCCACTTTTGATAAAGGTGAGCATGATTCAATGACCACTCGGCATATACACTATGTAGACAAACGTGAACGGACACCTAGAAGAGAAACACAACATAGCATTTATTGACATACATTAGTACGGTGTCGGTCCATCTTTGGCCTTGATGTATGCACTGACCCTTCGAAACATGCTTTCGACAAGGTTTTGGCATACGATAGGCATACGCTACCATTCAGTACATAAAGCTGCCACTAACGGTTTCTTTGTAGTGCACCTTGGTTCCAAATTTCTTATGCGGCGCTCTAATTCATCCCATAGGTGCTCTATCGGATTAAGAATATCTGAGATTAGGTGCTCTATGGGATTAAGATGCTCTATGAGATTAGGTGCTCTATGGATAGGCCAGCATAGAGCCTATGGGATTTCGCGAGCACAGAGCCTGTGCTGGCCAGTCTACAGACGATACGGAATTATCGTCAAACCACTCCGTAACAGTCCTGGCTTTATGGCTCGGTGCATTATCCTGCTGGTACCAAAAAGGCTCGGTGCATTATGCTGCCAACAAGGCTCGGTTCCATAGTATTGCCACAGAGTTGGTTGGGCATAATTGTCCAGAATATCGAGGTGACGTGCTGGTCAACAGGTTTGTCCACGATAACCCATGGGTCGGGAACACACCACGAAAAACACTCCCACACGAGCACACTGCCAGCTCCAAACTTGACCGTAGGAACAGTACACTGTGGTAAATAGAGTTTCCCTGGCTGCCGCCATACCCACACACGGCCATCAGACTGATGGGTCGTGTATCTGGATTCATTAGTGCACAGGACCCGTTTCCATTGATCTATGGTCCACGATAAATGTTCTTTACAATATGCTATACGACGAGTAGCATTCCCACTGGAGATGAAATGCTTATCAGCAGCCTCACGACCACGGTAACCCATGAAATGAAGTTCTCTGCGAATGATACTTCTACATACCGAGGTTCCAGCATTTTTACTCACCTGTACACTGAGGTTTAGTGCAGTACTCCGTCGATTGGCTGTAATGACTTTCCTGAAGCTTCGATGTCCTCTATCGCTGATTGTCTTTGGTCTGCCAGTACGTTTTGCTGCTGTAGGCACTCCATGTCAGTTCCACTTATTCAGAACATCCAAAACAGTTGACTTGGGTATGTTTAAACGCTTCTCGGCTTCTTTTATGGACAACCCACTCATATAACCCCCAACAATCTTTCCTTTATCAAAACCAATTCTCTCCCGCCACGACATTTTCACTCAACCTCACAGTGCGATATGATCGCGGTCAGATGCAGGCTTATTTTTATACCGTTTGCAGCTGAACCGCGCATCTTAAGAACGCAGCGAATCCATTCATTTGCTTTGAAGGTGTGTCCGGTGACTTTTGTCAATATAGTGTATCCTCATAACGGTTCGTGGATGCAAGTAGAATGCTCTGAAAAAGCCATTTACGGTTGGAGAAATTACAGGTTATATTCTGATATGATCACCACAATAAAAATACCGTTGGATAATAATAATAGTTTAGCACAATATTCTTCAAGATATATTCTTCCCTCCATTGAAAGCTTTGTTGTAAATGTAACAGCAAACTCTTCTGCTTTAACTCATTTAACCACCCAATGTACCTAAGCAAAATGGTGCACAAAATGTTTTGTGCTCTCCAAACGCAAAAGTTCATGTAATTTCCGAGTTTTACAAAAGCTACGGCAAAACAATTCCTTTCCCCTTCTCATCTCAGTACTAGAAGGAGCTCCCTTCTAGTACTTTATTCTCTGCTCCATGACCCAAGCCATGATGGGAAGATGGTCGCTTGACACGGACATCATGTCACTTGATAGGAAAAAGTCACTCAAACATCTGATATCCCATTGCTTCTGCGTGTCGCCATTGTTATCGCCTTTTTAGCGGGCACTCAGTCAGAACGAATTCAATCATCCCCCTAAACGTTCAATAGGAATAATAAAACTAAGCGGAAAGCAACGCTTTCTGACCCCCAAGTTCATTCGTTCCATTCGCGTTCCGCTCACTTCATTCTTAGACAGCGGATACACGAGTATTCGTTCGAGATTTCAGCGCATTTTCAAAACCATCTGGTTATAGAGACAACAGAAATAAAAATAAACTGCGTCTTAGAGGACGATTTGTATTTCATTATTGTCACACTAAGTATTCGAAATTCTGGTTCCACAGTATACATCTTCACCTCATAATGATCATTCAGATTCGAGTTATTTTATTTTTCTTATTATATATACGATCTTAACACACCGTTCTATCTTCCTTGTTTTTTCAACCCTTACCAGAAAGTGTTCAACCCTTCCTGCTAGTCATTTTTTTTAGGGTTTAACGACTACTGTGAGCAAATAGATCTGATATAACCAGTCATCCATTTAATTTAGGGTAGCTGGTTTCAGGGAAGGGAAAGAGCCAATGCCGTAAGGTACTAGCCCCCCATGCCTGGAGCAAGATTCGAACCTCTCGGCCTTGTACCAGTCGGCCGCCAAGGTAGCTTGTTAAAATTGCCAGTACTTCTGTCGGAAACATATCATTCAGTTCCTCCCAAAATGCTAAGTCAGTTGTTTCAGAAGACTTAATCTTAGTACTTAATTTACACTGGCGTGCACAAATTAAGGACGAGACGGTTTTTTGAATGTAACGTCGTGCAGAAGTGCTCCACATCGATTCAAATCATACCATAAGATCCCCAAGATGTAAGAATATGGGACAAGTAAGCAAAACCGTCCAACAAGGAATCCAAAGGATACAGAGGCACTTTATTTAAAAGGTAGCTTCAAGCACAACTAGACAGAAGACAGAAACGTCCATGTGACAGGCGGCTGCCAAAAATCCAGTATTTAGTAGGGGATATGATCACCTCTGACTGCGTTGCAAGATTTACAACGTCTGTCCATGCTGAGGAAGAGGTTGTCAAGGTGCAGTTGAGGCATCGCTACCCATTCCTCTTGTAGCGCCAATCACAGCTGCGAAATCGTTGCTGGCGGCTGGTGATGTGCTGCCAAACGTCACCCGAGAAAGTCCCACACGTGTTCGATTGGATTCAGGTCCGGAGACCTTGCGTGCCAATCCATGCGTTGAATATCTTCATTATCCAACAGCTCTGCGACAGCCACTGTACGATGAGGTGTACCGTTGTCGTCCATGAATAGGAACTCGGGACCCACAAACCCCTCTAAACAGACGCACGTGAGGCAGGAGAACCTCGGTACAATAGCGAACACCAGTGACTGAACCTCCTTGGAAAATGTGGAGGTCAGTACGGCTACCAAGCATGATACCGCCCGAAACGAGAACTCCGCCACCTCCAAACCGGTCCCTTTCGATAATGTTGGAGGTGTGATTGGGTGTTCCCTGTTCTCTCCAGATGTGTATACATCCAGAATCGGTCGTCAGACTAAATCGGCTCTCATCCGTAAAGATAACTCGAACACATTGCCGATATGTCCAGTTCTTGTGTTCCTGGCACCACAGAAACCGTAGTCTCCGATGAGCAGGCGTTAATGGCACACACCGTACTGGTCGTCGTGCAAATAGACCACCTTTGTGCAGCCTCCTGGCCACGGTGAAACGCGATAACGGACGTCCAGTTGTCTGTTGCATGTGCCTTGGGATTTCTCCCGACAATACACCGGTCATCCGCCGCCGTGGTTGCTCGTGGATGACCACTGCTTAACTCTCGGACAGCTGTTCCTGTCGTTTGAAATGCTCTCCAAGCTCGTGAAACGATGCTGTGAGCGATCCCGAACTCCTCGGCCACACTAGTCACACTTCGACCTTCTTCAAACTTCCGAATGAGGCGACCTATCCAGATGTCTTCTACTGGATTGCCTGTTGGCCATATCACACGGTGGCAGCAACTGGACGTCGTTCAAACCGATGTACACCGTGCAATAGCTTTCACCCAATTGCTGAGCATACACCGCCCGTGTGCTTTATACCCTTACGACCCCCCTACACCCCACGTCATGCTGCATATATGCCCATGCCCTACCGTTCCGGACTCTAGTCTATCTCCTGAGTGGTCTTTCGGTCCGTTCCGCTGTTATGCTAATTTCTCCTCTTCGTCCTTAATTTTTGTACACCAGTGTACTTTTTCTTCTGCTAAAGTCTGATGAACAATAAGTTTTCGTTATTTTTTCCACATTAAAAATAAATATTTCATTTTATCCTCTTACAATTATGTTTTATACTGACAAACATACACCGACTTGATCTTAAACAAGAAAGTTTTCTTAAATAAAAGTCTGTGTGCTAAAGAAGTAAGACAGTTAATGAAGAATTTTAAAGACAAAGAAAACTTCGAGGGCATTTTTTTAATCTCTGAAACTGCTTCTGTAAAACGTTTTTAAGAAATGAAAAAATCATATAGAGGCGATGTCTTTCACGAACAACAAAAATAGGAACTGAAAAAACCAAAACATTTTAGCGTTAATCAACATTTTGCAGCGAAATGCATGTCGGTCGAAATAAAAGAGAAGTATATATAAAAGTTTGCAGCAGCAAAAGAAATTTATGCAAATAACAAAACTCCAGAGTTTACAGAACGTTAAAAAGAAAGTTCATGGCATCAACTATTATGATACTAGAGTGCAAAGCATATTTTTTGCATAATGTAGTTTTATTAGATAGCTGAGATATTTCAAAATTAAAAAAAATAGCAAACAAGCAACATTTTACTTTACGTAATTTGACATACGATTCAAAGTGAAAAGTTTTGACATAAGACATTGTAATCACATGTTGTTTCTTATTGTTTCATTGTTACACAGAAACATATTCTGTAATTCAATATTGCGTTGATTTTACATCCACATTAATGTTTACTTTCTTTTCTGTATTTAAATCTCCGAAGAATACTCATCTTGCAAACAGATCTGCTTTCCAGCCCAAAAATAATTACACAGTATTACATATGTTATCTTTTACGAAAGAGGAAGCTTTCAGTAAAATCACCGAAGAAGTAAACATCGAAGTCAAGCGCGGTAACACGATATTCAGGTATGTTGATGATCAAAAACAATAAATAAATGAAACACTGAAACAAAATATACGAATAAATGTCAGAACGTAGATACTACAAAGAAATTAATTCCCCTAAACAACATACTACAAAAAAACAACAACTTCGGAATGTACAACGCACCTTCCAGACCACGAAAACCTTGTCGACAAAACTAAAAAATCTGCTTTGGTAAACATTCGAACGAATAAAACCTAGGAAACCTTAACTCAGCAATCAGACATCGCTGAATTGGCTACTCATGACGTTACTAAACAAGGGAATTACTTCACCGAGGAATCGAACCCCCATCTCCCGATTTCCGCTCGAGCATGCTAACCATTACACCCTGTAGAACGACGATGTGCCAAGTATCTGAGTGTTAAGAATCTGAAACTCTTCAGATTTTTGCCAGTCGAAACTAATTCTGCTTCCTCGTAGCGTTGTTAAATGAAATTTCGTCTCTGAGGTATAAATTTTGTGGAAGTAATACTGTCATATAAAACAGAAATACTGTATACTTCTCTTAATACGTGGAAATACATCAGAAATATTAACTCAGCAATCAGACATTGGTGAATTACTTGTAATTACTGTTCATCATGTAACATTAATCTAATCAGAAAACTTGAAGATTACATTTCCCTGCAGCAGGAATCGAACCCACGCCATGTGAAAAGTCTCAGATACGTAGCGCTCTATCGGTCTGGGTGGTGTAACGTATAACATGCTTGAACCGAAATCAGGAGATACTTTATGAATGAAATACGGGATTACACCATACAAAGCAAATTTTGCCGCCCCGGTGGCGCAGTGGTCTAAACTATATCCTCTGATCATTCGTCCGAACGGGGTCCGGGTTCGAATCCCGGTGAGGCATGGATGTTGTGTTTGTCTTACGGCACTGGCTTTCTCCCTTCCCTGGAACCAGTGACTCTAAATTAGGAACGGGCGACTGCTTATAGCCCATTGAGTTGCTCACGGTGATCGTTAACCCCCCCCCCCAAAAAAAAAAAAGCAAATTTTAAAGATCTTCAAAATTTGCATTAAATGGCGTAATCCCGTATTCCATTCATGATTTATCTGTTCCTCCGGGCAATCACGGGATAGGATTCTTAACTTCCAGATTCGCTAAACATGAATGCCGGTTGCTTCGTCTAGCGAATCCTGTGATCGTTATATTCAAATTAATCTTAAGACTTGTTCATTCTGGGTGGTGTAGTGGTTAGCATACCCGGGCGGTATCTGGGAGACGCGAATTTGAATCTCGCTCCAGGACAACGAAGCCTTCAAGTTTTCGGATATTATCTGACTTACCATCCTTGTCATAATTACCCCAAAAACGGATCTTCAGGAGGTACTTGTTTGACTCCCGATTCAGGGCGATTTTCTGATGCGATTAATGCTACATGTTGAACAGTTAATACAGGCAGTTCAGCGATGTCTGATTGCTGAGTATATGTCTGTGACACCACCGGTATGACGCAATTGGTTAACGCGCTGTGTGCAGTGTGGGAGGAGGACGTTTCTGACGGATGCTCAAATCCCGGTCTTGCTGGCCATCTAGTGTGCGGTTCTTCCGGGGTTTTCCGCAGATTCCCCGTGTTTGGGGACGCGAATGCGTAGATAGTTCTCTATGAAGTCGGCCCCGGACGAACTTTGTCCCTGATCCTCGTATTGCGAAGGATTGTCTAGCATGGTAGTCACCTTGAGGGTGATGACCCATGATACCCTCCAACCTTCGGGTTGAGGAGGATATCTCTGACGCACTTCCACGTATAAGACGAATATTTCTTCCACAGAATTTATATAAACCTAAAAACTTTGCCCTTGAAAATATGTGCTCAGCGAATTGTCGATACTAATCGGATAATGAGCGCTTTCTTCTCATAAAGAGGTAACTGGTTGAGTGATCCTGTTGAACATAAAGAACATTTGAAACAACTATTTTTTTGCAGCTGTCAAATACCAAGACACAAGAAAGCACATGCAATTTATTACATATAACCAGCTGGGGCAGTTTTGATTGATTCTTTGTAAGTTTAGTAGTGTACAACTGTCGTGTGTTCTCTTTGAATTTAACGGAAAGTTCGTGAAACACAAAAGAAAATGCGACAGCCGTAGCATAAAATTTAAAACCTAGCACAATCACAAACAAACGTGAAGAAAATCTGGTTCGTATTCTAGTGCATGATATACAGAACAGGTTTCAGAGTTGACGTGAAATGAAGAAAGGCTCGGCTTAAATTACATACACAAAACGTGTTAAGCAGCAGCGGTTTGGTCAATAACAAGACATTCCCATTTACGTTTATCCAAACACCGAAATGCATCAGAAACGTTCAAAAATTGCGATAGGTACTGGTAGAGTTACCTCCGATGCAGTGATAGGTCTTAACATCCAAACACTTCCGGTGGTATGTTTGCTTGTTTAATAACACAGATCTGCACAATTTGAGTAACTGAAAATTGTCTGCATGTTTTTTTGCTGATTTTGAAGATATCTGATTTCTTGATGTCAAAAATGACCACAATATTCCTCAAAGACGTAAATATTTTTTCACAAAATTGATGAGGAGATATGAGAAAATAGCCTACTCATGTATATTCTAATGAACAGTTCTTTTTATTTACAAAAAGTTAAGAACAGATTATGTAAAAATAATGTTACAAACTCTTTTAAAATGTCATTTATATTTACATGTTCGTATATTGCCTTCAAAGCTTCTTTGGGTATTTTCAGCACGTCTTTTGTAAAACAAGATCGTGCTTATGTTATCGGTTTGTCCGTCCGTCCGTCCGTCCGTCTGTACCCACGGTATCTCTGCAACTATTAGTCCATTTTCAAACATTCTTTTTGCATTCGGAAGCTTGAAATATGAGAATGATGATTCTTTACTTCGTTTTTTTTTTACGATATACAATTTCGCCGCTAGAGGGCGTAAATGCAGATGATGTCGAATTCAAAATTACGTTTTATTAAACATAGTTGCTTCTAAACATCCGATTGAAAAAATTATTTTGTCTTTCGATTCCATTTATGTCGAAGAGTATTTTAGATATAGTTAGTTTTAAAAATTACGCATACATTTTTCGCTAGGGAGCGTAAAAGTAAATTACATTTTTCGCGATAATTTTTCTTCTAAATCTCCGATTTGAATTTTTATTTATTTACGCAGATACATCTCCTGGTGGAAAATCTTTTGCATATAATTTCGAATTTTTGTTAAAGAATACTTTTGCCACGAGGGGGCGTAAGTGTTAATTTTTGCTTCTGATGAATTTGCCATAAAATCTGAGCTTCTAAAATATCAATGGAAAATATTATTTCGTGAACTGATGCCACTGACATCGATAAACCTTTTCGGAATATTTTCTTCCTAAAATATTCCACAGTTTCTCTGCCAGGGAGCGTAGATGTATATCTTATTTTTGTCAATATCTCTACTTCTAGGAGTCCGATTTGAAAAATTCTTTCTTTGTTGGAGGGTTTTTTTCGTGTGACATGTTTTTCATATAATTTCAAAATTTTCAAGTAATTCATAGACTTTCCGCTATGGGGCGTAAAGGTAAATTGCGTTTCTCCCTATATCTCTGTTTCTAAATCTCCGGTTTGAAAAATTCTTTCTGCACCGGATACAGCTCCTGATGGGAAATCGTTTGCACATAATTTCTAGTTTTTGTAAAAAAAAATGGTTTGGCCACCAGGGGGCGTAAATCTTAATTTCCGCTTCTGATGTATTTGCAGCAAAATATGAGCTTCTAAATTCTCGATTGAAAATAACGTCGTTTGTAGACCGATACTACTCATGTCGACAAATCTTTTAGGAACATTTTCTTCTTAAAATAGTGCATGGTTTCTACGCCAGCGGGCGTAGATGTATATATTATTTTTGTCAATATCTCTACTTCTAGGAATCCGATTTGAAAAATTTCTTCTTTCTTGGATAGTTTTTCCAGGGTGACATGTATATCATATAATTTCAAAATTTTCAAGTAATTCATAAACTTTCCGCTAGGGGGCGTAAAGGTAAATTGCGTTTCTCCCTATATCTCTGCTTCTAAATCTCTGATTTAAAAATTTCTTTCTGCACCGGATATAGCTCCTGATGGGAAATCGTCTGCACATAATTTCTAATTTTTGTAAAAAATGGTTTGGCCACTAGGTGGGGTAAGTCTTAATTTCTGCTTCTGATGTATTTGCAGGAAAATATGAACTTTTAAAATCTCGATTGAAAGAAAAGTCGTTTGTTGACCGATACTACTCATGTCGAAAAACCTTTTAGGAACATTTTTTTCTTGAAATAATGTATGGTGTCTGCGCCAGGGGGCGTAGATGTATATATTAATTTTGTCAATATCTCTACTTCTAAAAGTCCGATTTCAAAAATTCCTTCTTTGTTAGTACGTCTTTTGTAAAAAAAGATCGTGCTTCTGTTATCGGTTTGTCCGTCCGTCAGTCCGTCCGTCCGTCTGTCCGTCCGTCTGTACCCACGATATCTCTTCAACTATCAGTCCGATTTCAAAAATTATTTTTGCATTCGGAAGCTTGCAACATGCAAATGATGATCCTTTATTTCGTTTTTTTTTACGATGTACAATTTCGCCGTTAGGAGGCGTAAATGCAGATGATGTCGAATTCAAAAATACGTTTTATTCCACATATTTGATTCTAAACATCCGACTGAATTTTTTTTTATCTTTCGATTCCATTTATGTTGAAGAGTATTTTAGATATAGTTACTTTTTCAAATTACGCATAGATTTTCCGCTAGGGGGCGTAAAATTAAAATTACATTTTTTCCGTTAACTCTTCTTCTAAAACTCCGATTTTAAATTTTTTTTTCTTCAGCGGATACATCTCCTGATGGAAAATCTTTTGCATATATTTTCAAATATTTGGTAAAGAATACTTTGGCCACCACGGAGCGTAAGTGTCAATTTTTGCTTCTGATGTATTTGCCATGAAATCGGAGCTTCTACAATATCGATTAAAAAAATTCTTTCGTGGACTGATGACACTCACATCGATAAACCTTTTCGGAATATTTTCTTCTTAAAATATTACGCAGTTTCTCCACCAAGGGGTGTGGATGTACATCTTATATTTGTCAATATCACTTCTTCTAGGAGTCCGATTTGAAAAATTGTTTCTTTGTTGGTAGTGTTTTCAGTGTGACATGTTTTTCTTATAATTTCAAAATTTTCAAGTAATTCATAGACTTTCCGCTAGGGGCGTAAATGTAAATTGCGTTTCCCCCTATATCTATGCTTCTAAATCTCCGATTTGAAAAATTATTTCTGTACCGGATACAGCTCCTGATGGGAAATCGTTTGCACATAGTTTCTAATTTTTGTAAAAAAATAGTTTGGCCACCAGGGGGCGTAAATCTTAATTTCTGCTTCTGATGTATTTGCAGCAAAATATGAGCTTCTAAATTCTCGATTGAAAGTAACGTCGTTTGTAGACCGATACTACTCATGTCGACAAACCTTTTAGGAACATTTTCTTCTTCTAATAATGCATGGTTTCTGCGCCAGGGGGCGTAGATGCATATCTTATTTTTGTCAATATCTCTACTTCTAAAAGTCCGATTTCAAAAATTCCTTCTTTGTTAGCACGTCTTTTGTAAAAAATGATTGTGCTTCTGTTATCGGGTTGTCCGTCCGTCCGTCTGTACCCATGATATCTCTGCAACTATTAGTCCAATTTCAAAAATTATTTTTGCATTCGGAAGCTTGAAACATGCAAATGATGATCCTTTATTTCGTTTATTTTTACGATGTACAATTTCGCCGCTAGGGGGTGTAAATGCAAATGATGTCGAATTCAAAAAAACATCAGAACGGATTCAAAAGACGTGCTTATTACACCCGAAAATTCGGTGTTATCTTCCTTGTTTCTTCTGTACACAGCTCTGTAAGCCTTCACTATGCAGCATCCAACTGCAGTCTGTCATAATGCCGAGGCTTCATCTTCCCTGGTATCTTTGTTCAACCTCATTTATGCCTTGATGGAATCTTTCTCGATGTTTCTCACTAACGCTTCCAAGGTTTTCAGGAAAGTATTTTTAGTAGGCATTCAGAAAGTGCACCTACGAATTCGTTGAACAACCTAATGATTTGAAATTTTCCAGCATGTTTTCTACTATTTTCTCGTAGTTGGGATCTTTGTAGTTTTCACGAACTGCTTTACAACTTCCTTAAAAGCATTCTTAGCCTCTCCTTCCCCAGTTTTCATTTTTTTCAAACTCATTGTGTTTTTGGTGTTTTCAAATGTCCAGTCCGACAGAAATGTCTTCTTTCAATTTTTTATCTGGCAATCCCGGACACATTTTACACAGAACGTAAAACACTCTCCTTCTATTGGCAAAGCTTCTACGAACTGCTTCTTAAGTCCAAGTTTGATATAAAGATTAGGCACGCGATTTTTTTGGGATCAACTAAACTTTCCATGATAATATTTTTGTTTCCAGGTTCAAAAGCAACCCTTCTTGTCTATTGTTTTTGATTCAGTGTTGGACCCTTCGCTCGGCTGTCCCATTTGCACAAAAATCATGGGTATTTTGTGCATCCTCTTTTCTGCCCCAGGAGCATGGGCAGTACTTTAAGATCACCCCATATCATCCATCTGTGATCCTTGTGGTTGAGCTTTGCGAGAACTTAGACAACATTTTCATAACTTCTTGTAGTGCGAACAAAGGTTTACCGATCCTAATGCCTTCTTTTTGTTGTAAACACATAATTCTTTTACAGTAGATGTATCATATTTTAGCAAATTTGGTAAACAAAGGAGCTGAAATTAAAATAATTGTTTTGTACGTAAGAACAGAAGAATTTATTGATAGCGAAATTAAAATTTTATTTTGAGGGAAAATGGTATAGGAAGGAATATTTTCGCTATTTGTCTGAAACCTGCACCTAAAAGTATATCAAAAAGTGTGAACATTTTTCAGAAAATATTTCTGTGTAATCAGTCAACTCGTTTGATGAGAGATCTAAATGGTGGTGTGTTCCAAACCCACCCTGCTACCACCAGGAGCATCTACAGCTATTGGCAGTTTTAATGACTACCGTAAGCATTTAGAGGTAAAACGGCTTTAATGATAACCGTGAGTATATAGGGGTATAAATAGTTTTAAAGACCTCCATGAGCATATAACAACATAATCATTTTCAAAGTAAACCGGTGAAAATCTATGATTGAGGCGGTTTTAAAAATACATTGAGTATGTGGGCTATAAGTAGTTTTAACGACCACCGTGGCCAGCTGAAACTAAGTATTTTAAACTACAAATCTGAAAATTTAAGAATAAAATAGTCTTAACGACAACTGCGAGCAACTGGAATATAGATAGTTTCAACAACCACTGTGAGCGTCTAAGGAAAGAAGTTTCGTGTCCTTAAATTATGATTACTCGTTCCAGGGAGTGGAGAGAACCAGCTCCGTAGGTCAAACGCAACACCCGCACTTCATTCAGGTCTTGATCCACGACTAAATTGGTACGATTAGCCTAAAGCCTGGGTCTCTGACCACTCGGTCGCTGAGGTGGCCGGATGGCTCTAGATTGATCACTAATTGGTTTCCCATGACAGTACTAATCTCTCGTTTAATCTGAGCCTTTTCAGCAGTGAGACTGTAGTTGACTGACGCATCGACAGATTAGTTATAAAAAATTGAAACAACAGTAAATTCCAATGGGCAGCGTGTATTTACTCCGCGAATCACGAGTAATTTGCCTAATTTTTAGGCTGATCATTTTTACAAGTTATCTACTAATATTTTGGCTGCTTATAAGATTCATCTTATTCCTGACTAGTTATTCCTTTTTAATTTTTTTAGGAGTTTAACGAACACTATGATCAACTTTAAAGGCTATAAGCGATCGGCCGTCCCTAATTTAGGACCACTGGTTCTAGAGAAGGGACAAAGTCAGCTCCATATGAAAAACATACCCCCACATATTCTCCGGGACTCGATGTCCGGCCCATCTAGGATGAATGATCCGAAACTAGCGCCTCAGACCACTCAGACACCAGGGTGGCGGCTATTTACTCGGGCCTCGACAATCGTAAGTTCTTTCGTACATAATCCCACCTTCTTGCCAG
This sequence comes from Macrothele yani, assembly GCA_039090855.1. Lineage (NCBI taxonomy): Eukaryota > Metazoa > Arthropoda > Arachnida > Araneae > Macrothelidae > Macrothele > Macrothele yani. Next base: position 62,991,684 of record CM077013.1, on the reverse strand, counting down.
CCTAACTCTTGTTTGATTTGAGAAAGGCTGCACTTAGGCAACATATGGATGAAAGCTCAACCAACTCTCACTATCAGTTTCCTACAATCGTAAAATTTACTGTGTTCATGTGGTTACCGGTAAGCTTGCTCCATCTATGTGTCACATTATATTCAGAAGTATTTTAGCATACCTTCATTTAACAAATGTTACACTGAAGCAAATAAAATTTGCACATTCATCATTGGTTTTTCGCTTAACTTTGCAGCTTCGCTAGCTCCTGAGCAGCTGGATTCTTCCCATTTGGCAGATATAAGCTTCTACCAGAACTCTTTCGTAGTTCTGAGAACATTCCATACATTTCGCGGTTTTTTTAATAGACTTGAACAGTTGTTCTGTGTCGTGCACATCCACAATTCAACCTGCGCATTTTAATAGCGATTTAACTAATAATACAACGCTGATTTTTGACTATTGGAACAATGAACAAGTCTTAATCTTACGAACAAAAGGTAGAAATGCTAAATAAAATATAAATCCACTTGAATTTCAGCGATAGCAGCACCAATGTTATTCAACATTAACTTCATATATTCGCAGACTCCAAGATTAAGGGTTGTGAAAAATGTTAAAGAGTGGCAGCCGTTGTACTATTGTTAAGATGGTGAAGTTTTGTTATTCGCCAGTGCATTAAGTTTTGAGGCTACATATAAACTTTTGATTGCTTCCTATTATGCTCAAATTTCTTCTATATGGATAATGATGGCACATAAAATGTTTTGATTTTATTTTCGAAGTCTTCTTAATTTACGTGGGTAACGAAGATCTCTAGGTTTGGTATTGATGCGCCTCAACTGTATTTCGTTTTGACTATATGTAAGACTGGGAAACAAATTCTAACGCGTTCTCCAAAAATGTTGCCAATATACATAATTAGTCTCAGGTTTAACAGATGACTTGCCAATTTTACGAAAGCAGGTACTTGTGGATTAGTAATGCACTTAAGCTACTGGTACACTAACCAGCTTTCAATATAAAAACTGTAATATATTATAAAATATCATTCTATTTTGAATATTCAAGTAGTACTAGTATAACGCATAAAGTATTCCGCATAAAGTTCATATGAAAAATAAATTTTCCCATATTGCTTTTAAAGATAATTTCTGCTTCATGCTGATAGAGAAAATTTACCCTCTTTGGTATCGAAAGTGTCATTCCAGGGAAGCAATAGAAAGACTCACATGGAAACCCTTGCGTGAACATAGAAGAATAGCACATGCAAACGACGTCTTTATAGCAAACACGTTTTTTCTGCTGACGAAAAAACGTGTTTTTTTTTTTTTTTTTTTTTGATTGGGGGTTTAACGACCACCGTGTGCAACTCAATGGTCTGTAAGCAGTCGTCGTTCCCTGATCTTTGGTCACTGGTTCCAAGGAAGGGAAAGAGCTAGTGCCATAAGACAAACACAACATCCATGCCTCACCGGAATTCGGACCCATCTCGAACGAATGATCAGAAGCCAGCACTTAGATCACTGCGCGACCTGGGAGGACCAAGCGTTTCAGTACGATTCCGAGAAACGTTGAAAGACCGACGTTTCTCGGATTCGCACTGAAACGTCATTCTTCTTTCATTCTTCTGAAAGGAGAATGACGAGCACGTGTACCGGGCACCAAAAGAGCCCATTAATAATCCCACATTAGAGCTATGCCAGAAGTCTGGCGGATCATTTGCATGTTGCGGAGTGTTCTGTCCGTCGAATTGTCGCACATGGGAACGTCACTTCAACCGAACTTGGACGTTTCTTGCATCAATAGACAAGCTGGAATCTGACATTCTTTGCAAACACGGTGCCATCGTGTGAACAACAGCAAGAGAATATTTCCTTGTTTATTTGCGAATGGTGACCACGATATCAACATATTATTTGGCAAAATGAAACTTGTGTCAGCGAACTACCCATTGCAACGCTAATCTCAGAAGTAGAACCAAGAACCTAGCATGTATGAATTCTTTGACTGTACACCTTCACTGTACATTATATAACTGGTGGCAAAACTGAAGAAATTGGAGTGCGACGTGCCAAGACGAGTCTTAGCTCTATTTGTGGGGCCAAGGATCTCTTCCGCATATAGATATGGGCATAGATCATATTAAACAGCGTTCAGCGAGCGTAATTACTCTTTTTCAACGAGTGGCTATATTTCGGGAGTGCCAACTCAGTGACCAAATGACCAGAGAAATGGGTTTATGGCTATACTTCCGACGTGGACCTGTTTTCGGGTCACAGATGAGGTGTGCGTCGGTTTCTTACTGCACAACATCTTTCCCTTCTCTAGAAAGAGTGTCCCTAAATTAGATATCGACGACAGCTCATAGCCTTTAGAGTTGGCCATGGTTGTCGCTGAACTCTCATACAAAAAATACAACGCAGTTACTTTCTACAACAGATCTCTGTGGTGTATGTAAGAGGCAACTTAAATGTCTGCCAATTTATCGACGAAGTTCCAAAGCGTTAGTTCCACTATAATTCTTTTCATGCCCATATACTGTTTTCATCTAGATAAAAGTGCAATTATCATCATCATAGTGTTTCTGTTCCAAGAATGTATCACGAAGCTGTCCATTTTGGAAAATCTTCAGCTGCAAAATATAAATGCTCTATGGGGTCACTTTTCTCTACATCGTCTGGTTAAATGTATGGCGTTTTTGCTTGGCAAGACTTCTTTCTTATTTCGTCATTCGTATGTATGTGTATGTGTGTGTGTGTGTGTGAAAGAGAGAGAGAGAGATCGTGTGAACTCTTTCTGTCTGAAAACTTGCATTTCGTGCTCCCAGACTGAGCAGTTTTGGTGCAATAGCATATAACATACAGCTGTGCAGACATCATTTTACCATTAAATTTAATTAGATATGTCATTTTTTTATAGAAAACTAATTGTGTAGAGCAAACATAACACTGCACAAACCATGGCAACTTTTCATTCTCATTCTAAACAAAAGATTCGAAAATCTCGTTTCCCTTTGATTGTTTGTTTTTGTTTTGTTTGGAGGTTTAACGACCACCGTGAGCAACTCAATGGGCTATAAGCAGTCGCCCGTCCCTAATTTAGGGTCACTGGTTCCAGGGAAGGGAGAGAGCCAGTGCCGTAAGACAAACACAACATCCATGCCTGACCGGGATTCGAACCCGGACCCCTTACGGACGAATGATCAGAGGCCAACGCCTTAGACCACTGCGCCACCGGGGCGGCATTCCCTTTGATTGAAGCACTCGAAGCTCTAAAAGTTCTCTTTTATGTGGAAAACTAATTCCTTTCAGCAGTGAAAAGACATGGATTCAGCAAAATAAAACTTTCGCCCTTCCACTTATTTTTTGTATCCTGGAAAAGGAATATAAGAACAAAAATTGTCCTTTAATTTTTATTTAATACAGATAAAAATTGTGCATTAATTTAGGACTTTTTGACTACCAAATTTAAGAGCTGGGAAAAAAAGGAGATTCCATAAATTTCCAAAACCTGCAGTTCTGCAAGTTGATGTGTTTTCCATCACACTCCAATTAGTTTAATAATTCGGCAAAGCTTGGTGAAATACTATTTTTTCACTAAATATTTTGTTCTTTTTTTTTTATATCAGAAATGACTTTTGGTTTTCTCAAAATTATGCTGGCCTGTAACTGTTCTCAATAGACGTCCCTCTGCAAACTTAGCTAATTCTAGTGAAGCAAGTACTTCCCCATAAAAGCAGTTCCACAGTTAGTTTTCTAGATTTATCTTTAGAGCGATAATTAATTAAAAATGAATATATTGCAATTTTCGTCAATTTAATCGCAACGAATCGCTCCTTGTGAGAAAAAAAAAACTTAACTAAATAAGAATACTGCGAATTATAATCAATTCACAGGGGTAAGTTTGCATGATTTACCACTTCATCAGCATGACTGCTCAAAATATGGTGCATTTTCAAAACAATGTTTCTGCGAGCTTGCACTGCACCTCTGCATCATTCTGGTTTGAAGCCAGTCTGAGAATCTTGTGATAAATTCTGCTTCCAAACTTTAGGACTACTAGGTATTATTATGAATCACATAGCGAAATTGACAGTTTCCCTAATAATTAATGGAAGGGTGGAAGTAAAGTAGATATCTGCAAAACGTTTCCTTTTATGACACTTCTGGTTTTTACAAATTTCAGGATTTTAGCTTCCCTAATAATAAATTTACAATCCGAATGAAACATTTTAAGGGCTCAAAAACAACTTGATTATTTAAGTAAGCAGCTTTATCGAGATTCTCAGTTTGTCCTGCAAATATACAAGCAATATTGTAAACATTTATTCGAGCATTTTTAAATGTATTATATGTTTGCATGTCAAATACGCAGAAACACTCTTCAGGTGGAAGTTGTACATTTGATTTAAAATGTTGGAAATGATATTAACCCTCTTTACCTATTGTTTTAAAAATTTATTACAATTTCAGTACAAGGAAATAGTTTTTTTGCATTGTCCTTCAGAGTATCAAGAGTGCATCCATAAGTTTAACAGAACTTTAGAAACTCTTTCCTTACATTTCCGAATTGCAAAACAAGCAGTTTTGTCTACTGAATGTAATACACTATTATCTTCGCGTAATATTTCTACAAAGATTGCTTTGATTCTTGGAAGATAAAACGCTAACTTAACTCAGCTGTTCACTTCAACCAAAAGTATATCTTAGAAATGTTCACATCTGGTTACGAAAAACTTCGCGAAGGAAATATCCGAAAGAATTTTAAGATATCTTGTTCAAATGAGAGACGTCAGTGTTCCTGCTTTGCATGAGATCTGAATAGCCTGCTTTGAAAGCACACGATACTCTCCAAGGTTGTTCTTTCGTAAATATTTATAAGAATATTTTCTTATTTGGTGAAGCAGTTTATCGCAGACTCAAAAGACTTGTAATTTTCCTACGGACTTTTTTTCCTTCTAAATGTCGACAGACTTGCAAAAAATGGCAGGAAGATGACTTTGAAGTTGCACGTCTGTTAAGGCGAAAAGGATTTTTATTCTCCTGTGAAATTCTCGTGTGCAGTTTATTATGATCTCCGCATATTTTCGCTCAGATAGCTCATTTCTAAGGGAAAAAGTGCTGCAAAGTATGTCAAAGCTTGTGTCGCCAACTCTTCTTATCTCCCGTATATTACAAGAGACTGGTTTCCTACCTAGTGGTGGGTGAATCGTCTGCAAAACCGTCTTGACCCTTGAGGATAATAATGGTTTATGACATTCCCAAAATGTTTGATGCTGCGTGAGAAAAATGTGGACGTTTAGAAAGATATTCACTCAAGAACACGACTAGGAGTGGCATGAAACTACAATAAGGCTCTGCTAAAATAAGAGGAAGGTTTAACTTCACTTTATATTTTCGAAACAAATTTAAGGAGACGTGAAACCTGTGCCGAAGCACAAAAAGCAAAAATATAACTTCGCTTGAAACACTGCGGTCCAAAACTATGCTGCAGACTCTGTGGAATATTCATTCTGGTTCATAAACGCAACAGCATTAGTGGTAAGACGAGCGGTAAAACAAATATGAATTCTCAGAGAACTCAGACCGCAAACGTTGCTTTTAAAATGTCATCTCTGAGTTATAATGAATACGCCTTCTTCTACTGCTTCTCCTAATGCTTGTTGTTTGTTAATTATATCATGAATAAACTTTCCTGCTAGTAGTGTAGTAATAATAATGAACAAGCTTTTAACTGCCAGTAATGTTGTAGTAGTAATTAAGATGAATAAAGTCTTAATGCTGATTGTTAATAATAACAACTAATGAAATAAACCTAACAGCCAGACAGAGATCTGACAAAACTATGAACTGAGAAAAACGTACTTACAACACAAGCTTTATTCAGAGAAAGTCCTGGTATCCTCCAACATACAACGAAGCTCTACTCACATAAACGAAGATCTCTTTACACATAAAAGCTCTCTCACGTAACACAAACAAAAGCTCTCCTCCACATAAACAAACGCTCTCTGGCACATAAACAACAGCTCTCCCTACGCACATCAACAAAAAGCTCTCTCTGGTATCGTTGAACGCGCCTATTTATACTGGCTACCACCACGTCATGACTTACACTCATTGGCAGATCTCATTCAGCGGGAGAAATAACATCTCGTTCAGTAAGAAGATAATTTACATAGTAAAATAAAATAACCAGAGATAGTAAAAATCAAAAGGAAAGTGAATCTAGAGTATACGTTACAGAGTCTGAAAGCCTTTATAAAACATCGAACCTTTGTCCAACAGGGTTTGTTTTGAGCGAATGCGAGAAAACAAATGGGAGCGGCTTTTGCCGAATTTCTGCAACTTTGATTACAGTTTGGTATGCAAAACTCGTTCTGCAAATAATTTGCATGCACCATTCGTGAAATGTATTTTTTATGAATTTTCAACAGTTCCGCGACTTCCTTACACATGGGTCCTTCGCTATTTCCTCTTCTGCAACTTTTGATTCCTTTACGTTAACGCAAAAGCAAGAAAAAAATCTTCGGTACTTAATCTCATGACTGAACTGGAAAAAGGAATAAGCACGAAAAACATTTCCTAACCATATATTTCAGGTAAATAAACATGGTTTTTTTATTATTGGAGGTTTAACGACCACCGTGAGCAACTCAATGGGCAATAAGCAGTCGCCCGTACCTAATTTAGGGCCACTGGTTCCAGGGAAGGGAGAGAGCCAGTGTCGTAAGACAAACACAACATCCATGCCTCAGCGGGATTTGATCCTGAATCCCTTTCGGACGAATGATCAGAAGCCATCACTTAGACTATTGAGCCACGGCAAATAAATAAACATGTTTAAGCAAAACTTCGATAAAACTACATAGAAAGAATCTTCATACAAAAACTATTGGAATAATTAACACAGTGCAGGCAAAAGGAACCCGTTTCATTTATACAAAGGTATCTGTGTTTCTACAGTTGGATAGTTCTTCATAAGCTCTTTCGTAGGATAAATTGCGAAAACATAAATTTGTCCGTGACGGAGGTTGAAACCGCGCCCCCCTCACGCCGGAGTAAGTTGCTCTCCCAACTAAGCTACACGGATAGAATACATCGCTGCATATTTGTCGTCTTAACACGTGCTCTGCCTCTGTAGTACGACATAAAATGTACACCGAAGAGCCAAAATATTATGACCAGCGCATCTTTATTCACATAGAAGCAACTGTAGGTAAGCGACGGCACATGTAAAGGTCATGAAATGGTATAAATAAGACCTGATACTGAGCACTGTTAATCATTGGTATCCTTGTTCTTCAGATGGAAGAAGCAGCGGACTTGAGCTAGTTTGACAATGGCCGGACGACTGGGTTTGAATGTTTCCTAGACGACAAGCCTGGGGGGTGGGGGGGGGGGGTTCACGATCAGCCGTGGTTAAAAACTGCAAAAACTGTTCCGAGGAAGGAAAACCACAAACCGCCGGCAAGATGTTGGCCGACCACGATTCATTGATAATGGAGAACAGGTAATGCTGTCACGTATGGTACACGCCAACAGAAAATAACACTGTGGCGCAACTGTCCGGTAATTTGAATGCTGGTAACGGGAATGTGTCACAACACACAGTACATTTAACCCTGCTGAAAATAGGACTGCGTAGCCATAGGCCGCTCTGAATGCCCATTCTAACCTCAATTAACCATAGAAAGCGGTTACGATGGGCACCCGAACATCTAGTCCGGACTTTGAATGATTGAAAGAAGGTCATCTGGTTCGATGAATCTCGTTTCCTGTTGCACCATGTGCATGGCCGGGCACACGTGTGTGTTTGTCGTTTACCTTGGATGAGTGTTAACACCAGGATGAAAACAAGCTTTTGGAGAAAGTATAATACCACTTAAATTTTCTCCAAAAGCTTATAAAAAAGGTATTCTTTTTACTATGTATGTCGTTTATCTGGATGAGTGTTAACACCAGGGGACGAAAACAAGCCTTTGGAGAGGGTATAATGCTTTGAGCAATGTTCTGAAAATCTCTGAGTCCAGGCTTTTATGTGCCGGAAACTACTGTATGACATCTACCACCTACCAAAACATAATTGCCGACCAGGTACTTCCTTTCATGGCAACAGCACTCCCCTCTAATGGTACCTTCAGCAGGATAATGCGTCATGCCACACTGTCCGAATTTTCCGAGAATGGTTCGCGAAACATGAGAAAGACTTTCAGGCATTGCTCTGGCCTCGAAACTAGCCAGACATCAAACCTATCGAGTATCTATGGTTCCTGTTAGCACAGCAAATCCGATCTGCGGCATCTCAATCACGTAGCTTACAAGAACTAAAGGATCTGTTGGGAACATGTTGGCCACAGATACCCCAAGAGACTTTTAGAAATCTTGTAATGTCCACCATGCCTTCTGGAGTAAAAGCTTTTCGGACGAAACATGAAGGACCAACCCCATATTAGGCAGGTGGTCATAATGTTTTGGCTTCTTTCTGTATGACACTAGACATCTACACATACCTTGGATGTAAAGTCACCATACATGCATTCTAAAAATTTTCGCGAAACTTCCAGTTAAATTTGTAAAAAAAACCCGAAACGCTAAAGTGCGCCACAACATATTTTCATTAATACACCACTTCCTCTCTTTAAAAGATCACATTGATGAGAAAATTTGCATTTTCCATTCGACGTGAAGTGTGATCATTCGAACTGTAATTCCATTTCCCCTTGTACAAAATCGGTGATATCCAACATTATAGGCCGCCCCGGTGGCGCAGTGGTCTAAGCGATGGCCTCTGATCATTCGTCCGCAAGGGATCCGGGTTCGAATGTTGTGTTTGTTTTACAGCACTGGCTCTCTCCCTTCCCTGGAACCAGTGACCCTAAATTAGGGACGGGCGACTGCTTACAGCACATTGCGTAGCTCACGGTGGTCAGTGAACCTCCAATAAAAAAAGCAAAAAAAAAAGCATTATAGCTGTAACGTCTTGCTTCTTCGTGTTTTGGCATTTTCTTACATCTCTGAGGGATGATGGAGGCAGCTGTGAAATACTTTAGCGGAACTCTCCGCAAAGGCTGCTTGTTGCGATACGCCCCTCTGAAATTTTATTATGATGCCTAAATTTCTGTGCGCATGTGTGTAGAGGGTCAGCTAACGACTACCCTGAGCAACTCTAAATGTCCCAATTTAGAGCCACTGGCTCCAGGGAAGGGAAAAAGCCAGTGCCGTAAACCCATAGGCCAAATCTGAGCTCTGAAATAAAATTGAAAGTTTGGCAAACACCTCCTAAATCAACACACATTTTTTTCCACGAGTAAATTTACTTGAATTTTTTTCTGTTTGTTTTATACCTGAATTTACAGTAATTTATTTTTAAGTATGCTCTTTTATTCATGAGAAAATGTCCTTACAAAATTCCAATCTAAGTGTGCGCATTTATTATGTTAGAAGGCGACTTCCTATATTTCCATTTTCGCCCGTTCCAGGTTAGGTTCTTTTTAAACAGTTACACCCTGATTTATTATTTTACAGGGCTTTGCTTCCACATTGCACAGAAATGTATTGTATGTGTTAAAGAGGACGTAAATTGCTACTCAAAATCACCAATATTTCGGTTGCGTAAACCATTTTTTAATTTCCCGGCGATCGACAGCGCCGACGTCCGGGTCCTCCTTAAGTTGGGTTTCGGCTCGGAGCCGAGCAATATATGGATGTGGGATTCCTTCTCACAGCTGCGCCTTTCTGAATTCTTTGGAACTAATGGTCTTAAACAAGTAACCGGATGCCGGAAACGAACGCCACGCAAAAAGATATCCAGCCAGAATTGCTTTATTGCTAACCAAGCATAATCAAATAGACGGAGTTTGGACCTGACCTATCGAAAGCGTTTCAGGGTGGTTTAGATCAGTTGTCCAAGTAAGAAAGAAAAAGGCAGCAAATGATGAGCAAATCCACTCTGAGAAAAGAAATCTATTTATTAAATAAAGTTTCTACTGCTTATCACTATTTCTTTCTCCTGATTTATGTGCTGTTGACGAGGTAGCGGCAGCAGGTTTAGTTTTTTGTTCTGCTAACAAATCTGTCCAAATTAGGCTAGAAGTGAACCATCATAAACATGGAGAAACTCAGTACAATACAAATAAGTGTGTTGAAACAGCTTGGTTAACATATAGAATAGAGGTCGCCAAATTAAAATAGTTCAGGCAAATACGGCTATGAAAGTTTTAGATCGACAGGCCAAGAAAGTGAATGATGACGCTGGATATTATTGATGATCTAGACGCATCAGGTCCGTTTTGATTTTCACAGTTCTTGTAATTTTGTGATTGTTTTCAAATTTGTGAGGGTTTTTTTTAATTGCTGAGACACACATTCACCACGCTTTTGTTTTAATTCCCTATACATGGCGATTTATGACGGTGTTAGCCATCGCGGGTCTAGAATCAATACGGTTTAAGCTTTTGTTGTCGAAGCGCAAAAATGTTTATTTTAATAAAATAGTGTGTCGTGAATCCCATTAAAAGAGAAATAATGAATATGATACTTGAAATCTTTTGCATGCATTCACAACAGTAATGAGAACACGGCTATTTCTTCTTTCTTGATGTGTTCATCTGTATCATTAAATCACCTGGGAGAAAGAACAACCCCGTAAAGCTCAGCTCACGTCATTGTCATTTTTATCATTTTGTTTACAAAGGGTAGCTTATGCAAAACACCTAAGACATACTTCCTCTCTTTCTTTCATATTTTTTATTTGGGAATAACGACCGTTATTATGGTTATTATTGGGAATATGTGAGCCTAAGACCATGGGCAATCTCCTTCCCAAATTGAGGGTCACTGTTATAGGTAAGAAAGAGAGAGAGAGAGAGAGAGAGAGAGAGAGAGAGAGAGAGAAATACAGCTACCATGCCTTTACCGAGACTTTAATTCATGCTAACTGGACCCAAAATTTTCCATCTTTACACAGATTTAAGTCGAAACCACTCGATCACTAGACTATATTCATCACAATATTTATTAATATGGGGTACTAGAGAGTGGAACAGGTCCATTACAATGCGATTTTGCTTTCACATCACAAAAGCGGACTGTGAAAGCAGTAATGCATGTTGTCTCCTCCTTAATGAAATATGTTTTATGTTTTATAACTGTTGAATCGATACATAAGTTCATGCCGTGTTTTACACCGCAGCACAGGAATGTATTTCATCAGAAGGCAAAACGGAATCGATCAACTATGTATCCCCTCCCCCATTGCTTACCATGGTGTCCCAACGTCTGGATAAGTCTGCAATGACATTCTTGAAAAAACGTGCAGGTTTTGCTGCGAAGAAATCACCAAAGAAATTCTGGAGATCAACATCCTTCTTGAACATTCTGCCACGGAATGCATTCGACAGAGATCGGAACAAATGGTGGTCTGAAAGGGCGACATCTGGGAAAGAAGCCGGATGTGGAAGGATCTATCATTTCATGTCCTGAATGGCCATTTTGGTCATGTTTGCACCTGTGAGGGCGTGCGTTATCATGTTGGAGAAGGACACCATGGCGCCGGTGTAGTCGTTTCTGCTGAATTGCTCCCTCCACACGGCGGAGTTGCTCACAATAGAGTGCAGCGTTGATGGCCTTATTCCTCGACAGCATTCCTCAGTGAATAATGCCTTTCATGTCCCACAAGACACACGACATGATCTTCGAAAGGATGAAGGCCATGTTTTGGACGTAGTGTGGACATTTTGTTTGGGATTAATCATTCCCTCCGATGCGTGAAATTCATGCACAGGCACCACGTTTCATCTCCAGTAATAATGCGTGGCAGAAATGGTTTGTGTTGCTGAGAAAATTCGCGATAACGGGCGAGCAAGGAACTACATATGGCAGCACGCTTTATCTTGCTGTCCTCGGTAAGAGTGTGAGGCACCCAAAAACCCACTTTCTGGGTTTTCCCATAGGTCTCACAGGTGTCGCACCACTGTGGCCTGATCACAGTCCATCTCAGTGGCCAATTCGCGTGTGGTTTGACGCGGATCCAAGTGGATGAGGTGGTTCAAACGATCCTCATCAGAGTGAGACGGACGAACTGAGCGTGGAGATTCGTTGAGGTCAAAATTGCAACCTCGGAAATGCTCAAACCATTTGTGAGCTGTCCTCGGAGCAATAGCATCCTCCCCATACACGACACAAATTTGTCGAGGAGCCTCGGCGGCTGTGGAAACCTTGTTTAACTCGTAGAGGAGCAGATGTTGGAAATGTTCATTCCTCTTTATTTGACACTCCATACTTCCAGACCTGAAAACGAAAAAAACATTAGAAACAATCACAAAACGCAATATGATTTAGATATACGATATTACTGGCTACATTTTGATTACAACTTGTCAAGATTACCATGACCGTGACCATTTTGATTACCAGGTCAGTGTGTGCACCGTCACTACTGACCTGGGAGACACTGGTGAAATAAAACGGCATGAACTTACATATCAATCCAATAAAATATTGCGAAGAGTGCTTGTAAGAGCTCTTGCCTTTCTAACAATCACTGAACGTTATTTGCTGTGAATTTCAAATATATCTGTCAACAATAATTTCTTCAGGAGAATTCGTTTCTTCATCATTTTTATAATTAATCTCCAAGGTGTTCAATGTGTTTGCATAGTAATTTGCAAGCTTTCAAACATCAGCATTACATAATGCATTCTCCTTACATCCAGTGTGATTTAGAAGCAATTTCGATTTCATTATGATTATTACATATTTAATTCAGATTATTCTGTTCTATTGGGAATGAAACGTTTGAAGATTATGGGTATTTAAAAAAGAGCTTTATGCTACTATTGCTTTTTATATGTAAATTACAGAAAATTTCAATTTGGGAGATGAGTAGATGCATTTCGAAACAAAATTGAAATTTTGATTAAGGCCATGAAACATAAATAGGAAAATAAAATGCAACACTGAATTTGGAAACTCCCAAAAGTTACTATTGTATTGTTTGCGTTGTTTGCGTTAGAGGAGTAGATACACCTGAAAGTGGAAGAAAAGTAATTATTGTTTACATGCGTACCAAATTTGTATAACTAGTAGTTTATTAATAGTTATGTACACGTGTAAATAACTTTTGGAGGTGGTGAAGTCAAATATAATAGTTAGGACAAAAACATTGATTTTATACCACAATTACCTAAGATTTCTTTCCTCACCTCAGTCACTGCTGAGGGGGATACATTTGAACCATGTGATGAAAATTCAAACTGAGACACCTAATACTTCACTGCACTAAGGTTTGGGTTTTTGAAAGGCCACTTGGCCTATATTTATTTTGTAAAACTTAACGAGCTAATTTTTTGTCCCAAAATTTTTAACCTGGCCACTGGGCCCAATAAAAATAATTAGCTGACACGCAGCTTAGTTGCTTTCAATGAAGCTATAGCACCAGGCACAACACTGATCATAACCAACATCACATAAAGGCAATTTACATGGTGTGTAAATTGAGTGGCTGAAATATAAGTCTCTCTCTCTCTCTCTCTCTCTCTCTCTCTCTCTCTCTCTCTGTGTTTATAAAAAAAATTATAAGAATATGTGTATATGTTGCTTTAACTCCTTCGAACAAACCTTCCCAGAACAGTTTTCTGAATCCATTTTAATTTTAAACTACCATAACAACTGAGCCAAAATTTTACGCATAATGAAAAGTTACTTTACTACAAGATTCTACACTTCCAGGAAAATTTGTCTTAAAATCAACATAACATAACAATCTAGCATTACCTGATACTGACCAAATTCTAGACATCATACAAAACCTAATACACTAAGTACCTTACTCAATTCACTCAAAGGTTTTCATTAAATTGCTACACTGACAAAGAATCTCAATTCACACTATCATCATGAAAATCCAAAAATTCCTTAACAACACAAGCTTGTTCTGAGTACTCAAAATGTTATAATGTAGGCAAAAGCATATACCAATTTCCAACACTCCTGGACTTATTTATGTGCACTCCTACTGTTCATCAAAATTTTAAATTACATAACTGGTCCTGACAGACAATTTATAAATAGATTAATCCAACTTTTCAAAATTCCACACTATAAGTTTTCCAATCTACAAGCACCCATGTATTAATCAACTCGGGCAGAAAGGCCAAACAAACATCTCACTCAACGAGTCCCTCTTCTCTAGAAAAACTCGGTTCCACTGAAGGAACAACAAAGTTTGGGTCTGAAGGCGAGAATGGGTCGTGAATCCATTCTCAGCCTATACAGTGCAGTGGAGCAAAGCGTGTCCTACACCCTGTACTGTTTCTGCACTCTGATTTTGGGACAACTCACACCACTACTTGGTAGGAACCACCTCCTATGGGCCAACGAGCTTACTCGGGCAGAAAACAAATCCCCCAATTTGTTTCATACACTCTTTCAGACCCGAGACATGTCCACATAGGGAAAAGTATCCCACAAGAGTTCTCTAGCCCCCCCAAATATCTCATTCCCTATTTTCCAGAAAACTCACCCAAGATCATTATTTCCAGAAAACTAATCCAACATCCTTATTTCCAGAAAATTCAACAAATCACCTTTTTTCCCAGAAAATCACTCCATATCTTTATTTCCCAGAAAATCACTCCATATCCTTATTTCCCAGAAAATTACTCCATATCTTTATTTCTCAGAAAATCACTCCATATCCTTATTTCCCAGAAAATTACTCCATATCTTTATTTCTCAGAAAATCACTCCATATCTTTATTTCCCAGGAGCATACTACAACTCATTATCTCCCAGAAAACACACTGTACTACTGATTTCCCAGAAAACACACTGTACCAAACCTCACTTTATTTCCAGAAAACTCTATAAATCACCATATCTCAAAATCACCTATTTCTAGAAAAGATCATCACTTCTTGAAGAAACACAACAGCTATTCGAGTTCTCTCAGTCACCCTATACACATGCCCCTTATTCTGCCTGTATGCCTATTTCTATATTCTTTCTCCATAAAAATCGGGTTTTCTAATCCACGGGCTGAAACAAGAAATTACCCCTCACTACTACAAAAATTTTAAAGAGTAATTATGCACCTAAATTTACTGAAACACCAAGCCATAATAACAACCAGCCTACAAGTAAAATTCCCAACTACATGGCACCTATACTAAGCTCATAAATACAAATTCTATTTCACAAATACAAAAATCACTGAGCACAAAAAGAGTTAAATTTTTCTTAATAGAAAATACTGGTCCGATAGGTGAGAGGTTGTTCGTTCCAGCATAACTTAATACACTTTGGATTTCAGAAATTCCTTACACATGAAAAATTATACATCGCCTTTCCTCTTTATAAAATTTTCTTATTGATAGAAAATGACATGGAGGTTCTTTACACCGCTTATCACTGAAATACACAACAAAACCTTGACTGAAGGCATTTATCCTTTTTTTTCTTAATTTTTAACTGGCCTGAAAAAAACACCCATACTCGACACATAATTATGAAGGAACCACAACATATTAAAAATGCCAATAAGAAAGAAACCATTTCCATTCACACTTCATCTTTAGAAACGCCTTATTAAAAATAATTATTTTAGTAGACCGAATATTTTTTTTTATCGAAACACTCACATCGACATTGGTGAGAATTCGGAAGTGTTCTAAACTACAAAGGGGAAAACATTTTGAGATCCTGATGACACTTCTAGACGAAATTTTTCTTTGACGACCTAAATCTCTCTTGCCTCTGATGTGTAAAATAAAACACAACTTACCACCCCAGTCCTTAGGGAATGGCAAAGAGCTTGCCCACACCTGGCTTGTCAAAGATTTTTTTTCAGTTGCAACTCATCTCTCAGGGCCCAGGAGCGAAGATTTTATTTTCTTCTCTTTTTTTCTTTTTGTGAGTTCAGGTGACCAGGCCCGCCATCTTGTTTCTGACCCGGGGACACTCTGGCAGTCAACGGAATTTCCAGAGGAAGACTTTCGGGCGTCATCATCATCTCTGCAGTTCTCAGGGGTCATCCAGCAACGGGAATTTTTTTTTATGGACGGCAATGGTTGGTCATCAAAGGAAAATCCTCCATTTGTCTCGAGTGAGCCACTTGCAATTTTTGGCGTCACTCAGGGCCGAAGCCCGTGATTACGTTTTTTCGATAAGCCCCACGGGCTGGCCACCTCCAAACATGGAGAGCCTTACATTTTTTTCTCTGTGGGTCCACTCCCCACCACAAAAGGCGAGAAGAAAACTCCGCTGTCCACTTTTTCTGCCGGCCAGCAAGAGGGACAAAAGTAGAGTGACAATTTTTTCAACTGAAGCCGGGATGCATGAAACTGCTGACCTCTCATTTGCTGAACTTTCCCCTTAGTAACCAACGGCTTCGCTGGTCATTGGCCACGAGTTCGCGCCAAAACTCTGTTACTAAACACATGGCCCTTGACTGTCAGCCGGGGAAGCAACCTTTTGACCTCCAGCAGTATGGGACCATGTAACCTTCTGCATGCTGCTAAGCTAAAAATAGATTTGTCGTTGGGCTACATGAGCATTTCTGCAACTTTTAGTGCGTCTAAACTCTTGCCTTAAATGGAGGATTGAAAGAGAGAAAGATTTTCTTTTGCACAAATTTTATAAAAATGCTTTCCCTTCATTCCATGATTACTACGAATAATTTTGTTTTCTAATAAGGTTGATGGTGACTTCTTTTTGCTCGCCTTTTTTTTATTTAACTTACTAAAGTAAAAATAAATCAAGCCAAAAGAAAGAAAAAGAAGTTTAATGCCTATTATTCCCCTTTCTTTTAAGAAACTTTGCTTGTTTGGTCAGGGCTGAGAAGTAAGCGAATATGGCCATTTATTCCCTCACTTCACCACCTCCTCCAAAAAAAATTTTAAAACGTGGAGCTGTAGAGAATTTTCATTCTATGTATTTTATTTATTTATTTTGTACTATTTTTATTTTTCGTAAATCTCAGCGAAGTGATCAGTTTCCCCAAGATTTACGAACATGAAAATTCTCGACAGGACAGGAAGATGACTATGCACAATACCTAGTTGTCTTCTGAACAAATATTTTGGGAAAAGTGAATTCAGTAGGCTCATAAAAGCCGTACAAAACTTCCTTTAGTAACACACACAGAACTAATTACATGTGCGCTGTGCAGTTTCTATCAAAAAAAGAAAGCAAAGGACTTCCACGTGCAGATTAATTCTTAAGAAACAAATCATTTTGCTGTCTTCGGAAAGATTATTTATACGAATTTTATCAGCATGCAGCGAAACTGAAGTTTCGTCAAATGTGAGTTATGTGGCCTTATGACCGAAGAGACATCAAAAATTGTTGTAAGATACTTAGATTATTTCAAAAGTTTTGCACACTGCGCAGGGGCTGCCCGTAGAATGATGCAATAGCTCCAATCGTTGCACCAGTTGTGAATCAGACTTCAGTAAACAAAGCTGTGTCTACGTTTGCTGGCTAATTTGTTTCCATTCCGAAAAAATTCTACATAAAGTTTAGGAAGAAAGTGAGTCAGGTCATATCTCACTTAGTGACAAACGATCCTACACTGAAATTGAAACTTTGAGAGCAAAATCCCCTTCCGAAACTCACAAAGCTTTGTGTGAAGTTTGTGGGGTTAGTGTAGTAGATCATAGAACAGTGTCATGGTGGGCTTCTCGTTTCCGCCAAGGTCGGGAAAGCATCGAACACGACCCGAAAAGCAGCCGGCTATCAGATGCAACGAACAACACTTCTGTGGTTATCGGTAACAGCATTTCGGATGAAAATAAAAGGAAAACGTGAAAAGATTGCATATGAAGCAACCATGTCAACCGCTTCGGTTTTCAGAATCCTAACTGAAAACATACAGATGAGAAAAGTGGCTGCCAAATGGGTTCCGCATAATCTGAGTGAAGAACAGCAAGCAGTTCGCAAAGGGATCGCAGAAGAATTGCTTGAGTGCCACGTGGCAGAAGGCGAGCAGTTTTTTGACAGAATTGCTGCTATAGAGACGAAACTTGGATACGAGATTTTGAAACAGAACTAAAATCTCAGTCCGCTCAGTGGAAAGATTCAGAATCACCTCGCCAGAAAAAAGTCCTCCGCCAACAATTGAAGGTTAAGCTGATGATGGCTATGGCCTACAAGAAGATTGAAGGCGAGTCCGGATGTTACCCGTACAGTAAAAGACATTCTGGAAAAGTATGAATGGGAATCGTTTCTCCAGGCGCCATACGGTCCTAACATGAGCCCACCAGACTATGACTTGTTTCTAAAACTGGAGAAGCAACTTCGCGGGAAACGATTCAGTGTGACCCGAGTAATCCGATGCCTCAACAATGGAGGTGTCCTGACTGGAATACAAGACTCGCCTAAACGTTGGGCCGCTGTCATAAAGAAACATGGAGGTTACTTCGAAGACCTCTAAAGGTATGTTGTGAAATAAATTCGCGTTTTAAGAGATAATCCACAGTGTGAAAACTTGTGAAATGACCCTCGTATAATGAAAAAAGCAGCTGTCAGACATGAAAAGTTGCGTGAAGGCTTAAGTAATTTTAAAGTTCATTTTTTGTATACTGTGTAAAAGCTGGTTATCATTATTTGAAGTATTGTTGAAATAACAGAATTTGTTGGTAACGAACGTTGTCGATATACAAATTTTGAAGATGACAATCCGATTTTTGGCGCAAATGTGACAAGGATGGTAAGTCAGATAATATCCAAAAAACTTGAAAATGTTCATCGTCCTGGAGTGGGACTCGAACCCGCGTCTCCCAGAAAGCGCCCGGGTGTGCTAACCACTACACCACCCAGAACGACCAAGTTTCATGATTTATCTGCTTCTCTGGACAAACACGGGATAAGATTCTTATCCTCCAGATTCGCTAAACATGAATGCCGGTTGCTTCGACTAGCGAATCCTGTGATGGTTATATTCAAAGTGATCGGAAACTTGAAACTTAGTCGTTCTGGGTGGTGTAGTGGTTAGCATACCCGGGCGATCTCTGGGAGACGCGGTTTCGAATCCCACTCCAGGACGATGAAAATTTTCACGTTTTCGGATATTATCTGACTTACCATCCTTGTCACATTTACGCCAAAAATCGGATTGTCATCTTCAAAATTTGTATTATATGGCGTAATCCCGAATTTCTTTCATGATTGTCGATATAATTTTTCACTAAAGATTTTTTTTAGATTAAGAATTCATGTCTCAAGCTGTTGTAATACCGGAATACTTTCGTGCTGTGAAAGTTGTAATGAATTCTTTTCTTCTTCTCTCGCTCCTCCTCACGAAATTGCATGCTTTACTTCAGTCCGATATATCTTCTCCTAGAAGTCGAATTCGTATATTTAAAGCAAGATTAGACATCCCGCTGGCCCAATGGTCTGAATCGCTGACTTCTGACCATCCTTCCGAGGTGTACACAGATTCAAGTCCTGGATGAGGTATGGGATGCTCTTTCTTCACGATTCTGTTTATCTCACTACCCTAGAGCCAGTGATTCCAAATTAGGGACTGGTGGCTACTTATTCCTTTTAGAATTTTTCATGGAGGTAGTTGAACCCCCAAAAAGAAAGAAACAAACAAATACGATTTAAAACATTTTTTGAAACGAATATTTAACACGATAACTAAGGGTTTTCCAGCTGCACGAAATTAAAAATTGCTAAGCAAGGTGGCGCGAAAGCAAATGTTTTGTACACAATATTTTCCTTTCCTGCAAAATCAACTATTTTCATATGCAACATTTCACAGTATTATTTGTAGTTTAATTATTCTTATTATACACTATATTGACAAAAGTCACCGGACACCCTTTCAAAATCAAATGAACGGATCTGCTGCCTTGTTCAGACACGCGGTACAGCTGCAGACGGTACAAAAGCAAGCCTCGAGCTGACAGCGATCATATCGCACTGTGAGGTTAAGTGAAAATGTCGCGGCGGGAGAGAACTGACTCTGAGAAGGGAAAGATTGTTGGGTGTTATATTAGTGGGTTGTCCATAAGAGAAACCGAGAGGTGTTTAAACATACCCAAGTCAATTGTTTTGGATGTACTGAATAAGTGGAAGACACATGGCGTGCCTGAAACAGCAAAACGTACCGGCAGACCAAATAAAATCAGCGATAGAAGACGTCGAAGCCTCAGGAGAGTCGTTACAGCTAATCGACGGAGTTACTGCACATGACCTCAGTGTACAGGTGAGTAAAAATGCTGGAACCTCGGTATGTACACGTACCATTCTCATTCCATGGGTTACCATGGTCTTGCGGCTGCTCATAAGCCTTTCATCTCCACTCGGAATGCTACTCGTCGTTTGAAATGGTGTAAAGAACATGTATCGTGGACCGTAAATCCAGATACACGATCCATCAGTCTGATGGCCGTGTGTGGGTATGGCGGCAGCCGGGAGAACGCTATTTACCACAGCGTACTGTTCCTACGGTACGTCTGCCTCGATATTCTGGACAATTATGCCCTACCTACTCTGTGGCAATACTACGGAACCGAACCTTGTTGGTACCAGCAGGATAATGCACCGAGCCATAAAGCAAGGACTGTTACGGCGTGGTTTGACGATAATTCCGTATCGTGTGTGGACTGGCCAGCACAGAGCCCTGATTTAATCCCATAGAGCACCTATGGGATGAATTAGTGCCCCGTATAAATAGTTTGGAACAGAGGCCTACTAGTAAGCAACAGTTATAGGCAGCATTGTGTACTGAATGGAAGCGCCTACCTTTCGCTGTGTTCCAAAACCTTGTCGAAAGCATGTCTCCAAGGGTCAATGCATGCATCAAGGCCAAAGATGGACCGACACCGTACTAATGTATGTCAATAAATGCTATGTTGTGTTTCTCTTCTAATTGTCCGGTGACTTTTGTCAATATAGTGTATATGTAGTTAGAATAAGTATTAAATTTTTTTAATTTTTTAAAATATTTTCTTAGAAGGTTCTGTGACGTACTTGAAAATGTCACCATTACACTTCTGGAGTAGCAACACAAGAAAACCATCGCACAAGACATCATTTATTTATGTGGTGTACATTATACGAGTAACTTAAAGAAATAAGTCGTCACTATGGCATTTTCAGGCTGGATAAGGTCAGAAGGCACGCTGAATACGATTACTGCTGTTTATAAATCGAAATGTTAAACTTTGCAATTTCAACACAGTTTTTTACAGCTGAGCTACTTTTTTCTGCTTATTACTCCACGGACGTCATTCGCCACCTACTAAGGTCATTGCTCATATGTTGGCAATGACGAAAAACAACGAATTTCTCAAAAAAAAGTTTCCGTTTAATTTTTCATTATTAGTTTTTTAAAGAACATTTGAAAAAAGCGAGGTCTTTTGAATTTGTCGTTACGTTATATGGAAGCGCCATTTTATTTAGTCGCTAAAGTAGCACACCTCACATTTCATATTTTTTTTATTTCCAACAAACTAACTCTTCCGAAATAACGATCTTCTATATTTTAAATAAAGGGTTTCACAAGCAGAATGTTTGTCTAAGAAACTAATGAGCCACCCAGGTGGCGCAGTGTTTTAAGCGCTGGCTTCTGATAATTCGTCCGAGATGGGTCGGGGTTAGAATCCCAGTGAGGCATGGATGTTGTGTTTTTCTTACAGGACTGGTTGTCTCTCTTCTCTGGAACCAATGCCCCTAAATTATGGACAGCCGACTGCATATAACCCATCCGGTTGCGCACGGTGATCGTTACGAAGCGTGTGAATTGCGAACCAAAATCGGACCGCCTTGAACCCCTATATGCAAATTGCGAACTAAGGCCCAATATCTCTATGTGTAAATTGCGAACCAATTTTTTTCTGTGCCACTTCTGACGATATCAAAAAATAAACCAGTATAAAAACAAATAATCATTAGCATAATATAAAGCAATGTATTCACGAAAACAAGAACATCAGTTTGTTATCCTTGCGCAGGGGCCATGCTAATATCCCCCCCCTATTCGGAAACAATCACATTTTATAATGATGCGATTCAAATTTTACATAAGAAATCTTGAAATAAGTCCTCTTTTGTGCACCCATTCTGGCGATATCAAGAATAAACCAGTATGAAAACATAATAATTAAAACAATTTAAAGCAATGTATTCGCGAAAACATCAAAACTAGTTTGTTATCCTTGCGCAGGGGCCATGTTAATTTTTTCTACTCCCATTCTGACGATATTAAAAAATAAACCAGCATGAAGAAATAATGATCAAAACAATGTAAAACAGTTTAAAGCAATATATATTCAAGAAAACTAGTTTGTAATCCTTGCGCAGGGGCCATGTTAATTTTCTCTGAAATGTTCCAACAAATGTTGAATTCCGGCAGATGATGAGAAAAGAAGGTTCGGAATTTACATATAGCGGGCATAAGTCTTGGTTCGTAACTCACATACAGAGTTTTAATGAAGGTCTGATTTTGGTTCTCAATTTATACGCTCTAGTTCGCAATTTACATACCACCGATCGTTAAACACCTGAACGAAATATGCAAATGAAAACTGGATAAAATAGAAAGGGGAAAAAATTAGCCCTTAGAATATTCAGAAATGTCTTGTTAACGAAAATCCCAGTCACAATTTAAAGCGTAGCGAAAAGACCGATGCAAAATACACCATAGCAATGTTTCCTATCATCTTAAATTTCATAATCTCTAATTTTCCCTTTCTTTTAAAACAGCCGAAAATCTGGAAAATGTCACCTCACCTCAGTTCGAATTTTTTTCAGAGTCGTCATCATTATCGACACAGGGATCCATGGACTCCAACAAAGTATTAATACAGAGCATCCTCACACAAAAGTCTTAAGTTCTGCACTCACTTATTACGCGTCTTTAGTTTGTCCTACAGCTGCAATAATGATATCAAGCTATCTCATGCACTAGCAGACTGGGTACATATGAATCCCCTTGCAGACGCTCGTGAAGATTTCCTTTGTCGGGAGTACCTGAACTGTTTGTGCTTTCTACAGCAATGAATACCTGAGTTATCTGTATCGCTTTACTTTGTTCGTCAGAATACAGGACATCGCATTGTACAGATCAAATTCTCTCCTTGGTCTGATAAATGTGGGTTTTGCGATGAACCACTCCTAGGACTCATGGTATACAACGTTCACTACTGTTATTTTTATTTTCCTAGTTTTTCCTTTTGACCAAAAAACCATGTAAATAGGTTTGCCCAAACTGTACAGGTCTGCATTAGCCTTCATTCTTCATTTGGAAAGCCCGGTGTACCCCAGACCCGAAATGTAGGTACCCGGAGCGCTTCAGACGTTTCAGTTTACTGCCCTGCCAGTTTAAGACTTTCATCACGTACTCTCCGCTAAATATTGCAAATAACGCAAGGCTTCCTCTGTAGAATATACAAGTAAACTACTTTATACTGAAATCAACTACAATAGTAGTAAACTGAATACAAAGCAGAGAGACATGCCATTTCCCGTAGAAATTCCTCCCATCGATGAAGTTTAGACCTGTCTACATACTTCTGTTCCGTATGTAAATCCTTTTTGTCTTCTACATTTAACTATCAACAAGGTAGCCTCGATCCCCAAGGATGTAAACAAATATTTCTAACTTCCTGATAGTCTTTGTTGCAACGAATCCATCTGATTATTGTGAATCGAAGCGCCTTTCTTTAATCAAGGAGAAAAATGCTAAACATTTGAATGCAGGCCCGGCCCAGATCGACGGCCAGGTCGGAGTCGGCTTTTTTGCCCGGCAATTCCAGTGCATTGATGAAATTGTCGTTCCATTGATGAAATTGTGAACTACATGATTAGACTGCAGGCACTTGACAATCTCAGACGCATCATATGATTTTTTATGCTCTCTGTGGAAAAAATAGCTGCATCGTATAACAGTGATGTTGATTCATGTAGCAGTCCTTTTTTTATCCTAAAAAAATCGAATTTATGAAACAAAATATTTAATGGAGCCATATTTGAAAAAATTTCTCTATCTACACATTTTTTCGTTATAGTCATTCAGAGGCGTAGGGCTCAAGTAGTTGTTTAAATTCAAAAATTATAAGGGGGGGGGGCTCAAGTAGTTGTTTAAATTCAAAAATTATAAGGGGGGGGCTGAAGTAGTTTTAATTCAAAAATTATAGGGGGCGGGCTCAAGTAGTTTCATATCCAAACACCAAAAATAATTGCTAGTCTAGGATAATCAATTAAGAATTAAGGGTTTATCATCAATAATTCATTATTTAGAATAATTATATAAAATCAATAATAAATTAACAATTTTATTGATAATTAAATTGCTGATTCACAAAATTTTGATACAAATCCTTACGTACTTAATGTGGAGGGCTATATATTTATTAAATGTGTTTGATGTATCAATAAAATAGAGTACTTTTCTCTCAGTATTCAATCTCTCGGAGTTATCTATAAAGTCGCAGTTTTAAAATTAGTTATTTTATGAAATAAATAATAGTGCAGATTATTGAAAATGTAAAGTTTTGCTAGTACTTTAATAAAATTGTATTTACATATCATTGCACAAGTTAACTGCGCTTCGCGGATAGTGCCTTCAAAATCTGTATCCTGTATTTACTTCTCGATAAACGTTCAGCAATGCAAGTCCAGAAAGTCGAGAATTAGACATTGTGTTTCGAAGATCCATTTTCTGGCTCCTAAGAGCAGGAAAATGTACATTCCGGAGTGGTTGTTGAGATAGGAAGCGTTGATAGAATTTTTAGTCATTTCCTGATATTGGGGTTAAAAAAAAACAGTTCACAACTTGATAAGTATTCCATCGCAGTGGTTGGTCTATCTTCTTGTCTTATTGTTAATAAAGGCATCTTCCAGGAGTGTGAGCGACAGCGACGGGTGAACTCTGCGGGTGTATTGCTTGCACGTGGAAAAATGCTCCAATGAAACGAATTCAGGCGACTTCGTTGGAAAAATGCCCTTTTAAATCGGAAAAAAATGTGATGTCAGTCAATTTTTTATCGTTTTTTTTTTTAAATTTATTTTGATATTTTTAATGAACAAGATTTAAAATTCGTCTTTAAAAGAGAAAAACAAATCATGTGATTCGGCGTTTAAGAGAAATATGTTCCTTGATATCCAATAAGGAGGGGGGCTTAAGTTCTATGAGCTCCTCCCTTTCCTATGCCTATGTAGTCATTGTACCGTATCCACGAAGAATATTTTTTTCATTTGTTGTGTTAAATGACCAGCTACCAAAAGTGTAATTTTGTGATTTCCTTCTATATCTTACGGAGTTCATCACTCTAGACTCTATGTAGAACATTTATGTGCTTCAGAACATTTTCCTTTTGCAAATGCGTATGGCAGAAAGGTATTAATGATAATTTCAGATGTTTAAGCTTAAAGAGAAGTTTTATGTGGTCGGGGATTTCAAAACGACCTGATGCGGTCTCTTCCGAGCAATTCTTCGAAACATGCTTCAAGAAAACAAAAATCAAGTAGATTCGTAACAAATTTATTTTGATATCACGCTTCCACATAACTTTATTTTGAAATAGAAGTTTCTTGTGCCATTGATCATACGTTTCGTAACATATGTGTAAATCTGTTCATCCAAATAACGGTCATCTGCCAGAAATAATAAAATAATATTCCCAAACTATTCTGCCCTTTTAAATAGAAAATTACACACTGCGTGTGTGTGCACTCCTATATCTTGATTTAACGTTTAACACAAATTATTAACTACAGTTTGAAAGAAAAGCTATTAATATTTACAGAATTATAATATAATATAATATAATATAATATAAATATATTCGGCATCATTGCAAAAGAACTCGATTCATAGGGTGAACTGTCAGACGAAACGGGTTTAAACCCAGAACAAGATTCTCGCTTTTTTCCAAACAGTCACGGAAATCTTGTACAATTTGTCCTGAGTAAATAATAGAAAATTATGATAGAAAATTATGCCGCCCCGGTGGCGCAGTGGTCTAAGGCGATGACCTCTGATCATTCGTCCGAAAGGGGTCCGGATTTCGAATCCCGGTCAGGCATGGATGTTGTGTTTGTCTTACGGCACTGGTTCTCTCCCTTCCCTGGAACCAGTGACCCTAAATTAGGGACGGGCGACTGCTTATAGCCCATTAAGTTGCTCACGGTGGTCGAAAACCTCCAATCGACAAAAAAAAAAAAAAAAAAGAAAATTATGAGGAATTCATATGTTTAGAATTTGAATCTAAATTACTATAAATTAAATAAATTTCACCAACCAGGTCTATCTACAACTTAGAACTGCATTTGTTTTATGAGCTTCGCATTGATGTGAGAACAAAAGGATGATAATTTGGACAATATCGAAATTCTTAAAAAGTATCATTCACAGTCGGGGAGAAAATTAGTGGGAAGAACAGCGGAGAACAGTAGCAAGTGCATAGGAAAGAAGCTGTTCAACTTTGATGAGATTTCATTGACTTAAACTGAATCAAGGTTTACTTTGTAATCTTTATGAAAGGAAGGAAATGTAAACACGTTGATGAAGATTACTTGTGATGATGAGGAAAGGTATAGAAACAGAAATACTTGGTTGAATTATGTGTGGGAAGTGGAAAGTGAAGAAGAAGGTAAAGAAGAAAAGATTAAAATAACCAAAGATTCCGCTCTACTCTCTTTAAATTTTTTATTTCTAACAAAATCATGAAAAGTAATTTTACACTTAGCGGAAATGGTTAACAACGCATGCAGAAATACCATAAATCAAAAACAAAAACATCCAATTTTTTTATGAGATCGCTTATAACATTTCCGAGAGAGAAGTTTATATGGACTTAATCATAAACACCCTGAAATGTATAATTTTGGAGGAACCATACTCTGTTTAATTTGAATTCGTCGTTACTTCAACGCTTAGGCGAAATTTAAGGCAAATTCAATTTGTTTGTGCAATACAACAAGGCATTTTCTGTTAACAATAAAATTATGATAGGTTTTTTTGAAAGAATTCAAAGTTTACATGTGAGTAACTTCTGTTAATGGAGCTATGAATAAATTTCTCCCTCAAAATTATTTAAATCATCTGCGATCAACAGCCTGAGCTAACTTAACATGCTTCGGTGTATTACTTGTAAACGAAAATGTTCGATAAAAAAAGTTGTAATGCTTGTTCAAGGATTTCCCCATGTTTTTCCTCCTTCCTGTCTCCTATGTGTCCTGTTATTATCTTAGCTAACAAACTTTGCTTCGTTATGAATAAATCTGCTTTAAGTTACCGCTTATGATCTGAAGCTATGAAGTCTTGGTATACGGACATACCCTTTTGTTTAATCGAACTTTTTTTGCTGCAGTTCGGTTTCTATTAGACAAACAAAACTTTATCTCTTGAATTCTTGTTTGACCCAGAGAGCGTTATGAAGTCATATTTCGATGAAAGACTTTAGACATTCGGCAAAAATGAGTAATTTAACAATATCAGATGCAGCGATATTGAAACTGCGCATGTGATAGTAATATCGTCTGCCTTTTATTGTCAGCCAAACCCTGTACTGACACGATAGACACTCCTGATATGCAACTCCAATGTATTACAAAGATAAATCCAACACGGAATTTCGAATTAACTGCCAGTTGCTTCTCAAGAGCTAATAATAAAGCATTTCCTGGTCTCTATCGACCAGAAAGTTAGAAGCCATGACGCATCTTTAAAGCCAACGAGGCTTTTGAAATCGAAAACGCATGTTTCGTGACAAGTAGAGTAAATGACAGTTGTCACTTGCATTTGACTAAATAGCCGAAGCCTTTGTTTAAAGCCTTTCTCACTTAGCAGTACACCTGCACTTGCAAAAGTTTAAGAACGCCTTTCACGGTTAATTTATGGAAAAGGAATATTTGGAACGTTGCTAACGCTTTCAAGCAAGATGCCAAAATAAAGACAGAAACGAGAAACAACTCGGCATATCTTGGTTGTGCGTAACAAAGATCAATCAGTTTAGACAGCTATCACAATAACGATGATAAATGATTTGTGTTCTTATTATTTATTAGAATGTCAACATAAGATGAACTATCATTATAAATGTAGAGAATGATACTGATTTTTATATGCTGATGATGTCTGTTCTTAGATGTCGAAGTTACGTGTGCGGCATTGGTGGTCGAGTAGTCAGAGCCACTTGTTTCAGGCTAGTCATCAGAACTAAGTCTCGGTTTAAGTCCCAGATGTATTTTGATTGGTCTTACGATACTGGCTGAATGTCCGCGCTGTAACTAGTTGCTCCAAATTAAGGATACGATCCCCCAATTGCTCATAGGTTATTAAACATCGAAACTGCAAAAAAGTAAGTTACGTTTCGTATTGCAGTAAAAATCGAGTAACATTCAAAATGACTCTTTTTCAAGTGCCATATCTCTAAACAAGTTAGTAAAATCATTCAATGCATTGATTATGATACGTTTTCCAACATACCAGAAATCATTACTCAAGTTATTACTCAAATTATGAGGATACTGGCTGTAAAATAAATCTCGCTCCTATGACGTGACCTTTGACCCCATTTCGATGACATTCAACAGAATCGGCAAAGTATACTTCCGGAACAACATGATAAAATTTTGTCTCAATCGAAGCATTTTTACGCAAGTTATGACGCATAAGGGCGATGGAATGGATCCCGATCCTATGTCCTGACCTTTGACCCATGTAGCCCATTTTCAACAGGATTCGTCCCCAGGTGGTCCCTTACCACATACTAAAATTTCATGGAAATCGAAACATTTTTACGCGAGTTATCGTGCGGACAGACGGACGGACGGAGAGACTGACAAAGCTGGAGCATATACGCTTCTTCAACCTACGGTTGGAAAGCGTAAAAAAGAACTATTGTTTACATAAAATTGTAACACGGTTTTCTTTTCAGTCATATAGACGAAACAGCTGCAGTTTCGACCACAATGCTCTTAAATAATTTGTTAGTAATTAATAAATAGGAACTGTACACCAATTGTACTCAAAACAGTATAACTATACTAATGATCATAATTTATTGTCGTAGAATAGTAATAAAAGTTTCTAAGCTTTCGCCCATCAACCAGATGGCGTTTTCAAGGAAGGTAGACAGCAAACTTCCTTGAAAAAGCCATCTGGTTGATTTGCAAAGTTTCGAAACTTTGATTTCTCTTCTACGTCACGAAATTCGCATAATTAGTATAATTATACTATTTTGAGAATTTGTTGGTTTTCCACTTTCAGTTGCTCAGTAATGGTCCCTTCTAGCTTGGCACTCTCGTTCTGAAAAGAAAGGAAACCGGATCATCCCGCTAAAAAATTTATCATAACTTCTATCATAACTTTTTATCATATCATCTATACAAAATTGTATCGTTTAGTTAATACTGTTAAAAAAGTTGCTATGATCACATACACATGTCGCAGCAAATAAGGATACTAAATATATGCTCACAAGCGCACATCTACGGGCACTAAAAAGAACAAGAAAGATGACACTGAGTTCTTAGGTGTAATGAGCGCATCTTTTGTATCCTTTTCGACACAAAAAGAAACATTTCAAAGCAGATTTTTTAGAAGAAACAGTTCAGCGAAAAACAGAACGCATTACCTATCCAAGAGAAATTCTGCGCATAATTTAAAATGCGCAGTGTAAAAGTGTTATTTATAGCGTACTGAACAGGTTACAAAAATAAAATAGACCAAAGGGATTTCTCCATCATCCGTAAAACATTCACAAATATAAATGGCTACTTTCGGTCACTTCATAAAAACGAAAAGACGGTTTCAAGTATATTACAAGTAAAAATAAACACCTACTCCCCGTAGTGGCCCCTGTTCGGTATAAAAACTGGCAAATACCATCTGAAAAAATATTCCTCTCCGCAAAAGTTATTAGTAGCAAACATATTCTTTTAAATAGGACCTTCAGGAGAAGGCGCTGCGGTTGCGCAATGGTCTACGTATTGGCTTCTGACCGCTCATTCCAGATAAGTTCGGGTTCGAATCCCGCTCAGTGATGGGTGTTGTGTTTGTTTTACCGCACTGGCTCTCTCCTTCCCTAAAACCAGTGTTCCTAAATTATAGGCGGGCGACTGCTTATAGCTCATCTGGTCTCTCACGGTGGTCGTTAAACTCCTAAATACACTAACTTTTCGAAGTGGAAATATCATCATTACAGAGATGTTTATTAGCATCCACTAGCGGGAAAACTAAACGTCATTTTATTATGATGTATGCATATTAAAGTGTATTCATGAATGTTTCCCGCGGTGGTTAGGGTCTGACTGAAAAATGTTTTTTATACTTTGCATCTTTTTCGCTTACGAGCTTCTAAAATGCAAACTTTTTGTTGCTTGACCTATGAGATCATTAGATTTCACTCAGTAAGCTAAATATGTCCCGAACGCTGGTCTCTGATCATTCGTCCGTGAGGGGTCCGGGTTCGAATCCCGGTGAGGCATGGATGTTGTGTTTGTCTTACGGCACTGGCTCTCTCCCTTCCCTGGAACCAGTGACCCTAAATTAGGGACGGGCGACTGCTTATAGCCCATTGAGTTGCTCACGGTGGTCGTTAAACCTCCAATCAAAAAAAAAAAAAAAAAAAAAAAAAAAGAGGCCAGCGCCTTAGACCACTGCGCCACCGGGGCGGGGCGGCTTTAGTAGTTCAACAGCAGAATTAACAACCGTTTACCTCTTCGAAAGGGACAGCTCTAAGCGTGTGCGCGACGTGTGCCCCAACACTCCGGCAATAGATATTAAAGGAAGATGTTTTGAAAACATCTAGAAATTGAATTTCAAAATTACCAAATGAAGTGAACTAATTTAATTTCGTACAAGCGACGCGCCGAGCCTGTTAAGAACGCTTATAATTTCTGTGCCCAAACACCTGAGTGTGAATCAATTTAGGCGTCCATGTGACTGCTTAATCAGCAACAATAATTATTATTTAATTACTTTATTGCGCACATTTAAAACTTACAGTGATATAAAAAGGCAATACACCAGGAGAAATCTGAACATACTGGTTGTAAGGCGATTCCCCCTTCCCTAGACTCAACAATTCTTCCCCAAATGCCAGATTCACACAGTGGGAACATATAATACATCTTGACTGGGTTTTTTTTTAATTAGTGTATCTAGCAAATTGCAAAGATTTATGGAAAATGCTGTACAGACCTTAACCCATGCTGATGCGAAAGCTATACACTGACTGATCACTGAATTATGATTACTCCTTTCAAAGGTGGTTGCGGCCAGCTGACCACTTTTGATGGAAGTGGTCATAACTCAGGTATTTGATTTCCGAGAGAGCGCGGTCAGTCGACCCACGTAGCATACATACAGTGTGAGTAGAACAGTAGGTAGTGAAATTCAGAGCGTGATTGGTAAACGGAAAGATTTATTGGACTTTGAGCTCGGACATCGGGTGCCTTGATTTTCCGAAGGGATGAACTAGTGGTCTGTTCGTGAGCTGCCGTATTGAAGTTTATTAGGACTGGCGTGGAAATGGTCCAGCAACGAACCGGATACAAAACTGCACGGGGCAGTGAAAGAATGGCGTGAAAGGTGACTCATACAGATCAACAGACGCAGCACTGTTCAACAGTTGACAATCCAATACAACATAGATCAACCCGGAACAGTATCTGTCATGACCATGCATAACACGCTCGAACGTATGGGCTATTATACAGAATACAATCCTCACGATACCTCCTAACTACGGCTCATCAAGCCTCGCCTGGAGAAAAGATCACGCAAGTTGGAAGTTGGATGACGGGGAAAATGTGCTGGTCTGACGAGTCGCGTTTTTTTACCACACTTCGCGGATGATCGTGTACGTATTTGGCGCAAACAAACATGAGACACTCGATCCATCCTGCATGGCCTCCATAGTGCAAACCTCTGGAGATTATTTGTAATGTTCGTAACAGTATAGGGCTGTCGGAACACATCACAAATCATGACTGTCTGAACACTTCACAAATCATGTCTGTCTGATCACTACACAAATCATGGCTGTCTGAACACTACACAAATAATAGCTATCTGAACACTACATGGCTGTCTTAACACTATACAACTCATGACTGTCTGAACATTGCACAAATCATGGCTGTCTGAACACTACATGGCTGTCTGAACACTACATGGCTGTCTGAACACTACATGGCTGTCTGAACACTACACAAATCATGGCTGTCTGAACACTACATGGTTGTCTTAACACTATACAAATCATGGCTGTCTGAACATTACACAAATCATGGCTGTCTGAACACTGCATGGCTGTCTGAACACTGCATGGCTGTCTGAACGCTACATGGCTGTCTGAACACTACACAAATCATGGCTGTCTGAACACAACACAAATCAGTTCTTAATAACTTCACTTTTAAGCGAATCAGGAGTCACTCAAATCAGTTCAGAAAAGGTTACTTACAGATTGATTATTTTATTTTATATCAACAGATCCTTGAGCAGTAACTTTTAAACAAAACCTTAATCGTCGAACATTAAACGTAGCAGATTAGTAGTAAACTTCAGAAGTTAACAAAGTTAACTGGTAGAACTCTTAACGATAATACCAGCACAACACGCAGTCTTTAAATAGACACAACTTTAACTAAACAACGTCTCTTTTACAATTAGCATTGACATCCACCATCAACACACTCTTCTACTGCTCAAACATTATATAACGTTAGTTCTCATCTCACACATCCCCACGTCATTCGTTTTGACCTCAGGTTGTTGCCAACCATTCTCTAGTGAGAGAGAAGATATCTTAAGCTTGAGAAATGCTAAGGAGAAGGGATTCAATTTTTTTACATAGAGAAAGAAACTAAAAAGGAAAGTTAAATTAGAGTATACGTCACAGATTGTACGTTGTGGGACATGTTTACCTGGCAGGAGCTTGGAGCCCAAGTGCATATAGAACAAAGTATGAACAGGTGCCCACTATCGTGAATTGCTTACTGACTCTGTACACCTAGCAATGTTGAAATTGTTCCCGATTGATAGCTGTGTCTTCCAAGATGACAATGTTGGGAGCCACAGGTCCAAAATTGTGCGACAATGTCTTTAGGAACATAGTTAAGACTTCCAGCATATCGATTAGCCTCCGAAATCCCCCGATATCAATCCCATTAAACACTTGCGGGACGCTATGGAACGGCATTACAAGCGTCTGGATACTCCAATCACTTCCATACCTGCACTGAAGGCTGCATTACCTACAGCTTGGTTTGCCATACCTCCCAACTGCTGTCGGCATCTTATTGAATCGATGCCACTTCGGATAGCTGCTGTACTGGACGCAAAAGGAAGACGTACGAAGTATTAGATAGGTAGTCATAATTAGTGATAACTCAGTGTAGAGCACGAAATACTTTTGATGAAATGTTATTACTGCCATAGAGAACACATACGATTTTAAATCTTGAGACGTGAATTTTTGCATTTGGGTACAAAGTTACCAACTTTATTTACCAAAGTATTCATCGCATTAAGAATGTTTTTAACACTGTCTGTCATTGTGTCATCCAGCAAGCTCAGTTTTACGTAACTCAGGTAATGAAACAATATTTGTTAAGTGCAGTGTGGATGCATTAGCAATGATTTCAACCTAAAATAATAGCGGGGATGATTTAAACTTATGACAAATGGTTGAAAAAAATGATTACGCGGATGATTTAGATTTGTGACAAAAAGTTAAAGATTTCGAATTGTGAAGGAAGAAAAGTCATGTGATTTTAAATCGATATGATCGACAAATAGATTTTGTATTTAATTACTAATATATGTCGCTCTACAAGCACAATAATTTATATTTACACAAAACGGATAGAAATCATGAAATACCTATCTAGTAATGGATAGCCTACTTTTTGCCTGGATAACTGAAGTCACACTGTGAGGCACTGAGTCCACTAAGTAACAGAAGCGTTCCACAGGTTTTCACCCACGAAATTTTCCACAGGGTTCACGTCTGGTGAGCTGGCAGACCATTCCAGGATGGGATACTGTCATCTCTTCTAACCAAGTTCTTGTCACCATGATTCTCTTATGAAACGCACTGCTCTGCTGAAAGAGCCCATAGCCCTGTGAATGATTCATGACTATGAACGGATGCAGATGGTCTGCTGGGATGGATACGTAGCATGGACCATTCACGGATGCATTTAGACGTACCTGAAGTCCTAACGTGTACCAGATGAACATGCCCCAGACCATAACGGAACCTCCACCAGCCAGAAGAGTTTGTTATTGACGTTCCGAATCCATCGATTCGTGCTATTACCGCCAGATTCTCACTCCACTGTCTGCCCTAACCAAAGAGAAACAGGATTCATCGGACCAGAACAACTATCTCAAATCATACAAGGTACAGTACAGATTTTCTTTTGCCCAGCTGAGACGTTAGTAATGGGACTCTTGTGCTCGGCTGCGTCCATAACCCACTGAGGCGAACAATCGCCTGATGGTCTTAGTGGAGGAGTTTCTTAAACCTCCCCATTTGAATTTGATAGTGTTTTATGCCACTGTCGCTGCCCTGTTTATTGCAGCTATGCAAGACAAACACCGAAAGCCACGTTCGTCCACTGCCATTCTTCTCCCACAGCGCTGTCCATGATGCAATGTTATTCCGGAAATCGCGTATACCCGATACACTCTTGATACTGTCAAACGGATACTGTCATCACTGTCTTCCCTCTTTCAAGCTCTCTTAACTCACGATGTGTGTCCATATTGCCACCAAATTGCCGTCTAGAGTAATGATCTGATGTCCTTTTACCTATATACCTGCCAAGCTATGGATTCGTCCATTAGCAAGAAGGTGATAGCGTCGCTTTGCCCATAATACCTAGTATGTTATAATTGAACCTTGAACCACTTTTGAACCTTGTATTTTATGATTTCTGTCCTTACAATTGTTTAGTATCTTCATCAGAAGCAGCAGCGTTATAAATCCATTGCGGGATGAAGGTCACCCCAAATTTCTTCCACAACATTCTGTCTTGAGCCATCCCTCCCCATGTCACTCCGACAGGCTTTCGAATTCATCCATCCTTCATCTTCTTGGTATTTTCCTATCTCTTGGAATCCAGTCTAATATTTCATTTGTCCAACGGTGTTCTAGCTATAGGTCCAAACCATTACTGTTTCAAGGATTTTACCTTGATCCTGATGCCATCAACACGTGATCAGAGTAAAATCAAACGGTGTTCTAGCAGTAGGTCGAAACCATTACTGTTTAAAGGATTTTGCCTTGATCATGATGTCATCAACACGTGATCAGAGTAAAAATTCAGCGGTGTTCTAGCAATAGGTCCAAACCATTAGTTTCAAGGATTTTACCTTGATCATGATGCCATCAACACGTGATCACTGTGAAATCCAACGATGCTCTCGCAATAAGTCCACACCATTACTTTTTCAAGGATTTTACCTTGATCATGATGCCATCAACACGTGATCAGAGTATAATCCAACGATGTTCTAGCAATAATTCCACACCATTACTGTTTCAAGGATTTTACCTTGATCATGATGCCATCAACACGTGATCAGAGTAAAATCAAACGGTGTTCTAGCAATAGGTCCAAACCATTAGTTTCAAGGACTTTACCTTGATCATGATGACATCAACACGTGATCAGAGTAAAATCCAACGGTATTCTAGCAATAGGTCCACACCATTACTGTTTCAAGGATTTTACCTTGATCCTGATGCCATCAACACGTGATCAGAGTAAAATCCAACGGTGTTCTAGCAATAGGTCCACACCATTACTGTTTCAAGGATTTTACCTTGATCCTGATGCTATTAACACGTGATCAGAGTAAAATCCAATGGTGTTCTAGCAATAGGTTGAAACCATTCATGTTTCAAGGATTTTACCTTGATCATGATGTCATTAACACGTGCCATTTTAAGGATCCATGAGTTTCTCTTCCAATCTTTCCTGGTTATACCAGGCATACATCTCCCCATGCTTCTTGGCAAATAATTATAGAAAATGATACTCTGAGATGTTCGTAGCCTCTCTGATCGATAAGTAAAAACTGGAAGTATGCATTGTGCCGTTTGGGAGCGGATTGACCAAGCGCGTTGGTGAGGTGTGAAACAGCATTTCTTCTAATCTCGGTTGTATGGTAACCAGTCGTCAGAGCCCCTACAGTGAGAATATTAGTATATAAGATCATTTTACTTTAAAAATGGGTGTTTATTGATGTGATAAATGTCTTTATCGCTTTTTTATGATTTAAAGATGGTAGAGTGCTTTCTTGTACACATTCCTGAAGAAGTGAAATACCGCTTCTGATCCCGAGTGATTTAGAAGTTTCATATTTGTGAACTATGTAAACCAAGACAGAACATGGGCGTGCGAATAATATTATTTTTATTTTGCATTCAATTCCTCAACAAATAAAATGAAGATCCAAGAATTGTGCGTTTTTCATTATTCAAGTATGCTTCGGTATTTGCTTCCGAAGGAGACAGCCTCTAACAAGTTCATATGCAATCTATGTACGAAGACCATCCAGAGAGTAATTGCCGTTCGCTCATCAAATTTAGACAGGAGCCGCTGGTTCACCGTACCTACAGCCCAGACTGACGCCCAGTGACTACCATTTGTTTTTCTACTGAAAACAAATGCTTGCCGGGCAGCGGTTCATGACGACAATGACAGAAAGACGACGATTGAGCGGAGACTCAAAACCCAGGCGGCAGACTTCTGTGATGAGGGGAGCCAGAAACTTGTACCACAATATGACAAATGTCTTAAAATGCACGGAGAATATCTTGAAATGTAGATTAGGGTATGCAGAATGCATCGTACATTAAAAATTAATTATCAGATTCGGGGTTGGCGGCCGAATAACAATTTTTCGATTGCTGTGCGTTGCTTAACGTGGAAAGAGCGTTGGATTTATTTATTCAACTGGCGCCACGTATTTAGAGGATTTTCACTTTGGATCTCGCCCTTGGATATAATTGCTATAACTAATATATAGCCAGTGCCGTTGAAACTCATAACATGGAGACGTCTCAGTAGCTGAGCCCATCTTACGGATTTATGATGTCAGATGCTGACTGAAAAAGAAAAGCTCACATAGCGCCGTGAATTGTTTGCCGCTGTTGTGTAAGGCTAACGCGCTCGGTTAGATATCGAGAGATTCGGGATTCAATTCCCCGACGGCGGCCGAATAACAATTTTTCGGTTGCTGTGCGTTGCTTAACGTGGAAAGAGCGATGAATTTATTTATTCAACTGGCACCACGTATTTAGGAGATTTTCATTAATTATCAATATTTTTTGTTTTCGTAGTTACCGATATTTTCGTTTTTCCCAGTATGTGTGACGATCTGTGTAACGGTTTCAATCTAAAGTATCTTCAGGCGAATTTCGTGCTGTGAAATAATGGAAGGTGATGATGATACTAATGGCGACTGCATCCTTCGTCGTATATATATTAGCATGCTTTGAGATCAGTGAAGAGGTAAACATTCGGTGATGGTTAAGGTATCTTGTTGGCCTTTCTTATGCGACTGTTAACAAATCTCAAGGTAGAACTCAGGTTGCATTGATCTATGAGAACAAAAACGGAACAGAAACATTTCTCACAAGATTAACTGCGGAGGGATAAACAACATGCACAGGCCCAGAACATTTGTTTTTAACATATCTTTAAAACTAATATTTGGATAAACTGTGATGGAAAATAACCGTCAGGTTCGTTTATTCATTAGCACTTTTGCTTTCATGTTCGTGACACGCACGAATTAAGAGGAGAGCAAAGATATTACAGGACAACTAGTGCAAAAAAATGCAGTTTCCTTCTTCCTTTCTTCTCCGTTTTTTAGTAAAATATATCCAGAGAAGTCCTATAATCGTTCAAGCATTTCTCTAGTCTAATTTTATCCCATGAAACACACCTTGAAACTTGTTTCCTTGTTTAAGATAAATGCGTTGCTTGTTCACGGTTACTATTTTTTGGCAGGTCTTTTGTAAAAAAAGATCGTGCTTATGTTACCGGTTTGTCCGTCCGTCCGTCAATCCGTCCGTCTATCCATGATATCTCTTCAACTATTAGTCCGATTTCAAAAAATTCTTTTTGCATTGGGAAGCTTGAAATATGCGAATTATGATCCTTCATTTCGTTTTTTTTACGATGCACAATTTTGCCGCTAGAGAGCGTAAATGCAGATGATGTCGATATCAAAAATGCGTTTTATTCCACATATTTGCTTCTAAACATCCGATTGAAAAAATCAGTTTTTTTTTCGATTTCATTTATGTCGAAGAGTATTTTATATATAGTTAATTTTTCAAATTACGCATAGATTTTCCGCAAGGGGGCGTAAAAGTAAATTACATTTTTCCCGACAACTCTTCTTCTAAAACTTCGATTTGAAAACTTTTTTCTTCAGCGGATACACCTTCTGATGGAAAATATTTGGCATATAATTTCAAATTTTTGGTTAAGAATACTTTGGCCACCAGGGGGCGTAAGAGTTAATTTTTTCATCTGATGTATTTGCCATAAAATCGTAGCTTCTAAAATATCGATCACTTACCTTGACTTATAGTTGCAATAGCATTGAAAAAAAATATTTACTCTGAAACAGGTCACACGCACACACGGAGAGACATTTTGTAAAGAAGTTCAACCAGAGAAAGCCCCAACGAGAAGAATAATTGGTGTACAGGATTATACACTTGAGTGTCTTTCATCTACAGCTGATTGCAGATTTGACATAAATGCAAGTTTTGAACTCCATTCTGCTCTTTACTGTGTTTATTGATTCATAATTTTCTGTTCTTCTTCCTTGGCTCGATTTCAGAGAGACAGTCTCTACAAATGCGCGTGGTTCATTGTCGTTTCATCCTTTAAACTCCAGTCCAATTGCATGTAGGAAATTTATAACGTGGTATAATGACTGGTTTCTTTTGCTTTCAGAAAACCTAAGTTAAAAATAAACGGCAATTACGCTTACGGATACGTAACTCTGGCCTTTTCTCTACACTGGAAAATTGCTCAAGAAATGAGCCGTCTTAATTTACGCTTTGTTACGTGATAAGCACGCTCACAACAGAAACATCCTTTGAAAGACCATTTAGCTCACGTCAAGTAAAACTGACTCCTGCAAACACGGTCTCAGTTATTTAAAGTGTTATTCAGCTATTGTTTAAGAGCCGCTCAATGGAAGCCTTATTTTTGGCCGTTTTCTTCCTTTCGCTCTTTCCAAACACCGGAATGTCTCCTTCGAGTCTTGGTTAATGAGTCTTAATGCAATTCTTTTACATTCACTCTGTTGCCACGAGGGAAAACTAAATTTCGGGCCAGGGTTAAAAAGTTCGTTTAAACTTCTTCTTCTTCTTCTTCCAGCGCGTTTGGGTAATTAAGTCTTTTCCAAGAAAGGCACCGCTAACCCGTATTTATCTCGATTAGCGACACGACGAAGAGAAATCCCACTGCTCCAAAGCGGATGGAATGCGAGCACGTAATTCCAAATTACCCTAAACATTCTTGCTTATGCTTCTCGCTCATTCTCTTTTTATTCTTTTTTTCTCCTTTTCTCGTCTTGTTTTTCTGTCTCCTTTTTCTTTTCTGCTCACGCACATGTACTACTAATCCAACAGTGGAACCACTGACTTTATTCCATCAGGGCACGACACAAGTTAAACTTTTTGGTGTGCTTTTAACATGGTCAACAAATTGCCTAAATGCAATTACAAAAGCAGTAGAAAAATGACTGCAAATCG
Source organism: Macrothele yani (assembly GCA_039090855.1). Taxonomy (NCBI): domain Eukaryota; kingdom Metazoa; phylum Arthropoda; class Arachnida; order Araneae; family Macrothelidae; genus Macrothele; species Macrothele yani. The sequence continues at coordinate 62,951,933 of CM077013.1, read as the reverse complement.
CTGTCACTTTTTCATATCGCTTAGGGGCTCTTTAACCCATATTTCAAATGATCTAATGATGCGGTAAACTGTGTTAACTTAACATAAACAAGATTACCATTTAATCTATGGCTTTATCTGATGGTGATAACTAAAACATCAGCAAAGCAATTGGAAAATCTCAACAGGCAAAAAAAATTCATATATATATATATAAATAAACTTTTACTCACAATGAACGAAGAACTCCCGAAGGAAACCCCCAAACCTCCCGAATGACAACAGCCTTGTAACACTACTTTGTATATATATATCATCATCATCATCATTGTCAACCATTATCAATCCACTGCTGGACGAAGGTCTCCCCAAGTTTCCTCCACAACTGTCTGTCTTGTGCCAGTCTCCTCCATGTCATCCCTGCATACTTTCGAATTTCATCCACCCATCTCCCATGTGGTCTTCTTCTGGGTCTTTTCCTGTCCCTTGGAATCCAATCTAAAATTTCGGCTGTCCATCGATGATCTGTCCTTCTGGCAGTATGTCCAGCCCATTGCCATTTCAGGGATTTAACTCTGATCATGATGTCTTCCACTCTTGTCATTTTTCGGATCCACGAGTTCCTCTTCTTATCTCTCCTGGTTACACCAAGCATGCACCTCTCCATGCTGCTTTGAGTTGTCTGCAGCCTTTGTATGTCTCTTTTAGTTAAGGTCCACGTCTCTGCACCATACGTAAGCACTGGAAGGATGCATTGATCAAACACTTTTCTTTTAAGACATAATGGCATATTGCTCTTGAAAATTATGCTGTTTCTTCCAAAAGCTCTCCATCCAAGTTTTGTACGCCGATTAATTTCTTCATCAATGTGACCCTCACTTGATATCTGCTGTCCAAGATAAACGTACGTGTCTGTTATCTCCAGCTTTTCTCCATCAATCGATAAATCTTCATTTCTTGTAAAAGCATTGAACATCACTTTTGTCTTCTGAAAGTTCATTTTTAATCCCACTTCTTTACTCTTATCAGCAAGTTCCTGGATCATACTCTGCAGCTCTGATGGGGTTGTTGCAAAAATGACTACGTCATCAGCAAAACGAAGGTGGGTTAGATAATCTCCATTAATCTTTATCCCTTTGTTTTCCCAGTTCAGTGACTGAAAGACATTTTCCAATGTGGCATTAAAGAGTTTCGGAGATATGGTGTCACCTTGTCTCACTCCTTTTCCAATTTTTACGTGTGTTGTATTTTCAAACAGCCTAATCTTTGCACTTGCATTTTCATATATGTTATTAATAATATTAATGTATGCATCTTCAATACCGCAGGTTTTCAGAGCCATTGTAACTGCTGATGGTTTCACCGAATCAAAGGCTTTTTCATAATCGATAAAAGCCATGCACAATGGAAGTTCATATTCCCTCGCTCTTTCAATTAGTTCTCTCAGCACGTGGATATGATCTATTGTGCTGTAGCCACTCCTGAATCCAGCTTGTTCTCTCGGTTGAGCCATGTCCAGTGTTACCTTCAAGCGGTGTGAAAGAACTTTAGTGAAGATTTTATAAACTACTGATAGGAGGCTGATAGGTCTGTAGTTTCCGAGATCCTCAATGTCACCTTTCTTATGTAGCAGGATCATTGTAGCGTTGTTCCAATCCTCAGGAATCTTTCCTTCATTAAGGCATCGAGTGAAAATTTGGGCGAGTACTGTTTCGATTTCTCCACTTGCTTCTTGTATGATGTCTATAGTAATTCCATCTTCTCCTGGAGCTTTTCCCCGCTTCATGTTCTTGATTGCATGTGCAACTTCTGCTGGAAGGACTGGAGGAACTCTGGTACTGGTATCTTTCATGATGTCTGGAGTGCATGTATCATCCCTTTCATATAATTTGGAGTAGAAATCTTTCACTCTTGTCAAAATTTCGCCTCTATTTCTTGTTACAGAACCATCTTCTTTTCTCAGTGCCATAATCTGTTTTCTTCCCTTACTGAGATGTCCCTTTGCTATCTTTAGGCTTTGGTTGTTTTCAATTGCTTTCCTCACTAGTTCACAGTTGAATTTTCTTACGTCTTCAGTGATACTTTTTCTTACTGTCTTGCATAGCTCTATATATTCCACTTTGGAAGTCACATCTTCTTTAGTTGTCCTCATCTCTCTTCTTTTTTGCATCAACATTTTCGTTTTTCCTGATAATTTATTTACATGCAACTTGTTCTTAGACCCAGCTAATTTTGTTGCTGTTTCCATAAGAGCTTTGGTTACTTTTCTGTTAACTTCAGAGATGTCCACTTCTTCTGATGTTAGGCCTTCTAAAGCAGAGAACCTGTTCTTCAGTTCCAACTTGAAGGTATTATGGTGTTTTTTAAGGTTGGTTATGTCAATAGATTTTGTTTGTCTTATGAGCTTGCCACGTTCAAGTTTAGTGTTGAGGTGCATCTTACATCTCACCAATCTATGGTCACTACCTGTGTTGAACTTGTTTAGCACACTGCAGTCTTCTATGACGAATTTTTTGTTACACATAATAAAATCAATTTCACTTGTCGTCCCATTTGGATGTCTCCAAGTCCATTTCCTGTGTGGCTTTTTCTTGAAGAAGGAGTTCAAGATGTAAAACCCTTCTGCCTCTGCAAACTCTACGAGAGTATTTCCACGCTGGTTTCTGTTGCCGTGACCGAATTTACCTACTGAAGTTTCATTCTGTTGCCGTTGCCCTATTTTTGCATTGAAATCTCCCATAATTATTTTCAAATGCTGCTTACCTTTATTATTTAGATGACAAATTTCCTCATAAAATTCTTCAATTTCTTCTTCAGGATGACTTGTGGTGGGTGCATAAGTTTGAATAATCTGAGCCTGGTATCTTTTCGAGAGTTGGATAACAAGTCGTGCAGCTCTGTCAGAGGAACTTTCAACTTCTACAACTTTATCATTCAGTTTCTTGTTTATTATAAATCCAACACCACTAGTTCTGCCAGTATCTGTCCCACGATAGTAGAAGAGATGTCCACTTTTCAGTTCGATGAGATCTTCTCCTTTTCTCCTTACCTCACTTAGCCCGACGATGTCCCACTTGATCCTTTGTAGTTCCTCTTCCAATTCAAGAAGCCTTGAATCAGAAGATAGGGAGCGTCCATTGTACGTAGCCAAGGTCAGCATCAGATGGCAGCCTAGTCCGGTCCTCCGGGGATTCTTAGCACCCTCTGCCTTCATGTCGCACTGGCCGCTGCCTTGGCCAGGTACATTCCAGCTGCCGGAGACTGAGGGCCAAGATTTAAGTTGTGGAATCATTTTGGAGGGGTTTGGCCATAACTCACCACGCTGGCCAAGCGGGTTGGTGAGTGTGGGATAGAATTTCCTCTAATCCCGATGGTATAGTTATACCGCTATTGGCGGTCGTCAGAGCCCCTTTAGTGGGAACAGGATGTACCACGAGAAGGCGGGGTTGACATTTGTCAAGGAGAGGCTGTGATGTTACGTATCACCTGAGTATATATATATATATAATATATATATATATATGTTGATAAGCATGTTTTTGCTTTGGTTCTGGACATTCTTAAACATATTCTTAAAGATAAAATTTCTCTTAAAGAATTTTCCAGTAATTTTGTAACCATCAGGTTTCTAAATAAAGCCTACGATAATCTCAATGTAAGGAAGCTGTTCTACAATAATGCAATTTTTTTCCCATCCACAGGCACCAGTCTATTGTAAGTTTTAAATATGTTAAGACCTTAGGGTCAATAGTTAAAAACTACAAACTTAACTCTTCGAGCTACATTCCTGTAATTACTACATGTTCTTGTGATGAACATAGAGAAACAGTTCACTATGATGAGAATTACAACCATATTATCACCGGAAACTTGAGTTTTGTTGAAAATGAAAAGCTTAGGAATTTATTAGAGTATGGCTCTAAATTCAGACCTTCCTTCACAATTTCCTAAGAAAGGATTCTTGAGAGCTTCACTCAAGATGTTAATAGGTACATCGTAAAAACCAGTTTAACGTACAATCAGCCTGTTGAGGCCTTCGCAGAATGGAAATATAATATAATCAATAGCTTCACCGGTGAGTTGGCAGGTCTGGACTTTTGTTTCGACAGAAATCTCTTTTTCTCTGGAGAAGCTAAAAGGTCACTCTCCAAACTACAAGACCAATTTATTTTTACCACTACGGATAAAGCTAGCAATAATTTTGCAATTATCTGTAAGAAGTTCTATTTTGAATTGTTAACTATGGAACTCAATAATAGAGTAACATACGAGCCCGTAAGTTATTCTACCAAGCAGTTAGAAAATCGGTTTAAGTCATTCTTCAAGAAACTTAAAATTCCACAAACTAGAAGATATGAGCCTGAATTTCCATTTCTTTTTGCAACGGTTAAGTTTCATAAGGATCCTGTGAAGTTCAGGTTCATAGCTAGTGGAGTAAGGAGTCATAAAAAGAAAATAGATCTTGCTTTTGAAGATGTCTTAAAGAAGGTTTTGAAACACATTAGAAACTGTACTAACTTGATGTACAGGGATTTTTGGATAATTAACAATAATGCAGAAGTAATTTCTACTATACTCAAAGTTTGTCCCCTAGATATTAATAGTTATGATTTTGAAAACCTATATACTAATCTGCCTCTATCAGATATAATCACTACCTTTAAAGAGCTGTATGCAGAATTTAAACTTAACCAATTTGTTGATGTAGGAACTTGGAACTCTTATCTCAATTGCTGCATAAAAAGTAACCATATCCTATATAATAATACTCTCTATAAGCAAGTGAACGGTATTCCCATGGGAACATCAACGTCCACGAATATCGCTAATCTATTCCTGTTCTTTAAGGAATATAAATTCATTAAAAATCATCCCACCTGCTCAGATAACTACCTTTACACTTTTAGATATATTGATGATCTGCTGTGTATCAATAATTCAGAAGTTATAGAGAGTGATTTTGATAATATCTATCCTAGCTCTCTTAACTTATGTAAAACAAACCACAGTAATCAGGAACTTGAGTTCCTAGACTTAAGCATTAAGCTCAACAGAGGTAACCCATCTATTAGCCTCTTTGATAAAAGAGTTAATTTTCCTTTCAAAGTAATTAAATATCTACATTGGAATAATAACATATCAACCAAAGTAATTGAGAATGTACTAATTTCTCAGGTCCTAAGAATTTCAAGAATTTGCAGCAACAATTTGGACTTCAATTACCACATTAATATACTATTAGATAGTTTTCTAGAGAACGAAATTCCTTCTTCTTTCATCAAAAGAACTTTAAGAAAAATTATTCTGAATAATAGAGTAAGGTTGGCAGATCTGCTTTAATTTTCTACACAGTTAATAATATGATTCTGACCAATCAAAGCCGTAAGGAAGTTGGCTAGAGGATGCCTATTAACTACCTAAAGGAACCTTAGTGCTATGGATATGAAGGTCCTATTAAAACAAAAAATTAAATAATATAAACAAAATCACAAAAAAAGCTTAAAAATCTGTTTATAAAAGAAAATAAAAACAAATAAAAAAGAAAACTAGTTATTCATCACTAGGATAGCTATACTAAAAATAGTAAAACCAACATTAAAATTAATAAGATTCTGATTAATCTATAGAAGCTCACTAAGGTGATTTAATACATGCAAAGATTATTAAATACACTACTCGTGTATTTTATAATATTTCTCATGTATTCTGGAGAGTTAATTATGCTCTTTCTGATCATACAGATCCACAGTCTTAAGTTTATATATTTTTTTCTCTGGTTAAAATCTCCGCGAGTTGGTTTCTTTCTGTATGAGGAGGCCATCAGCCCCACCCACACTGCCCCCCAGCGACTAGGGAGTGGCGGAAGAGGTCAGCCATGTTTTACTCTTGTGAGGAGAAAGTTTCGTCGCACAAGAGGTAAGCTCTCTTCCTTGTATTTGGGTTTTAGGTTTTATAAGTTCAATGTTTGTACTTCATGTACTTTTTCTCTGTTGATTTTTTGCTTTTCAGCTTTTAGGCACTGGCTTGTCTGTTGACATTTTTGCGGGTTTTAACTCTTTCTTTTCTTTGTAACTTTGCGCGTCTTTTAGGGAACCAAGGAACAGCAGATGGCTAAGCTTGTTCCTTTTCTTTGCGCTGTATTTTCAAAGTAGTTAAGTACTTAATAACTAATTAATTATGCACTTAAAGCACTGCTGAAATACTTTGTACATATTACAACTAACTGTTTAAGTCATATAACTTTCACAAAGTTTTCTTTAGTTAATTATTGTCTTTAACTTATTCTCGTTTTCGTGCTGTCATAAGTTGTAGAGTAGGGGGTTTTAGACTCAAGTTTTCTTTCAAAAATCTGTTTTTTAAAAATTAATATTTCCTTTTTTAATTGCAATGAAAAAATTTGGATTTCTTTTGCATTGTTTTTCAGGTTTAAATTCTCTCTCAAACGAACTTGGCATTTCGTTATAGCTGAAAATTATTTCTAATTATTATGTCACTCTCACAGCTTGAGTTCTCTTTAATCTTCTTCTCTCTGTTTAATAGTAACAGATGAAGAGCATGGGTCGGGCCAGGAAGGTTCATGGATGCAAGCGAAATTGTTAACTAGTGCTAGGTCATACAACTCTGCGGAGGACATGACATATATATATTTTTTAAAACAATTTTAGGTGGGAATGTTACTTGCATCTATGGCCTTGCAGAAACCCATTTCCAACTAGGTCTTTGTGGAAGTGAGAAAATGCAGAGTTTTTGCTGGTCCTTGATAAAGCCAAGGCTCAGTATTCTCGACACCTTCTACATTCAGTTGTTTTATTTTATTTTTTTATCTTTTCTCCTTTTACTCACACAGGTAGATACATAACTTTTTCTATGTTGTACTTGGTGTGAGTCAAAATTATGTATGTATTTTTTTGCTTAGGTATCTTCTTAATAGAATATATATATATATATATATATATATAAGAGATAAGAAGAGGAACACGTGGATCCGAAAAATGACAAGAGTGGAAGATATCATGATCAGAGTTAAATCCCTGAAATGGCAATGGGCTGGACATACTGCCAGAAGAACAGACCATCGATGGACAGCCGAAATTTTAGATTGGATTCCAAGGGGCAGGAAAAGACCCAGAAGAAGACCACATGGAAAATGGGTGGATGAAATTTGAAAGTATGCGGGAGTGACATGGAGGAGACTGGCACAAGACAGACCGTTGTGGAGGAAACTTGGGGAGACCTTCGTCCAGCAGTGGATTGATAATGGTTGACAATGATGATGATGATGATGATGATATATATATATATATATATATATATTCTATAAAGAAGATACCTAAGCAAAAAAATACATATATAATTTTGACTCACACCTAGTACAACATAGAAAAGGTTATGTATCTACCTGTGTGAGTAAAAGGAGAAAAGATAAAAAAATAAAATAAAACAACTGAATGTAGAAGGTGTCGAGAATACTGAGCCTTGGCTTTATCAAGGACCAGCAAAAACTCTGGGTTTTATAAGTTCAATGTTTGTACTTTATGTACCTTTTCTCTGTCGTTTTTTAGCTTTTCAGCTTTTAAGCATTGGTTTGTCTGTTAACATTTATGCGGGTTTTAACTCTTACTTTTCTTTGTAACTTTGAGCGTCTTTTGGGGTACCTAGGAACAGAAGATGGCTAAGCTTGTTCCTTTTCTATGCGCTGTCTATGCGCTGTTTTTTCAAAGTAGTAAAGTTCTTAATAACTAATTAATTATGCACCTAAAGCACTGCTGAAATACTTTGTACATATTGCAACTAACTGTTTAAGGTATATAACTTTCACAAAGTTTTCTTTAGTTAATTATTATCTTTAACTTATTCTCGTTTTCGTGCTGTCATAAGTTGTAGAGTAGGGGGTTTTAGACTCAAGTTTTCTTTCAAAAATCTGTTCGTTATAAATTAACATTTCCTTTTTTAATTGCAATGTAAAATTTGGATTTCTTTTGCATTGTTTTTCAGGTTTAAATTCTCTCTCAAACGAACTTGGAATTTTGTTATAGCTGAAAATCATTTCTATTTATTATGTCACTCTCACAGCTTGAGTTCTCTTTAATCTTCTTCTCTCTGTTTAATAGTAACAGATGAAGAGCATGGGTCGGGCCATGAAGGTTAATGGATGCAAGCGAAATTGTTAACTAGTGCTAGGTCATGCTACTCTACGGAGGACATGACTTATATATATATTTTTTAAACTATTTTAGGTGGGAATGTTACTTGCATCTATGGCCTTGCAGAAACCCATTTCCAACTAGGTCTTTGTAGAAGTGAGAAAATGCAGAGTTTTTGCTGGTCCTTGATAAAGCCAAGGCTCAGTATTCTCGACACCTTCTACATTCAGTTGTTTTATTTTATTTTTTTATCTTTTCTCCTTTTACTCACACAGGTAGATACATAACCTTTTCTATGTTGTACTAGGTGTGAGTCAAAATTATATATGTATTTTTTTGCTTAGGTATCTTCTTTATAGAATGTGAATTCTGAATTTTCAAAACTGCTGCGTTGCGCGTTTTGATTTTCAGGTTATTTTGCACCCTTCGTGTTAAATTGTAAAATTTTTTCCTTAGTCTTCAGTTTTGCTCTTAAGTATATATATATATATATATATAGAGAGAGAGAGAGAGAGAGAGAGAGAGAAATATGCTGACATATAGATGCTTTACTGGAATTCGAATACGTTTTCGTGTAATTTAAATTCCGATGCTATGTATTACTGATTATTTTACGTAGTTCCAGCTGATGTGTTAGAATCATGAAAGTTCGAGTCCCGCTTCAGGATAATGAAAAAAGTTTGAAGATGACAATCCGAGTTGTGTCCAACTGCTGTTACAATGACAATCCAACTGCTGTTACAAGGGTTTCATAAGATTTTAGAATTAATTCATTTCCAAGTAAGGAATATTCATTAATTGGTCTTTTGTCGTCAGAATAGAAAATCGTCTTTAAAATGTTATCTGTCACATCGCCAACGGTCATCAGCAGAGTTGTAAAACAGTAGCGTTTCCCATGGAAACCAAACTTAGTACGTTGACAAAGTGTTTAATTGTTTTTTAATTTTATTACGCTACACAACGAATAGTACATTTTGACCTGAAGACGCTGTCTGGGGTATAAATGATGCTATTGCTCTTGGAGCTGAGGAATGCTTTTTCCTTCAAGCTTGGGTCCGAGATAGAAGGGGTCGGAGGACAGAGAGGCCAAGGCAGGGAAGTAGGAATTTGGGGAGAGATCGCGAGAGAATTATCTAGGCAGAAGCAAGTTTTCGGGTCTCCGGAAAGGCCATCCTGAAAAAATGAAAAGTTACGTAGAATTAGAGGAACTACGAAAGAATGTATATTTAGTAAAGAAAATAAGTAACGAGAACACTCATAACTTTAAAATTAAGGAACTAAGACAAATTCTAGGATAAATGAATAAAAGAACTTAGATAGTTATAAAGAATAGCTTTAATGCCGAACGATAGTAATAAAGAATAGACTGTGTAGTTGATGCCTTCTTCGTGATATGCTTTCTTCATAACGATCTGCAATCAGGCTTAAACATCGAACTCGAACGGCTCTTATAAACGAAAGTCAACAGCATGTAACACTACTTTGTAAAGCATACACATTAAATTATCTCTCTTAAGTGCTTCCTCGAAAAATTCTTCTAGTCATGTTTGTGCACCACGGAGAGACAGTGTTATAGTTAAAGAAATTGTAGTGTTACAGCCTCAGACTTTAATGTTGTCATAGTCAGAGGAACAATCTACAGGTTGCATGATGTAAAAAGGTGCAACGCACATAAAAAATGAATTGCAAAAGACTGGCAATGTGTCAATTGGTCAGCTTCACATTGTTTCCCACCACTGGTAGAGTGTATGTCTAGTGAAAACCGGAAGAAGGGTACCACATCGATTGTTTGGTTCCGACTGTGAAGATCAAACAAATCTTTATTTTCGACAAATGAATATATGCAGGCCCGCCGCACTCGGCGACGAAAACAACAAAGAAAAACAATGGGATGATACATGCGACACTTTATACAGATGCTTGGGGCCTCGTCACCAAGAAATTATAATAATAGATGTTAAAACCACAATGCCAATTTTTTTTTTTTTTTTTTTTTTGATTGGAGGTTTAACGACCACCGTGAGCAACTCAATGGGCTATAAGCAGTCGCCCGTCCCTAATTTAGGGTCACTGGTTCCAGGGAAGGGAGAGAGCCAGTGCCGTAAGACAAACACAACATCCATGCCTCAGCGGGATTCGAACCCGGACCCCTTACGGACGAATGATCACAGGCCAGCGCCTTAGACCACTGCGCCACCGGGGCGGCCAATGCCAATTCAAGCATAGTTAACGGTAAACACATAAGTGGACACCGGTCAATTAGACCGATGAAGCATGAACAAGAATCAGTGGTATATAGTAGATGAACAACATGAGCAAGCAAGATGCTGTACAGACAAGCGAATGTGCACAATGCATGGTCAGATGGTACGAGGAGGAAAAACATTGTATTAATAGTTTGGCACTATTTACACATGCTGAGTCAAGCTTACAATAAAGTAGAAAAACAGTATGTCAAAACAACAGAATAAAAAGAAGATTTTCACAGGACACACTTATGCAAACTGAATTCAATGACCGCAAAAGCATAAACAATATGCAGGAGGTAACCCTTGCTACTGATAAGAAAAGAAGCAAACATACATCGCTGTCAAAAAACAAAAGTACATTGAAAGTCAAGGTCACGATGTACAATAAAGAATTACACACAATCAAGACATGAAACAGCACATAAGTTAAAGAGATAAAGGCTATGGTATATAAACACAAGCTCACAGGGCACTATGATGAATACATTCCAGGGCCAAGCCAGCGATGATTATCAACATCAAAGTGCAAAAACACCTTGAAAGAATTGTAGTACCGATCACAGAACACACTTACACACACAGTAATCAATGATCGGCAAAACTTTTATATGATATGTGAGGTCACCCCAGAGGTACCAAACGTAAGAAATGAAACACATTGCAGACAAAAAACAGTGAACAATACAAACATGGTCACGGTGCACAATAAGGAAGAATCAAGACAAGAAGCATCACACAAATAAAAGAGGTAGGGACCCCACCACCCTAGGGAAGATACCACGGGAAATGACCACATAACAATCGGGAGGGAACACCACGAAGACTCTCAATGTCACCAAAGACATTGTCGAGTAAAAACCACCATAGGAAAGAGAACCGTCTTCACACTAAACGGATCACATCTGCTACCTACGAATCCGTTCTTGGAGACCACCTGCACCTAATGTTACAGATATTCTTCCCTAATGGCCGTCCTTGGTTTCAAAGCAGATAATGCATCCATGCATTAGGCGAAACGTGTCAAGTTCTGGTTGGTAGAGCATGAGGATGAGGTACAGAAGCTACCCTGGCCACTTAAATTTCCAAGCCTTAATATTATTGAACATTTGTGGAAATATCTGGAGCGAAAGATAAGATCATATGTATTTTCTACCTCCAGCATCACTGGCACAGTTGAGACATATTTTATAAGAAGAATGGTCCCGAATTCTGTTATCCTATGTGCATGACTCGTATTAGTTTATTCCTTGCGAAATGTTTCTGTTTTGTAAGCCCGAGGTGAGCCTCCAGCTTATTAATAAACAGTTCGACACAAACAGTAAACATTTCCATTAATTTGATAAACCCCCACTACATTCAATTCAATTCAATTTATTAGTTTAGCTGTTATCATACACATACAAAAGGCTCATTACAAGCAACAAACTAGTAGATATGTAACAGTTAGAGAGATCAGAAGAAAGGCCAAAATGACCGGACAAGTCCCGATCTCCCTTCGAAAAAAGCACAAGTCAAGAAACAAAATACCTAACATCAAGTGAGCATAATATTAAATACATTAGTAGTTAGTAGTAAATGCATGGTAACGATGCCTTAATGTGTCAAGAGTAATATTTATGGGGAACAAGTAGTGGTGGGAAATTATATTTTCAAACAAAGTCATACATTTACATTTCATATTTATAAATAATGTAGACATCTCTATCAACTTTTAATTCGATAAAACCCTCACATACACAGTTGCAATGGTATGGCCATATTTTATCTATCCGGTCTTATGAGTAATTTCTCCCCCATCCCCTCATAATTCCATTCCCGCCTCACTAGTCTGACTAACCCCTATTTGTTTTTTATAACAATGTTAGTGAGTAAGTAAGTAAATAGCGATTTATTTCTTAAATAAATTATAGTTATTAATATTTTGAATTTCCTTAGGCAAGTCATTCCAAAATTTTGGCCCTTGATATCCAATGCAGAGTTCTATTTGTTGATTTTTGGGAAAGCATGGCTGTAACATATATCTATATATCGTATCATATTCATGAGTTTCCTCATGAATATCAATGATATCATCATTGAAACCCAATTTAATTCTTTTAAACATAATAGTGCCTAGAGAGCGTAAATACAACTGGTTAATTGTTCAAAATATTATGTTTATTAGGATCTGGATTAATTCGACCATAATTTTTTGAACCTGTAGTACCAATTAAACGTGGATTTAATTTCGTTTCTAAAAATCTAATTATTTTATTCTGAAGCACCTGAAGTTTCCTAAGGTTACGCTTAGTAGTGGATCCCCAACAAGAGAGACAATGAATTAAAAGATAGTGTACTAAAGAATAGTATAGTACAATGTAATTTAATGGTTTTCGTAATAAGACTATTAAACACACTGCCAATAATTCCTATATTTCTCCACACATCACGAGCTATTTCATCTGGGTGTAAGTCCCATTTCAAGGTATTCTGAGTAACTACACTAATGAATTGATCCTCATCTGTAGATATTGGTACATCATCAAAGGAAATGATTGAATCTTGCTGATTGTTTAGGCTCAAAGTTTGACCAGTAAAAAACATTGCTTTAGTTTTAGATTTATTAAGGGTCAATTCATTATTAATGAACCAGTCTCGATATTGACGTTTTATTGTATTAAAGTAATCAATTATTTGCGAAATATCTTGTCCTTCAAGAAGTATTATATCATCTGCATATAAAATTAACTTTGTAACCGAAGAAACCGATGTAATATCATTAATTTATACAGTATGTTAAATAAAATTGTGCCTAAAATTGATCCTTGAGGAACACCCATAATAACTTTTTCTTGTGTTGAGTAATAACACTGAACAACAAAAATGAACTTTTTGTTTGTTACAAAGATTGTATATGCCGAATCATACAGTATTTGTCATGCTGATAACAAATGACCTTGCAAAATTGTGCTATCTGGCATAGTTCTCGAGTAATCTGTTGTTTCAATGCACAATAAGCCTTCATTTTGGCATGCATATTTCGCTCTAAGCAATTAATTACACTTACATTAAAAAGTAGTTATCTTCTGTACTTTGGTTGTACTATATCCCTTTTTCGAGTGCAACAGTAACCAGCTAGCATTTTAGGGCTCCATTTTCTTTTATACAGGTTTTCTATGACACATATGTCCTGATGAAAACGTTCTGCGTGCTCATCGCTTACAGCTCCTAAGTTCTGTGGGAAAAAGTCCAGAATCGAGTGAAGGAAATGTATTTTAAGGAACATATTGCATCCCATGGCTTTGTAGTTTTCTAAATGCTCAGTAACAAGTTCTTTATAATTTTCTGCTTTCCGTTTACCTAAAAAGTTCAGAACTACATCTTTAAAGGACTTCCGCGCAGCAGCTTCAGTTTCATTCAAAGTGCTTTCAAATGCAAGATCACGTATAAATCCTCTTATTTGTGAACCAATAAAAACGCTTTGTTTAATTTTTGCTTCAGATATTTTAGGGAACTTGTTCTTTAGAAAATGAAGGGCTTTTCCATCTCTATTCAATGCCTTTACAATTTTTTTTATCAAACCCAGTTTGATGTGAAGCGGTGGAAAGTACACATTCTGAGGATTTACTAAAGGCTCAGCAACAACATTTTTATTACCTGGAATTAAGGACTCTCTTTAAGGACAGGTCTTTTTAATGTAATGAGAATTTCTGTCCCTACTGTTCCATTCACAGAGGAAGCAGCAGTATGTTGTGTTTCCAAGTAGTAGACCAAGTAGTAAAGCTATCACTTTTTTTTATAGGAGATTTAACGACCACTGTGAGCAACTCAATGGGCTTTTAGCAGTCGCCCGTCCCTAATTTAGGATAACTGGTTCCAGGGAAGGGAGAGATTCAGTACCGTAAGACAAACACAACATCTATACCTCACCGGGATTCGAACCCGGACCCCTTTCGGGCGAATGATCGGAGGCCATCGCTTAGACCACTGCGCCACTGGGGCGGCAAGCTATCACCTTAAGATTGCCATAAATATTCCATGAGTGTTTTTTGTATACTATATTTTTAAGCAACAGTTTCATATTTGCATATGTTTCTTTCACGTATGCAGCATATGCTACAGGTACTGACGTATATATGTTTCCGTTATAAAGAGGGGCATCCTTTAAGCTTATTTTGGAGAAATATATAAAAAGTCTACATTCTTCAGGTTTGTGTTGCTGTTTTAAGGTTTCAAACAATAAGTCTATATCATTGCTGTACACAACATCACCACTTTTCGAAAATAAGTGTTCAAACTCTTGCTGTCGTCGACGAAAACTACATACTTTTGTGCTTGGTTGTAAAAGATTCCATCCCTTCAATCTTGGAGCCAATATTTCGGCCTGACGTTTTGCTAAATGAAGGTCACGAACGAGATCATTTAATTCTTCCTGAGGCAAGGCACAGAATCTTCCGAGAAATCAGGGTCTTGTTGTACTTCAATATCTTCTTCGCTGTTAGGATTTATTTCATCAGTATCTGTACCATCTAAACTCCATGAATGTGGAGGTACAGGAACAGGAAGATCTGGACCACGAGGAACATTTCTTATGGCCGAAGAAATACTGGGATACTGAATCGTGTCCTTGGTCTTAGCTGTAATTCCAGATATCTTACTGATGCAGAACTAACAGTCTGTTGAATGGTCTTTCGGTTCTCTCCAAACCATTGGTACTCCAAATGTCATTTGACGTGATCCCTTCAACCAGCCAGTCAACAAAATTACACATGCATTACAACAAATGTGAGGTGTCCAAGATTTATCTTCATCGCCCATTTTGCACTGGAAGTAAAGTTCACACGATTTTCTGATCAACGGTGTGAAATGTCGCCTTTGAGACTTTAAATTAAGTTGTTCAAAAATGTGGCAAAAACTGTTTGGATGGTTCACACAAGTACGCAGCATTATTTAACGTACACTTTGCACAAACCACACTACTTTTTAAAACCACGAGAAAATGCATATCCTTCAATACCGATTAAATTCATTCGAATGACAAAAATTCCTCTTTGTTCCCCCTTCCCAGAAGGAATTGCACAACAGGAAGTAATAGACATAGCTATCTTGACTCTAGGCAAATGTCTCCGTTGGGAAACATACGAAAATTCATTTTACATTCACCTCAATAGAGAGTTTCATTACAAGAAATTGGAGCCCAGTGGAGCAATTGCGACTTCATATTTGGTTTCATGCCCCGTAAATACACACAAACCGTTAAAGTTTTCTTTATAACAAAAAACATTGTTGTACAGTATAATCTGTAATTTTAGTCTATTGGAGTCTATCGGTTAGGTAACTTTTGAAAAAGGTCCGCAGGTAATTCTCTCATACTAATGTTATGGAGCTTTTTTTAATAAGATGGAAAGATTGATGCAATCAAACACTTTTGTCAAATCCAGAAATAATGCCAGTGTGATTTTTTTTCAATAAGATTTTGTAATAAATATTTCTGGAGGGACAAAATAGCCGTCTCAGTAGACCTTCCTGATTGAAAACCATGTTGATTTCTATGAAGAATATTGTATTTTATCAGAAATGTTGTTAATCTATTAAAAATAAATTTCTCTATTACCTTGGCAAAGACTGAAATATTAGCAATTTGTCGATAGTTATTAATATTTTCTAGTTTCCCTGATTTATATTTAGGAAATATCATGGTAGTCTTAAAGTTTGTTGGAAAAACGCGCAACCTAAAAATCAAATTAAAATTTATATACAAAGGTTCAAACAGAACTTCTGCCGTATAATGTAATACTCTGGGGTATACTTCATCTATAACTAGTGAAGAATGAGTTTTTAAATTATAAAGCTCCGTTATTTTTTCCTGATGTGTTATACCAGTTAAAAAAAAAAATATTTGAAATATTTGAATCAATGAGATTATAGGTTAAATCTCCACCAGTTATATCTTTAGAGTGTTTAATGTTAGAAGCCTTAGTCACAAAATCATGATTACACATTTTAGCAATTAAGATTGGGTCTGTTACTTTTATCCCCCTGTTATTAATAATAAAAGCAGGTATTTTTTATTACATGCATTTCTCCCCAGTAATTGGTTCAATCCCTGCCAGATTTTTAGAAGTCTGTAATGAAAATAGCCGATGAAAGTAGGTCCTGTTTATTGATTATTATGTAAGAGTTAAAACTATTCCTATAGGTTTTAAAATTCAAGTAATCAATGGACTCTCTCGATTTCAAAAATTTACTAAAGAATTTACTTTTTTCTTTATTTTATTTAAAACATTGGTAGACATCCAAGGTTTCCGAAACTTATTTTTCTGAATTGCCATTGGTAAAAATTATATTCTTGGAAAATACTTGGTTATAAAGATCAATAAATATTGCAAAATGTTTTTATATGCATCATTAACATCCTGCTCATTCTTTAACCAAGACCAATTAAGTAATGAAAGTTTGTTCTTAAAAGTTTCGAGATTCGATTCTCTGATTCTTCTAACAACCACACTATTAATAGGCACTGATTCCGTATTATGTTGGTAGAAGACAAAACTTAGTAAGTGATCACTTATTGTATATGTTAATACTCCTGAGATAATCAAATTATTATTGGTTTTTGTGATACATAAATCAAGAATGGATGAGTTTTTATCCGCAATTCCAGTTGGAGAGGTTATACTGTAAGAAAATTATGAAGATATAAGTAAAGAATTAAAGTGATAAACCTGCATGCAAATCTGCTCTTGCAATCTGAATATCGTAGCATTCTTTTGGGAGAGATCAATGTTCAAGTCTCCAACTAGGATGGTTTCTTTATGGGAAAAGTTAGCATAGTCCAGAAAGGTCTCAAGTAAGTTTTAAAAATCGTGAACATCTGAATTAGGTGCCATATAGCAAACAGCTAGTACATATAATTGATATTGCAAAACCATAAGTTCAATATTTTGATTAGTTATTGTATATTCTGGTACCAGAGAAAAAACCTTGTGTTTTTATAAATATGTATAGCTACCCACCCAATCCCCCTGGAATATGTTCTCTTCAAATAATGGAGATTATAATTTAGAATAGGAACTAGAAGTACACAGTCTGAGAACCATATTTCTGTAAAACAAAAAGTATCAAATGTAAAATTAAGTAGATGTATAAAACTCCTTAACAAGGTTATCTTGTTAGTAAGTGAACATGCATTAACATGAACTAGAGTTATTGCGGTAGATAGTCCAGTATTATATAATCTATTTAAGTCAAATACTGAATAATAAATATCAGTCATAACACTTTGTCAAAACAGAGCAAAAACCATGGGAAAAGGAACCAGGTTAGTCGTCTAGGCATCACCAGCTATTGCACCCAGGCCCTCTAGCGTTGAAATTTTTCTTTTAGGTCCCTGTTCCTTTTCTCTGATATAAATTGATCCATTCCAGATCCATGTAAGTTTTATTAGTCCATTACGAATAATTGTTCGGGTTTTCCAGTACATCTATCTATTTAAAGGAGACAGATATTCATTTATATAAATTCTGGTTTTTTGAGCATCCACCAGTAAATCCGAGTTCCGCACTATTTCTTTCTTTTTTGACAACCACTGCTCGTAACTTTTCTTTATCGATGACAATCAATCTGCATGCAAATCTGCTCTTGCAATCTGAATATCGTAACCGTATCTTTCGTCTTTAGAATAACTTGCGCGCGGTGCCTTGCTTTTACAGATACTGTCCTTTAACTCACTGTCAGTGTTGCCATTTCTGGGAACTCGTCGGCCGAAATAATATGCCGTTAAATGAAAAAGAAACATTTAAGTTGAAGAAACTAAATTTACATAAGAATACAGAAAATAAAAGTTAAGTTGGAAGTATGCGTCGCAAGCAGCGACGTAGCCAGAAATTTCTTAAAGGGGTGGTGGGGATCCATGGATTCCGTTCATCGGTGAAAGCCTCCCGGAAAAAAATACTCCAAACGGGAAGGAGCTCAAATCCTTAAAAATGAAAAAATGAAAAAAAAAAAAAAAAAAAAAACATTATTAAGATTTTTTTATATCATTGTCAACCATTATATATATATATATATATATATCATCATCATCATCATCATTGTCAACCATTATCAATCCACTGCTGGACGAAGGTCTCCCCAAGTTTCTCCACAACGGTCTGTCTTGTGCCAGTCTCCTCCATGTCACTCCCGCATATTTACGAATTTCATCCACCCATCTCCCATGTGGTCTTTTCTGGGTCTTTTTCCTGTCCCTTGGAATCCAATCTAAAATTTTGAAGCTGTCCATCTATGGTCTGTCCTTGGCAGTATGTCCAGCCCATTGCCATTTCAGGGATTTAACTCTGATCATGATGTCTTCCACTCTCGTCATTTTCGGATCCACGAGTTCCTCTTCTTATCTCCTCCTGGTTATACCAAGCATGCACCTCTCCATGCTACTTTGAGTTGTCTGCAGCCTTTGTATGTCTCTTTTAGTTAAGGTCCACGTCTCTGCACCATACGTAAGCACTGGAAGGATGCATTGATCAAACACTTTTCTTTTAAGACATAATGGCATATTGCTCTTGAAAATTATGCTGTTTCTTCCAAAAGCTCTCCAGGCAAGTTTTGTACGCCGATTAATTTCTTCATCAATGTGACCCTCACTTGATATCTGCGTCCAAGATAAACATACGTATCTGTTATCTCCAGTTTTCTCCATCAATCGATAAATCTTCATTTCTTGTAAAAGCATTGAACATCACTTTTGTCTTCTGAAAATTCATTTTAATCCCACTTCTTTACTCTTGTCAGCAAGTTCCTGGATCATACTCTGCAGCTCTGATGGGGTAGTTGCAAAAATGACTACGTCATCAGCAAAACGAAGGTGGGTTAGATAATCTCCATTAATCTTTATCCCTTTGTTATCCCAGTTCAGTGATTGAAAGACATTTTCCAATGTGGCATTAAAGAGCTTCGGAGATATGGTGTCACCTTGTCTCACTCCCTTTCCAATTTTTATGTGTGTTGTATTTTCAAACAGCCGAATCTTTGCACTTGCATTTTCATAGATGCTATTAATAATATTAATGTATGCATCTTCAATACCGCAGGATTTCAGAGCCGTGGTAACTGCTGATGGTTTCACTGAATCAAAGGCTTTTCATAATCGATAAAGCCATGCACAATGGAAGTTCATATTCCCTCGCTCTTTCAATTAGTTCTCTCAGTACGTGGATATGATCTATTGTGTTGTAGCCACTCCTGAATCCAGCTTGTTCTCTCGGTTGAGCCATGTCAGTGTTACCTTCAAGCGGTGTGAAAGAACTTTAGTGAAGATTTTATAAACCACTGATAGGAGGCTGATAGGTCTGTAGTTCCTGAGATCCTCAATGTCACCTTTTTTATGTAGCAGGATCATTGTAGCATTGTTCCAATCCTCAGGAATCTTCCCTTCATTAAGGCATCGAGTGAAAATTTGGGCGAGTACTGTTTCAATTTCTCCACTTGCTTCTTGTATGATGTCTATAGTAATTCCATCTTCTCCTGGAGCTTTCCCCGCTTCATGTTCTTGATTGCATGAGCAACTTCTGCTGGGAGGACTGGAAGAACTCTGGTACCTTTCATGATGTCTGGAGTATATGTATCATCTTTCATATAATTTGGAGTAGAAATCTTTCACTCTTGTCAAAATTTCGCTCTATTTCTTGTTATAGAACCATCTTCTTTTCTCAGAGCCATAATCTGTTTTCTTCCCTTACTGAGATGTCCCTTTGTATCTTTAGGCTTTGGTTGTTTTCAAGTTTCCTCACTAGTTTTCACAGTTGAATTTCCTTACGTCTTCAGTGATATTTTTCGCGCTGTCTTGCATAGCTCTATATATTCCACTTTGGAAGTTACATCTTCTTAGTTGTCTCATCTCTCTCTTTTTTGCATCAACATTTTGGTTTTTCCTGATAATTTGTTTACATGCAACTTGTTCTTAGACCCAGCTAATTTTGTTGCTGTTTCCATAAGAGCTTTGGTTACTTTTCTGTTAACTCTCCGAAATATCCACTTCTTCCGATGTTAGGCCTTCTAAAGCAGAGAATCTGTTCTTCAGTTCCAACTTGAAAGTATTATGGTGTTTTTTAAGGTTGGTTATGTCAATACATTTTGTTTGTCTTATGAGCTTGCCACGTTCCAGTTTAGTGTTGAGGTGCATCTTACATCTCACCAATCTATGGTCACTACCTGTGTTGAACTTGTTTAGCACACTGCAGTCTTCGATGACGAATTTTTTGTTACACATAATAAAATAATTTCACTTGTCGTCCCAATTGGATGTTTCATGTCCATTTCCTGTGTGGCTTTTTCTGAAAAAGGAATTCAAGATGAAAAATCCTTCTGCCTCTGCAAACTCAACGAGAGTATTTCCACGCTGGTTTCTGTTGCCGTGACTGAATTTACCTACTGAAGTTTCATTCTGTTGCCGGTGCCCTATTTTTGCATTGAAATCTCCCATAAATATTTTCAAGTGCTGCTTACCTTTATTATTTAGATGACAAATTTTCATAAAATTTTCAATTTCTTCTTCAGGATGACTTGTGGTGGGTGCATAAGTTTGAATAATCTGAGCCTGGTATCTCCTCGATAGTTGGATTACGAGTCGTGCAGCTCTGTCAGAGGAACTTTCAACTTCTACCACTTTATCCTTCAGTTTCTTGTTTATTATAAATCCAACACCTCTAGTTCTGCCAGTATCTGTCCCACGATAGTAGAAGAGATGTCCACTTTTCAGTTCGATGAGATCTTCTCCTTTTCTCCTTAACCTCACTTTTTAGCCCCACGATGTCCACTTGATCCTTTGTGACCTCTTCCAATTCAAGAAGCCTTGAATCAGAAGATAGGGAGCGTCCGTTGTAGGTAGCCAAGGTCAGCATCAAATGGCAGCCTAGTCCGGTCCTCCGGGGATTCTTAGCACCCTCTGCCTTCATGTCGCACTGGTTGCCTTTGGCCAGGTACATTCCAGCTGCCGGAGACTGAGGGCCAAGATTTAAGTTGTAGAGTCATTTTGAGGTGTTTGGCCATAACTCACACGCTGGCCAAGCGGGTTGGTGAGTGTGGGATAGCATTTCCTCTGATCCCGATGGTATAGTTATACGCTATGGTCGTCAGAGCCCCTTTAGTGGGAACAGGATGCACCACGAGAAGGCGGGGTTGACATTTGTCAAGGAGAGGCTGTGATGTTACGCATCACCTGACCTTACATCCCATATATATATATATATATATATATATATATATGGGATGTAAGGTCAGGTGATGCGTAACATCACAGCCTCTCCTTGACAAATGTCAACCCCGCCTTCTCGTGGTGCATCCTGTTCCCACTAAAGGGGCTCTGACGACCGCCCATAGCGGTATAACTATACCATCGGGATTAGAGGAAATTCTATCCCACACTCACCAACCCGCTTGGCCAGCGTGGTGAGTTATGGCCAAACCCTCCAAAATGATTCCACAACTTAAATCTTGGCCCTCAGTCTCCGGCAGCTGGAATGTACCTGGCCAAGGCAGCGGCCAGTGTGACATGAAGGCAGAGGGTGCTAAGAATCTCCGGAGGACCGGACTAGGCTGCCATCTGATGCTGACCTTGGCTACTTACAATGGACGCTCCCTATCTTCTGATTCAAGGCTTCTTGAATTGGAAGAGGAACTACAAAGGATCAAGTGGGACATCGTGGGGCTAAGTGAGGTAAGGAGAAAAGGAGAAGATCTCATTGAACTGAAAAGTGGACATCTCTTCTACTATCGTGGGACAGATACTGGCAGAACTAGTGGTGTTGGATTTATAATAAACAAGAAACTGAAGGATAAAGTTGTAGAAGTTGAAAGTTCCTCTGACAGAGCTGCACGACTTGTTATCCAACTCTCGAAAAGATACCAGGCTCAGATTATTCAAACTTATGCACCCACCACAAGTCATCCTGAAGAAGAAATTGAAGAATTTTATGAGGAAATTTGTCATCTAAATAATAAAGGTAAGCAGCACTTGAAAATAATTATGGGAGATTTCAATGCAAAAATAGGGCAACAGCAACAGAATGAAACTTCAGTAGGTAAATTCGGTCACGGCAACAGAAACCAACGTGGAAATACTCGTTGAGTTTGCAGAGGCAGAAGGGTTTTTCATCTTGAACTCCTTCTTCAAGAAAAAGCCACACAGGAAATGGACATGGAGACATCCAAATGGGACGACAAGTGAAATTGATTTTATTATGTGTAACAAAAAAATTCGTCATAGAAGACTGCAGTGTGCTAAACAAGTTCAACACAGGTAGTGACCATAGATTGGTGAGATGTAAGATGCACCTCAACACTAAACTTGAACGTGGCAAGCTCATAAGACAAACAAAATCTATTGACATAACCAACCTTAAAAAACACCATAATACCTTCAAGTTAGAACTGAAGAACAGGTTCTCTGCTTTAGAAGGCCTAACATCGGAAGAAGTGGACATCTCTGAAGTTAACAGAAAAGTAACCAAAGCTCTTATGGAAACAGCAACAAAATTAGCTGGGTCTAAGAACAAGTTGCATGTGAACAAATTATCAGGAAAAACCAAAATGTTGATGCAAAAAAGAAGAGAGATGAGGACAACTAAAGAAGATGTGACTTCCAAAGTGGAATATATAGAGCTATGCAAGACAGCGAAAAAAGTATCACTGAAGACGTAAGGAAATTCAACTGTGAGCTAGTGTGGAAAGCAATTGAAAACAATCAAAGCCTAAAGATAGCAAAGGGACATCTCAGTAAGGGAAGAAAACAGATTATGGCACTGAGAAAAGAAGATGGTTCTGTAACAAGAAATAGAGGCGAAATTTTGACAAGAGTGAAAGATTTCTACTCCAAATTATATGAAAGGGATGATATGTGCACTCCAGACATCATGAAAGATACCAGTACCAGAGTTCCTCCAGTCCTTCCAGCAGAAGTTGCACATGCAATCAAGAACATGAAGCGAGGAAAAGCTCCAGGAGAAGATGGAATTACTGTAGACATCATACAAGAAGCAAGTGGAGAAATCGAAACAGTACTCGCCCAAATTTTCACTCGATGCCTTAATGAAGGAAAGATTCCTGAGGATTGGAACACCGCTACAATGATCCTGCTACATAAGAAAGATGACATTGAGGATCTCGGAAACTACAGACCTATCAGCCTCCTATCAGTAGTTTATAAAATCTTCACTAAAGTTCTTTCACACCGCTTGAAGGTAACACTGGACATGGCTCAACCGAGAGAACAAGCTGGATTCAGGAGTGGCTACAGCACAATAGATCATATCCACGTGCTGAGAGAACTAATTGAAAGAGCGAGGGAATATGAACTTTCATTGTGCATGGCTTTTATCGATTATGAAAAAGCCTTTGATTCGGTGAAACCATCAGCAGTTACAATGGCTCTGAAAACTGCGGTATTGAAGATGCATACATTAATATTATTAATAACATCTATGAAAATGCAAGTGCAAAGATTAGGCTGTTTGAAAATACAACACACGTAAAAATTGGAAAGGGAGTGAGACAAGGTGACACCATATCTCCGAAGCTCTTTAATGCCACATTGGAGAGTGTTTTTCAGTCGCTGAGCTGGGAAAACAAGGGGATAAAGATTAATGGAGATTATCTAACCCACCTTCGTTTTGCTGATGACGTAGTCATTTTTGCAACTACCCCATCAGAGCTGCAGAGTATGATCCAGGAACTTGCTGACAAGAGTAAAGAAGTGGGATTAAAAATGAACTTTCAGAAGACAAAAGTGATGTTCAATGCTTTTACAAGAAATGAAGATTTATCGATTGATGGAGAAAAGCTGGAGATAACAGACACGTACGTTTATCTTGGACAGCAGATATCAAGTGAGGGTCACATTGATGAAGAAATTAATCGGCGTACAAAACTTGCCTGGAGAGCTTTTGGAAGAAACAGCATAATTTTCAAGAGCAATATGCCATTATGTCTTAAAAGAAAAGTGTTTGATCAATGCATCCTTCCAGTGCTTACGTATGGTGCAGAGACGTGGACCTTAACTAAAAGAGACATACAAAGGCTGCAAACAACTCAAAGAAGCATGGAGAGGTGCATGCTTGGTGTAACCAAGAGAGATAAGAAGAGAACTCGTGGATCCGAAAATGACAAGAGTGGAAGACATCATGATCAGAGTTAAATCCCTGAAATGGCAATGGGCTGGACATACTGCCAGAAGGACAGATCATCGATGGACAGCCGAAATTTTAGATTGGATTCCAAGGGACAGGAAAAGACCCAGAAGAAGACCACATGGGAGATGGGTGGATGAAATTCGAAAGTATGCAGGGGTGACATGGAGGAGACTGGCACAAGACAGACCGTTGTGGAGGAAACTTGGGGAGACCTTCGTCCAGCAGTGGATTGATAATGGTTGACAATGATGATGATGATGATGATATATATATATACATATATCGCTTTAAATTTGTACTCAATTCCACTCAACGGGGATCCGGACTCAAGGATCACCTCCTTGGCTACGCCTATGGTCACAAGACGATCCAAACTGTTCGCACGCAACTGGAAAATCGAAGAATGTATCCGTTCGCAGTAGCACTTCAAAAAAACTTTCAAACCTTGAAGAGCGCTCTCAGAACTTACCAAAAACGAGCGAGTTCGTGTTAAGAATCATCTGAAGACGGTGTTCGAGTGGTTACGTAAGGCTATTTCGGTTATACTTTTTTTTTTCCGTTGTGCTTTCTTTTCTTAAACCTCAAGAAAGATGATCAGATAACTAATTTATGTGCAACGCATTCGCTATTCTGCGTCATTGGTAATTATTTAAAAGGATTCCTTTTGTCTGCACAACTGAAGCATTACTCTGTGAGGCAACATGAAGATGTCCAAGCATGGAGACGTCAGCTCCATTTGTTATATTTATAGATTTCTGCTCATGCTAACTTAATTGAATTCAAATTTATGAAGTTTGATAATTACATTTTTTGTTACTGCATATTACTCCTGTGAAAGTATAGCTTAGTCTGACTATAATTAAAGTTGCAGGAAAGTCCAAGCTCTGTTTTAGCAACGACGATATTTTCATTTCAATGTCGTAGCTATTAAAAAAAAAAAATTCAACAAGCAATTCGCCGAAAGAAAGGTAGTTTACCTGCTTTCGTGCACGAAGCTTTGACACATACCGTAGAGCACGATCTAGTAGGTGTTAACCAATGATAAACGCGTTATTCAGACCTGAAATACGTAGTGCGGCAATTAAATAATCAGGCTGGTTTTTTTAAATCCTGTTAAAACACACGGACTGGGAAGACATGATTTCTTGATATGACATTTATCAGCTATGCGGTGCCAACAGAGTTTGCGTGACAACTGCTCAGATGATTATTTGCGCTGTACATGACGTCATTCGGTGGAAGATCATTGTTACGGCTGTGTCATGGAGCAGAGAACAAATATCCAGTTCTGTTTGTAAAGCGGTAAAACTACATCTGGGACAGTTAAATTGTTGCGTGATGTGTACGGGCATGTGGACAAAATTTCCGATGGCATGCTCATTTCAAGGACGGGCAGAAAGATTTGGAAAATGACTAAAGGTCCGAACGCACGATTTCAGTGCGCACGCCTGAACTCTTTGAGAAAGTTCGCAAAAGGCAAAAAGGGATCGTTGTGTGACTTTGAGGATGCTGGAATAAGAGCTCGGTGTTAATAACGAGACGATTTGTCGAATTTTAGGGTACGATTTGGGGTGGAAAATGCTTTCTGCTCGTATTGTTCAGCATGCTTTGTCAGTCGACCAGAAACATACACGAGTAGAATACGCAAAATACATGCGGGGGACTGGAGAAGCAAATGCAAATTTTTTCTTAAAAGAATCGTGGCAGGTGACTAGACATGGTGTTTTCGTAATGAGACTGAAACAAAGCGTAAGAATTTTCAGTGGGAGTCGCCAAAGTCACCCAAAGGAAAGAAGATCAGGCAACAGAAGTCCAAATACAAGACAATGTGTGTTTTTACTACAGCAAGGGAATTCTGCATCACGAGTTCATTCCTGAAGGTGCAACTGACACTGGCAATACTTGTGCATCCATTTTGGAACAACCGTGGAAGAGAATTGTTCGTGTCAAGCCTGAGTACGAAAACGGGCAATAGTTCCTTCTTCACGATAACGCACTCTCACACAGAGCACTCAGTGTACACCAATTTCGGGCACCAAAGCTACTGAAGCGTTTCCCCTAAAAAATCATTCGTCCAAGATGGATCCTTCTTCGAATACAGGTAAGGCATGGATGTTATGACATTTGTTCGTGTCAAGCCTGAGTACAAAAACGGGCAATAGTTCCTTCTTCACGATAACGCACTCTCACACACAGCAGTCACTGTACACCAATTTCTGGCACCAAAGCTACTAAAGCGTTTCCCCTAAAAAATCATTCGTCCGAGATGGATCCTTGTTCGAATACAGGTAAGGCATGGATGTTGTGACATTTGTTCGTGTCAAGCCTGAGTACAAAAACGGGGAATAGTTCCTTCTTCACGATAACGCACTCTCACACAGAGCAGTCACTGAACACCAATTTCGGGCACCAAAGCTACTGAAGCGTTTCCCCTAAAAAAATAGTTCGTCCGAGATGGATCCTTGTTCTAATACCGGTAATGCATGGATGTTGTGACATTTGTTCGTGTCAAGCCTGAGTACAAAAACGGGCAATAGTTCCTTCTTCACGATAACGCACTCTCACACAGAGCAGTCACTGAACACCAATTTCGGGCACCAAAGCTACTGAAGCGTTTCCCCTAAAAAATAATTTGTCCGAGATGGATCCTTGCTCGAATACCGGTGAGGCATGGATGTTGTGACATTTGTTCGTGTCAAGCCTGATTACAAAAACGGGCAATAGTTCCTTCCTCACGATAACGTACTGTCATACAGAGCAGTCACTGTACACCAATTTCTGGCACCAAGGCTACTGAAGCGTTATCCTTAAAAAACCATTCGTCCGAGATGTGTCTTGGTTTAAATCCTGGGGAGGCCAGATTGAGCTGAACCACTTGTTACCGTGTGTCTACTTTAAATTTTCCCAAGACATCGAAGGCATGCAAAGAACTGTGACATCAGCCCTTCGTTCCATTCCAAAAGGTGACCTCTACAAGTTATTCCTTTCTTTGGCTGATCGAGCCACTTTTTTGTGCAAACGCAGGAGGAATGTACTTCGTATAAAATATATTCACTCAAGTTTTCCTGTTTTTCCATTAAACTTAATTGCAGCACTGTCTATTTTTTTCTTTTCTGGCTGGGGGTTTAACGACCACCGTGAGCAACTCAATGGGCTATAAACAGTCGCCCATCCCTAACTTAAGGCCAGCGGTTCAAGAGAAGGGAAAAAGCCAGTGCCGTAAAACGAACGCAGCATCCATACCTCACCGGGCGGGATTCGAACCAGGACCCATCTCGGACGAATGACCATAAGCCACCGCTTAGAACACTGTGCCACCGGTGCGACCTTGTGTAGGATCAATACTTTGCAACCCTAATATAAATCGTTTGTTCCTTTGTGATCTTGTCCTTTCAAGAACAACTGCTTTAAGTTATTAAAGCAGGCTTAAGTTATTAGGCACATCACGATATTCAAGAACAACTGCTTAAGTTACAAGGCACATCACGATATTCTAGAACAACTGCTTAAGTTATTCGGCACATCACGATATTTGTATCGCTTAAATGTCATATGTTAAATAATCATGATAGATTGTTCTTATTTGTGCTGTTTTACGATCTAAATGAGCTCTGCAATCATGCTCAATAAACTGTATTGAAATTTCATCTGCTTGTATTGTGTAAAATGTAATATTTAAGAAAATGAAAGTATCAGTTAAGCCACTTTCGCCTCACCGGTTTTTAAGTGATCAAAAGCATAGGTCTCTGCCTACTCAATACAGCTGGACCAGGGATCAACTCTCGGATGAAGCAATGGCCCTAAATTAGGGACAGATGACTACTTATAGCAGTAAGAGTTGCTAATGGAGGTTGTCTACTCCTCCCCCTAGAAACGCAAGCCAGTTTGTTTGTTCGGTATGTAACTAATAAAACAATGGAAATATTATTGCGAAAGTAGTAAATTACGCAATGTTCACGTATTCTATTTACAAGACGTCTGTAAAGTAGAACTTGAATTCGTATTCAGTTAAAAGACGTCTGTAAAGTAGAAGTTGAATTCGTATTCAGTTAAAAGACGTCTGTAAAACAGAACTTGAATTCGTATTCAGTTAAAAAAGTCTGCAAAGTGAGAGCTGTTTTAGTATTGATAACAGATTTTACATAATGTATGGGGTTAATTATGCTATTAACATTCATTTTCTGTGTCACCTTAGGTTTTATTCTTCCCAATTCAGAAAGAAAATATAAAAATATGCGATAACAATTTTTAGCGTATATAAAAATAATTTACTTCAAAACCTTAAATGAAAATGTTATATTTAAAATAAGACCCAAAATGAATTAAAATAAATACATATTTAATATACACTCATGTTCATAAAACACAGACCACCGGAAAGGAGTCGAGCTACGAGTTTGATATTTACAGGATATAATCATTAGGCAATACATAGCTAGGAATACGTAAATTTCGCCAAAAAAATAATTTTTGAATCAAAACTTTAGCATTTATTCGCAAAAACTGAAGACACAAAAATATTGTTTTTCAAAGTTTACTTAGAATGTTTTTCAAAGTTTACTTAGAATGTTTTTCAAAGTTTACCTTACTTTGTTCATTGTTTTTCAAAGTTTACTTACTGGTAGGTTAAGTACCAAGATACTTAGTTAAAAGCTAAAATCGTAGTATAGTAGTCTCTATATTCTCTTCCTTTAGCCTTTGCCTTCTGTCAGTAATAATGATGTACATACTGAAATATCTCTCAGCATCCACGCTGTTAATGGGACTATGAAGGCATTGAATAGCTGCTTTTGCATAGGTTAGGTAGCATAATTTTTTTGCTTTTATAATCTGTATGACATCAACAGGAGTCTCATTGGTTGACCACTGTAAGTAGCTGTCTGTGAAAATGATTGTATCCATCGATGAGCTCATCCCGTTGTATGTCTTTAAAAAATGGTATTTTAGAAAAGCTTTCCAACAGTAAATTTGTGTTCAAAGATGATGGGGGTGTGGTCGCGGCTACAGATGGACAAAACAGTCTGCCAATATGCTGGTAGGGTTCATTTGTTGCGATGGATGTCTCGTGAAGAGTCAATTTCATTAAACTCTTATCCACTGCTGTCTTCAACATAATATTGTGCTCCTGATTAATTTCACCATTCTCGTTTGTCAAAATGCTTTCTATCTTTTCGCTAAAATACCCTTGATTTTATCACTCAAGAGAAGACTGTAAATCTACTAATTTATTCCACAAAAAGTGTACGAATGGATAGTTAGATCCTTCTAAATTGTCAATTAATTTCATAATTTTTGGACAAAATTCAAAAGCAAAATTCAATTAAACGCGTAGTTTATGAGCAAGAATTTAATTTTCAAAATTTTCCTTAAAAAAAAACTGGTACTCGAGTTATCGTTCTCATATTCATTGAGAAAAGCAACAATATGCTCTATATATGCTCGTTCAAATAGTTTTCAATAGAACTGAAAAAACACACCTCTCTTGTTTATCGGATGTTTCATCGGCCACTACAACTACTGGTTTATTTTTCAGCTGCTCATTTATTGCCTCTTTCTCCAAAATTCCGCTAAGTGGTACGTATTTACGTCTCAAAGTATCTCCAGATGGAAGGTTACCTGAAACAGGCACATATTTTGCAAACTAATCGCGAACAGCTGGATGATCTAGTTTATGCATGGGAATATTGGCTTTTAAACACATTCTTACCATGTCTTCTGCAAAATCATCTTTCCTTTTTGTCACTTTTTTACGCTTGAAAACCACCGACGATTGTAGTCTGTCATTTAGCTCCAGATGGACCTAGGTGAGCTACTTTTTTCTTCTTTAAGTGAGCAGCAGAGATCGTATGTTTCATTAAAGTATCTCTTTTCTGCCCTTCTAGACGAACATTACAAAATTTGCACATCACGATATTTGTATCGCTTAAATACAATCCTTCGTGGTCAAAATGTTTTACCTTGTCAACTAATTCCTTCTTAGGGCGGCCCAAATTGATATACACTCTACTGACAAAAGTCACCGGACACCTCTTCAAAAGCAAATGCTGCGTTGTTAAGATGCGCGGTACAGCTGCAAAGGGTATAAAAATAAGCCTGCAGCTGACCGCGATCATATCGCACTGTGAGGTTGAGTGAACATGTCGAACCGGGAGAGAGCTGACTTTGAGAAAGGAAAGATTGTTTGATGTTATGTTAGTGGGTTGTCCATAAGAGAAACCGAGAGTCGTTTAAACATACCTAAGTCAACTGTTGTGGACGTACTGAATAAGTGGAAAACACATAGCGTTCCTAAAACAGCAAAACGTGCCGGCAGACCAAAGAAAATTAGTGATAGAGGACGTCTAACCCTCAGGAGAATCGTGACAGCTAATCGACGGCGTTCTGACCTCAATGTAGAGGTGAGTACGTTTTCGATTAGCTGTCACGACAAAGACCTCAATGTAGAGGTGAGCAAAAATGCTAAAATCTCGGTATGTACACGTACCAATCGCAGAGAACTTCAGTCCAGGGATAACCCCGGTCGTGCGGCTGCTCACAAGCCTTTAATCTCCACTCGGAATGCAACTCATCGTTTAGCAAAGTGTAAAGAACATTTATCGCGGACCGTGTTCACTGTTCATCCCTTTCTGAACTATCCTATTCACGTAAGATGAGAATTTTGTACATCCCTATTGTTGGCAAAGCACCACCCAGAGCACCTTTACATCTTCACAAGGCATCCATTGGTGTGCCTTATATTTTCCTTTAAATATACGGAATGGGAAACCAGTGCGGCCCAAGATTGTTCCCATTATGCAGTAGCACACTTTTATCACTTCTCGTACTGAAATCAGTAAACAGTCTCAATTCATTTGTTTCATATGTAACAGCTTCTAATTTATAAATGTTTGGAATATCGTTGCAACATGCCAGATATTTTTTGAATAAAAAACTGAAGCCCTCTTTATCACCATCACATGTAAAGAAAGAATAAATATTTTTTGGAGCTAGTAAGTTCCTTCGTGAAAGTCATCATCATCGAAGTTTTGAAGTATCTTTGGGAAAATTCAGATCTTTTAATCATTCAATTCGCTCTGAGTGAAAAAAATCATTTATGGGTTGGAATCAGAGTCACAGATTTCAATTCCCAAATCTCAAGTTGTTTTGGATGGATAGATACTCTTACTTTATGACCATGAGAACAGGTCTTAAAGCAGACTTGGGCAAACTATTCTGTTATTGTTTTCTTGCATTGAAACTTTCCACATCATATAAACGAACATAACGGTAATCTTCATGCTTTTCCTTTTCTTTTTTTGTCCAATTTTTTAAATACTCAAAACAAAAACTGAGGTTACCACAGTTTGTTATGGTCTTCAAGCTTAATTCCGAAATGCACTAGGAGACCAAAAATATCCTGACATGTGCTTATAAAAAAACTGTAATATGAATGGCATTAGTATCGAGCTGGTTAACCCTTTGCTGCTATCACAGCCTCCACTCTACTGGTAAGGCATTCCACTAGATTTCGGTACGTACAGGTACGTTGCTAGACAGTGACCGATGTTGGATGTTTCGGCCTGGCTGGCATTCTGCTTTCCAATTCATCCCAAATATGCTCCATGAGGTTGGTATCGGGATTTTGTGCAGGGCAGTAAAGTTTTTCCACACCCATCTCCTCAAACCATTTCCACACGGACCTCGCTTTGTCGGTGAGGTCATTGTTCTATCGGTAAAAGAAAGGGCTTCTACCGAATGCTGCCATAATGTTGGTAGCGCATAATTGTCGAGAAAAATTGGTATTACAGGCCGCAGTGTTAAATTTCCCGGGAACTAGATCCCAACCATGAAACGCAGCCCCGGAGCGTGATGTTTCCTTCACCAAATTTTACAGTATTCACAACACAGTCCTGGAAGATAGCGTTCACGCAGTATCTTCCACACATGGCCAGCCAGAAGGTGAACCGCGATTCATTACTCCAGAGCCACCTGGCTCCGAGCTTTATACCACTCCAACTGACACTTGTCGTTAATCTTGCTGATGTTTGGCTTGTGTGCGGCTACTCGACCATAGAAACCTATTCTTTTCAGTTCTGAATTTTTTTATTGAATGTTTAACGATCACCGTGGGCAATTTAGTGGGTTATAAGCAGTCGCTCGTCCCCAATTTAGCGTCACTGGTTCCAAGGAAGGCAGAGAGCCAGGATCGTAAGACTAACACAACATCCATGCCTCACCGGGATTCGAACCCGAACTCATCTCGGCGAATGATCAAACTCCATCGAGAAGAACAGTGCGTCACCGGGGCTGCCCTTCAGCCCTGGTGTTGCTGGCGTTGTTTGGAGAGGCATTTTGAAACTCGGTGGTGAGTGCTGTAACCTGTGGCTGGCAACATTGTTGCACCACCCGCTTCAACACTTGGTGGTCCCACTTTGTCAATTTACATTTCCAACCTGGTAACGATTGACCTATTGCTGCTTCTATAGGCGTATCCAATTCCCAGTAACTTCACTTACCAGGGAAGCATTTCCCAAACAAACATGTTAATAAGTAGGCATCCTATGACCG
Source organism: Macrothele yani (assembly GCA_039090855.1). NCBI lineage: Eukaryota > Metazoa > Arthropoda > Arachnida > Araneae > Macrothelidae > Macrothele > Macrothele yani. The sequence continues at coordinate 62,918,852 of CM077013.1, read as the reverse complement.
TACCACATTGGAATCCACAGAGTTCTGTTATAAATCCCATCATACTGCACTGTTAATGTTTTTCTATGATGATTGATGATTTCGGTGTTGTTGCATACCTGTGTGGACCTTCGTTGTGACTTACACAATAAGTCTGAAAAGTTCAAAGTTCTAGGAATAATTTTTTCTAGTATTATGCGCCCCATTTCTCAGGCAGCAATGAGTTATTTCGCACGAACTCTCGGTGAGTGACGGTAATTTTTTCGCTCACGCTTTGGCCGTGGTGAGCAGTGCACGTGTTTATCACCTTGAAATTTTGGTCTTGCTGCGCTTTAGAGGAAGGGACAAAAGACCAACATTAAGTTTTGTCTAAATGTGGCAAATCTGCATCAGAAACGTACAAACTGATAAAATAAGCATACGGGGATGAATGTTTATCTCAGTCCAGGGTGTATGAATAATACGCACGTTTTCGGGATGGTCGACGTCATTGGTGGGAGATGAAAGGAGTGGTCTACCTTCAACAAGCAACACTAGTGAAAATGTGCAGTCTGTTCCTGAACTGTTGGCTATGGGTCGTAAATTAAGAAGTCGGATGATAGCACAAGAAATGAAAATTAGTAAGACAGTAACACACAGCATTATTCGTGGTGTCGTTGGGATGCGGAATGTGTATGCTAAGTTCTTCCCACTCTTCCTCACTCCGGAACAAAGAGAGCTGCAAGTGACTGCTTTACAAAAATTGGTGGAAATGGTGAATGGCGACCCAGATTTTCTTTTCTTTTTTGTTTTTTTATTGGAGGTTTAACGCCAACCGTGGGCAACTCAATGGGCTATAAGCAGTCACCCGTCCCTAATTTAGTGCCATTGACTCCAGGGAAGGGAGAGAGCCAGTGCGGTAAGACAAACACAACATCCGTGCCTCACCGGGATTCGAGCCGGGACCCATCTCAGACGAGTGGTCATAAGTCAGCGCTTAGACCACTGCCCCAGATTTTCTTGGAAAGATAACTCTTGAGCAACATGGTGTTTTGAGTGCGACGCATCGAGGATATGACAAACTATAGAATGGTCAAGTCCGGGAAAACGGAAAACAGAGAAAGTGAGGGCTATGAAATCGAAATTCAAAACGATGATCTTTGTGTTTTCGATTCCCGTGAGATTATCCACCGCGAATATGTGCCTGGAGGACAAACAGTCAATGGCTTATTCTACAAAGAAGTCATGGGTCGCATTCTCAAGTGAATGCGATGAGTTAGGCTGGTTGCATGTGATCTGGATTCAAAACAGAATTATTCCACCTCCAACACAATGCTCCGTCGCACACGTCGACCATTGTTACCCAGTTTCTGTCTAAAAGCCAGGCGACAACGATAATTCACCCGCCCTAATCGCCGGATCTAGCCACGGCAGACTTTTTTTTCTGTTACCAAAACTCAAAGCACCCATGAAGGGAAAACGATCTGAGACCATTCCAGACATTCAAAAGACAGTGACAACGTACCTAAAGAACACCCCGGAAATTGAGTTCTCGAAGGCATTTGAGAGATTTTTGGAATCATTCAAGTTGTGCATTGAAAAGAGGAGATATTTAAAGAGATTTCTGGAATGATTCAAGCTGTGTATTGAATTGAGGGATCTATGTTGAAAATTATATCAGAGAAAAATTACCATAGGTAAGATATATTTTTTGCACTGAATTATTGCTGTAACTTTGGGGACGGACTGTACTCTGCTTTCGAGAAGTGGGGAAAATCCACTACTCAAAAACGGAATCAGTATATGTTTCACCATTTACTGTGTGCAAAATATGAAATTCTAACAAAAGAGGTTATGATTTGTTTTTACTTCTTTACAACAAAATTATCACAGATGTAATAAAAACATTTAGATTGCTGAAAAAGCTTCTGCTACCCATTGTTTTTGCTATAATATATGCAACAACAATATACAACAAACGTCTAACTAAACTACTAGCACAAAGACTGTGTGCTCATCGCTTGTGTGTGTAACATTCATGCAGTGCTGCTACTTTCTTAAAGATACAGTGTTGTCCTTTTATGTGTAAATGGACCGAGTTTTACCATATTTCTTGCATGTCCTACAAGAGATTAAACAAAGAGAAGCAATAAGTACATAGTTACCTTGAGTTAAGTGGATCTGTTTCATGTTTTGTATTTTCGCAACTTATATAAGCTATACTACTGTATAAAGGTCAAAACAAACAATCATAATGTTCTTTGTACATACGCTGTCTGAAAGTCGTTGTTGTAATGCTAATAACTAACAGACACTGTAGACATGTGTTAATTCGAGGGCTACTGGAGAAATTGGCAACCGGGCAGAAATTGTCACTAGACGTTTCCGAAGAAAAAGATTTTATTCTGTTGAAAAAATGGATCATAACCGAGTCAGAAAGTTTTGTTTATATTAAAGGAAATCTTGAAACTTTGGCCTCTTAATCTGGCAAACAACATGCGCTTCTTTTCCTTAGATCGACAACTCTGAGAGTTTCTTTGTTGTTTGTTTTGTGTTTGTTTTATAAGGTGGCATATTAACCTTTAAATGTACTGCAGTTTAAGACGCAGTCCAACCGAACACAAATTGTTGACATATGAAACATCGCAGCAGTTCATCCACTGAAAACTTTTATTAAGTAAAATATTCTGTGTTGAGATTTGTAGGGAAAATAAAATGTCTTGTGGATAAGTTAAGATTATAATGGGCATTTTTATCATTTTTTATTCTGGCGTTCTCATCTTTAGAATCAGAAAGCTGAGTGTCCCCAATGGTATCAACATTTGTTGTCGGAAAAAAAAGTAACAATAAGGTCTTTACTGGTACGATAAAACATCCCTTTTATTAGCTTCCTTTAGCTTTCTGGAATTCTTCGAGCAAAATCATTCGCTTGTTTTCTTTATGTGCGAAATTCCAGAATCCCATTCTTTTGCTGTTTTTCGTTACTTTCTTTTTCTCTTTTTTGCCTTCGCTTCGTCAGAACGGATCCATGAATGTAAGAAAAAGGCAAAAAAAAATTTGATTCTCCGATGATACGAAGGAGATCAGAGATTGTTTTGGAATAGCACGAATATTCTCTTTCGAATTTGTGTTGTGATGGTAAAGCAGATGGGGGAAAGGGGAGTACGGAAATACGTCGAAATTTGTTTTTGCTGTTTCCCGTCACGGCCGAATAAATAAAGATAGCTTTTACTCCTGAAAGAACTTGTTTGCCTGTGCCCGTAGGCCTACACAGTTTAACAAATAAGTGAAATCAAGACGAACGTTCGCACCGAAGCTCTCGATTCATTCCGACCTTTTTTACATTTTTATTTTTAGGGGTGGGGATTGCGTGTTTGAATTTAAGAATCTTCGATTAGTACAGAGAAGTACTGGGTTCAGAGAGAAAGAAGAAAAAGGAAAATGAACTGTATGTCAAGAATTGAAGATGAGAATACTGGGGGAGAAGGAAACGAGAAAACATCTATTGAAATTCGATGTTTAGTTTTCTTTAAAGCTGTTTGGCTGAAATAATTTAATGCTTGCAACGTTTCATGTTGCCAAAAATGTAGGGTTTTGGTATTCGCGAAAGAAGTACTTGACCGACTTTCTTCTCATTCTTTCATCTGGTTCTTTCTTTTGTGCTATATTATGATTTCATAATATTAGAGTTGAGGTGATTCATTTCCCACAGCTACAAAGGGTTTTTTTCGCAACGAGTAAGTCTCCAAACAATTGAAAGCCGCCCCACTAGCACAGTGATCTAAGCGCTCGCTTCTGAGCATTCGTCCAAAATGGGTCCGGGTTCAAATCTCGGTAAGGCATGGATGTTGTGTTTGGTTTGTCTTACGGCATTGGCTCTCTTCCTTCCCTGGAACCAGTGGCTCTCAATTTGGGCGGGAGACTGCTTATAGCCCATCGAGTTGCTCACGGTGGTCGTTAAACCCCCAAATAAAAAAAGAACTTATCGAAAATCGAGTACTTTGCATCCCTCTTTTCGACTTTGTTTATGCAAGTCCTCATTTGTTACCCTGGACATAAGTGCTTATAAAGTTTACATTGCAAATAACGTCGTTTCCTTCAAAAATTGTAGAACACGAGGAACATCACTGTTGTATGAGTGACTACAACGTAAGCCTTTATATACAGTCAAGTCATATTATTGTGATCACCTCCTACTTTTGACGTCAACAGCGCGTAGCCAATGAAAGAAGACACGTTTCGTGAGCTGACTTGGAGGGTATATAAGGTGTGCTGTAGGAATTTTGAAAACATAGGCCGCGAGTGGCCGAGTGGGCAACGTTTGTGACTGCCACGGGAAGGGCCTCAGGTTCGATCCCAGCAGGTACGAACGCTCGATCCACTAAATACCCGCCGTGCGTTGAATGGGCACGTTAAGCCGTCGGACCCCGGGTACTGACCCCCGGTAATAAATAATTGCGTCTTCCTCCCCTTTCTACTTCGCTTCCGTGTCACTTTCTTTTCGGGCGCTCTAGCCCAAATCTCCTAGTTTCGTATTTCTAAGGGTTGTTTAAGACCTGGGTTCAGACACTCCCTTCCTAAAATCCTCTACATATGATCAGGATCATGATCTGAAAAACATATTCGGCCGCGGGTGGCCTAGTGGTTAACGTTCGTGACTGCCACGGAGAAGACCTCGGGTTCGATCCCAGGCAGGTACGAACGCTCAAATCACTAAATATCCGCCGTGCGTCGGATGGGTACGTTAAGCAGTCAGACCCCGGGTACTGGCCCCCGGTAATAAATAAGGGCGTCTTCCACCCTCTTTCTACCTCGTTTCCGTGTCACTTTCCTATCGGGCACTCTAGTTCAAATCTCCTAGCTTCCTATTTCTAAGGGTTGTTTAAGATCTAGCGTCAGACACTCCCTTCCTAAAATGCTCTACATATGATCTGATGATCTTCTGAAAACATATCATTTGTTGCTGTCATGGATAAGAGGAGCGATTTCTCAGATTTGCGAAAAGAGACGATTATCGGCTTTCGGACCAAGGGTGGCAGTATTTCTGAAACAGTGCAGTTTGTAAACTGTTCGCGTGCTACTGTATTACCACGCACCCGGCAGTGCGGTGGTCGCGGAATACTTAATCATCGTCTAATTGGATAAACAGTGAGGTTACGTTCCCATAAATGTAAGGAACCCAGTTTTAAAGTTTACGGACGTCGCGTTGTGTTTCATATAGGTTCGTTACGAGGTATTCGTAAAAACCCATATGCCGCAAATTGTGAATTAGAGAAATATACACAGCCTAGAAAAATTAGCTACACGAGGTTAAGTAATTAACAATGTTTATTATAAGAAAAGTATATTTAAGGAATTACAGCCTTCAGGTGCAGGCCAAATAAAAGTTACGTAAAATTGAAATAATAGAATTAGCCATGTTGACTGGTCCACTGCTGCGTAAGCCTGTTACACCCCTGAGCCTAACTTTAAAATAAATCGCTCGATCTATCTCGAGGACGCATAGAGACCCTGTATATATACAGTTAACATCTGATTTGGAATTGGGGAAAACAACGTCATCTTACCTTCCATCGGTTGGGTTGTCGCTCGTTGAGGTCCCGCGCTGGCAGGGGAATAACTTACGAGTATGCTGCCTCCGGATTTATCTGTCGCGTTATATGGTTACTCAGCCTCCGTCTCATCATCGGTATCATCTCTCTTTACATATTTACCTCGCTCTACCTAATCCTCGCTGAATAATCTCTCTTAATCCCTCTCCTATGAATATGTCCTCCAAATACTATATGTGAATAACCCCCTGACTATGTCTTTTTTTCTGTATATATATTTCCGTCCCTTTAATTTCCCACGTGGTAGAAGCGTGCCTACAAGAATCTAAGAACTCTTCGCCTGAGGTCTGGATTGGTCACCTGAGCTGACCAGTGCTCGAGCTTAGTGGCTATTGGTTGTCCGTCTGGTCCACTTAGCTACCTTTTCGCAGCAGCTGGCTTGTTGGGCAGGTGAAGCTTCTTGCGAATTCAATGGGACATAATTTCTGCGCTCGGATGAATAGCGAAGAATTTGACGGGGCTTCCTTCTGACAGAGTTACGACTTTCTAGTGACACCGCGATGTACTTTACGACTTTCGCTGATGCCTCCTTCATCGAGAAGATGGTCGTAAACCGTAACTCGCCTATTTATCTGACGGCAGTTCGAACTCTTGCATGTGCACTCCTGAAATACCGGGATGTTTTGTCCCACCAGCAACGGGCCATTTCGTAAATTTCGTGAATGTCGTGCTTCGTCTCACAAGAGTGAAAAGAAGATAAATTCATTGGTCATTCTTCACGGGTGTCCGGAGAAAACGCGTTAAACCGCCTTGAACACCTGGGTTTTCTGCTCTAATTTCGAAACGGGGGTTTATGAGTCAGGAAGGGAGCAAAGAAATAATAATTTAAATTAAGTAAAAAATAATTAAAGTAAATTACTCCTGGTCTTTGTATTTAATTAGGCAAACAATGTGACCCGAACTATGAAGTAGTTCCGCTGCAACAGCCGTGGTTAAAGTGTATCGTGATTGGAGAAATCGAACCATTGCGAATAAGCGAAGTCGAACCTGCGGAGCACCACATGCCATTGATGTGAGAGGTGAACGTCGGCTTCGAAGGTGCGTGAGGACCGATTGACACGCTACAGTGGAGCAACTCACCGGCCGAATGAATCCGGGGGCTACCGGAAGTGTGTCTAAAACGACAGTTCAACCAACTTTGTTGCATTTGGGGCTCCGATGCAGACGGATGGTCAATGCACCTATGCTAACGAAGGTGCATAGGCAGAAAAGGCTTTCATTTGCACTGCAGTATCGGAATTGGACCTCCGCTGATTGACAAAAGATTGCCTTCTCCGATGAGTCACGTTTTCTGCTTCATTGAACGGATGGACGTTGGCGTATAAGGCGAGTAACATCGGAGGACAAACACTTTTAAATCTTTGCTGGAAAGACACAAACGGGTGAGGGCAGCGTTACGGTCTGGAAATGTTTTCAGGGCATTCCCTGGTCCCGAATCCGTTATGAATCCATTCCTTCAGACCACGTACACCCATACATGCTGATTGTCTTCCCTGGGGCGGATGGGATCTTCCAACACGACAATGCGACGTGTCACACAGCTAGAAATGTCGGAGAGTGGTTGGAAGATCACGATGAAGAATTCTAAGTACTTCCTTGGCCCCCTAATTCCTTATACTTAAATCCTATTGAGCATATGCGGGACCACCTCGATCGTGTTGTTCGCTCTACTGATCATCCACCACGCACCTTCCAGCAGCTGTGAAATGCACTGCAATCAGCATGGCTCCAAATACGTGTGAACACCTTCTTCCATCACCTTATTGAGTTATTCCTAGCTCGACTAGCTGCTGTCCGCGCTTCACACGGCGGTTACTCTGGATATTAGCTGGTGGTCACAATAATGTGACTCGACCGTGTATTTTAGCGTAGTCCTTTATCTTTTTTAGCTAATGTTTTAGCCAAAGAGTACCTCTTTCTACAAAAACATTTAACTATAACATAACAATATGCCCAATATTGTACAAAGACTGTTATTATGCGACTTCAAAATAAATTTGCAATAGATTCTTTCCGGATTCTTGTGAGCCCCTAAACTGCTTTTTGTGGCTTATCAAGCACGATATAAGATCTACGGAGTTAATAAATCTAAAACATCAGCTAACATCTTTTGAAGTGCTGTTTCGCTTTATCAACTTTCAGTGCTTTTCTCTCCGACGAATATTTTTTTACTGGGGTTTCTTCTATTTATCCTTATCCACTTGCCAAATAAGCCATCCTTTCAGCAAACAGTACATCCAGACAGCACAACAACGTAATCGGGGAGGTCTGCTTTAGATTTTTGAATTCTTCTTCAATTTTATTTCTCGTCAGGAAAATCAACTTCTGTCACAGTCAGCTGAGATTAACTCAGTCTCCTCTGTCGACTTGACTTCAAGAAAAATGTATGTCCTTTAAGTAGATACAGGTGTCTCTCAATATCTTTCGATGGGCATAATTGCCTAAATTATTCACCTCGCTAACATGATATCAGTGTCTGCTACAAAAAAATATATTTTTCGCTCGAAGTTTCTGGGAAAGCTCAACATTTCAAAACGATGCGTTGTGCGTTTGTTCAGCGGAGATAGGAATAACAAATGAAAATTAAAACATGCTTGTGATTCACACATATCTATTCTATCCAAGCTTTGAGTTTATATACATCATTTTATTTCTTAACAAATTTTAATGCTCACTTGGGTTAATATAGCTGGATTCGCTACACTTCTTGTCCATCACGAAGAATATACATCCACATATTTTTACTTTAAGTAAAATATTAAAATAAAGGAAATATGAAGTACTTTTTAAAGATATTGCTGCCCTCTGAGAAATAAAGGTGCCAATTGGGAAACTGCAATAAAATTTGTTTGATGATGACTCAGAGGTAAAGATCAATTTTAATAAATATTTGCTACTTGTCTATACAGTTTATAAATGAAAAAGTCACTACATGTGATTATGATCGCAGCTAAATGTACTCAAACCAAGCAGCTGTATATTATGAACCAAGCAGCTGTATATATCGGAAACTTTGAACTGCGTTAAAAACATAAACTACACAAAGCAAGTCTCTAGCGTCTTATACGAGTCAAGGGACTGCGGAAAACATTCCTTGAAATAAAACCAGGCGAAAGAACTCAATGAAACTATTTGATTGGTTTGACAGGTACATGATTGTGAACTCACCAGACATTTATATCATTTTTGTTATCGAGAAGAAAACTGTAGCCCGGGTCTTGTGGCACAAACTATGATCGGGAATGGCATTTCAATGTTTCTTTGCGTTCAAGTTCCTGACAAAACAGAATGCTCAGACATGTCCAAGTGGTGACCATAAGGTGAGTATCTGCTCATATGGTGAATTCGGGAGCCATCGCGATTTGTTTTTATTTTGTGATATTTAAAGTCACACCAGAATGAATTAATTTTCTGTCATCCAGGAACATAGCACATTTCCGTCGGTATTTAATTCATGTCACACAATATTTAAAGTCACACCAGAATGAATTAATTTTCTGTCATCCAGGAACATAGCACATTTCCGTCGGTATTTAATCCACGTCACATGCTTTTCCTATAAAGTGTGATTTTCTGAGAATTCTGTGATTGTAAAGGGATGTTAACGCTGTTAAAGAAGCGAGGTTGAGTAAAGCAAGAAGATTAAATTCTAACTAATGATGAGAACTATATTTTTTGAGCAATGGTTTAGAGGCGTCATGCCATTGGAACCATTGATCTCCAATTCACATATTCCCTCTAGGGGCAAACTGCTGGAATGCACACATGCAGCTGTTTTCTGAGCATTACTTACCTTGCTAATAACTTTGCCAGTTTTCTTCTGCGATTTGAAGCACACTTAGTTACTGTGGTTAACGATGAAAATTTCAAGTAACTGATGTGCTTAAAATTGCAGATGAATATTGACATCTGTAGGATATTGAAAACTCTAGATGAATATTGACAACTAATATATTGAAAACTGCAAATGTAAATTTATAAATGAGCAGTGCCTCTTTTAAAACTGCAGATAAATATTGACTGGGATTCTGAAAACTGGAGATGTAATTTGTGTTTGTGTGTGTGTGTGGTAAGTAGGTATTGTGTCTTTTTAAAACAGCTGTGACTCGGCCAGTAAGTATTTTTTTAGTGTTTAATTCCCAACATGCGAAACTCGCTGGGCCATAATAAGCAGTCGTTCTTCCTTAATTTAGAGTCACTGGCTCCAGGAAAGCGGTACAGCCAGAGCCACCAGACAAGCATAGCACCTATGCCATATTCTGGATTCGAAAGCTATCCCAATGTGGAAAAATGGTCATAAGCCAGAGCCTCACCTCACTCAGCCACCGCAGCGATTTTACTCAAGGAAGATCTAATTTTGTAAGTAACTTGGCAAAACAATAGTCTTACGTTTGAAACACTGTTTCTCAAACTGGATCCCGTTGGGTTGCAGACTGGGTTTCCTCTCAATGAAGTATCATAATTTCTGCTAGCTGAAAATGCGCAATGGCGGAAAACATTAATTGGCAACTCTAAATTTTTTAAACACGGATTTTAATTAGGAATTAAAATACGTGTTGTGACATTCACGTTACTAGGCCTGAGCCTCACCTCACTCGCCTACCGCAGCGACCTTACCCTAGAAAGATCTCAATTTGTTAATAACTTGGCAAAGCAATAGTCTTACTTTTGAAACACTGTTTCTCAAACTGGACCCCGTTGGATTCCAGACTAGGGTTCCTCTCAAAGTGGTATCAGAATTTCCGCAAGCTGAAAATGCGCAACGGCGGAAAACATTACTTGGCAACTCTAAACTTATTTAAACACGGATTTTAATTAGTAATTAAACTGCATGTTGTGACATTCGCGATACTAATCATTCTGTCTCTGGGATTTTAATTAGTAATTAAAATCCATGTGGCGTCATTTGATACTAATCATTTCGTCACTGATAGCGTTCACTCAAGAAGCTTCCTGATTCTCAGTACCACCAGTGTTGATATATCATCAAACGCCGCACGGAAATGTCTATGCTTCGTCTTGGGAAGCTTCGATAACGACGCTTTCCAGAAGCATGCCATGCAAACACCGCCAGCACCTCACCACCTTAGTGTCAACCGGGGTCTCACTGGGTTTTTAATGATTATATTTCTACTCCCGAGACCCTGCGACCGAGTTGCTTGGATACTCCGTGGTAATTCCGAAATTCATAAAAGCTGTCTGGGAAAAGAATTTCTCAGTAAAAAATTATCTAATGCCCCACTTACCTCATATTTTTCCAGAAATTCTCGAGAGTATTCCTCTAGAAAGGCTAGAAAAATGTATTCTTCCTCTTCAGAGAAGGAAGAGATTGACGAAGCTCTTCTCAGGCTTAACATTTGATGTTGATGGTCTTCTAGTGCATTGGCCTATCCTTGGCCCTTTTGTTTTCTAAGTCAAAATTTGTTAGGTTTTATGTTTACGTTTTATTAGGGGTTTTTTTTTTTTGTAGGCTTTCTGAGCTCACCGTCTATTATTTCTATTTTTAGTTCAGCGAGCATTGTGGTAGCGCCTTTCTGGAACCCGTTATATTTAAACTTTATTTATTTAAAAAGTTTTGGCGGACTTTTGAGGATTGTTTTATGACGGCTTGGTGTTGGGAGGATTTCTCTATTTTGTTTTTAAAGTCCATCATTTAACATTAAAACCAACAACACCACGCCTGTCAGTTACTCAGCAGAGACAGCTACAGGGAGAATGAATAGACAATGTGTCACGCGATATGATCAGGTTATAGGTTAGTTTGTGGTTAACTGTTAGTGATAGTTCACTTTTTTATTTTTCATCTCGTGGTTTGTGTGAAGGTTTTGCCATGGATAACCGGTTAAAAGGGGTAGTTTCAGGAGGGAAAAAAACGGCGCGCCATATTTTAGTGAAGAAACAGCTGGCGCGCGCGTTTGTATTTGAGTGAAGGTACCCGACAGCAGTGACACTCATACAACTTCTATTCATATTTCAAATAAGAAAAGCATTAAAATCAGAAAATAGTATTCGGGATATTTGTCTTAAGAATTCACGTCCGCCGAAATCTTCGTTTTCCAAACGACCAGAGTTACATCTGTTTCAAAATGTTTAACAGCAGCTCATTTGCTCCATCTAAGTTTCTAAGACACTTACAAATAAAATTATTGTGAATATAAAATCAAACTTGGGGACTGTTTTCGTCGTACATTGGAAGAATTAAACCGAAAAATATTTATCTTATTCAGTTGGTGGTAACATCAATGAAAAAGTGAGCGAAGCCCTATTTCAAGCTATAATAGATACTGCATAGCTGAGGCTGGGAAGCAGCATACAATTGCGAAGAGTCTTATGAAGGCATGCACAACGGTTAAAATATTTTGAAACTTTAAAATAACTGTTCTACTCTCCAAACTGTTTCTAGGCGAATTCATGAAATAATCAGGATGTTTAAAAATGAAGTCACTGAGCGTATAAAAGATAGTGGATGTTACTTACGCATTGCAACTTGCGACAACGGACGTTGAACGACTTGGAAAAAGTTCTTACCGGAACACAGATAGTAACACTGTAGCTCCGTTGAAGACGAACTTTTCTTTCGCAAGCATTTGAAGACTCCGGCTACAGGGAAGATATTTTTAATTTTGTTGACTCTTATGTCAAAGAGAAAATATTATACTTTTATGCAGGGCCGGTTCAACCATTACGCGAATTAGGCGGCTGCCTAGGGTGAAAAAAATAAATAAATAAAGACAATTTAATTTTCTGTTATTCTTCGATATTCGAGATAAGTTGCGGATTCTTATTGCTTGAGTAAGCGAGAAACGGAAACCTGCGTTTATAGACTAGGTAAATCAGGTTGCAGCAAATCCGATAAGAATGAACACATCTGCAGAAAAACCGCCGTAAACCAGGCCCGTCCTTTATACAGCAGGCAGGTCAGGCTGCGCCTGAGGGCGGCACAAAATTTTCAAAGGGAATGCATTCTGTATCATCCAGCTTTCAATGGAAACATCGAGACTATCCACTTCTATGATAAGTTGTAGCAATGCTCAACGACTTAAGGTTAACAACTATCAAGCTTAAACCATTTTCTAATGAGAACAGGAGTAAGAGTGGCTCTACCACTACATTCGTTCTACTGGAATTCCTGTCTTATTTTTTTACTGGGAGATTCTGGAAAGAAGCTTCTTGGGTTATCTACGTTATCGATCAAACAAGAAATTGCCCGTGACCAGGACCGAGGCAAGCTATACTTATCTGGGAGGGCGAGACTTGAAATTAAGCCCCTTCAAAATTACGCCTCTTCAAGTTCAAAATTACCCTCCTCCGAGTTCTGCTCAAATGATTCGTGGTTTTTATTTTCTCACACATCGCTGTTATAGGAAAGTATTATGATCGTTCAAAAATCCCACTTCAGGTTTTTGACGTAATTTTATTAAAAATGTAAGAACTAGGTAAATACCCAAGAGCCTCAGATTGTAAATACCAAGTAAAATGTAAACGTTATGGGAACGCCGACAACACAACACTCCACAGAAATGCTAAACGAAAAACATACCAGCGCAGAGCCAATGAGTATCGGATAGTGAACGTACCAAAACTTTAGGGGTAGGGCTTGGAAAAATTCCGTTCAAAGTTAAAAGCTCAGAGAAATCTCTGCGCAGAGCAGAAAATGAGCTTTTCATCCCAACGATATGCTCGAAAATGTCATAGAGGTTAGACATATCAACATATTGTTTTCTATTCCTCCTTTCACTGTCTTGGAAAATTCCCTTCATGGATATGAGATGTTCATATCTCATAATATTTGTAACTTTATATCCTGGTTGACTGCATGGAATACTGTATGAGACTAACAAAAGTCTCTAAAAAGAGAATACTGAACTGTGTAACTTTCTTTTTTTAGTTCAAATTTCTGTCTTTAAATCCCACAGAGCATGAATTTACGCTCCTGAAATGACTAATCAATGAAAAAAGAAATATTCATCATAATACATGGAAAATTCACAGAATATTTAAGCAAAGCAAACTGAATTTGCTTGTACTACTTACTGGTCATCCATGTAACATTTCTCAGAAAACTGGAAAATTTCAATCATCCTGGAGCTGGAATCGAACCCTGCATCTCCTAATTACCGGTCGAGTATGCTAACAATTACACCAACCAGGACGCTAAAGTCCTGGGTGGTGTAATTTGTAATGGGGTAATTGTTAGCATATTCGACCGGTAATCGAGAAATCCGGGGTTCGATTCCAGCTCCAGGACGATGGAAATTTTCAAGTTTTCTGGGAGGGCAAGAGCCCTCTCGGTAGTCCCTGCCCGTCACGTAAATTTAAAAACAATTGCTGGTAATTTTTCCAACAATGAAGCACGCCGAAATTAAAATCTAATTTGACTTTAATTTATATTTACAGTAAATATTAGGTGTGCAACTTAATTCTCGGCCCCTTAACCGCAAGCGATCATAGAACGTCGGCAAATGCAAATAGCTGTGTGCGCTATTGGCTGATTGCAGCGCCATCCAACAGCTTTCCAGGCAACCGTAACCACTAACAGTTGTAGTGACAGAAGGGACGAAAGTTGACGGCGAAAGCAATGTCGTTCGAGAAGCAACATTTGAGGCACTGCCTCCTTATCGCGTTTCAGCTGAAACAAAAGTGCCGCGAAAGCCCAGCAATTAATCTGTGCTGCTTTGGGTGAGGCTTCTGTGTCCTACAGTACGTGGAAGAAGTGGTTCCAGCTGTTTAAGCAGAGGAATTTCGATCTCCGTGATCCATAACGTCCGGGACAGCCACAGAAAGTTGACAGTGAAGAACTGGAACAACTGTTGGGCGCGGATCAATGTCGCACACAGTTAGAGCTCGCCCAGGAACTAGGCAAGCATTTGCAAAGCGCCTGCATAAGCTTGGACGGATTCTGATTCACAAGGTGGGCCGTCGGGTGCCCCATCAACTCACAGCTGCGAACAAGTCTAGGTGCTACGATGTTGCTGTGTCCTTGCTCTCCAGATTCAAGAAGAAGGACTTCCTCCACAAGATTTTGACCTGTGATGAGAAGTGGATCCTCTGCGATAATCCTAAGCGGCGCAAATCGTGTGTTTATCCAGGTGAGTCTACCACCAGTGCCGCCAAACCGAAATTCCGTGCCAGGAAGTTGTTGCTGTGCATATGGTGGTATCAGCGTGGTGTCGTACACTATGAGCTACTCAAACCTGATGAAACGGTCAATGCTGAGCGTTATTGTCAGCAACTCATTCATGTGAGTGACGCAATGGAGGCGAAAATGCCATACACCGGCAAGGGCAGAAGGTCGGCCCTGTTGCTTCAGGATAACGCGCGTCCTCACACCGCGAAAACGGCTTTAAACACGATCTGGAAGATTTAAACCTGGGCTATAAGATTTTGTTCCACCCTGCGCATTCTCCAGAATACGCCCCGTTGGATTATCACCTCTTTCGCACCCTGCAACATAACCTGAGTGATACGCACTTTACTTCTGTCGAGGTGGTCCACACAAGTATTGATGACTTTATCAACTCGAAACAGTGTGATTGGCATGAAAATATGGCCGTATTCATTGGTTTATTTCTCTCGCAATTTTTGAACAATGCAGGTTCTTCGTCACAAAATTTATTTGGCATGAATATGGGTGATTGTTTTCAGGATGGAGCAAACAGAAATTGTAACTATACGAATAACATACACAAATACTTCATGCAAATTTCCACTGTGCCACATTCACAACGCGCAAATTTAACTGGAAACCAGGAGAATCAAAAACTGCGTGAAAGAGATAGATAAAAGAAATTAGACAGCATGTGAGGACACTAAGGATTTTTGTTTTAGTTTTTTCTTTTGATCCGTTTTGCCAGTTGTCTCACATTCGCCGCCACGAACCCCCAGAAATCACTCAACTGGCCATCAAAAATGAAAAAAACACCCTCAACACAAATTCCCGGAAAATTTTTCGCAAGATCCTTGTCCAGCAGTTAATAGCTACTGCTGCAGAGAATAGTATATTTTTCATTTCTTCGCCTTTCATATTGTTCTGCACTTTACGTATATATGGTATTCTGCAACATATAATTGGAAATTTCATTATTACTTTTCACTGCAAACTTCTGCTTTTCCTACAGGAAATTCTCAACGTTTTTCCCATTTTTACTATATGCACAGACATCCAGAATTTCTACAGAAAATATTAGCGTTCAGAATGAGTGCTCTCTCTAAAATGTACGTAGTACCTTCCAAGAATAGAAAAGGCAAGGTCGGATGTCCAACGGAGGGCAAATACCCACTCTTGACCCCTATATGAGCGCCCATGGGCATGAAGCTGTTCTTCATAATTTCAGTTTAATTTATTAAGGGGGTGATTAATTATTAAATAAATTTTCAGCCGTCCTCGTAGAAGCAATACTTCGCCCAATTGAGCAGTATATATTCACCAACATCACTCCAAAGCCTATCACTTGGCTAAGATATGCGGACGATGTGTTCTTCATATGTCCTCAAGGAAAGGAGTCGATCCCGCTTTCTCTATGTAAAATCAATAATATTCACCCTATTATCAATTTCTCTATGGAGCTCGAACACAATGGCGCCTTGCCTTATCTGGATGTTTTACTGAGTAAATTACCTGAAAATCGCCTTCGATTTTCAGGTAATTTAATCAGTAAAACATCCAGACAAGGCAGGTTAGGTACGGATGTGGCCATCTATTATATGCCCACATCCGTACCTAACCTGATGCTCCGCCGCTCATTCTGTCCCGCTCACTAAAAGACAGTTTTATTCCGTTCTCGAATCCGAAGAGCCTTTACAGTCTCTTGAGATGTTCCTTTTAGGCAGTGCGAATTGAGAAACGTCCACTGAGGCAGGATACGCCCTGAATCTGGTACATAGCTACATCGAGAAAACCCGAACCAGTCGTACTGATATTTCTATGCCGCAGCTACGCTACCTGGACTCAATTTCCCTATATACCAATTGTTTCCTATCAGCCCAAGGACGCGCTAAAGAAGATGAACCTCGGTGTTGGCATCAGGTCTCCGACGTCTTTATATACCATGCTTAAGGGAAACATTGCCAAGACCCCACCTTCCAATGAAGCAGGTGTTTATGCCATTCCTCTACCATATACGGACAGCTCCAAGCGATGCTACATTGGAATGACTAAACGTTCATTTATAATTAGAGTCAACGAACATAAAAGGGACATGAATAACGGCAAAGAAAGCACAGCCCTATCCAGAGAAGTCAAGTTCAAGTCCGCTGCTCCTGTGTGGGATGACGGTAAGAAATAAGCTACCTACTCCGCCCCCAAAATCTACTGCAGTTCGCGAAACTTTGGAGATCATAACAAACAACGAGTCGTGCAATGATAGCGTCTCATTGGAGTTGCCACGAATTTAGAACCATTTCTTCAAATAGTGATTACCTCTTTATTTTCCTTCCATGATTCCGCGTGTTAAACGATCATAATGCCTCGTGTCTTTGAATACCTAATTACGTTCGCATCTCTTCGTTATTGTCAAGTCAAGTCACCGCGTTCAAAATGTTGTAGCGTTCTATTATTCACTTTGAAGATTGCTGTCTACCTTCCTTGAAAAAGTCATCTTGTTGATGTGCGAAAGTTTGGAAATTTTGTTTTTTATTCTACACCAAGAAATTTCCGATATCTATAGAAAAAAATGTTGGATATCTATGTATTATACTATTTAAGGGATGATTATTTCCCGCATAATTTACGCATTACATGCAATTGTACATATTAAGGGCCACGAAAACTACACTGGCGGAAAGTGAAAAAAGAAAACCAAGAAGGAATTGGCGGACGATCATGAAATTTACATATGTTAATGGGGTCGTGTTTACGTAGGTGTGTTGTTAATTTCGGGACCAACCGGTGAGCGCTTACGCCACAGCACGGAATAATATGCAAATTATCGTCGGTGGTATTTAAGGAGTACGGCGAAGTGAATGTAATCAGTCGTCGTCGTACGGACACGTGCGAAGACCCTGAAGAAGCTGCAATGCCTGGACATGGAAGACGTGTACGATTTCAGCAGTTATCGGACATTGAGCGAGGTCGTCTAGTCAGACTCCGTGAGGCCGGGTGGTCGTATCGTCGTATTGCGGAGCGAATTGGACGGGAAGTATCGGTGGTGGTACGATGGTGGCGTAGATGGTACGAGGAACATTCCCACACGAGAAGACGTTGAACCGGTAGTCACCGACGGACTGATGAGCGGACCGATCGACGCATAAGAAGAGCGGCGTTGTCAAGCAGAACATCCACTGCGACAAAAATCCGAGCTGCCGTCGCACCTGAGGTACCTGTGCGAACAATCCGCAACCGTCTACTGGATGCAGGACTACGTGCACGTGTGCATCTGGCATGTGTACCTCTGACTCCAGCCCACAGTCAGGAACGGCTGCAAAAGTGTCGCCAACGTCTGTACTGGAGAACGCAATGACGATCTGTCGTGTTCAGCGATGAAAGCAGATTCTGCTTGGGAGCCTCCGATGGCCGTATGGGTGTTCGCAGACGCACGGGGGAGCGTCTCCACGCATCTTGCATCCGCCAGCGACACACAGTGCCTACACCTGGTCTCCTGGTGTGGGGAGCGATCAGCTATCACTCGCGTACACAACTAGTGTGTGTACCGGGTACGTTAAACAGCACCTCCTACATCAACAACATCATTCAGCTCGTTGTTGTGCCATTTGTAAGATCGGTCCATCGTGGTGTTTTCCAGCAAGATAACGCACGCCCACACACGGTACGTGCAACGCAACATGCACTACAGGGTGTGAGACAACTCCATGGCCTGCACGTTCACCGGATTTGTCTTCCATTGAGCGCGTGTGGGATTTTATGGGGCAACGTTTTATCCGGTCTCCACGGGCAGCCACGACCATCCCCAATTTACGCGTCCAGGTTGAGGATGCTTGGAACTCAATACCCCAAACTTACATCCAACATCTGTACGACAGACTCCATGCCAGAATTGCACAGTGTGACGCAGTTCATGGCGGTTCAACCTCGTACTAACCATGTTACATGGAAATGTTATTTTTCAGTTTACCAGCAAATACAGCTGTATTTTGCCATAATGTTTTGATCACGTTATCTTCTGTTTTCCGTTATTATGCTGTATAAATTTCGTTGGTATCAGACGTCTCCTTCTTGGTGTTCTTTTTTCACTTTCCGCCAGTGTATATTCCTTAGTGTTCCTAATATTTGTAGATATAGCACAATACTTACTATAATTTTATGTAAACAATTTAACGTAGTTGTGATTTAATGAAAAAAAAATTGCATTGCTATGTTTTTCATTCCCTAAAGGAACGCTCTTATGCATTACAGTTTCAGGTAGAAGCATTCTACTTGCTAAAGTATATACGTGCGGATTAGGTAGTTTTACAGCCTTCAGAAATTCTAACAATTTACATGTAATTTGCAAAATTATATTGCTTTATTGGGAAACAAACCAATGTATGCTGAAGCTTATACACCAGTAAAAGAAAAGCAGTTTAAATGATTATTCAACTTTTGCATATGAATGAGCAGTACGGGCTTCGATACTAAACATATGACAAAATGTTGCGTTAAAATTCGTTCTGCGAGTTCAGAAATTCCCCAGACTTCCACAAAAACACTAGCATTTTTGACGACGAGAACAACAATAACAAGAATAAATCAGTTTAAAGCGCAAGTGTTAAGGTTACAATTTGACTGCTAAAACTGGTGCGCATCATGGAATAACTCTCCCTCCCTCTCTCCCTCCCTCACTCACAAGTAAGGGTAATTAGTGAAGTTCCAACGTTTGCTAGCTCATCATCCCCAAGAAATTAAATTGACAGAGTGCGAGGGATGAACTAAAAGATAAAGGAATAAAGCGAAAAAAATATGTGTACATGGAAAATGGCAAACGCTGCTTTTACATAGTTCTAACAAAACAAGAGATTCCGGGAATTTGATGTTTTCGTGGATTTTTTCTTTTTTTTCTTCATATGTTAAAAGAAAATAAACTTGCTCGGTGTACTTTCTTCCCTTTTCCTTTCTTTTACTAGCATTATACGGTAAGACGCCCCGAAATAATGTCGATGCGACAAAAACTATTTTTTTTTACTTTAGAGATATATATTAATCCATTCGCTAAAAAAACTTTCTTTGTAACTTTTTTGTAGATTGACAAAAAAGGACACGTCCAGAAAAACCATTGAATATTTTGAGTTTGTAAGTTGCCTTTATGATATCCACAAATCGTTTAAACCGTATTTGATTTTTATTAGAATCGTAAGTTTTTTATGAGTCCAGCTGTGATGCGGAAACACGTTTTTTAATCATTGCTTGATATGCATAACGTATGAACAAATGGATATGCTAATGCCAGAAAAATTCAATGAGATTTTCATTTCACAAGAACGAAATTTATTCTCAATTGAAGATACCATGTCTTGGAAATTGATAATTTTGAGCTACAAGGTTAAGTACCTACGGTCATACACTTTGCGAAAGCAAAGATATAATTGCATACGCATGTTTCTGAACAGATACCACTGCAAAGCAATTCTATATACTTTTCGTAAGTTCTTAAAATTATGAAAAACCTTCGAAGTATTCACTACAGTTATATCTTACAATTATCTTTCAGTCACTTTCTTAAGCGCTTGGACAATATTTGGTTGAGTATTATCATTTCAAACTTCGGAAGAAAAAAAAAGCAGCCGTTATATACAAAGGTTAATAACCATTTTTCCTGGAATATTGAAATACTTATTAGATGTGAGCTGATTCACCTCCTTGGGCTCCGACATTACAGGTAAATGAGACGGACATACTTTTGTTTACAAATCAGAAGACCATTTGATTTTTAAAGAATCGAACAACAAAGAAGACACAAAATTCTCGATTGTAATGATAAACTCTTTTCAAACCTTTCCGACCGGAAAAGAAAATTTCTAAGTGGAGTTTAAAAAACATCAGCGCAAAAGAGAATGCATTGATATTTTTATCGAAGAAACTAAGCATTATTTAAACAAGTTAGTAAAATCATCCAATGCATTGATTTCCAACATTACAGAAATCATTACTCAAGTTATGAGAATAATGTCTGTGGAATAAATCTCTGTCCTGTGCCCTGACCTTTGATCCCATTTCGATGATATTCAATAGAACCGGCTTGGTATACCTCCGAAATAACATGATAAAATTTTGTCGCAATCGAAGCATTTTTACGTAAGTTATGATGCACAAGGGCTATGGAAAAGACCCCGCTCTTGTGTCCTAACCTTTGACCCCATTTCGCCCATTTTCAATAAGGTTTGTCGCCAGGTGGTCTCCTACCACATACTAAATTTCATCGAAATCGAACCTTTTTTACGTTAGTTATGGCGCATAAGAGCAGTGGAAGGGATCCCTCTCCTATGTACTGACCTTTGACCCTATTTCGTTCATTTTAAATAGGGTTCCTTCCCAGGTTATCCCCTACCAAATATTAAAATTTCATCGAAATCCAATGGGTGTTACGCGACTTATCGTGCTGACGGACATACGCACACAACGCGTGACGTAATGAGGCAGATGGGAATCGCGACCATCTGCCCGCCGCAAGAGTGTGTCGTCATAAATCTTTAATAGGATCCACACACAACACATGGCATAAAGAGACAGATGGCGTGACCGCGCGCCAACATTCTTAAACGCGAGTTGTGACGTCATAAGATTTCTAAGCTTTGGTAACATTAATGGAACAATGCCATCACTAAAAACGTTATAATTCCGGGTGGTTATTTAACCCACTAAACGAATTCTTCTAAAGTCGAGATCAAGCCAAATCGATTTCTAGTACCAGAAAATGGTAGGTTAACGACTTTCATCAAAATTCTTAGAGCCGTTTTCAAAATAAAATGTACATACATACTAACAAGAATTGCTACTTTAAGGTGGACGTCAAGTAACTTTGCTTCCTATACTTCCAATGGAAAAACTTTTGTACCCATTTTCTTCACAATTAATGCGTTCCCAAGGATGAAAGTTTGAACATCGATTAAAATATCTTCATTTTATAACTTGCAATACTTAGTATTTTCTAAAAAATAACCATAATTATGCAATTAAACATTTGTTTGTCTACTGACGTCATGAAAATACAGGTCCCGCCAGTTTTTTCTGGACAATTAATGCGTTCACAAGTATGAAAATTTGAACATCGATTAAAATAGCTTCATTTCATAACTTGGAATACTTAATATTTTCTAAACCATAACCGTAATTATGCAATCCAAAATTTTTTTATCCACTGATGCTATCAAAGTACAGGTCGCGCCATCTTTTCTCTGGTTTCAACACCACCAAAGGAAAAGATACTGTTTTTAATATAATTATGGTTATGTTTTAGAAAATATTAAGTTTTCCAAGTTATAATATGAAGTTATTTTAATCGATGTTCAAATTTTCATTCTTGGGAACACATTAATTGTGAAGGAAATGTGTACAAAACTTTTTCCATTGGAAGTATAGGAAGCAAAATTACTTCACGTCCACCTTCATAATATGGGATAAGGACAATGGAATGGATCGCAATGCTATGTCGTGACCTTTGACCACATTTCGTCCATTTTCAATAGGGTTCGTCCCCGGGTGGTCCCCTACTACATACTGAAATTTCATCGAAATAGAACCATTTTTACGCACGTTATGACGCATAAGGGCAATGGAATGCATTCCGATCTTATGTCCTGACCTTTGACCCCACTTCACCCATTTTGAATAGGGTTCGTCCCCAGGCAGGCTCTTACCACATAGTAAACTTTCATTGAAATCGAACCATTTTTACGCAAGTTATGACGCATAAAGGTAATGGAATGATCCCGCTCCTACGTCGTGACCTTTGACCACATTTGTTCCGTTTTCAATAGGGTTCGTCCCTAGGTGGTATCCTACCACATAGTAAACTTTAATTGAAATCGAACCTTATTTACACAAGTTATGATGCAAGAGGGTAATGGAATGATCCCGCTCCCACGTCGTGACCTTTGACCCCGTTTGTCCCATTTTCAATAGGGTTCGTCCCCGGGTAGTCCCCTACCACATACTAAAGTTTCATCGAAATCGACCCATTTTTACGCCAGTTATCGTGCGGACAGGCAGATGGACGGACAAAGCTGGAGCATATACTCTTCTTCAACCTACGGTTGAAAAGCGTAAAAAACTCAATGCGAGCACTGTTCTTCGTAGTAAATGAAACCACTAACAAGGGAAAAAAATCAGCTCTATTTCTATTATCGGTGAAGCATCCATATATAGAAATAGATACTTACGCCCACTAGAGACAGAAATATGTTCAAGAAAAATCGGTAATTGTACAGAAAATATTCCACATTAGAGAGGAAGATCCTCCAGACTGAGGGAATTCTTTTTATCGAAATATTTGAACATGAGATCTGGAAGTAAACGTCATATCATCATCATCATCATTGTCAACCATTATCAATCCACTGCTGGACGAAGGTCTCTCCAAGTTTCCTCCACAACGGTCTGTCTTGTGACAGTCTCCTCCATGTCACTCCTGCATACTTTCGAATTTCATCCACCCATCTCCCATGTAGTCTTCTTCTGGGTCTTTTCCTGTCCCTTGGAATCCAATCTAAAATTTCGGCTGTCCATCGATGATCTGTCCTTCTGCCGGTATGTCCAGCCCATTGCCATTTCAGGGATTTTACTCTGATCATGATGTCTTCAACTCTTGTCATTTTTCGGATCCACGAGTTCCTCTTCTTATCTCTCCTGGTTTCACCAAGCATGCACCTCTCCATGCTGCTTTGAGTTGTCTGCAGTCTTTGTATGTCTCTTTTAGTTAAGGTTCATGTCTCTGTACCATACATAAGCACTGGAAGGATGCATCGATCAAACACTTTTCTTTTAAGACATAATGGCATATTGCTCTTGAAAATTATGCTGTTTCTTCCAAATGCTCTCAAAGGCAAGTTTTGTACGCCAAATAGTTTCTTCATCAATGTGACCCTCACTAGATATCTGCTGTCCAAGATAAAGGTACGTGCCTGTTATCTACAGCTTTTCTCCATCAATCGATAAATCTTCATTTCTTGTAAAAGCATTGAACATCACTTTTGTCTTCTGAAAGTTCATTTTTAATCCCACTTCTTTACTCTTGTCAGCAAGTTCCTGGATCATACTCTGCAGCTCTGATGGGGTAGTTGCAAAAATGACTATGTCATCAGCAAAACGAAGGTGGGTTAGATAATCTCCATTAATCTTTATCCCCTTGTTTTCCTAGCTCAGCGACTGAAAGACACCCTCCAATGTGGCATTAAAGAGCTTTGGAGATATGGTGTCACCTTGTCTCACTCTCTTTCCAATTTTTATGTGTGTTGTATTTTCAAACAGCCGAGTCTTTGCACTTGCATTTTCATAGATGTTATTAATAATATTAATGTATGCATCTTCAATACCGCAGAATTTCAGAGCCATTGTAACTGCTGATGGTTTCACGGAATCAAAGGCTTTTTCATAATCGATAACAGCCATGCACAATGGAAGTTCATATTCCCTTGCTCTTTCAATTTGTTCTCTCAGTACGTGGATATCATCTATTGTGTTGTAGCCACTCCTGAATCCAGCTTGTTCTCTCGGTTGAGCCATGTTCAGTGTTACCTTCAAGCTGTGTGAAAGAACTTTAGTGAAGATTTTATAAACCACTGATAGGAGGCTGATAGGTCTGTAGTTCCCGAGATCCTCAATGTCACCTTTTGTATGTAGCAGGATCATTGTAGCGGTGTTCCAATCCTCAGGAATCTTCCCTTCATTAAGGCATCAAGTGAAAATTTGGGCGAGTACTGTTTCAATTTCTCCACTTGCTTCTTGTATGATGTCAATAGTAATTCCATCTTCTCTTGGAGCTTTTTCCCGCTTCATGTTTTTGATTGCATGTGCAACTTCTGCTGGGAAGACTGGAGGAACTCTGGTACCTTTCATGATGTCTGGAGTACATGTATCATCCCTTTCATATAATTTGGAGGAGAAATCTTTCACTCTTGTCAAAATTTCGCCTCTATTTCTTGTTACAGAACCATCTTCTTTTCTTAGAGCCATAATAAGTTTTCTTCCCTTACTGAGATGTCCGTTTGTAACGTATACTCTATATTCACTTTCCTTTTGATTTTACTATCTCTGGTTATTTTATTTTACTATGTAAATTATCTTCTTACTGAACGAAATATTATTTCACCCGATGAATGAGATCTGGTAATGAGTGTAAGTCATGACGTGGTGGTAGCCAGTATATATAGGCGCGTTGATCGATAGCGGAGGAGAGATTTTGTTGTTATAAGGAGAGCGTTTGGTGTTGTACGGAGAGATTTTGTTGTTATAAAGAGAGCTTTTGTTGTTATAGGGAGATCGCTTGTTCTATGTGATTAGTTGGATTCTTCATTATTGTGAAACAAGTTGTGTGTATGTGCTTTGGACGACCAAGAGTTGCATATTAAAAAAGCTTGTAGTAAGTACGTCTTTCTCAATTCATAGTTTTTGTCAGACCTCTGTCTGGCTGTTAGGTTTATATCATTAGTTTATTACCATTAACAACCAGCGTTAAGACTTTATTCATTCTAATTACTGCTGCAACATTACTACCAGTTATAAGTTTGTTCAATACTATTACTACACTACTAGCAGGAGACTTTATTCATGTTCTTAATTAACTAGTAACAACAACCATTTGAATTCACTATTTGAAGCTCAGTAGGAA